>LR738713.1:636307928-636403762 GCA_902687465.1 Secale cereale | reverse complement strand
CTGTAGCAATTCTGGAATAAAATTTGAAAAAAAAAATTGAAAAAAAAAAATTTGAAAAAAAAAAAATTTGAAAAAAAAAATTGAAAAAAAAATTCTGAAAAAATATCAGTGGCGCACCCTTATACTTAGTAGTGGCGCACCAGGTGGTGCGCCACTAATATCTGGATTAGTAATGGCGCACCTCTGGTGCGCCACTAATACACATTACTAGTGGCGTGGTAATAGTGGCGCACCAGAGGTGCGCCACTAATACCCAAAAGTGGTGCGCCACTAATAAGCTTTTTTCTAGTAGTGGTAGCACGATCAATCTTAGGATGATGATTCAGTAACCATCATGCTAAGAATGAGATTATCGTCCATTAACTACCAAGCAACGAAGTTGCTAGGAGTATTGATTTCACACATCACAATCCACTTGTCAGCATTCCGGATACAACATCACAGAGACCGAGGAATGAACGATGATGGTGAGAAGTATCACCTTATCAAAGGTTCATAGGAGGTGGAGCAATTCCCATGACATTCTTGACATAAAGATGGTAATACGTCAGGATAGAACAGTTTAGAAGCTGGAATAGCGTTCTTCATCTGCGAAGTACAACTTCTTTGACCCAATCATGGATATGGATAAGGTACTAGAGTTTGTTTCTCCTAGTCATTCCAGAATAGAATGGCTTGACAGACCACAAGAGTAAAAGGCATAGATGAACACGAGTGCACAACTACTCCTGACTATCAATTGATAGACGAGGGTCATAATACAACTAAAAGGAGACAACTCAAGGAACATATAACTTCTGAGTTGTGGAAGCATAGGTTAACATGTCGAACAAGTTCAACATATGTCTTCCGGATAACCCATGCGGAAAGTAGAATTGGCAGAGTCACAATATGAATGGAGTACCACTCAGGAGCACTCTGGTTGTGATCTTTTGGTTCGGGAGAACTTCTGCCAAGATGGTTCATGGTATTGGAAGAACGATAACCACGGACCTCGAGGACTATCACAAGGTTACTAATATCCTAAAGGGATGAGCAAATACTACCAACATGAAGTGGGTAGAAAGAATCTTGGGTTCAAGAACCCAGGAATAGAATACCTACCAACTAAATAGCATCACGGGATGCTTTCGAGAATGATGGCCAAAATCATCACACTGGAATATAGAACATTGCTGGATTACTGGGTGTTCTTCTAAAATACTTAGGGTCATAATAATAACTACAACATATGTGTCGAGGTAGCAGAGTACCTCAACGCACTGACTAGTGTGATTAATCTGGCCTAAAAGGACATCGGAAACAGGGAGGAAAGGTTTGCAAATGCATCAGACTATTTAGAAACATGGGATGACTCGGACAGCATAACGGTTGTAATTGCTCGAAAATACTTTTGTGATCCAAGCAAAAGGGTAGCATAACCACTTAACATTATCTTGTCAAGGTTCTGAGACTAACAATTGAACACACAGTAGTATAGTAAACTGAACTGAGAGTTGAATCCACAATAACGTGATCCTGATAAATAGAGTGAGAATCCTAGTTCTTAATCCCTGTAGAAAGAGGAAGGTGACTCAGATCAGAAGGTCATGGGGTAAAGCAGTAAAAAGAGCCTTACGTTCCCTTCCACAAACAATTCCCTTACATAACTAAAGAGTTTCTAGACACGACTTCGACCAGTTTGGCTTGCTAATCCTACAGGCAGTCAGGCTCTGATACCAAAGCTGTCAGGACCCAGATCCTAAGTCACACAGGTCTAGCCTGTAACACATCATATCACTTTGCGGCTTCACGCACGGTATCCCCACGGGTGCCACCTTACCTGGCCCGGGACCGTTTGCGCATTTTGGCACACGTATATGATAGTGTCGCTAGCATCCATATGACAGAGAACCCGGGCCGACATGACTAGTTATAAACCAAAAGTGGCACTAAATTACAGAGACAGGCATACATGACCCAGCAACGAACGTGTCGGTCAACAACGTATGAACCCAAGTCGTAGCAAGCTACAAGGACTTAAAGGAACAACGCGTGACATTTCCCCTAAGGGACAGACACAGGAACGAAGAAGGACACATGCCGGCCAGCCTAAGTGTTCCGGAGCAGTAGCAAGCTACCAAGGCTCAGTGGAAGCACTAGGAGACATTTCCCTGTAAGATAGGCTACCAAAGGTAAACAACTAGGTGTCGGATCCCACACATAGCAATACACATTACACGTACGCATAACATGCAAGTATGTGCTGTACAACATGGCATCACAACATAACTCAACAACTCATATAGATAAAGGCCCAGAAGAGCCAACATAGCATTTATTACAAACAGAGGTCATATGACCCAACATACAGAGCATACAGGCAACGGAAGCAAAACATGTCTGAGTACGGACAACTACAAATGAAAAAGGCTGAGAAGCCTGACTATCTACCAGACCCTCCCAAGGGTACAAGATCGTAGCTGAAGTAACAAGCTAAACGTCAAAGTCCACGCGGAACCACTAGCGAGACTGAGGTCTCTCTGCAAAAACATAAATTAAGCAAACGTGAGTACAAAGGTACTCAGCAAGACTTACATCAGAACTAACTACATATGCATCAGTATCAACAAAGGGGGTGGTGGAGTTTGACTGCAGCAAGCCAGCTTGACTCGGTGGCTATCCTAAACTACGACTGCAAGTAACTCTTTTGAGGTGGCGCACACGAGTCCACATATTCACCAATCAATACACCACTATGGATCCGCTCCCGTCTCCCTACGAGAAGGCCATCCATAGCACTCACGCTTATCTTGCGCGTTTTAGAGTATCCACTTTCACTTGTCTATGAACTGTAATAGGCAACCCAGAAGTCCATTTCCGCGGACACGGCTATTCGAATAGATCATATATAACCCTGCAGGGGTGTACTTCTTCATACATGTTTCCACCACTTAGCGTCTGCACACGACATGTGCTCGACAGACTTCAAGCGAAAGCCGACGTGGGTGTGGACCACAACCTAACCAACCACTCAAGTCTCTCGTCCAGGTTTATCGCCTATTTGGGTTCCATCCGTGGGGAGATCCGGCCGGGGTGTCGCTCACGGCCCCAAACGATGTGTACAGGGTTCCCGCATCACCAAACGGGCAATCGGTACACCGTGCCACGTACCTGCCGCGTCACAGCCCACCCCGAGGGTCAGCGCTGTGCACGACCTCCAGTAAGCTATAAACACCAGAAACTAGTTGCACCTCCTGGACAGAGTACAAGGGCAGTCAATAAGTCGAGCGGGGTCATATTTCAGGGCCCAACGTGTGGTAGTAGCTGTTTCATGGATCAACCAACACAGAACTTAGTTCCTGAGGACGGTTTCAATGAGACAACCCACCATGTACTCCTACATGGCCTCTCATCGCTACCTTTACAAAATCGTGTTCACACACTTAGCTCTCAACAGCAGGACATGTTCATCACATTCCAATTCATCCCCGATGAATCAGACCTGACACAACTCTAAGCAATAGCAGGCATAACCAGAAAGCATCAATGAGTAGGCACAACATGGCTCAAACAACTCCTACTCATACTAGTGGGTTTCAACTATTTACTGTGGCAATGACGGGTCATGCAGTGGAAAGGGGTTCAACTACCGCAGCAGGTAACAATTGAAGCGTTGTTGTCCTAATGCAGTAAAAGAGAGCAAGAGCGAGAGAGTGGGATTGTATCGGAATGCTCAATGGGGTTTGCTTGCCTGGCACTTCTGAAGATAACAATGAGTCTTCATCGGTGTCATCGAACTCATCGTCGGAACATCGTCTACTGAGAGGGGACAAAACCGACAAACAGAGAAAGAACACAATCAATGCAATGCAACAATATGATGCATGATCATGACATGGCAATATGCTGTTGATTGAGCTAATGCAACTAGCAACACAATTAAATGAAGTTGGTTTGAACCCAAGATTCAAATTCAAACTCCAATTGTGATTATTTAATTGTCATTTATTTGATTTGACCTGATCAGCAGGCTTAGCTTGTTCAAACATGCATGAAAATGCCATAAACAGATTCGTTGGATTTTTCTGATCATTTTTCATATATAAATTATTTTCATCTGAGCTACGGTTGATTTTATATGATTTTTTGAAGTTTAGGCATTTTCTGAAATAAATAAATCATTTAGATTTATATAAAATTCCAGAAAGGCTTTATTGCATCAGCATGACGTCTGTGTGACGTCAGCAAGTCAACAGGGGCTGTTCGGGTTAAACCTGACCAGTGGGGCCCACTGGTCAGCGACCCACTAGCTAACAGAGTTAGTTAGTTTTTAAACTAACACTAACTAAACTGCTGGTGGGGCCTGGGCCCACATGTCAGTCTCTCAGACCTAATTAAGTTTAGTTTTTAAACTAAACTAATTTAACAGGGGTTGGCCCCACGTGTCAGTGACTCACTAACTAACCTGATAGTTAAACTAAACCAGGTTAATTAACAGGGCGGGACCCCACATGTCATAGACCCACGGGGGTCAAACCTCGGGTCAAAGAGGCCAAGCCCACCGGTCAAAAAGTCAAAAGCGCAGGCGGCTAGCCGCCGGCGAGGCTGAGCGCGGCAGAGGGCGTCAGAAAACCTCCTCCGACGACCATTCGAGCGGCGGAGGGCACCTACTGGATGCGCAGGCTCTTGCGCATCCAGCGCACTAGGCGACAGCAGCTAGGGTGGCCGGAAAGTGGCCGGCGACGAGGTCCAGCGGCGGCAGCGGTCGGGCTTGCGCGGGCGCGGCGCTGCAGGCTGCGGCTGGGCATGCTGAGGGCACCAGGAGGGAGCCCGTGCTCTCCCGCATCCATCCCCGCAAGTGGGAGGAGCTGGGGTGGCCGGAATCATCGGCGGCGACCTCAACGGCGGCGGCCGGAATCGGGCCTCGGTGTTCTGGGTGATATGGGGCACGGGGAGGTGAGCTAAAGGGCTCTATGGGTTCCTAGGAGCGTGCTGAGCACGACGGAAGGCTCGGTCGCGAGCGGCAGCAGTTGTGGCCGCGGTTGCGCCATGGCCGGCGGGTGGAAGCTCACGGCTCCGGTGGTTAGCACGGCAGAGGGAGAAATCGACGGCGGGGCTAGGGGAGAAGTAACCAGGGGCTCACCGCGGTGTCGTAGGGGTGCTCTGCGGCTCGGGGGAGGCATCGACGAAGGCGGGCAAACGCCGGCGATCTCGGGCGGCCGAGGTTGAAGATGATGCCCAAGATAACGAAGCGGGGCTCCCCGAGGCACGTGACTTGGTAGAGAGGAAGAGGAAGTTGCGGCGGTTCTTCTGTGCTCAGCAGTAGGACGTGGAATGGCCGGTGGCCACGGTGGTGCTCGCCGGCGCGGCCGCGGCGGCTTCGGCCAAGGTGAAGAACGGGCGAGGGAGAGAGCCAGAGGAGAGGGAAGAAGCACGGGGAGGGTCGTGGGGGTTCCAGGGTGTCGTGGCGTTCATCCAGGGCGTCGGGGAGGAGGCAGGCAGGCTGGAGGTGGCCGCCGCGTGGCTGCGGGCGCCGGGCACACGCCCTCGTCCTTCTGTCACGAGGAAGACGACAGGGGGAGGGCCAGGTGGGCTGGGCCAGAGAGCTGGGCCGGCTGCAGGTATGGCCAGGTTAGTTCCTTCTCTCTTTCTCTCTCTTCTAAATTAGTTTCTATTTTCTAATTTTTCTGCAGGTTTGTGGCTTTTCTAAAAATGCTTAGGCACTTTCAAAATTCACCAAACTGCTCATGCCCACTGTTTGGCATATAACCAACATGGAACATTTCAGTTTGGGATTATTTGAGCATTTAAAATAATATATAAAATTTAAATGCCCAAATGCAAATAGGATATGATTTAATTCAAAATCCAGAATGGTCCTAGAAATATGAGCAACATTTTTGGCAGGGGTTTTTAATCAATCCAAAAATGATGAACTTTTCCAAAGGGCATTTGGGTTCATTGAAGAAGATTTTAATTTGACCCTAGTTAAATTCATTTAGTGCTAGGGTTTGAGCATCCCCATTTCAGGTTTCTAAGAAATTGAAACATGATGCAACAGGCAAATGCTATCTTAGGGCAAGGTGAAAATGGGGATGTGACACCTGTATCCTCTCCGGGGAGTTTCCTTCCCTCTTCAGCACGTGCACACTTGTCGGCCAGGGCGTATAGCTCACTGACGTCCCTGATCTTGCACATCGCCATCTCCTCCCTCATCCTGCGGTTACGCACGTTCTGATGGAACGCGCTGATGACCGCGGCAGGGTGGACGTTTGGGATGTTGTGCTGGACACGGCTGAATCTCTGGATATACTTGCGCAGGGGTTCTCCTTCCTTCTGGGCGAGCAGGTGCAGGTCACTCTCTTGGCCATGGGGTTTGTGGCCGCCTGTAAATGTCGGGGAAACTGATCGCCCACGAACACCTATGGGACCGGAGCCCCTTTTCGGTACGGCAGGGGGCGGAGATCGCACAAAGAGTGGATCGAGGCGAGCACACGAGCAGTTTACCCAGGTTCGGGCCGCACGGATGCGTAAAACCCTACTCCTGCTTTGGTTTGTATTGCGTTCTTGCTCGGGAGCGAGGAGAGCTACAGTACACTCTAACCGCTAACAGGACCGAGCGTGGGAGTGATCGATGTTCGGAACCCCCTCTACGTTGCGCATGGGCCTCCTTTTATAGGCTCAAGGGGTCACCGACAGGTGGAAACGCAGATGAGGGTAAAAGTTTAAAAAGGGTGGTAGTTGGAACAGTGTTTGTATAGTGCTCCATACCTATCCCTGACGGCAGGGGACAAGGGCATTAAATGCCCGTCGCCGTCGCCCAAACAGTGCAAAAAGTGGCCGTCAGGGGCGCCACCGTCCGCCACGACGGTAGCCTCGTCATCGCTGCTTGCCACCGTGTACCCCAGGCTGCACAGCCCTCCGCCACGTGCGCCTGGGATGGTCCCAGAGTGACACGTGGGTGGATGCGCTGGAGTGCGGGTACTGAGTGGAAGCTTGCCGCGGCAAGCGCCTTGCCGCGGTCGCTATCTTGTCGCTTCCGGGAGCTTGTCGCTCACTGGGCCTTGCCGGGACGCGTGGCGCGTCGTGGCAAGTTTCTTGAGAAGCCTTGGTTGGCCTTCCCAGCAAGCTCCTCTTGCCAGGGCCTTGCGCCTTGAGTGGTCTTGTGCCTTGAGTGGCCTTCCCGGCAAGCTCCTCTTGCCGGGGCCTTGTCTATTTTACTTGGATACTTTGTTCTTGAATGGCTCCAAAGGAGCCACGGAGGACGTTGGCGGTCGCCCCGCAAGCCTTGCCGCGGGACGCTGCAACTGCCCGTGCACAAGTTCGGGATACAAAGGTACCCCTACTTTAGTACACCGACACGGTGTGTTTGTCGAGATCTGATGAATTGTGAGTTTATGATCAAGGTTATCTATGAAGGATATTTGATTCTTCTCTGAACTTTTTATGTGTGCTCATAAAATCCTTGCAAGTATCTTCGAATTATTGGTTTGGTTTGGCCTACTAGATCCATAGTTCTTGTAATGGGACAAGTGCTTGGCTTTGGGTTCAATCTTGCGGTGTCCTTTCCCAGTGACAGTAGGGGCAGCAAGGCACGTATTGTATTGTTGCCATCGAGGATAAAAAGATGGGGTTTTCATCATATTGCTTGAGTTTATCCCTCTACATCATGTCATCTTGCTTAAGGCGTTACTCTGTTCTTATGAACTCAATACACTAGATGCATGCTGGATAGCGGTCGATGTGTGGAGTAATAGTAGTAGATGTAGGCAGGAGTCGGTCTACTTGCCTCCGACGTGATGCCTATATATAATGATCATGCCTAGATAGTCTCATAATTATTCGCTTTTCTATCAATTGCTCGACAGTAATTTGTTTACCCACCATAGAATATCGCTATCATGAGAGAAGCCACTAGAGAAAACTATGGCCCCCGGGTCTATTCTCAACATATCAATCTACATCTACTTTACTTTTACCGCTTTTATTTGTTGTTTTAGTAAACCTAAAATACCAAAAATATAACTATCATCTCTATCAGATCTCACTCTCGTAAGTGACCGTAAAGGGATTGACAACCCCTTATCGCATTGGTTGCGAAGTTCTTATTTGTTTGTGCAGGTGCGAGGGACTGGCGCGTGGTCTCCTACTGTATTGATACCTTGGTTCTCAAAAACTGAGGGAAATACTTACGCTACTGTGCTGCATCTCCCTTTCCTCTTCGAGGGAATACAACGCAAGCTCAAGAGGTCGCAAGAAGAATTTCTGGCGCCGTTGCCGGGGAGACTTATGCAAAAGTCATATACCAAGTACCTATCACAAACCCTTATCATTCGCATTACATTTATTTGCCTCTCGTTTTCCTCTCCCCCACTTCACCCTTGTCATTTTATTTGCCCTTGTTCCGCCGTGTGTTTTTCGTTCGCTTGCTTCTTGTTCGCTTGTGTGTGTTGGATTGCTTGCTTGTCACTATGGCTTAGAACAATACCAAATTGTGTGACTTCTCCAATACCAACAACAATGATTTTATTAGCACTCTTATTGCTCCTATTACCAATGCTTAATCTTGTGAGATCAATGCTGCTTTGTTGAATCTTGTCATGAAAGATCAATTCTCCGGTCTTCCTAGTGAAGATGCCGCTACCCATCTAAACAACTTTGTTGATTTGTGTGATATGCAAAAGAAACGGTATACGGATAACGATATTGTTAAATTGAAGTTATTTCCGTTTTCACTTAGAGATCGTGCTAAAACTTGGTTCTCCTCTTTGCCTAGAAATAGTATTGATTCATAGGATAAGTGCAAAGATGCTTTTATCTCTAAGTATTTCCCTCCTGCTAAGATCATCTCTCTTAGAAACGATATTATGAATTTTAAGCAACTAGATCATGAGCATGTTGCACAAGCTTGGGAGAGAATGAAATTAATGATACGTAATTGCCCTACACATGGTTTGAATCTATGGATGATTATTCAGAACTTTTATGCTGGCTTGAATTTTGCTTCTAGAAATCTTTTAGATTCGGCCGCCAGAGGCACTTTCATGGAAACCACCTTAGGAGAAGCTACCAAACTCCAAGATAATATTATGGTTAATTATTCTCAGTGGCACACTGAAAGATCTACTAGTAAAAAAGTGCATGCTATCGAAGAAATTAGTGTTTTAAGTGGAAAGATGGATGAACTTATGAAATTGTTTGCTGCTAAGAGTGCTTCTTCTGATCCTAATGATATGCCTTTGTCCACTTTGATTGAGAATAACAATGAATCTTTGGATGTGAATTTGGTTGGTAGGAATAATTTTGGTAACAATGCTCATAGAGGTAATTTCAATCCTAGGCCTTTTCCTAGTAATTCCTCTAATAATTTTGGTAATTCCTACAACAACTCTTATGAAAAGATGCCTTCTGAATTTGAAACTAGTGTTAAAGAGTTTATGATATCGCAAAAGAATTTCAATGCTTTGCTTGAAGAGAAATTGCTTAAAGTTGATGAATTGGCTAGAAGTGTGGATAGAATTACTCTTGATGTTGATTCTTTGAAACTTAGATCTATCCCACCTAAGCATGATATCAATGTGTCTCTCAAAGCCATGAGAATTTCCATTGATGAATGCAAAGAAAGAACCGCTAGAATGCGTGCTAAAAGAGAAGATTATGTCGGTGTACTAAAGTAGGGGTACCTTAGTATCCCGACTTGTGCACGGGCAGTAGCAGCACCCCGTGGATGGGCTTGCCACGTGCCCGCCAAGGCCTGCTCTGGATCCTTCAGAACCATTCAAGAACAAAGTATACAAGTCAGAGGAACAAGGCCCCGACAAGAGGAGCTTGCCGGGAAGGCCGCTCCAGGTTCAAGATCAGCCTATTAGTACAAGACCCTGGCAAGAGGAGCTTGCCAGGAAGGCCAAAGAATGGCATTTCAGAAGACTTACCGTGGCGCATCGCGCGCCCCGGCAAGGCCCGGAGAGCGACAAGCTTCCGAGCCCGGCAAGGTCGCAGCCCCGGCAAGGTGCTTGCCGCGGCAAGCTTGCACTGTGTGCCTGCGCTCCAGCTCATCTGGCCACGCGTCGCCCTAGGGACCTTCCAGGAGCACGTGGCAGATGGTTGTGCAGCCTGTGGTACACGGTGGCAAGCCACGATGACGAGGCCACCGTCGTGGCGAACGGAGATGCCCGGACGGACGCTTTTTGCACTGTTTGGGGGCGACGGCGACGGGCATTCAATGCCCTTATCCCTCACCGTCAGAGTTAGGTATAGACCACTATGCATACACTGTTCATGCACTGTTACAACTACCACCAATTTTACGCTTTTACCCTCATCTACGTTGACACCAGTCGGTGACCCCTTTGAGCTATAAAAGGAGGCCCATGCACAACGTAGAGGAGGTTCCGAAACTTGATCACTCTCACGCTCGGTGTAGCTAGTCTCCAGCACTGTAGATCTTCTTGCTCCCGAGCTCAAGAACTCAATACAACCAAGGCAGGAGTAGGGTTTTACGCATCCGTGCGGCCCGAACCAGGGTAAACTGCTCGCGTGCGTGCCTCGATCCGCTCTTCGTGCTCCCTCCGCTCCCTTGCCGTACCGAAAAGGGGCTCCGGTCCCATAGGTGTTCGTGGGCGATCAGTTTCCCCGACATCTCCAGGTAGGGGGCGTCGAGGTTGTGTGAACCTGATCCGGCGCTCACGCGGGCGTAACCTTCAGCAGCTTCACCAACTTCGCCAGCTTCATCGACTACATCAGCATGCCCCCGAAGAAGAAAGCTTCGGAAGTAGGAGGCCCGTCTGCGTCGATCCCACCGCCACCAGAACCAACGGTTGGTGGGTTAGACGCTGGCGGAAGGGTGGACGCCGGCGAGGAGACTCACGGCGCCGCCAAATCCAAGGACAAGACGGACGACCGAGCGCAGTCCAAGACCTCGGTGTCCGTGCATGCACCGCGCCCCTCTCAGGAGGTGCCGGACCAGCAGCGGCGTGGTACCCAGGGTACCATACGCTTGCTGGGACGTGGCCAAGTTGGCGGGTCGCGGGACGCTCAAGGCCAACGCGTTGGCACAAGCAAGGCGCGGTCGCCGGGGCGAGACCCTGCTCCTTCTAACGCTGTTAGAAGTCCGAGCATATCTCGCTCCTCGCACCGCTCGCCACCGCTCCCCTCCACTCCAGCAGAAGCTCTTGCTAGGGCTCAGCTACTTCTCGACTTCCCTCCAGCAGCGGACAAGGCCGAAGACTGGAGGGCTACAATCCAGAGCCTCATCGCCTTCGCCAACAACGACACGCCGCAGCAGCCGGCAACGTCACGGCCGCGGCAAGTCACCCAAGCGAAGGACGATGGAGACAAGACCGCCGGGGGTGCAACTACCGTGCACTCCCCGCCGCGGAAGCAGAAATCACCGACCCGCCGGATCAACGTCAACGATGACTCCACGGCGTCGTCGGATCCGCGGGCTCGCCGCGATCAACGCCAAGTCCTCGACGACAGGCGACAAGAAGACGCTCAAACTCGCATCGAGCGTCGAAGAGAAGCGCGATGACAGTCCGACCAGCGCGCTGGGACCGCTATCGACATGCACGTGCCCGTTGAACCAGGAGACTTGCCGTACGCGGCAGGTTGCCCTGTGTTCACCTGTGAGCTGCGGCAAGTCCAGTGGCCCAGCATGAAGAACTTCAAGCCCGACGTACCCGAGAAGTACGACGGCAAGACCCATCCCTCAGAGTTCCTTAGCATCTACACCATTGCGGTGCAGGCTGCCAGGGGACGCGACGAGAAGATATTAGCAAACTACTTCCCGCTTGTGCTCAAGCCCAATGTCAGATCTTGGCTCATGCACTTGCCGGAGAACTCCATCTCTTCTTGGGCAGACCTGTGCCACCAGTTTGTCGGCGCCTTCACGGGCGGCCACAAGCCCCACGGCCAGGAAAGTGATCTCCACATTCTTGCCCAGAAGGAGGGAGAGTCCCTGCGAAAGTATATCCAAAGGTTCAGCCGCGTTCAGCACAACATCCCAGATGTCCACCCTGCCGCGGTTATTAGCGCGTTCCATCAGAACGTGCGTAACCGCCGGATGAGGGAGGAGATGGCGATGACCAAGATTCGAGACGTCAGCGAGCTCTACGCTCTGGCTGACAAGTGTGCGCGTGCCGAAGAAGGGAGGAGACTCCCCGGAGAGCATACTGGAGCAGGAGGAACAGACAGCGAGGATGCCGCCCCGGCAAGGAAAAACCGGCGGCGGAACAATAAGAAGAAGAAGAACAAGGAAGTACTGGCTGTGGAGAAGTCCGGCAAGGAGGCTGGCGACAAGAAAACTCAGGCTGGTGGCTCCGGCAAGGAGCCTGCCACTATAGCCGCCGCCGACAAGCAGGACGGCTCTGACAACCAGTACTGCAAGATCCACCGCACCAAGGGCCACGATCTCCAGAACTGCAAGAGGGTCGAATACCTCGTCGAGCAGCAAAAGGCTAAGTACGAGCGATGCGACAAGGAGAAGGCCCAAGGAGGCGGAGGGGAGTCCGGCAAGAAGCGGCCATTCAATGGTCGGGGAGGACGCCGCAGCAAGGCTAAGCAGCGGCAAGGGGATAGACCTCCCCGCGGCCGCGACAAGGACGAAGACGAAGATGACGACGAGGACATGGATGACGGAGACAACATCGAGCAGGAGTTCCAGAAGGCCACAGAAGTTCTGTGCGTCGATGGAGGTGCCTCTCTGCATACTTCCCACCGCCAACTCAAGCAATGGGTGCGGGATGTGAATGCAGCTGAGCCACCCGTCGAGTCGCGCAGGCTGCTGAAGTGGTCCGGCACGCCCATCATCTTCGACCTTGAGGACCACCCAGACCGCACAACAGCGGTCGGGTGCTTGCCGATGTTGGTTTCGCCAACCATCCGCAACCTCAAGGTCACCAAGATGCTGGTTGACGGTGGGGCCGGCCTAAACTTGATCTCCTCCACTGTGATCCGGAAGCTACAGATCCCCGACAGCGAGCTTGAAGAAACCGGTACGTTCCAAGGGATCAACCCAGGAAGGAGCAAGCCGAAGGGGAAGATTACACTGCCAGTGACCTTTGGCGGAGAGCAAAACTTCAGGACCGAGAGGATCACCTTCGACGTTGCCGATATCCCATTGCCCTACAATGGGATACTTGACCGTCCGGTGCTTGCCAAGTTCATGGCAGCCTCTCACTATGCATATAACATGCTCAAGATGCCAGGGCCAATAAGCGTCATCTCTATCCCCAGCGACAAGAAGGACGCGCTTATCTGTGCCGACAAGATCTACCGGGATGCAGCAGCCGCGGCAGACAGCAAGACACTTGCCGCTGAAGCTCCCGGGGGGAAGAACAAGACCAAGTCCGGCAAGAGCTCTGGGGCCCACTCCGGCAAACGCACCTCTTCGGAGTGCTGCGCTGCCGTCGAGGACGCACCATCGAGCTCCACCGGCAAGTGCAAGAAAGGAATGGCAGCTCCACCTCCAACCAAGAAAGTGTCCGCCAAGGAGGACGGCACTGGTGGTACCTTCACCATCAGTGCTACGCTCGACCCCAAATAGGAAAGCGCGCTCGTTACCTTCCTGCGGGCGAATGTCGACGTGTTTGCATGGCAACCGTCTGACATCCCCGGCGTTCCCAGGAAGGTAATTGAGCGCAAGCTTGCTGTTTGTCCTCACGCGCGGCCCGTCAAGCAGAAGGTCAGAAAGCAAGCGGTGGAGCGCCAAGAGTTTATAGCTGAAGAGGTCAAGAAGTTGGAAGCAGCAGGCCTTGTTAGAGGTGTACTTCATCCCACGTGGCTGGCCAATCCAGTTGTCGTGCGCAAAGCTAATGGGAAGTGGAGACTTTGTATAGACTTCACTGATGTGAATAAAGCTTGTCCCAAGGATCCATTTCCCTTGCCGCGCATTGACCAGATCGTTGACTCCACGGCTGGATGTGAGTTGCTTTCATTTCTCGATGCATACTCCGGATACCACCAGATATTCATGGCTGAGGAAGATGAAGAGAAGACCACATTGATTACTCCATGTGGCACTTATTGTTTCATACGTATGCCCTTTGGATTGAAGAATGCGGGTTCAACATTTGCAAGGGTGGTCCACACTGCTTTTGAGCCACAGATCCACAGGAATGTAGAAGCTTACATGGATGATATAGTGGTCAAGAGCAAGGACAAGGATACCCTGATTCAAGACCTAGAAGAAACCTTTGTGAATCTGCGCAAGATACAACTCAAGCTCAACCCCGAGAAGTGTGTCTTCGGAGTCCCCTCCGGCAAGCTTCTCGGGTTCTTTGTGTCCCAGAGGGGGATTGAAGCCAATCCCAACAAGATCAAGGCCATCGAGCAGATCGAAGCTCCGAAGCGCGTCAAGGATGTCCGAAGACTTGCTGGTTGTGTGGCTGCCCTCAGCAGGTTCATTTCAAAGTCTGCAGAACGCGCCCTGCCGTTTTTCAAAATCTTGAAAAAGGCAGGTCCTATGAAATGGACTCCGGAGGCGGAGGCTGCGCTGCAAGACTTTAAAGGATACCTGTCCTCCACTCCAGTACTTGTCGCACCTAGGCCACAAGAGAAGTTGCTGCTGTATTTAGCAGCAACCAATCAAGTGGTTAGTGCTGCGTTGGTAGAGGAAAGAGAGGCAGAGGAGGAGCCCATAGCCCCGGCAAGCGCGTCCAGCGACAAGCAGGGGGCTCCCCCGACAGGCTCTGGCCCCGACAAGGATGAGTCTGCGCAGACACAAGAAGAAGTGCGAAAGAAGATGGTGCAGTGCCCAGTCTATTTTGTTAGTTCCCTCCTGCAGTGGGCTAGGTCAAGATACTCTGGGGTGCAGAAGCTGCTTTTCGGCCTCCTCATGGCCTCGAGAAAGCTGCGCCATTACTTCCAAGCACATGAAATAACAGTGGTCACTCGCTTTCTGTTGAAGAGGATATTGCAAAACCCAGAAGCAACAGGCAGGATTGTCGAGTGGGCACTGGAGCTGTCAAGCTTTGGTCTTAAGTTTGAGATTACTTCAACTATCCAGAGCAGAGCCTTGGCAGAGTTCATAGCAGAATGGACACCAACGCCAGATGAAGAAGTTCCAGAGACAAGCACCCCCGTCAAGGAAGCGTACAAAGAATGGATAATGTACTTCGATGGTGCCTTCTCGCTGCAAGGCGCCGGTGCTGGTGTGCTGCTTGTCGCACCCACCAGGGAGCACCTCAAGTACGTTGTCCAAATGCACTTTCCCAAGGAACAAGCGACAAACAACACTGCGGAATATGAAGGTTTGCTTGCCGGCCTCAAAATTGCGGCCGAACTTGGGATCAAGAAGCTGATTGTTCGGGGAGATTCACAGTTGGTGGTCCGACAAGTAAACAAGAGCTACCAGAGTACATTGATGGAAGCTTATGTCGATGAAGTGAGGAAGCTTGAAGAACACTTTGAAGGCCTGCAGATGGAGCATGTTCCAAGAGCTCAGAATGATATCGCGGACGGCCTGTCAAAGTGTGCTGCGATGAAGCTACCTGTGGAACCAGGGATCTTCGTGCTCAAGCTAACTCAACCATCCGTTACACCATCAGTTGGGCAAAGCAAGAAGAGGAAGTTGGTCTCCGGCGACTACTTGCCGGCGGATCTTCCTGAAGCTGCCGCCAAAGTCCCCAAGATCAACGACCAAGTTGCTGAGGAGCAGTCTGCTCCTGCGGACTCTAGGGTTCGTACAGTTGAAGCAGACGTTCCCGGCAAGTCTTGCCCCGGCGAGCTTGCCGGGGAATGTTCAGCTCCGGCAGACCCGCAGGTTCTTGCCGTAGAAGCTGACGTTCCCGCAGCAGCGCTGATGCCTTTAGTCCTTGTTGTTGAGCCTCAGGCTCCAGCATGGGCACAGCAAATTGTCCGTTTTCTTCAAACCGGAGAACTTCCCGAAGAACCAGAAGAGATAGAGAGGATTACCAGGCAGTCAAGTATGTATCAGTTCGTCGGCAATGAGCTGTACAGAAGAAGACTCAATGGTGTCAAATTGAAGTGCATTTCCCGGGAAGATGGATAGAAGCTGTTGGCAGAGATACACGGAGGCATATGTGGTCACCACATTGGCGCAAGAACACTTGCCGGGAAGGCGTTCCGGCAAGGTTTCTATTGGCCAGAAGCCCTCCAAGATGCAACTGCACAAGTAACCAAGTGTGAAGCGTGCCAGTTCCATGCCAAGCAAATACATTAGCCAGCTCAAGCTCTCCAGACGATCCCTTTGTCCTGGCCCTTTTCGGTCTGGGGGCTCGACATCCTCGGCCCCTTTCCTCGCGCAGTCGGGGGCTTTGAGTACTTGTACGTTGCCATCGACAAGTTCACAAAGTGGCCGGAAGTGGAACCAGTGAGAAAGGTGATCGCACAGTCAGCAGTCAAGTTCTTCAGGTCAATTGTTTGCCATTTCGGAATCCCTAACAGGATCATCACCGACAACGGCACACAGTTCACAAGTCGCACCTTCATGCAGTACGTCCAAGACCTTGGCGCCAAGGTCTGTTTCGCTTCTGTTACTCACCCGAGGAGCAATGGTCAAGCGGAGAGGGCAAATGCCGAAGTGCTGCGCGGACTCAAGACAAGAACTTTCGACAGGCTGCACAAGTGCGGAAGGAACTGGATTGAGGAGTTGCCGGCGGCTCTTTGGTCGATCAGGACGACACCAAGTCGAGCCACCGGACAGACACCCTTTGCTCTTGTCTATGGAGCAGAGGCAGTTCTCCCCACGGAACTCGTGTATGGGTCTCCTCGAGTGCTCGCTTACGACGAGCTCGAGCAAGAGCAGCTGCCGCAAGATGATGCACTGCTCCTCGAGGAGGACCGTCTCCAGGCTGCTGTACGAGCTGCTCAATACTAGCAAGCTTTGCGTCGCTATCATAGCCGCAAAGTCAAGGCCAGGAGTCTCGAGGAAGGCGACCTTGTTCTTCGGCGCGTTCAGTCCGCCAAGAATTCCAACAAGTTGACACCGAAGTGGGAAGGCCCTTATCGGGTGAGACAAGTCACAAGGCCCGGCGCTGTCCGCCTTGAGACCGAAGAAGGCTTACCGGTGAGCAACTCCTAGAACATAGAGCATCTTCGCAAGTTTCACCCATAAGGCGCGGTTGCCGTGATCCGCTCCGGCAACCACCTTTTGTACAAGTCTTGCCGCTGTTGCATGTAAACCTTTGTACAAAGCCGGGCGCAGACCCCGTGCATCAGTAAAACTTTTGTGCTTCGCACGGCTTGTCATTTCATGCATTCTTGTTTTCTTGCATGTGTTATCTGACACTTTGTGCAGCACACGATCCCGGTAAGCAATAGCAAGTCATAAGGCTCCATATCTGTGTTTCCTCCCTTTTTTCTTTTTCTCTCAAGCAGAAGAAGTGTTCCTCGCGCACAAGTTTGCCGGGGGGGAAGGAGACAAGTGGTATGGACCAAGTGCTGTTCAAGGAAGGAAAGCCTTGCCGGGAAGCAGACAACCCACGAAAGCTAAGTTGCCAAAGTTTGAGCATTCAAATTTTTAAATTCTTAGTTATCTTCCTTGAACGACCACACTTTGTAGGGAAAACCTATGCGCGGAGGAACCTACCCGTGGTTAGCCGCGCCCTTACCTTGTTTCGAGCACGCTCAACGGCTTAAGTGAGCTGCGACAAGTGTCGCGCCCTTATTCTGTTTTCGAGTTCGCTCAACAACCTAAATGTGCTGCGACTAGCTGCGGCAAGGTTTCTTGCCGGCAGGGGGCATTGCCGGCAGGCTGCTGAAGTTCCGCACTCGGCGCTCGCGGCAAGGGTCCCTTTGCCGGCAAGTTCCCTAAAAGCGTAGGGTGAGGAACATACAAAGTAAAGAAATCGAGCAAGGGAGATAACACTGCATTGACTACCCAAAATAAAGTTATATTACAAGAAGGCTTGTCGCTGTTCTTACAAACTACTGTCCATGACTTAATTGGCAGCGACAAGGGAAGCGGAAAGAAAACTACCTAGTCTACACGGTCACCGTCAACCCTCTTGATCTTGCCCACCTTGGCCACGATGTGGGCGACGCGAGCCTTCAAGGCTTCCTGGTCAGCTTCGGGCGGCAAGGTCCGGAGGACGTTGTCAAGGTTGATCCCGGGATTGCGGAAGACGATCTTCGACAACACCCGCTCCACGGTACCCGTGCAGAGCCTGCGCGCCTCGTTCGCCAGCTGTACAGGGAGCCTTTCCCGTAGCTGCGCGAGCGCCGGCGCCACTCCTCTGAAGAACAAGCTCAGCTTGGCGCTGTGGGGAAGGTTTTCGTCGGGGGAGTATATGAGGTGCTCCATCCCCAGCGCCGCCATCTCCTTGTCGATGTTGGTGGCAGAAGTGACGAGCTCCTCGGTCCACTGCTCCACCGTCCGTTGGAAGTTGTTCTGCGTAAGGGCGGCACTGTCCAGCAGCGCCCTCTCAGCCCTGAGCTCCTCCTTCAACTTCGACTCCCGGTTCCTAGCGCCATCAAGCGACTCAGTAAGGGTGGACAGTTTCAGCTCCAAGTCTGCGATGGAGTCCTTGGCGGCAGTGAGTTCCTGGCCCTTGTCGGAGAGGCGGAGTTGCAGCTCCGTGTGGGTGTGGGCGTCTTTCTCCCGCGCCAAATTGAGCGTGGCAACCCTCTCCTCGCTCGTCTTCAAGCTCATCTCCAACTGCGCCACCCTTGCCTCCAGGTCCCTCTTGGCGGTCTCTGCGGCAGCGGTGGCATCCCTCGCCTCCTGCAGAGCCCCGCCAATGGACTGCTCGCGCGCGGCAAGGTCATCCTCGTGGCAATCGAGGTCGACTTTCCGCTGGTTCAGCGCTCCTTCCCGCCGAGACAGATCCTCGGCGGCCCGACGTTGCTGCTCCTCAACCTCGGCCTTCTCGAGGATGAATGCCTGGTGCGCCTCGGCGAGCTCCTCCCGCTCCTCCGCTAGGTTCCGGAGAGCCGCTTGGTTGGCGGCGCGGAGCTCCGCGGCGCGCTTCTCTAGATCTGCGCCAGCCTTGGCAGCCAGAGCCTCTCGGGACTCCAGCTTGGCCTGCCTGGCACGATACAAGGCCAGAAGCCGGCGCAGAAGCTGCTCCTCCTCGGGCTCGTTGCTGCTGCCGGGCGCGTCGACAAGCCTCAGCCCGGCGGAGGCGAGGACTTCTCCATCGAAGCTCTCCCCCTCCACGGGCGCCCTTGACGAAGATGCCCACGGGACTTGGATGAAGACCCCGTTGGCGGCCTCCAGGTAGACGCCCGACCCGGTCGCGGCAGCGGGAGGGTCGGCGGCCGGCGCAGCGTCCGGCGCTCCTGCGGCCCTAGGGCCGTCAGTACGGTCGCCGGTCCCTTCCCCAGCTGCCGCGTCAGCGGCCGCGGCGGTCTCGTCGGCAGCTGGCTCGTCGTCGCCGGCCATTCCTTCAGCGGTGGCGGCGTCGCCAGCATTGCCGCGCACGTCCTCCTCGGCGATGGCCTCTGTCTCCATCGGCTCCGGGGCGGGCGGATCTAACAGAAGAAAAAGAAAAGAAGAATTGTCAAGCAAATATCCAAAAAGAAGAATTCAAGAGAAGGAAAGTACAAGGGTTACCTGCGCGGGCCTCCTCAGTAACGGGGTCCTTCGCCGGGGAGTTCTCCCTTGGCGGCGTGGTAGTGGCCCCCGCCGGCGAAGGGCCGCTGGCGCCTTCCCTTGGCGGGGTGCCCACCCTTGTCAGGGTGCTCGCCCTTGGCGGGGTACTCGCCCTTGGCGGAGTACCCGCCCTTGGCGGAGCACCCTCCCTCGCCGGGGAGCTCCTCATTGGCGGGGATGGTGGGATGAGCGGCTCCTCGGGAGCAGCCTCTTGATGCTCCTGAGGCTGCGGCTCCACTTCTGCACAAGTCAACAAGCAAACAAGGCATTAGCAAGGATAAGAAACTCCAGCGCGCCCGATAAGCGAAGAAGTGAACAAAAGACTTACGCTGGGGGCTGCGCTGGGGGCTGCTCTCCGGAGCAGCAGACTGGTCCGGCAAGCTTGTCACTGGCGCATCCCCCGCCGCTGCGACAGGCTCGTCGTCCTCGAGGTCAACCACCGGAATCTTGGCCCTCTTCGCAACTCTCTGGGCCAGGGTCCTGGAAGATAAACAAGATCAGAGTCAGACAAAGAGAAATCAAGACAAGAGCAACAAGAATCAAAAGAAATAAAAGTTGCAAATGCTTACTCTTCCTCCTCCTCGTCGGAACTAAGGGCGGAGAAATCGAAGTCCGCCTCGCGCGTCCCGGCGCGAGGAGCTGGAGGGGTAGGCTCCCTCGGGCGCTTAGCGGGTTCCGGAGCTGTGGGCTGAGAAGACCCCGCTCCGGTTGTCCCCGAAGACCGAGGGGCGGAAGGAGCGCCAGAGCCAGTTCAGGAAGATCCCCCTCCGCTTGCCGCTGAGGCACGGGGCGCCTCCTTGACGACCTTGCTCGTCGTGGTGGCACGCGTCGAGCGACGCTGCAGCTGCTGTCGGGGCGCCGGCTGCCTCGCCGTCTCGGTGGTCTTGCGGAGGCGCTTCTTTGGCTGTGGCGGAGGACTCGGTGGCGGTGGAGAATTCTCCGAGGATGAGGAGGCGTCGTCGAGGTTCAGTGACCCGCCCGAGTCTTCGTCGGAATCGCCCAATTCGGCGTCTTCCTCGGCGGGCTCACTGGACTCAGTGCCCTGCCCGGCAGCCTCGCTCGTCCCGGCAGGCTCCCCGGCGGGCTGCCCGGCAGGCCTCAGCAATTTGAGGATTTCTTCCTCCTCGGCCAGGCTCACTGCGTCCGCTGCTTCTGCTTCCTCCACGGTGTACCCAAACTCACCCGCGGTCGCGGCTGCGGCGGCCTCCTCCATTCTGTTGGCTATATACGCCACATCCCGGTCGGTGGTCGCGTGGGTGAGCCCCTTCTTCTCTTCAGGATTGACCGGCCGCTCAACCAGGTTGTCAAAGAAAGTTTGCACAGTCTCTTCTGAAGGCGTCAGCCAAGTGGGGGCAACCCCGTGGGAGTCGCACTGAGGCATTGCCACGCGGATGGCACTAAGGGAAGAGTTGTTGCATAATGGAACTACTCCCCGGGACGGGGTAAACCACTCCAGGTGCTTGGGGTCGTGCTTGAACAACGAACGGATCATTCCCTTGAGTTCCAAGACGGTGAAGTTGTAGTTCAGGCCGGGGCGCAGCCTCATGCGGTCTGCCACGTTGCCGAACTCCCAAGTAGGCCTCTTCCTCTCCTGCAGGGGAGCAATGCGGCGGCGAAGGAAATCAGCCCCGACCTCGCCTACAGTAAGGTTGGCGGCCCGTAGGCGAAGGATCCTAGTGAGGGTTATCTTCAGCTTCTCATCCTCCGGGGCCAGATCACTCCAATCCTTGCCGCGCACTATTGCAGCTCGGCGCAGGGAGGTAAACTGCTGGGGTTCCTCTTCCATAACCCAGCACCAATCAGCCCTCCACTCTTCCCACTTGCCGCGGAGCTCTCCAATCAAGTACGCCTCTTTCTTGTTGAGCCTAAAGATCCAGGAGATGCCACCGGAGAGTGGAGACCCAGGCTCTACTCTAGGTGTGAAGAAGTGGCGGAAGAGAGCTACGTTGGGGTGGACCCCGACAAAGTTTTCGCACAGATGTGCGAAAACGGCCATAGTGAGGACAGCATTCGGGGTGAAATCGAGGAGATGGAATCCATACGTGTTCATCACGTCGCAGAAAAACTCAGAGTACGGAGGACAAAGACCACAGTGGAAGAACAGAGCAAAGTAGTAGTAACCTCCCGGATACATGTCGCAGGCTTCGGCGGGGAGCACTCTGGTGCGCGGGTGAGCCTTCGTCTCCCTCGCCCAGAACAAGTAATACTTGTCCCTCAGCTCCCTCGCGTCGAGCCTCGGCGGGAAGACCACCATCCTCTTCCGCATTGCTGCCAGCTTCGCCGCCTTGTCGGACTTCTCGCTCTTCGCCTTGCTACTCTTCGGGGCCATGGCAGGGATGCGGCGAGAGGGGTCGGCGGCACCGGGGAGACTGGCGGCGGTGGAAGAGAGGTGGAGCTCGGCTCTCTGTCGACCTTTGGAGAGGCGGAGGGCGGCGGGGGTTTCTGGAGATTGAAGACGCAATGAAGCAATGGGGGGAAACTGCCCCTGCTTCCTCTGCTTTTAAGGGGGAAGTGGGGGACGTTCCGCATTTTCCCATTAAAGAAACAGGCCACGATCTCTCCCACGATGCCGCAATCGACGCGTGCCGTTAGGGAGGGATGCGGCGGATACGGAGAGGGCTGCGGCGTACCGTGGGCCGCATGTGCCCGTGCACTGTTTTGGGCCTGGCCCAACAGGGTTCGGCACCGTGTGTGGCCCAGGCCCGGGGGCTCCTGTCGGTGTACTAAAGTAGGGGTACCTTAGTATCCCGACTTGTGCACGGGCAGTAGCAGCACCCCGTGGATGGGCTTGCCACGCGCCCGCCAAGGCCCGCTCTGGATCCTTCGGAACCATTCAAGAACAAAGTATACAAGTCAGAGGAACAAGGCCCCGACAAGAGGAGCTTGCCGGGAAGGCCGCTCCAGGTTCAAGATCACCCTATTAGTACAAGACCCTGGCAAGAGGAGCTTGCCAGGAAGGCCAAAGAATGGCATTTCAGAAGACTTACCGTGGCGCATCGCGCGCCCCGGCAAGGCCCGGAGAGCGACAAGCTTCCGAGCCCGGCAAGGTAGCAGCCCCGGCAAGGTGCTTGCCGCGGCAAGCTTGCACTGTGTGCCTGCGCTCCAGCTCACCTGGCCACGCGTCGCCCTGGGGCCCTTCCAGGAGCACGTGGCAGATGGCTGTGCAGCCTGGGGTACACGGTGGCAAGCCACGATGACGAGGCCACCGTCGTGGCGAACGGAGACGCCCGGACGGACGCTTTTTGCACTGTTTGGGGGCGACGGCGACGGGCATTCAATGCCCTTGTCCCTCACCGTCAGAGTTAGGTATAGACCGCTGTGCATACACTGTTCATGCACTGTCACAACTACCACCAATTTTACGCTTTTACCCTCATCTACGTTGACACCTGTCGGTGACCCCTTTGAGCTATAAAAGGAGGCCCATGCACAACGTAGAGGAGGTTTCGAAACTTGATCACTCTCACGCTCGGTGTAGCTAGTCTCCAGCACTGTAGATCTTCTTGCTCCCGAGCTCAAGAACTCAATACAACCAAGGCAGGAGTAGGGTTTTACGCATCCGTGCGGCCCGAACCTGGGTAAACTGCTCGCGTGCGCGCCTCGATCCGCTCTTCGTGCTCCCTCCGCTCCCTTGCCGTACCGAAAAGGGGCTCCGGTCCCATAGGTGTTCGTGGGTGATCAGTTTCCCCGACAATTATATTAAATCATGTTCTTCTAGTTATCATGAAAATAAAGATGAAGATCTGAAATTTATTGATGTGTCTCCTATTAGATCCTTGTTTTCTAGTATTAATCTTGATGAGAATAGGATTGGAGATGATTTTGCTTTAAGGTGTCCCAATGATTCGGAGTTTTTAGATCTTGATGCTAAAATTGCTAAAAGTGGGAGTGAAGAGATTAAAACTTTGCATAGTGATGAACCCACTACTTTGGATTTCAAGGGATTCAATTATGATAATTGCCCTTTGATTGATTGTATTTCCTTGTTGCAATCTGTGCTAAATTCTCAGCATGCTTATAGTCAAAATAAAGCTTTCACTAAACACATAGTTGATGCTTTGATGCAATCTTATGAAGAAAAACTTGAGTTGAAAGTTTCTATACCTAGAAAGCTTTAGGATGAATGGGAACCTACTATCAAAATAAAAATAAAAGATCATGAATGCTATGCTTTGTGTGATTTGGGTGCAAGTGTCTCCACTATCCCAAAAACTTTGTGTGATTTGCTAGGGTTCCATGTGCTTGATGATTGTTCTTTAAATTTGCATCTTGCGGATTCCACTATTAAGAAACCTATGGGAAGAATTAATGATGTTCTTATTGTTGCCAATAGGAATTATGTGCTCGTAGATTTCATTATTCTTGATATAGGTTGCAATCCTTCATGTCCTATTATTCTTGGTAGACCTTTCCTTAGAATGATTGGTGCAATTATTGATATGAAGGAAGGAAATATTAGATTCCAATTTCCGTTAAGGAAAGGCATGGAAAACTTTCCTAGAAAGAAAATCAAATTACCATATGAATCTATCATGAGAGCCACTTATGGATTGTCTTCCAAAGATGGCAATACCAAGATCTATCTTGTATCGTGCCTAGCTAGGGGCGTAAAACAATAGCGCTTGTTGGGAGGCAACTCAATTTTATGTTTTTTTTTTGTTGCTGTTAGGAATAAATATTGCATCTAGCCTCTGATTAGATGTGGTTTCATGTTTTGTTTAGTGTTTGTGCGAAGTAGAACCTTTGGTAAGACTTGTGTGAAGTTTATATGATCTTGCTGTGAAAAAACAGAATCGTTAGCGCTGGCTAAAGTAGTCTTAAGATTCTACTGGAGCGTGCTTTTTAGTTGATTAATTTTGCTTCTGATTGGTAGACAAATTGCGCAAATTTACCAATTTAGTTTGAATTTTTTGGAGTTCCAGAAGTAGGTGAACCCTGCAGATTACGACAGACTGTTCTGTCTTTGACAGATTCTGTTTTTCGTGTGTTGTTTGCTTATTCCGATGCATCTATGAGTAATATTGGAGGATATGAACCATAGAGAACTTGGAGTACAGTAGGTTTGACACCAATAAAAACAAATAATGAATTCCTTGCTGTACCTTTGAGTGGTGGTTTGCTTTCTCTTACTAACGGAGCTCACGATAATTTTTGTCTAAGTTTTGTGTTGTGAAGTTTTCAAGCTTTGAGTATTGCTTTGATGGACTATGGAACAAGGAGTAGCAAAGGCCCAAGCTTGGGGATGCCCATGGCACCCCAAGTAAATTCAAGATAATCAAAAATCCTAAGCTTGGGGATGCCCCGGGAAGGCATCCCCTCTTTTGTCTTCATCCATCGGTAACTATACTTGGAGCTATATTTTTATTCGCAACATGTTATGTGTTTTCCATGGAGCGTCTTGTATAATTTGAGTCTTTGCTTGTTAGTTTGCCACAATCATCCTTTCTGGACACACCTATTTGAGAGATTAAATATGACCTAGAAATTGTTAGAACACTCTATGTGCTTCACTTATATCTTTTGAGTTGAATAGTTTTTGCTCTAGTGCTTCACTTATATCTTTTAGAGCATGGTGGTGGTAATATTTTGTAGAAATTGTTGAACTCTCATGCTTCACTTAGATCTATTTGAGAGTCTATTAAAACAACATGGTAAAGTGTTTAGGCTAAAGAAACTAGTCTTCACATGATAAACATCCAATGTCAGTGTAGTAAAAAAAATCAAATCAAGTGCATTGAATAGAAAGAGATGTTGGATGCTTGATAATTGTTTTGAGACATGAGGATATTGATATTAGAGTCATACTAGTGGAGTTATTATGAAATTGAGAAATACTTGTGCTAAGGTTAGTGATTCCCGTAGCATGCACGTATGGTGAACCGTTGTGTGACTAAGTTAAAGCATGAGGTATTTGTAGAGTGCCAACCTTTGTGTGGAGGTCGGGGGCACGCGATGGTTAACTCCTACCAACCTCCCCCCTAAGGGCATGCGTTGATTGCTTTGTTTTGATGACTCGTAGATTTTTGCAATAAGTATATGAGTTCTTATGAATAATGTTGAGTCCATGGATTATACGCACTCTCACCCTTCCACCATTGCTAGCCTCTCTCGTACCGCGCAACTTTCGTCGGTGCCATAAACCCACTATATATCCTTCCTCAAAACAGCCACCATATTGTTCCTCAAAACAGCCACCATACCAACCTATCATGGCATTTCCATAGCCATTCCGAGATATATTCCCATGCAACTTTCCACCGTTCCATTTATATGACACGCATCATATTGTCATATTGCCATGCATGATCATGTAGTTGACATCGTATTCGTGGCAAGGCCACCATGCATAATATTTCCGTACATGTCACTCTTGTTTCATTGCACATACCGGTACACCGCCGGAGGCATTCATATAGAGTCATACTTTCTTGTTGTAGTATCGAGTTGTAATATCGTGTTGTAATGAAAGTGTGATGATCATCATTATTAGAGCATTGTCCCATGGGAGGAAAGGCTGAATCTATAAAGCCCCTCCGAAAAAAAAAGAAAAAAAGGAAAGGCCAAAAAGAAAAGAAAAAGGCTAAAAAATGGAGAAAAAAAGAAAAAAAGGGACAATTGCTACTATCTTTTTCCACACTTGTGCTTCAAAGTAGCACCATGTTCTTCATTGTAGAGAGTCTCATGCTTAGTCACTTTCATATACTAGTGGGAATTTTCTTGATAGAACTTGGCTTGTATATTCCAATGATGGGCTTCCTCAAATGCCCTAGGTCTTCGTGAGGAAGCAAGTTGGATGCACACCCACTAGTTTCTTTTGTTGAGATTTCATTCATATTTAGCTCTAGTGCATCCGTTGCATGGCAATCCCTACTCACTCACATTGATATCTATTAATGGGCGTCTCCATAGCCCGTTGATACGCCTAGTCGATGTGAGACTATCTCCCTCTTTTTGTCTTCTCCACAACCACCTCTATTCCACCCATAGTGCTATGTCCATGGCTCACGCTCATGTATTGCGTGAAAGTTAAAAGGTTTGAAAAGATAGAGCATGAAAACAAATGCTTGGCTGAAATCGGGGTTGTGCATAATATGAATATTTAGTGTGATAACAAGGGAGCATAGCCAACACTATATGATTTTGTAGGGATAACTTTTTTTAGCCATAGTATTTTGAGAAGACATGATTGCTTTGTTAGTATTGCTTGAAATATTGTTATTTCTTATGTCAATATAGACTTTTGTCTTGAATCTTTCAGATCTGAACATTCATGCCACAATTAAGAGAATTACATTGAAAAACTATATTGGTTAGCATTCCACATCAAAAATTCTTTCTTTATCATTTACCTACTCGAGGACGAGCAGGAATTAAGCTTGGGGATGCTTGATACGTCTCCAACGTATCTATAATTTTTTATTGTTCCATGCTATTATTTATGAAGTCTTAGCTTGGATGTTTAATGGGCTTTATCATTCACTTTTATATCATTTTTGGGACTAACCTACTAACCCAAAGGCCCAGTCCAGATTGTTGTTTTTTGCCTATTTCAGGGTTTTGCAGAAAATGAATATCAAACGGAGTCCAAACGGAATGAAACCTTCGCGAGAGATATTTTTGGAGGAAATCACACTCGGGAAACGTCAGGACCAAGTCAGGGGGCAAGGGACCAGCCCTCGAGGGTGGGGGTGTGCCCCCCTTCCCAGAGCGCGCCCCCCTGCCTCGAGGCTGGCCCACACGGCCCCCGGTGCCCTCCTTCTTCCTATATATACCTACGTACCCCAGAAACTCCAGACACAGAGAGAAACCCCTAATTCCACCGCCGTAGCTTCTGTTCCCGTGGAGATCCCATCTTGGAGTCTGTTCCGGGAGGGGGATCCATCACAGAGGCCTTCATCATCATCATCATCGCCGTCACCATGAGTTGTGAGTAGTTTACCTCAGACCTTCGGGTCCATAGCTAGTATCTAGATGCCTTCTTCTCTCTCTCTCCGGATCTCAATACAAAGTTCTCCTCGGTCTTCGAGGAGATCTATTCGATGTAATCTCTTTTTGCGGTGTGTTTGTCGAGATCTGATGAATTGTGAGTTTATGATCAAGGTTATCTATGAAAGATATTTGGTTCTTCTATGAACTTTTTATGTGTGCTCATAATATCCTTGCAAGTTTCTTCGAATTATTGGTTTGGTTTGGCTTACTAGATCTATAGTTCTTGCAATGGGACAAGTGTTTGGCTTTGGGTTCAATCTTGCGGTGTCCTTTCCAAGTGACAGTAGGGGCAGCAAGGCACGTATTGTATTGTTGCCATCGAGGATAAAAATATGGGGTTTTCATCATATTGCTTGAGTTTATCCCTCTACATCATGTCATCTTGCTTAAGGCGTTACTCTGTTCTTATGAACTCAATACACTAGATGCATGCTGGATAGCGGTCGATGCGTGGAGTAATAGTAGTAGATGCAGGCAGGAGTCGGTCTACTTGTCTCGGACGTGATGCCTATATACAATGATCATGCCTAGATAGTCTCATAATTATTCGCTTTTCTATCAATTGCTCGACAGTAATTTGCTTACCCACCGTAGAATATCGCTATCATGAGAGAAGCCACTAGAGAAAACTATGGCCCCCGGGTCTATTCTCAACATATCAATCTACATCTACTTTACTTTTACCGCTTTTATTTGTTGTTTTATTAAACCTAAAATACCAAAAATATAACTATCATCTCTATCAGATCTCACTCTCGTAAGTGACCGTAAAGGGATTGACAACCCCTTATCGCGTTGGCTGCGGAGTTCTTATTTGTTTGTGCAGGTGCGAGGGACTGGCGCGTGGTCTCCTACTGGATTGATACCTTGGTTCTCAAAAACTGAGGGAAATACTTATGCTACTGTGTTGGATCTCCCTTTCCTCTTCGAGGGAATACAACGCAAGCTCAAGAGGTAGCACAAATGAACAAGTAATTAGATGGACCTGCACTTGAGAACAAACCATACATAGCAGCACCACCAACCCATGAGCAAATAGCAAAGGGGTTGAGAAGGGCTGAGGCTCGCAGCTGCTCACCTCGTGTTCCTCCTGCTTGGCAGAAGAAGCAGCAACGGCATGCACTCACATCCTGATGAGACAGGGAGGAGTGGGTGGCGAGGTTCATTAGCCGCGCTGGATAGGATCTAGGGTGGTGTGAGCTCTTCAGGTGCCGTCTCCCACCCACTGAGGCCACTGCATGAGTGTTCGCCCGCTGCACCACCGCACTGCACATGCTCCTCTTGTTCATCGAGGAAGAGGCAGAGTGCAACCTATGTGCCTCATGCCTGAGCCCCAACCTCCTCGTAGGTCCCGATCCAGGAGCGAATTGAGCCACCACTAATCACCAAGTAGCGCCCGACCTTGCCGATGTAGGCCAACACTGGTGGACACCCTCTCCCATTAGAAGTCGCACCTCCCTCTCCTCTTTTCTATCTTTCACCCTCTTCTCCTCCTTCTTCTCCCTCCCATCTTCTCTCTCTCGTGTAGATCGAATCCAGCACCGCCGCCATCGCCAAGAAGCTCGCCTTGGCACCAGTTCACCTTCGATCCCGAGGCAGACGAGATGTGAAGGGGGGAGGAGGTGAGTGAGGTTGGAGGAGGAGGAGGTGGCGCCTAGGGGGGGAGGTGACTGAGGTGGGAGGAGGGGAAGAGGAGGCGGCGGCTAGGGTACATGAGGAAGGAGGTGCACCGCGTGTGGAGAAGATGTGGGCTCGCTTCCCTTTTTCTTTCGCTGTTTGCCTTCTCTCTCGAGTCACTGCACTATTCATAGCTGACGTGGAGCCATCGGTTGCGCATAGCACCCCCGTCATCCTTTATAAGGTAAATTTGGGGGATGGCTTCTAGAATAATGGGGATGATTTCTAGAATTTGGGAACAACTTATAGAATAAGTTGGGGAAAGGCCACCTTATTTGGCAGCCACCAAAAAAACTGGGCCTTGAAGGCACTAAAATTTGAACATGGTACATGTTCATTACCATCAAATCTATTAGCATTGCAATGGTCAATGTTCCAATAGAAGAATTTCATATATGCATTTTTTTGTTTTTGATGTCCTTGCAAGAAGAAAATGATTAACTAGGTAGAAACCTAGGCCCGATGATGGTTGGGAGTGTGATCCTTACATGCTAGATATATTACATAGGGAGTAGTTTCTTCTGTGAAAGCATTGTGGTCCTAGAAAGTGAGAAAGAAAATAGTTGTGTTCCAAGTGAGATATCAATTTCCAACGGGTGATTAGGCATAGCCATTGGCATTTAAAGCTGGGAGACCGTGTATGATTTTGGCAACTATTAATTTATATCAAATATAGCACTCTAGTTGTGGACCACATTGATAGGGTGTGTATATAGGGCATAATTAATACTTGAGTAAACATAATGTGTCTGAGAAACTAATTTGCACTACCCCGCTTGATAATCCCTTACTCCAGTCTCCTCTAACGATGTCATTGCCCTGCCGCACCGTGTCAAAGCGACATGGCAGGCCTTGTGCAAGATGGCATTGTTGCAGGACGAAGAGAGGCATTAATGTGATGCGACAGGGCAGTGAAAACATCAGATGAGACTCGAGCAAGGGATTCATACAAGTTATGTTTACTCCACTATTAATTATGGCCTATATATAGACCCTATTGATGCGGTCCGCACCTAGAGCACTATATCTGGATAGAAATTAATAGCTACCAGAATTATACATGGCCTCCTAGCTTTAAATGCCTATGGATATGCATAATCACAAGTTGTACATTCATATCTCATTTGGAAGACGGTAGTTGTTTACTTTGTCACTTCCTAGGACCACGGCGCTTTCACGAATAAAACTATCAAAATAAACAACATCTCTATGTAATAGATCTAGTATGTAAGGATCACACTCCCCCACCATCAACGGGCCTAGGTTTCTACCCAACTACTCTTTTTCCGCCTACAAGGACAACAAAACAAAAGAATGCATATATGAAATTGTTGATCTTAGAGCATTGATCCTTGCAATGCTAAAAAATTGAATGTAATGAGCATGTATCATGTTCTAATTTTAGGATAGAATTAGGGTCAAGTGGAGGAGATTGATGTTGTGGGCATTAAGGAACACAAGAAGAATTTGGAGAACGAGGGGAAAAGTACCACCAAAACAAAGCTGGAGAAAATCATTGTCTCCCCCTGATGGGTCTGAGTGAAATCGTTACCTGGCCTAGTCTCTATGGAAGGCAGCAAACGCCACTCCGGGGAACACCATGGACCAGAATAAATTCCCCCACCAACCGTTCCATATCAAGGGTTGGCAAAGGGAGAATTAAGGCAAGCGCATGCACCACAGAAGACGATGCAGCCACAGAGATCACCATCATCTCTGAGGCCTCATCGGTGGCCGACACCACAACTGTTGCACAAGTAGTGCGCCCGCCACCCTGTTTGGGAGATGGGAGGACACCGGCACGACATCCGACGCCCTCCTCTTGGGCTCTTCTTGGTGCCCATGGTGGCGGCGAGATGAGAGTGACATGAGGATGGATGAGAGGTCGGAGACGGGAGAATAGAGGAGCACTATGAGGGAATGCGACGAAAGAGAAAGAGATGTGCTGCCTTGTACGAGGTGAGAATCAAAGCATAGAAATTAATGCCCCGCTCCTCGCGACGCATAACTCCGGGAGTTACCACTCCGCTCGGAGTCCAAAAACGGTTTCCCTAGTTTCAGAAGAAGCCACATCACATTCCCACTTATAGAAGGAGGGTAACACTTTTTTCCAAAGCGACCAATTAGATGGTTTGGCCCCACCCACAATTGAGAAAAAGGAAAAAAAAAATCTACTATACATACTCGCTATGGGCGGAGTTGGAGGTTACTGTTAGCATATCTCAAATGGGGGTGTCATGGAACCCCTATCAAATGGACCTGTTGAGAAGAACAAATTTGAAATGAGAAGAAGGCACGGTTTTTACTATCTGAACTAGTAAAAATATATGCCATGCGGGGGCACACACTGATCTTCAAATACATGAGTGATACTGCATCAACAAGACATAGATGATCCTAAGGCCCTACTTGGATCCAAGGGACTAAAACTAGTCTGACTAAAAATAGTCTCTTTAAGAGGCTAAAGTTCCAAGCACCCCTGACTAAAGAGGGGCTAAAACTAGTCTTGAGACTAAAATCTAATAGTCAGGGGTACCCCTACTAAAATGTGAATTAGTCCTCTCTCTCATTTAACTCCTCTCCTCTAACACATGCAAGTTCTGGATTGGAGGGTTTGAAGGATAATAAATGCTCATTAACTTGATTTTAGTCTCTTTAGTATTTGGATCCAAGCATGGGTGAGGCTAGCAAGTTTTAGTCCCACTACTTTTAGTCATGGGACTAAAACGTATCCAAGCACCCTCTAAGGTAAGTAGAAAGCGTCATGCATGACACCATCAGAGCCTAGAGCCCTGAGCATCTAGCACACCTATCACAAGGAAAAGCGGTCCTTGCTGCATAATCCATCGACTGGGCATTAAATGCACATGAAAGCTACCCATCATAGCTGCATGACTACAAGAATAGGCCATCATCACAAATACTAGGCTAGGCGGGCGCCTTCGGCCGATCAGGCGGATGCCTTATCGGTCAGATGAAAGCGACTGGGCTCTGACCCGCTCTTTGACCAAGAGAAGTGGTCCACTATGTCATGTCAAGCTGAGCACACGTCACGAAGCCCTCAAGTCACGTTGTAGTGTCAAGTCATCTTCTGCTAAGATCGATAACAACTTGCATGGAGCGCCTAATTTTTCTTTGTACCCATTCACACACTCTTGTATTGACTATTGTGTTACCCGAAGGCCTATATAAGGGCAGGTCCAAGGTCAGTTCGGAGGGGGATGACCAGCGCACAAGCACGCACACAACACAACACACACACACACACACACACACACACACAGAGAGAGAGAGAGAGAGAGAGAGAGAGAGAGAGAGAGAGAGAGAGAGAACGACTAGCCTACATCACCAACCAAGAACAACAACCAACAAGCTTAGAGGACTAGAGATAGGAGTGCTTGAGCACTCAAGCTAGGACCCTGAGCACCTCTTTTGTAACACAATCACAATTGTACTCCCCATTGATATAAATAAGAACATGACGTAGGTTTTATGCTATCCATGGTGGGCTAAACTTGTATGGAAATCCTTGTGTCTCTTGTGGATCTACTTTTAGAGGAACAAAGTTTGTTAGCCCCTCGCCTAACTCATAAATAAAGGGTATCCTTGTCCTTGTTGTGACGAGTTTACACTCCGACGGGGTGTTGTAGGGTCGTGGGCGACTGGCCAGCATGCTATGAGACAAAAAAAACACAGCTGCATGAGCTGACTACGTGTGGTGCTGTGAGGGGCTCCACGTGGTGTTGTAAGCGTCGGGTGGCGATCATACTATGACAATGATGATGTCGAACCGAGCAACAACTATGGTTGTAGTGATGATGGTGTGAGAGTGTTGGAATGGTGTTGTGACGATGACCGAGGTTGCTGCAATGATGGCGAGCAACCCATATTGCTAGAATGCTTAATGGCCAGGCATGCCTACACATGAAAATCAACTAGTGACATTTTTTCGCTCGAGAAAATTTATGCAATAACTCTTGTCAAAAGGTTTATTAATGAGAGGTGTGTTACTATTGAGAGTCTGAGAGAGCAAATCGTTAGAAAATGCCATAGGGCTGCTAAGCTGAAAACAATGGAAGTTCAAATTCCAGAAGGTTTTCTTGTCCATTTTGTTATGTAATCTTTGCCACCCGAGTTTTCTCCATTTACCATCAATTATAATGCGATGGATCTTAAGTGGCACATTGATGAGATGATGTAAAGATTTGCGCAAGAGGAAGAAAGTCTTAAGGGTGAAAGAATTGATCATATCAATCAATTGAAGAACTATCCTACGGAGAGATATAAGAAGTTTGTGAATAACTATATAAAGCCTAAGCCTAGTCAATTCAAAAATAAGGGAAATATTCTAGGCAATTTCAACATAAGAAGCCAGAAAGAGCTCCTAATGCAGAAGAAAAAGATTATGTAATATGTCACTTTTGCGAAAATAACGAACATAAGCAAAAGGACTACATTGGGTTTAGTGATGCCTCAATTAGAGAGGTACTTAAGTAATTACATTTGTTGATGAATCTTTGTATATTAGTTATGCCACAAACAAATGGCTGCTTGACTCGGGTGCAGTTATTCACATTGCAAATTATAAAAAGGGATTTGATATAACCAGGACATAAGACAAGGGGAAACAATAATTAGAGTGGCAAACAACATCAAGGTTGAAGATGAGACGATTGAAGAGTTTGCCCTCACCCTTAATACCGTCTTCATGCTTCGAAAGCATAATGTTCTTTATGAACCCTCTTTGAGAAGAAACCAACTCTAAATTATTTTCATGTGTGGACCTGCCCTGCCAAGCTAGAGTTTCAATCCAAACAAGGGAAAATTAGACCCCAAGACCATCTGCTGCCATTTCATTGGTTATCGTGAAAACTATAAGGCGAATCACTTCAAATGTGTGCTATTCTGTGACGAAAATCTTCATGGAGGAAAAGAAAACGCGCCTAAGATCAGTTTCTCTAACCAAAAAATGTTACCAGGTGATTTTCTCCCAGGGCATCACCCTCCACAACATTCTTGATGTGTTGTCCCGATTTTAGGCGACATATTTCACCATCATTAGGCATGTGCATATTCTACGACAATTTTTAGCACCACCAAAAATATGTGTCTAACATGCTCCAGAATTTTGAACATGTGGTAAAAAATTTGTTTCTACATGAACTGCACAACATATTGGCGATAATTTCAGAACTTTGGATTTTTTAGATCTCATATGCTTATTTTAAAATTCCCCAAAGTCTAGAGCTAATTCCCACCCTAGGCGGTTGCCCCAACTGCTCTCCCTCCACATCTATGGCTCCTCCCCAATGACGCGCAGGAATATCCTTCTTGACCACCACCCGATGATGTCCTGACGTGGAGCAATATATGGTTCTACCCCAAGGAGGAGCACCACCACCACCCTCAATCCAATGCCCCCTACCCCACATCGGCGTACTCCTACTGCAGCCATCGATTTCCACGTGGATTGACAGTGCTAGAGCGTTCCACCTTCGCTCACCTCCCCGCACTCTTGTGTGTCCGCTCTCTTGTCATGGCCATCGAGCCATGACAATGCCATGGTCTGGGAAATGGCCTCTCATGGTGTCAGTTTGGCTAGATAATGGTCTCTATACTGATAATATGGTTAGCTATAGTAAACTCTCATAGTGGCAATTTGGTTAGCTAGGCTCTAATGATGTTCCTAGTTTTGTAGTACCAACATTGCACCTCTAATTGTAGCACAATCAAGTATTGCATCTGGTAGTTGATAACCCACAAGTGTAGGGGGGTCAGTTGTAGCCTCTTTCAATAAGTAAGAGTGTCGAACCCAACGAGGAGCTAAAGGCAGAACAAATATTCCCTCAAGTTCTATCGACCACCGATACAACTCTACGCACGCTTGACGTTTACTTTACCTAGAACAAGTATGAAACTAGAAGTACTTTGTAGTTTTTGTGGGATAGGTTTGCAAGAATATAAAGAGCACGTAAATATAAACTAGGGGCTGTTAAGATAAAGAAGCAATAAAGTTAGTGATAGCGAGTGCGGAAAAGTGGTGGTAGGAGTTGTGAAATTGCCCCTAAGCAATTGACTACGTTACTAGACCGATAGCAAGTTTTATGTGGGAGAGGCCACTGCTAGCATGTCATCCCTGACTTGGAATTCTATGCACTTATGATTGGAACTATTAGCAAGCATCCGCAACTACTAACGTTCATTAAGGTAAAACCCAACCATAGCATTAAGATATATTGGTCCCCTTCAATCCCGTATGCATCAATTTCTATGCTAGGTTGAAGCTTCTGTCACTCTTGCCCTCCAATACGTAGTCCTATCAACATACAACTAACCCTATGGTGTGATCCACGCATGCGCTCATATGATGGGCACCAAAGGACAGCAACATAACCACAAGCAATTTAAATCAATCATAGCAATTCACCAATCACCGATAGGACAACAATAATCTACTCAGACATCATAGGATGGCAACACATCATTGGATAATAATATGAAGCATAAAGCAACATGTTCAAGTAGAGGGTACAGCGGGTTGCGGGAGAGTGGACTGCTGTAGATAGATGGGGGAAGGTGATGGATATGTTGGTGAAGATGACGAAGGTGTTGGTGTAGATCGCCGTCACACGATGATGGCCCCGTTGGCACTCCGGTGCCACCGGAAGCGAGGGGGAGAGAGTCCTCCTTCTTCTTCTTCTTCCTTGACCTTCTCCCTAGGTGGGAGAAGGGTTTCCCCTCTGGTCCATGGCCTCCATGGCGGCGGAGGGGCGAGAGCCCCTCCGAGATTGGATCTGTCTCTCTGTCTCTCTCTGTTTGTGCGTTCCCAGATTCTGGCCTTTCACCGTTTCTTAAATTCTCGGACATCCGTAACTCCGATTGGGCTAATTTTTTGACACGATTTTTATCCGTATATTTGCTTTCTTGCGGCGAAAGAAGGGCATCAATCGCCTTACGGTGTGGCCACGAGGGCCCAGGGCGCGCCTGCCCCTGGGGGGCGCGCCCCCTGCCTCGTGGCCCACTCGGGCATTGTCTCATGTTGGTTCCGCTTCCCAAAATTCACATATATTCCAAAAAAAATCTCTGTCCGTTTTTATTTTGTTTGGACTCCATTTGATATGGATATTCTGCGAAACAAAAAACATGCAACAAACATGAACTGGCATTGGGCACTGGATCAATATGTTAGTCCCAAAAAAATAGTATAAAAAGTTGCCAAAAGTATATGAAAGTTGTAGAATAATGGCATGGAACAATCAAAAATTATAGATACGACGGAGACGTATCAGCATTCCCAAGCTTAATTCCTGCTCGTCCTCGAGTAGGTAAATGATAAAAAATATAATTTTTTATGTGGAATGCTACCTAGCATAATCTTGAACATGTAATCTAATCATGGCATGAATATTAAGACACAAGTGATTCAAAGCAATAGTCTATCATTTGACATAAAAGAATTTAATACTCGGGCATCCCTACAAACAATCAAGTCTTTCAAAATATCAATGCTAAAGAACATTATCCCTACAAAATCATATAGTCTTTTATGCTCCCATTTCTTAACACAAGGTACCCCTCATGCCTATCCCTGTGTCAGCCAAGCAATTGTTTTCATACTTTACTTTTTCGAACCTTTTCAACTCTTCACGCAATACATGAGCGTGAGCCATGGACATAGCACTATGGGTGGAATAGAAGGTGGTAGTAGACAAAAGTAGGGAGAAAGTCTCACATCGACTAGGCGTATCCATGGGCTATGGAGATGCCCATCAATAGATATCAATGTGAGTGAGTAGGGATTGCCATGTAACGAATGCACTAGAGCTACAAGTGTATGAAAGCTCAAAAGAAAACTAGTGGGTGTGAATCAAATTGCTTGCTCATGAAGACCTAGGGCATTTAAGGAAGCCCATCGTTGGAATATACAAGCCAAGTTCTATAATGAAAAATTCCCACTAGTATATGAAAGTGACAATATATGAGACTCTATATATAAAGAACATGGTGCTATGATGAAGCACAAGTGTGGAAAGAAAGATAGTAGCAGTGTCCCCTTTTTTTTCTTCTTTTTTTGGGCCTTCCTTTTTTTTATTTGGCCTTTCTCTTTTTTTATTTGGCCTTTTTTTTGCCTTTCTTTTTTTTCTTTTTTTTCAAGGGACAATGCTCTAATAATGATGATCATCACACTTTTATTTACTTACAACTCAATATTACAACTCGATACTAGAGCAAAAATATGACTCCATATGAATGCCTCCGGCTGTGTACCGGGATGTGCAATGATCTAGCGTAGCAATGACATCAAAAAACGGACAAGCCATGGAAACATCATGCTAGCTATCTTACGATCATGCAAGGCAATATGACAATGATGGTGTGTGTCATAATAAACGGAACAGTGGAGTTACATGGCAATATATCTCAGAATGGCTATGGAAATGCCATGATAGGTAGGTATGGTGGCTGTTTTGAGGAAGGTATATGGTGGGTGTATGGTACCGGCGAAAGTTGCGCGGTACAAGAGAGGCTAGCAATGGTGGAAGGGTGAGAGTGTGTATAATCCATGGACTCAACATTAGTCATAAAGAACTGACATACTTATTGCGAAAAATCTATTAGCCCTCGAAGCAAAAATACTACGACGCATGCTCCTAGGGGGGAGGTTGGTAGGAGTTAACCATCGGGTGCCCCCGGCCTTCACGCAAAGATAAACAATCAAAATACAATGCGCGCCAATTTGGTTACATAGTTAGGAGACCTTACATGCATGCTTCGGGAATCACAAACCTTAACACCAATATTTTTACTAAACCATAATCATTCACTAGTTCCTCCCACATATTAGCATCTCTATATCACAAAACTATTGCAAGGAATCAAACATATCATATTCAGCGATCTAAAAGTTTATGTAGGATTTTATGACTAACCATGTGAATGACCAATTCCTGTCAACTCTCTAAATAGATATAAGTGAAGCAAGAGAGTTTTAATTCTTTCTACAAAAGATATGCCCACGCTCTAAAAATTATAAGTGAAGCAAAAGAGCATTCTACAAATGGTGGTTTTCTATGTGAAGAGAAACAGGCAATCCAAACTTCAAATGATATAAGTGAAGCACATGAAGCATTCTATAAAGCCATACTCAAAAGATATAAGTGAAGTGCAAAGAGAATTCTATAAATCAACCAAGGACTATGGCATACCAGCATGGTGCATTTATTAAAACAAAAAATAAAAAGCACACGACGCTCCAAGAGTTTACGCATAACATGTGAACGAAACGAATCCGAAAACATACCGATACTTGTTGAAGAAAGGTGGGATGCCTTCCGGGGCATCCCCAAGCTTAGATGCTTGAGTCTCCTTGAATATTTACTTGGGGTGCCTCGGGCATCCCGAAGCTTGAGCTCTTGCCTCTCCTCCTTCTCCTCGCATCGAGACCTCCTCGATCTTCGAACACTTCATCCACACAAAACTTAACCGAACGTTTAGTGGCGGGGTTAGAGCATATGATCAATAAAATCCCATCATGTACTGATCTAACATTATTGTATAATTATAAACAAACATTACCCACTGTATGCTATCATAATTTTATGGCCCCAAGTCAAGGAGGAATCAACAAGAATTCAAACATATGCAAGTAATGAAGCTATAACAGCAATCTGTGAAAACAGGACAGTCTGTAGTAATCTGAACATTAACCATACTTCTGTAACTCTTAAAATTCTGGAAAAATTATGAAAAAACAACAACTTGTATAGCAAGATTTTACAAAAAGTTTCAGATCCTTTTGACGTTCCAGTAAAAAATGTAAAATCGCGCACTACAGCCAAAGTTTCTGTTTTTGCACCGCACAAACCAACAAGCAGTTTAATCATCCTAAAGGAAACTCTTGGCACATTATTTTTATAATACAATGGAATTGTACAAGGGGATAATTATTTTTATTGAAAAGTTTATGTAATCAAGGTTCGCAAAGTTTCCATGGGCATGAACAAAGTTCAAGGAGCTCCCCCATTTCCACGGTGCTCGTCCTTCTTACTTTCACTTTTCTTTTTGAAAAAGTTTTAGGTTACCCTCTTTATTTTTTTGTTTTTAAACTTTATAAAAGCACACAACAGAAATAAATGACTCTCTAAAACTTCCGGGTTGTCTCCCTAGTAGCACTTTCTTTAAAGCCATTAAGCTAGGCATATAGTGCTCAAGTAATGGATCCACCCGGATCCCAAGGTATATCAAAGCCAATTTTAATTAGCAATGACTTGGCATTTAGTAGTGAGCACAAAGTGATATGTGTCATGCAAAAACGAAGTCTAACTCTCTTCCTATGCATAGGCATGTCATACAAGAACAATTCATGCACATCAAGTAAAGGCCAATGCATAGTATAGGCAGTTTCTTGCAATTTTATCGTATTGGAAACATAGAGAGGCGGAGATATAGTTCCTCTCTCATAATAATCACAAGTAGGAGCAGAAAGCACATGCATATTATGTTCATCAAAATCATCATGTGTAACGGAAAAAGGCAACCCATCAATATATTCCTTAATAAGTGCAAACTTCTCCGATATAGTGTAGTTTGGAGAACTCAAAAAGATAATAGGACTATCATGTGTGGGTGCAATAGCAACTATCTCATGTTTAACATAAGGAACTATAGCAAGCTCATCTCCATAAGCATAATTCATATTGGCATCTTGGCCACAAGCATAGCAAGCATCATCAAAAAGGGATATTTCAAAAGAATCAACGGGATCATAGCAATCATCCTTCGGTAAGCACGAAGGGAAATTACACAATGTATGAGTTGAAGAGTTACTCTCATTAGAAGGTGGGCACGGGTAGCTAATCTGCTCTTCCTCCTTTTGTTCTTCGCTTCCCTCCTCATCTTTTTCATCCAATGAGCTCACAATGTCATTGATCTCTTCTTCCATAGACTCCTGCAAAATATTAGTCTCTTCTTCTGTAGTAATCTGAACATTAACCATACTTCTGTAACTCTTAAAATTCTGGAAAAAATATGAAAAATCAACCATTTGTATAGCAAGATTTTACAAAAAGTTTCAGATCCTTTCGACGTTCCAGTAAAAAATGTAAAATCGCGCACTACAGCCAAAGTTTCTGGTTTTGCACCGCACAAACCAACAAGCAGTTCAATCATCCTAAAGGAAACTCTTGGGACATTATTTTTATAATACATTGGAATTGTACAAGGGGATAATTATTTTTATTTAAAAGTTTATGTAATCAAGGTTCGCAAAGTTTCCATGGGCATAAACAAAGTTCAAGGAGCTCCCCCATTTCCACGGTGCTCGTCCTTCTTACTTTCACTTTTCTTTTTGAAAAAGTTTTCGGTTACCCTCTTTATTTTATTTTATTTTTAAACTTTATAAAAGCACACAACAGAAATAAATGACTCTCTAAAACTTCCGGGTTGTCTCCCAGACAGCACTTTCTTTAAAGCCATTAAGCTAGGCATATAGTGCTCAAGTAATGGATCCACCCGGATCCCAAGGTATATCAAAGCCAATTTTAATTAGCAATGACTTGGCATTTAGTAGTGAGCACAAAGTGATATGTGTCATGCAAAAACGAAGTCTAACTCTCTTCCTATGCATAGGCATGTCATACAAGAACAATTCATGCACATCAAGTAATGGCCAATGCATAGTATAGGCAGTTTCTTGCAATTTTATCGTATTGGAAACATAGAGAGGCGGAGATATAGTTCCTCTCTCATAATAATTACAAGTAGGACCAGAAAGCACATGCATATTATGTTCATAAAAATCATCATGTGTAACGGAAAAAGGCAACCCATCAATATATTCCTTAATAAGTGCAAACTTCTCCGATATAGTGTAGTTTGGAGAACTCAAAAATATAATAGGACTATCATGTGTGGGTGCAATAGCAACTATCTCATGTTTAACATAAGGAACTATAGCAAGTTCATCTCCATAAGCTTAATTTATATTGGCATCTTGGCCACAAGCATAGCAAGCATCATCAAAAAGGGATATTTCAAAATAATCAACGGGATCATAGCAATCATCATAGCAATCATCCTTCGGTAAGCACGAAGGGAAATTACACAATGTATGAGTTGAAGATTTACTCTCATTAGAAGGTGGGCACGGGTAGCTAATCTGCTCTTCCTCCTTTTGTTCTTCGCTCTCCTCCTCATCTTTTTCATCCAATGAGCTCACAATGTCATTGATTTCTTCTTCCATAGACTCCTGCAAAATATTAGTCTCTTCTTGGACAGCGGAGACCTTCTCAATAAACGCATCAATATTGGAGTTATATTCATAATTCAAATAGCAAGATTTTCAGGCCTAGAAACAGCATCATCAAAAGCATCATTCTTTTTAAAGAGAGATTCAATTTCATAAGCACCCTTAAAAGTAATGAATTCTTCTATTTGTTCTACATCGTAATAATCATATATACCATTAGCATAAGAAGCTATGTGCATGAAAAGGGACGGTGTGGAGCCTTCATCCTAGAGCAACAAGTATAATCATATCTCAAGCATAGTTGCCGAGCATACCAATGCAACATATGAATTTGATCCCATAACAGTTTCCCTTTTTGTGTCAAGCGATAATCCCTAAAGTATTCACGCTGATCCAACGTTACTCCCATTACATAGTTGAATGGGCCGGGTTTTCTCAGGATTATCAAAGTAGTAGATAATATCTTTCACATAATGAGCATCGAGGGTTTTAGGAGGTTCCCCATCTCCATGAGTAGCAAGTACACCTAAGTTTTTTGGTATTTCGTGTTCCATATCCATAACTAAAGATAGAGAACAACTTAGAATAGCAAATAAAATCTACTTAGAGATAAAGCAAACAAGCACACACGAGAATATTCACCCCATGCTATTGCTCCCTGGCAACGGCGCCAGAAAAAGTTCTTGATAACCCACAAGTGTAGGGGATCAGTTGTAGCCTCTTTCGATAAGTAAGAGTGTCGAACCCAACAAGGAGCTAAAGGCAGAACAAATATTCCCTCAAGTTCTATCGACCACTGATACTACTCTACGCACGCTTGACGTTTACTTTACCTAGAACAAGTATGAAAATAGACGTAATTTGTAGTTTTTCTGGGATAGGTTTGCAAGAATATAAAGAGCACGTAAATATAAACTAGGGGCTGTTAAGATAAAGAAGTAATAAAGTTAGTGATAGCGAGTGTGGAAAAGTGGTGGTAGGAGTTGTGGAATTGCCCCTAAGCAATTGACTACGTTACTAGACCGATAGCAAGTTTTACGTGGGAGAGGCCACTGCTAGCATGTCATCCCTGACTTGGAATTCTATGCACTTATGATTGGAACTATTAGCAAGCATCCGCAACTACTAACGTTCACTAAGGTAAAACCCAACCATAGCATTAAGATATATTGGTCCCCCTTCAATCCCGTATGCATTAATTTCTACGCTAGGTTGAAACTTCTGTCACTCTTGCCCTCCAATACGTAGTCCTATCAACATAGAACTAACCCTATGGTGTGATCCACGCGTGCTCATATGATGGGCACCAAAGGACAGCAACATAACCATAAGCAATTTAAATCAATCATAGCAATTCACCAATCACCGATAGGACAATGATAATCTACTCAGACATCATAGGATGGCAACACATCATTGGGTAATAATATGAAGCATAAAGCACCATGTTCAAGTACAGGGTACAGCGGGTTGCGGGAGAATGGACCGCTGTAGATAGATGGGGGAAGGTGATGGAGATGTTGGTGAAGATGACAGAGGTGTTGGTGTAGATCGCCGTCACACGATGATGGCCCCGGTGGCACTCCGGTGCCACTGGAAGCGGGGGGGAGAGCCCCCCTCCTTCTTCTTCTTCCTTGACCTTCTCCCTAGGTGGGAGAAGGGTTTCCCCGCTGGTCCATGGCCTCCATGGCGGCGGAGGTGCGAGAGCCCCTCTGAGATTGGATATGTCTCTCTGTCTCTCTCCGTTTCTGCGTTCCCAGATTCTGGCCATTCACCGTTTCTTAAATTCTCGGATATCCGTAACTTCGATTGGGCTGATTTAATGACACGAGTTTTATCCGGATATTAGCTTTCTTGCGGCGAAAGAAGGGCATCAACCGCCTTACGATGTGGCCACGAGGGCCCAGGGCGCGCCTGCCCCTGGTGGGCGCGCCCCCCTGCCTCGTGGCCCACTCGGGCATCGTCTCATGTTGGTTCCACTTCCCAAAATTCACATATATTCCAAAAATATATCCGTCCGTTTTTATTCCGTTTGGACTCCGTTTGATATGGATATTCTGCGAAACAAAAAACATGCAACAAACAGGAACTGGCACTGGGCATTGGATCAATATGTTAGTCCCAAAAAATAGTATTAAAAGTTGCCAAAAGTATATGAAATTTGTAGAATAATGGCATGGAACAATCAAAAATTATAGATATGACGAAGACGTATCAGTATTGTCTCCATATGAGTTCCAACTTAGTCTGGTAAATGCTTGTGTTGTAACCAGTTAGTGTATTGATACTACTAAGGCTGCTCTGGTATCTTTGTTAATTGTTGGGATAGTCATCCGAATTAGTTGTCTATTTTCAGTGTCATCCACAAAAGCATCCATGACCACCCTAGACGAACATGATCTCTAAGAAGGAACAATGGCAGCCAATGAACAACAAAAGGAAACCAAAAAAAGCAGATGCGACACCCAACCGAAGATGGTCCACGGCAAGACAAGGACCTGTAGAGAGTGACAAGAAAAAAGATAAACGTCATACAATGGCTGGGCAAGCACAGATCGGACAACCCTAATGCCAAGTTGAACGAACGAGGCAAAAAAACATGGGTGAGACAAGGCCAGCCTTAGCCCTACCAAGGAAGAATAACACCATCACAAAAATAGCGACCAACACCAACAATAAGGAAACAAAAGTTCGGAGGAGGCGGGAGCGCACAAGGAAGTAGATAAGGCGAGGAAGCGAGACCAGTGAGCTTGTAGAAAATGGGAAGTTTACAGACAGGCGAGCGATTGAGGGCATTTACACGCTTTGCTCGCACAGTAGAATGTACCCGACGGGTAATGGCGAGACACCAACGAGATGAACATGCTGACGTCCGACACGGTAGCGTCGCAAGCAACATGAAAACCGCATCATGCCCCCATCCTGGGAGGAATCCATGCGGGTTGCAAAGGACTGACATCCAATCATCCAGGACAAACGAAAGGCAGATGGGGCCATGATCAACAGGAGTGATGAGAGCCCAGGTGTACATGCTTCACGCAGAACGCAAGAAACCTATGATAGTAAAACCACGTAGAGGCTAATGAGCAGCCTCCCAAGTGCAACATGCCCCACATCCACCCAAATTAAACTCGTCTACCAACACTGCGAGCACCCGGGGCCAGCCTCAACCAGAGGGGACGAGCGAAAAAGTGTGAGCGCGGCGATTGCACAAATCGTTGTTCAGGTTGACTCAAGTCAGGTGATAACCCACAAGTGTAGGGGATTAGTTGTAGCCTCTTTCGATATGTGAGAGTGTCAAACCCAACGAGGAGCTAAAGGCAGAACAAATATTTCCTGAAGTTGTATCGACCACTGATACAACTCTACGCACGCTTGACGTTTACTTTACCTAGAACAAGTATGAAACTAGAAGTACTTTGTAGTTTTTGTGGGATAGGTTTGCAAGAATATAAAGAGCACGTAAATATAAACTAGGGGCTGTTAAGATAAAGAAACAATAAAGTTAATATAGCGAGTGTGGAAAAGTGGTGGTAGGAGTTGCGAAATTGTCCCTAAGCAATTAACTACGTTACTAGACCGATAGCAAGTTTTATGTGGGAGAGGCCACTGCTAGCATGTCATCCCTGACTTGGAATTCTATGCACTTATGATTGGAACTATTAGCACGCATCCGCAACTACTAACGTTCATTAAGGTAAAACTCAACCATAGCATTAAGATATATTGGTCCCCCTTCAATCCCATATGCATCGATTTCTACGCTAGGTTGAAGCTTCTGTCACTCTTGCCCTCCAATACGTAGTCCTATCAACATACAACTAACCCTATGGTCTGATCCACGCGCGCGCTCGTATGATGGGCACCAAAGGACAGCAACATAACCACAAGCAATTTAAATCAATCATAGCAATTCACCAATCACCGATAGGACAACGATAATCTACTCAGACATCATAGGATGGCAACACATCATTGGATAATAATATGAAGCATAAAGCACCATGTTCAAGTAGAGGATACAGCGGGTTGCGGGAGAGTGGACCGCTGTAGATAGATGGGGGAAGGTGATGGAGATGTTGGTGAAGATGACAGAGGTGTTGGTGTAGATCGTCGTCACACGATGATGGCCCCGGCGGCGTTCCGGCACCACCGGGAGTGAGGGGGAGAGAGCCCCCCTCCTTATTCTTCTTCCTTGACCTTCTCCCTAGATGGGAGAAGGGTTTCCCCTCTGTTCCATGGTCTCCATGGCGTGGGAGGGGCGTTAGCCCCTCCGAGATTGGATCTGTCTCTCTGTCTCTCTCTGTTTCTGCATTCCCAGATTCTGGCCCTTCATCGTTTCTTATATTCCCGGAGATCCGTAACTCCGATTGGGCTGATTTTTGACACGATTTTTATCTGGATATTAGCTTTCTTGCGGCGAAAGAAGGGCATCAACCGCCTTACGGTGTGGCCATGAGGGCTCAGGGTGCACCTGCCCCTGGTGGGCGCGCCCCTCTGCCTCGTGGCCCACTCGGGCATCATCTCATGTTGGTTCTGCTTCCCAAAATTCACATATTTTCCAAAAAAAATCCATCTGTTTTTATTCCGTTTGGACTCCGTTTGATATGGATATTCTACAAAACAAAAAACATGCAACAAACAGGAACTGGCACTGGGTACTGGATCAATATGTTAGTCCCAAAAAATAGTATAAAAAGTTGCCAAAAGTATATGAAAGTTGTAGAATATTGGCATGCAACAATCAAAAATTATAGATACGACGGAGATGTATCAGCATCCCCAAGCTTAATTCCTGCTCGTCCTCGAGTAGGTAAATGATAAAAAAGATATTTTTTGATGTGGAATGCTACCTAGCATAATCTTGATCATGTAATCTAATCATGGCATGAATATTAAGACATGAGTGATTCAAAGCAATAGTCTATCATTTGACATAGAAGAATTTAATACTCGGGCATCCCAACAAACAATCAAGTCTTTCAAAATATCAATGCTAAAAAACGTTATCCCTACAAAATCATATTGTCTTTTATGCTCCCTTTTCTTAATACAAGGTACCCCTCATGCCTATCTCGATGTTAGCCAAGCAATTATTTTCATACTTTACTTTTTCGAACCTTTTCAACTCTTCACGCAATACATGAGTGTGAGCCATGGACATAGCACTATGGGTGGAATAGAAGGTGGTAGTAGAAAAAAGTAGGGAGAAAGTCTCACATCGACTAGGCGTATAAATGGGCTATGGAGATGCCCATCAATAGATATCAATGTGAGTGAGTAGGGATTGCCATGTAACGGATGCACTAGGGCTATAAGTGTATGAAAGCTTAAAAGAAAACTAGCGGGTGTGCATCAACTTGCTTGCTCATGAAGACATAGGGCATTTGAGGAAGCCCATCACTGGAATATACAAGCCAAGTTCTATAAAGAAAAAATCCCACTAGTATATCGAAGTGACAAAACAAGAGACTCTCTATTATGAAGATCATGGTGCTACTTTGAAGCACAAGTGTGGAAAAAAAGATAGTAGCACAAGCGTTCCGGCGCCACCAGGAGTGAGGGGAGAGAGCCCCCCTCCTTCTTCTTCTTCCTTGACCTTCTCCCTATATGGGAGAAGGGTTTCCCCTCTGGTCCATGGTCTCATTGGCGTGGGAGGGGCGAGAGCCCCTCCGAGATTGGATATGTCTCTCTGTCTCTCTGTTTCTGCGTTCCCAAGTTCTGGCCCTTCACCGTTTCTTATATTCCCGGAGATCCGTAACTCTGATTGGGCAGATTTTTTACACGATTTTTATCCAGATATTAGCTTTCTTGCGGCGAAAGAAGGGCATCAACCGCCTTACGGTGTGGCCACGAGGGCCCAGGGCGCACTTGCCTCTGGTGGGTGCGCCCCCTGCCTCATGGCCCACTCGGGCATCGTCTCATGTTGGTTCCACTTCCCAAAATTCACATATATTCCAAAAAAATCTTCGTCCGTTTTTATTCCGTTTGGACTCCGTTTGATATGGATATTCTGCAAAGCAAAAAACATGCAATAAACAGGAACTGGCAATGGGTACTGGATCAATATGTTAGTCCCAAAAAATAGTATAAAAAGTTGCCAAAAGTATATGAAAGTTGTAGAATATTGGCATGGAACAATCAAAAATTATAGATACGATGGAGACGTATCATCAGGCAACCCAAATAGGCGTCCCAGATCCGTGCGGAGATGCAGATTGAACGCCGAGAAAGCTCCAATCACTGGGGGGGGCTGGAGGTCTCACCGTTTATACTATTAGACTCGACAATTCCATGTTAATGTACCAAATTTTGGTATCATTTCCATGTTGCAGACCTTACCACCTTGCGAAATTTTTTATTACCATGATAGACATCTTCATATCAGTTAAATTAAATTCTTGTTTTGGTAGGTAGCAGTTTGTATGAGCTTTTGTGCGCATCATTGCTTGCACCAGAACTGTAGATTATGTCTAGAAGCTTGATTATTTGCATCATACTGTGCAACATAGATATCCAACTACAAAGCATCACTTAAAAGATAACAATTATGCGATATCTTTTGCCAAGATCCCCATAAAATCTATAAGTTGGATGCATGTATGTGTGTTTTTCAGAGCGACGGGTACAAAAATAAAGAACCTGGTCCTTCTAGATATGTTCAAGGAGACACACTGCAGTAAAAAGAAGAGATTCTCCTCTGTAATACAAGAGGAAATCGTATGTGAGCTTTCAAAGAGTCTTCACTAAGTTGAAACTTATATTCTTGCCGTTGGGGAACGTAGTATTTCAAAAAAAATCCTACCATCACGCAAGATCTATCTACTAGAAGCAAAGCAACGAGCGGGGAGAGTGTGTCTACGTACCCTCGTAGACCGAAAGCGGAAGCGTCTAGTGAAGCGGTTGATGTAGTCGAACGTCTTCGCGTTCAACTGATCCAAGCACCGAACGTATGGCACCTCCGCGTTCAGCACACGTTCAGCTCGATGATGTCCCACGTGCTCTTGATCTAGTTGAGCGTCACGGGAGAGTTCCATCAGCACAACAGCGTGGTGATGGAGATGATGAAGTTACCGGCACAGGGCTTCGCCTAAGCACTGCAACGATATGACCGAGGTGTGTTTCTGTGGAGGGGGCACCGCACACGGCTAAAACAATGTTGCTTGTATGTTATAGGGTGCCCCCCTTCCCCTGTATATAAAGGAGCAAGGGGGAGGGCCAGCCGGCCCTAGGGCGCGCCAAGGAGAGGAGCAATCCTACTCCTAGTAGGTGTAGGATCCCTCTTTCCTACTCCTACTAGGAGTAGGAAAGGAAGGAGGAAGAGAAGAAGGAAGGAGAGGGGCGCCTCCCCCCCCCCCCACTTCAAGTCGAACTAGGATCCCTAGGGAGGAGGCGCGGCCAGCCCCTATGGGCTGCCTCTCACTTTCCCTCAAGGCCCACTATGGCCCAATACTCCCCCGGGGGGTTCCGGTAACCCCTCCGGCACTCCGATTTTCTCTGATACCACCCGGAACACTTCTGGCGTCTGAATATAGCCGCCCAATATATCAATCTTTATGTCTCGGACATTACAAGACTCCTCGTCATGTCCGTGATCTCATCCGGGACTCCGAACTATCTTCGGTACATCAAAACTCATAAACTCATAATACCGATCGTCATCGAACGTTAAGCGTGCGGACCCTATGGGTTTGAGAACTATGTAGACATGACCGAGACTCATCTCCGGTCAATAACCAATGGCGGAACCTGTTCTACGAAGATCTTTATTGGTCAAACCGCATAACAACATACGTTGTTCCCTTTGCCATCGGTATGTTACTTGCCCGAGATTCGATCGTCGGTATCATCATACCTAGTTCAATCTCGTCATCGGCAAGTCTCTTTACTCGTTCCATAATACATCATCTCGTGACTAACTCATTAGTCGTTTGCTTGCAAGGCTTATTATGATGTGTATTACCGAGAGGGCCCAGAGATACCTCTCCGACACTCGGAGTGACAAATCATATTCTCGATCTATGCCAATACCACAAACACCTTTGGAGACACCTGTAGAGCATCTTTATAATCACCTAGTTACGTTGTGGCGTTTGATAGCACACAAGGTGTTCCTACGGTATTCGAGAATTGCATAATCTCATAGTAATAGGAACATGTATAACTCATGAAGAAAGCAATAGCAATAAAACTAAATGATCAAGTTGCTAGGCTAATGGATGGGTCTTGTCCATCACATCATTCTTCTAATGATGTGATCCCATTGATCAAATGACAACTCATGTATGGTTAGGAAACATAACCATCTTTGATTAACGAGCTAGTCTAGTAGAGGCATACTAGGGACTCTCTGTTTTGTCCATGTATTCACACATGTACTAAGTTTCCTGTTAATACAATTCTAGCATGAATAATTTACATTTATCATGATATAAGGAAATATAAATAAAAACTTTATTATTGCCTCTAGGGCATATTTCCTTCAGTCTCCCACTTGCACTAGAGTCAATAATCTAGTTCACATCGTCATGTGATTTAATACCGATAATTCACATCGTTATGTGAATAACACCCATAGTTCACATCGCCATGTGACCAACACCCAAAGGGTTTACTAGAGTCAATAATCTAGTTCACATCGCCATGTGATTAACACCCAAAGATTACTAAGGTGTGATCATGTTTTGCTTCGTGACAGAAGTTTAGTCAGCGGGTCTGTTACATTCAGATCCGTATGTATTTCGCAAATTGCTATGTCTACAATGCTCTACATGGAGCTACTCTAGATAATTTCTCCCACTTCAATACGTATCCAGATTGATACTTAGAGTCATCTGGATTAGTGGCAAAGCTTGCATCGGTGTAACTCTTTACGACAAACTCTTTATCACCTCCATAATCGAGAAACTTTTCCTTAGTCATCCAGTAACTAAGGATAATTTTGACCATTGTCCAGTGATCTACTCCTGGATCATTATTGTACCTCCTTGCCAAACTCATGGCAAGGTACACAACAGGTTTGGTACATAGCATGGCATACTTTATAGAACCTATGGCTAAGGCATAGGGAATGACTTTCATTCTTTCTCTATCTTCTGCCGTGGTCGGGTTTTGAGTCTTACTCAACTTCATACCTTACAACTGAGGCAAGCACTCCTTCTTTGACTGATCCATTTTGAACTTCTTCAAAATCTTATTAAGGTATGTGCTCATTGAAAATTCTTATCAAGCGTCTTAATCTATCTCTATAGATCTTGGTGCACAATATGTAAGCAGCTTCACCGAGGTCTTTTATTGACAAATTCTTTTAAACAGTCCTTTATGATTTCCAGAACATTCTACATACATCATTTCTGATCAACAATATGTCATTCACATATACTTATCAGAAAGGTTGCAGTGCTTCCACTCACTTTCTTGGAAATACAGGCTTCATCGTAAGTCTGTATAAATCCATATGCTTTGATCACCTCATCAAAGCGTATATCCCAACTTCGAGAGGCTTGCACCAGTCCATCAATGGATCACTAGAGCTTGCACACTTTGTTAGCGCCTTTAGGATTGACATAACCCTCTGGTTGCATCATATACAACTCTTCTTTAATAAATCCATTAAAGAACGCAGTTTTGTTATCCATTTGCCAGATTTCATAAAATGCGGGAATTGCTAACATGATTCAGACAGACTTAAGCATCGCTACGAGTGAGAAAATCTCATCGTAGTCAACACCTTGAACTTGTCGAAAACCTTTCACAACAAGTCGAGCTTTGTAGACAGTAACATTACCATCGGCGTCAGTCTTCCTCTTAAAGATCCATTTATTTTCAATGGCTCGCCGATCATCGGGCAAGTCAACCAAAGTCCACACTTTGTTCTCATATATGGATCCCATCTCAGATTTCATGGCCTCAAGACATTTTGCGGAATCTGGGCTCATCATCGCTTCCTCATAGTTCGTAGGTTCATTATGGTCTTGTAACATGACTTCCAGAACCGGGTTACCGTACCACTCTGGCGCGGAACGCACTCTGGTTGACCTACGAGGTTCAGTAACTTGATCTGAAGTTACATGATCATCATCATTTAGCTTCCTTGTTGATTGGTGTAGGAATCACTGGAACTAGTTTCTGTGATGTACTACTTTCCAATTCGGGAGAAGGTACAATTACCTCATCAAGTTCCACTTTCCTCCCACTCACTTCTTTCGAGATAAATTCCTTCTCTAGAAAGGATCCATTCTTAGCAACGAATATCTTGCCTTCGGATCTGTGATAGAAGGTGTACCCAACAGTTTCCTTTGGGTATCCTATGAAGACACATTTCTCCGACTTGGGTTCGAGCTTATCAGGTTGAAGCTTTTTCACATAAGCATCGCAGCCCCAAACTTTAAGAAACAACAACTTTGGTTTCTTGCCAAACCATAGTTCATACGGTGTCATCTCAACAGATTTAGATGGTGCCCTATTTAACATGAATGCAGTTGTCTCTAATGCATAACCCCAAAATGATAATGGTAAATCGGTATGAGACATCATAGATCGCACCATATCTAATAAAGTACGGTAACGACATTCGGACACACCGTTTCGCTGTGGTGTTCCGGGTGGCGTGAGCTGTGAAACTATTCCACATTGTTTCAAATGAAGACTTAACTCTTAACTCAAATATTCGCCTCCACGATCAGATCGTAGAAACTTTATTTTCTTGTTATGATGATTCTCTACTTCACTCTGAAATTCTTTGAACTTTTCAAATGTTTCAGACTTGTGCTTCATTAAGTAGATATACCCATATCTGCACAAATCATCAGTGAAGGTCAGAAAATAATGATACCCACCATGAGCCTCAACACTCATCGGACCACATACATCAGTATGTATGATTTCCGACAAGTCAGTTGCTCGCTCCATTGTTCCGGAGAACGGAGTTTTAGTCATCTTGCCCATGAGGCACGGTTCGCAAGCACCAAGTGATTCATAATCAAGTGATTCCAAAAGTCCATCATCATGGAGTTTCTTCATGCGCTTTACACCAATATGACCTTAAACGGCAGTGCCACAAATAAGTTGCACTATCATTATCAACTTTGCATCTTTTGGCTTCAGTATTATGAATATGTGTATCACTACGATCGAGATTCAATAAACATTCACCTTGGGTGTATGACCATAGAAGGTTTTATTCATGTAAACAGAATAACAATTATTCTCTGTCTTAAATGAATAACCGTATTGCAATAAACACAATCCAATCTTGTTTATGCTCAACGCAAACACCAAATAACATTTATTTAGGTTTTACACTAATCCCGAAAGTACAGGGAGTGTGCGATGATGATCATATCAATATTGGAACTACTTCCAACACACATCGTCACCTCACCCTCAACTAGTCTCCATTTATTCTGCAACTCCTGTTTCGAGTTACTAATCTTAGCAACCGAACAAGTATTAAATACCCAGGGGCTACTATCAACACTAGTGAGGTACACATTATCAATATGTATATCAAGTATACCTTTGTTAACTTTGCCATCCTTCTTATCCACCAAATATTCGGGGAACTTCCGCTTACAGTGACTATTACCTTTGCAGTTAGAAGGACTCGAGTTTCAGGCTTGGGTCTAGCTTTGGGTTTCTTCATGGGAGTGACAACTTGCTTGCCATTCTTCTTGAAGTTCCCTTTCTTTCCCTTGCCCTTTTCTTGAAACTAGTGGTCTTTTTAACCATCAACAATTGATGCTCTTTCTTGATTTCTACTTTCGTTGATTTCAGCATCACGAAGATCTCGAGAATCGTTTTCGTCATCCCTAGCATATTATAGTTCATCACGAAGTTCTAGTAACTTGGTGATAGTGACTAGAGAACTCTGTCAATCACTATCTTATCTGGAAGATTAACTCCCACTTGATTCAAGCAATTGTAGTACCCAGACAATCTGAGCACATGCTCACTGGTTGAGCTATTCTCCTCCATCTTGTAGGCAAAGTTATGTCAGAGGTCTCATACCTCTCGACACGGGCATGAGTATGAAATACTATTTTAAACTCTTGGAACATCTCATATGCTCCTTGGCGTTCAAAACATTTTTTAAGTCCCGATTATAAGCCATAAAGCATGGTGCACTAAACTATCAAGTAGTCATCATACCGAGCTTGTCAAATGTTCATAACGTCTACATCTGCTCCTGCAATAGGTTTGTCGCCTAGCGGTGCATCAACGACATAATACTTATGTGCAGCAATGAGGAAAATCCTCAGATCACGGAACAAGTCCGCATCATTGCTACTATCATCTTTCAACTTATATTTCTCTAGGAATATATAAAAATAAACGGGGAGCTACATCGCGAGCTATTGATCTACAACAACATAGAAATGCAAATACTATCAGGACAAAGTTCATGATAAATTAAAGTTCAATTAATCATATTACTAAAGAACTCCCACTTAGATAGACATCCCTCTAGTCATCTAAATGATCACGTGATCCAAATCAACTAAACCATGTCCGATCATCACGTGAGATGGAGTAGTTTTTAATGGTGAACATCTTATGTTGATCATATCTACTATATGATTCACGCTCGACCTTTCGGTCTCCAGTGTTCCGAGGCCATGTCTGTACATGCTAGGCTCGTCAAGTTTAACCCGAGTATTCTGCGCGTGCAAAACTGGCTTACACCCGTTGTATGTGAACGTAGAGCTTATCACACCCGATCATCACGTGGTGTCTCGGCACGACGAACTTTTGCAACGGTGCATACTCGGGGAGAACACTTGTACCTTGAAATTTTGTAAGGGATCATCTTATAATGCTACCGCCGTACTAAGCAAAATAAGAAGCATAATAAGATAAACATCACATGCAATCAAAATATGTGACATGATATGGCCATCATCATCTTGTGCTTTCGATCTACAGCTCCAAAGCATCATCATGATCTCCATTGTCACCGGCTTGACACCATGATCTTCATCGTAGCGTCGTGGTCGTCTCGCCAACTACTGATACTACTACTATCGCTAACTCATAGTGATAAAGTAAAGCTATTACATGGCCTTCGCAATTCATACAATAAAGAGACAACCATAAGGCTCCTGCCGGTTGCCGATAACTTTACAAAACATGATCATCTCATACTATAACGTATAACTCATCATGTCTTAACCATATCACATCACAACATGCCCTGCAAAAACAAGTTAGACGTCCTCTACTTTGTTGTTGCAAGTTTTACGTGGCTGCTACGGGCTTAGCAAGAACCGTTCTTACCTATGCATACAAAACCACAATGGTTTTTCGTCAAGTATGTGATGTTTTAACCTTCACAAGGATCGGGCGTAGCCACACTCGATTCAACTAAAGTGAGAGAGACAGACACCCACCGGTCACATTTAAGCAACGAGTGCTCGTAACAGTGAAATCAGTCTCGTGTAAGCGTACGCGTAATGTCAGTCCGGGCCGCTTCATCTCACAATACCGCCGAATCAAAGTATGACATGCTGGTACGCAGTATGACTATTATCGCCCACAACTCATTGTGTTCTACTCGTGCATATCATCTACGCATAGACCTGGCTCATGATGCCACTGTTGGGGAACGCAGTATTTCAAAAAAAATCCTACGATCACGCAAGATCTATCTACTAGAAGCATAGCAACAAGCGGGGAGAGTGTGTCTACATACCCTCGTAGACCGAAAGCGGAAGCGTCCAGTGACGCGGTTGATGTAGTCGAACGTCTTCGTGATTCAACCGATCCAAGCACCGAACGTACAGCACCTCCGCGTTCAGCACACGTTCAGCTCGATGACGTCCCACGAGCCCTTGATCCAGTTGAGCGTCACGGGAGAGTTTCATCAGCACGACGGTGTGGTGACGAAGATGATGAAGTTACCTGCGTAGGGCTTCGCCTAAGCACTGCAACGATATGACCGAGGTGTGTTACTGTGGAGGGGGGCACCGCACACGACTAAGACAATGTTGCTTGTATGTTCTAGGGTGCCCCATGCCCCTGTATATAAAGGAGCAAGGGGGAGGGCCGGCCGTCCCTAGGGCGCACCAAGGAGAGGAGCAATCCTACTGCTAGTAGGAGTAGGATCCCTCTTAGGAGTAGGAAAGGAAGGAAGAAGAGAAGAAGGAAGGAGCGGGGCGCCTCCCCCCACTCCTAATCCAACTAGGATCCCTAGGGAGGGGGCGCGGACAGCCCCTATGGGCTGCCTCTCACTCTCCCTCAAGGCATACCGGTGACGAAGGTGATCATGACGGTGCTTTGGAGATGGAGATCAAAAGCACAAGATGATGATGGCCATATCATGTCACATATTTGATTTGCATGTGATGTTTATCTTATTATGCTTCTTATTTTGCTTAGAACGACGGTAGCATTATAAGATGATCCCTTACAAAATTTCAAGGTATAAGTGTTCTCCCTGAGTATGCACCGTTGCGAAAGTTCTTCGTGCTGAGACACCACGTGATGATCGGGTGTGATAGGCTCTACGTTCAAATACAACGGGTGTAAGACAGTTTTGCACACGCAGAATACTCGGGTTAAACTTGACGAGCCTAGCATATGCAGATATGGCCTCGGAACACTGGAGACCGAAAGGTCGAGCGTGAATCATATAGTAGATATGATCAACATAAGATGTTCACCATTGAAACTACTCCATCTCACGTGATGATCGGACATGGTTTAGTTGATTTGGATCACGTGATCATTTAGATGACCGGAGGGATGTCTATCTAAGTGGGAGTTCTTAAGTAATATGATTAATTGAACTTTAATTTATCATGAACTTAGTCCTGGTAGTATTAGCATATCTATCTTGTAGATCAATAGCTCGCGATGTTGCTCCACGTTTATTTTTTATATGTTCCTAGAGAAAACTAAGTTGAAAGATGTTATTAGCAATGATGCGGAATTGTTCCGTGATCTGAGGATTATCCTCATTGCTGTACAGAGAATTATGTACTTGATGCACCGCTAGGTGACAGACCTATTGCAGGAGCAGATGTAGATGTTATGAACGTTTTGACAAAAGCTCGGTACGATAACTACTTGATAGTTTAAGTGCACCATGCTTTACGGCTTAGAACCGGGACTTCAAAAATGTTTTGAACGCCACGGAGCATATAAGATGTTCCAAGAGTTGAAATTAGTATTTCATACTCATGCCCGTGTCGAGAGGTATAAGACTTCTGACAGTACTTTGCCTACAAGATGGAGGAGAATAGCTCAACCAGTGAGCATGTGCTCAGATTGTCTGGGTACTACAATTACTTGAATCAAGTGGGAGTTAATCTTCCAGATAAGATAGTAATTGACAAAGTTCTCTAGTCACTATCACCAAGTTAGTAGAACTTCTTGATGAACTATAATATGCAAGGGATGACGAAAGGAATTCCCGAGCTCTTGACGATACTGAAGTCGGCGAAGGTAGAAATCATGAAAAAGCATCAAGTGTTGATGGTTAACAAGACCACTTGTTTCAAGTAAAGGGCAAAGGGATAGAAGGGGAACTTCAAGAAGAATGACAAGTAAGTTGTCACTCCCGTGAAGAAACCCAAAGCTAAAACTCAAGCCTGAAACTAAGTGCTTCTACTGCAAAGGAAATGGTCACTAGAAGTGGAACTGCCCTAGATACTTGGCGGATAAGAAGGATGGCAAAGTGAACAAAGATATATTTTTATATACAGATTATTGATGTGTACTTTACTAGTGTTCATAGCAACCCCTGGGTATTTGATACTGGTTCAGTTGCTAAAATTAGTAACTCGAAACGAGAATTGCAGAATGAATAGAGACTAGTTAAAGGTGAAGTGACGATGTGTGTTGGAAGTGGTTCCAAGATTGATATGATCATCATCGCACACTCCCTATACTTTCGGGATTAGTGTAAAACCTAAATAAATGTTATTTGGCATTTGCGTTGAGCATGAATATGATTTTATCATATTAGTTGCAATACGGTTATTCATTTAAAGTCACAGAATAATTGTTATTCTGTTTACATGAATAAAACCTTCGATGGTCATACACCCAATGAAAATAGTTTGTTGGATCTCGATCGTGGTGATACACACATTCATAATATTGAAGCCAAAAGATGCAAGGTTAATAATGATAGTGCAACTTATTTGTGGCACTGCCATTTAGATCATAATGGTGTAAAGCGCATGAAGAAACTCCATAGTGATGGACTTTTGGAATCACTTGATTATGAATCACTTGGTGCTTGCAAACCATGCCTCATGGGCAAGATGACTAAAACTCCGTTCTCCGGAACAATGGAGCGAGCAACAGATTTGTTGGAGATCATACATACAGATGTATGTGGACCAATGAGTGTTGAAGCTCGCGGCGGGTATCGTTATTTTCTGACCTTCACTGATGATTTGAGCAGATATGGGTATATCTACTTAATGAAGCACAAGTCTGAAACATTTGAAAAGTTCAAAGAATTTCAGAGTGAAGTGGAGAATCATCGTAACAAGAAAATAAGAGTTTCTACGATATGATCGTAGAGGTAAAATATTTGAGTTAGCGAGTTTGGCCTTCGGTAAAAACAATGTGAAATAGTTTCACTACTCACGCCACCTGGAACACCACAGTGTAATGGTGTGTTCGAACGTCATAACCGTACTTTATTAGATATGGTGCGATCGATGATGTCTCTTACCGATCTACCACTATCGTTTTTGGGGTTATGCATTAGAGACAGCTACATTCACGTTAAATAGGGCACCATCTAAATCCGTGGAGATGACACCGTATGAACTGTGGTTTGACGAGAAACCTAAGCTGTCGTTTCTTTAAGTTTGGGACTGCGATGCTTATGTGAAAAAGTTTCAACATGATAAGCTCGAACCCAAATCGGAGAAGTAAATCTTCATAGGATACCCAAAAGAAACTGTTGGGTACACCTTCTATCACAGATCCGAAGGCAATGTCTTTGTTGCTAAGAGTGGATCCTTTCTAGAGAAGGAGTTTCTCTCGAAAGAAGTGAGTGGGAGGAAAGTAGAACTTGATGAGGTAATTGTACCTTCTCCCGAATTGGAAAGTGGAACATCACAGAAACTAGTTCCAGTGATTCCTACACCAATTAGTGAGGAAGCTAATGATGATGATCATGAAACTTCAGATCAAGTTTCTGCTGAACTTCGTAGATCAACCAGAGTTCGTTCCGCATCAGAGTGGTATGGCAACCCGGTTCTGGAAGTCATGTTACTGGACCATGATGAACCTATGAACTATGAGGAAGCGATGATGAGCCCAGATTCCGCAAAATGGCTTGAGGCCATGAAATCTAAGATGGGATCCATGTATGAGAACAAAGTATGGACTTTGGTTGACTTGCCCGATGATCGGCAAGCCATCGAAACTAAATGGATCTTCAAGAGGAAGACTGACGCGACGGTAATGTTACTGTTTACAAAGCTCAACTTGTTGCGAAAGTTTTTCAACAAGTTCAAGGATTTGACTACGATGAGACTTTCTCACCCGTAGCGATGCTTAAGTCTGTCCGAATCATGTTAGCAATTGCCGCATTTTATGAAATATGGCAAATGGATAACAAAACTGCATTCTTTAATGGATTTATTAAAGAAGACTTGTATATGATGCAACCAGAAGGTTTTGTCAATCCTAAAGGTGCTAACAAAATGTGCAAGCTCCAGCGATCCATCTATGGACTGGTGCAAGCATCTCGGAGTTGGAATATATGCTTTGATAAGTTGATCAAAGCATATAGATTTATACAGACTTGCGGTGAAGCCTGTATTTACAAGAAGTGAGTGGGAGCACTATAACCTTTCTGATATGTATATGTGAATGACATATTGTTGATCGGAAATGATATAGAATTTTCTGGAAAGCATAAAGGAGTGTTTGAAAGGAGTTTTTCAAAGAAAGACCTTGGTGAAGCTGCTTACATATTGGGCATCAAGATCTATAGAGATAGATCAAGACGCTTGATACGACTTTCGATGAGTACATACCTTGATAAGATTTTGAAGTAGTTCAAAATGGATCAGTCAAAGAAGGAGTTCTTGCCTGACTTGTAAGGTGTGAAGTTGAGTAAGACTCAAAGCCAGACCACGGCAGAAAAATATAGAGAGAATGAAAGTCATTCCCTATGCCTCATCCATAGGTTCTATAAAGTATGCCATGCTGTGTATCAAACATGTTGTGTACCTTGCCATGAGTTTGTCAAGGGGGTACAATAGTGATCCAGGAGTAGATCACTCTAAAGCGGTCAAAATTATCCTTAGTAACTGGATGACTAAGGAAATGTTTCTCGATTATGGAGGTGATAAAGAGTTCGTCGTAAAGGGTTACGCTGATGCAAGCTTTGACATTAAATCCAGATGACTCTAAGTATCGATCTGGATGCGTATTGAAAGTGGGAGCAATTAGCTAGAGTAGCTCTATGCAGAGCATTGTAGACATAGAAATTTGCGAAATACATATGGATCTGAATGTGACAGACCCGTTGACTAAACTTCTCTCACAAGCAAAACATGATCACACCTTATTACTCTTGGGTATTAATCACATAGCGATGTGAACTGGATTATTGACTCTAGTAAACCATTTGGGTGTTGGTCACATGGCGATGTGAACTATGGGTGTTATTCACATAACGATGTGAACTATCGGTATTAAATCACATGGCGATGTGAGCTAGATTATTGACTCTAGTGCAAGTGGGAGACTGAAGGAAATATGCCCTAGAGGCAATAATAAAGTTGTTATTTATATTTCCTTATATCATGATAAATGTTTATTATTCATGCTAGAATTATATTAACCGGAAACTTAGTACATGTGTGAATACATAGACAAAACAGAGTGTCCCTGGTATGCCTCTACTAGACTAGCTCATTGATCAAAGATGGTTATGTTTCCTAACCATAGACATGAGTTGTCATTTGATCAACGGGATCACATCATTAGGAGAATGATGTGATGGACAAGACCCATCCGTTAGCATAGCACTATGATCGTTTAGTTTTTACTGCTATTGCTTTCTTCATGACTTATACATGTTCCTATGACTATGAGATTATGCAACTCCCGAATACCGTAGGAACACCTTGTGTGCTATCAAACGTCACAACGTAACTGGGTGATCATAAAGATGCTCTACAGATGTCTCCGAAAGTATTCGTGGTGTTGGCATAGATCAAGACTAGGATTTGTCACTCCAAGTGTCGGAGAGGTATCTCTGGGCCCTCTCGGTAATGCACATCATAATCAGCCTTGCAAGCAAATGACTAATGAGTTAGTCACGAGATGATGTATTACGGAACGAGTAAAGAGACTTGCCGGTAATGAGATTGAACTAGGTATAGAGATACCGACGATCAAATCTCGGGCAAGTAACATACCAATGACAAAAGGAACAACGTATGTTGGTATGCGGTTTGACCGATAAAGATCTTCGTAGAATATGTAGGAGCCAATATGAGCATCCAGGTTCTGCTATTGGTTATTGACCGGAGATGAGTCTCGGTCATGTCTACATATTTCTCGAACCCGTAGGGTCCGCACGCTTAACGTTTGATGACGATCGGTATTATGAGTTTATGAGTTTTGATGCACCGAAGTTAGTTCGGAGTCCCGTATGAGATCACGGACATGACGAGGAGTCTCGGAATGTCCGAGACGTAAAGATTGATATATTGGACGACTATATTCAGACACCGGAAGTGTTCTGGAAAGTTTCGGAATTTACCGGAGTGCCGGGGGGGTTACCGAAACCCCCCGGGGGAATGGTGGGCCCTGGTGGGCCATAGGGGAGAGAGAGGGCAGCAGCCAAGAGGTGGCGCGCCCCCTCCCTAGGAGGAGTCCGAATAGGACTAGGGGAGGGGGGCGCGGCCCCTCTTTCCCTCTCCCTCTCCCTCTCTTTCCTTCCCCCCTTTTCCTTCTTTGGTAGGTTCCTACTAGGAATAGGATTGCAATCCTATTCCTAGTAGGATTGCAGCCCTAGCCGCACCATAGGAGGGCCGGCCGGCCTCCCCCTTGCTCCTTTATATACGGGGGCAGGGGGGCACCCAATGACATACAAGTTGAATTGTTCCAGCCGTGTGCGGTGCCCCCCTCCACAGAAACACACCTCGGTCATACTGTTGCAGTGCTTAGGCGAAGCCCTGCGCCGGTAGATACATCATATCCGTCACCACGCCGTCGTGCTGACGAAACTCTCTCGTGAAGCTCAACTGGACCAAGAGCTCGTGGGACGTCATCAAGCTGAACGTGTGCTGAACGCGGAGGTGCCGTACGTTCGGTGCTTGATCGATTGAATCGCGAAGAAGTTCGACTACATCAACCGCGTCACTTGACGCTTCCGCTTCCGGTCTACGAGGGTACGTAGACACACTCTTCCCTCTCGTTGCTATGCATCTGGTAGATAGATCTTGCGTGATCGTAGGAAAATTTTAAAATACTACGTTCCCCATCATAGACATGACCGAGACTCATCTCTGGTCAATAACCAATAGCGGAACCTAGATTCTCATATTGGTTCCTACATATTCTACGAAGATCTTTATCGGTCAAACCGCATAACAACATACATTGTACCCTTTGTCATCGGTATGTTACTTGCCCAAGATTCGATCATCGGTATCATCATACCTAGTTTAATCTCGTCACCGACAAGTCTCTTTACTCTTTCCATAATACATCATCTCATGACTAACTCATTATTCGTTTGCTTGCAAGGCTTATTATGATGTGTATTACCGAGAGGGCCCACGGATACCTGTTCGACCCTCGGAGTGACAAATCATATTCTCGGTCTATGCTAATACCACAAACACCTTTGGAGAAACCTGTAGAGCATCTTTATAATCACCCAGTTACGTTGTGACGTTTGATAGCACACAAGGTGTTCCTCTGGTATTCGGGAGTTGCATAATCTCATAGTCATAGGAACATGTATAAGTCATGAAGAAACCAATAACAGTAAAACTAAACAATCAAGTTGCTAGGCTAACGGATGGGTCTTGTCCATCACAACATTCTTCTAATGATGTGATCACGTTGATCATATGACAACTCATGTCTATGGTTAGGAAACATAACCATCTTTGATTAACGAGCTAGTCTAGTAGAGGCATACTAGAGACTCTCTGTTTTGTCTATGTATTCACACATGTACTAAGTTTCCTGTTAATACAATTCTAGCATGAATAATAAACATTTATCATGATATAAGGAAATATAAATAACAACTTTATTATTGCCTCTAGGGCATATTTCCTTCACCTGCATCTGGTAATGATGTATCCTCATTGCAAAACAAAGATGCGATGGAAACACAACTCTCTATACCTACAATTGATGGAGACCAACCTACTAAGGCCAAGGTTGTATACAAAGTCCTCTTGAAGTTCTTGGGTGTTCGTAGTTTTTTTTTTCATGCTTCGTTCCCCATCATATGTTAACTACAAATATGCATGGTAGTAGTAGTATGCAAGGCTAGAAAAGCTTGCATGTCACCAATTAGGACTAAAAAAGGGCATCTGCTATGTGTAGGTACTATGTGGTATTTAACTGTGTTTTAACACCTTGTACTTTGTGGTAAATTATGTTGCAATACTCTATTAACGGTGTTGAACTACTTAGAACTACACATTGAATGTATTTTTATCCTGTCTAATTCTGCCAACAATGTCCACATGATAGCACACGCTACACACACTTACAACACAAAGTAGTCGCGCTCGACTGCTTGAAACGCTACATCTCTCTTCCGCACTAGCAGCGTCTGGATCGACTGGATCAAACGCTGCTAGATGCCCGAACGCTGCTAGTTGTCTATTATCAGCGGCGTCATACTAGCAGCGCTTCGTCTGGACGCTACTAATGGGCACCTTGAAACATTGTTAATGAGGGGTGGTATGTACGAGTGCCGATCCAAAGAAGGGGGTAGAGTAGATGGTTTCAACATGAAGGAGCACAAATTGTTGTGCAATGCGTGGTGGCCACTAGCATCGATCGGATCCATGGCACTGAGCAAAGGGGTGCAACCTTTTGGGCCAACATTCCATTCCTTGTTGGTTCCATGGGCACAAGAGCTTCGAGCCCTAGCGCAATGAACTCATCCGTAACTATGGGATCAAGTCACTCAACCATTGATGGTACATCATCTAACGGGTTGTGAGTAAGTATTGCGCCCATTTCGAACAACTCATCGATTCGTGGCTAAGTGGTGCACTAATCATTGAGGAAGTAATTAAATTGTTCTTTGTGTTCATTTGGCAGATATGCTCTATGTCATTTGGCCAGATACACCCTATGTCATTTGGCCAGCTATGCTCTATGCACATTGTTGACAATGTCCTCTTTTTTGTAGTCCTCATGTGTGTGCAACTTGTTCTTGAAGGTGAAGAAGAACTTCGTCCTCATGCATTGTTGGTTGAAATTTAATGTACAACCCAAACGGCAAAAAGGCATTGCCAATTCCATCAAGACCGCGGGCATCGACATTAGGAAGAAGCAGGTGATCCAACTGAACCAACAAAAGAGCCGCCTAAGAAGTTTAGAAGGGAGTTCTGTGGAAAGAAGTGGGAGGAGAATAAGATAAAGTGAGAAGGGCCGGCAACCAAGATGACAGAGTGGTTCGAGGACATCTTGACGAAGGAGACATGTGTCAAGTGCTCCAAAATGAAGGAGCAAAAGAAGCAGGGGAAGTTTAACATCTTGATGGTAGCAGCCAATAAGGACCGGCAGCCAAGAAGGCCAAACTCGAAGAGAGGAGAGTTGAGCTCGCCACTGCTTCGAAGGAGTCAAAAATCTCGATGTTTGTGTGCGCCTCCGTGTCGAGATGTTGAAGTGCTTGGCGACGGAGATGAAGGAGGCCGAGGAGATAGCGGCCGGTGAGGAGTCGGCGGCAGAGTGAGCAAGGAGGCTCAGACAACCGGTCTGGCAGGAAGAAAAAAAAAGGTGGCCCGATGCATGTAGCTCCGCTTGCGCAGGGTCCGAGGAAGAGTCCGGTCTGACCACTTTGGGTCTATTGTACGCAGTTTTTCCCTACTGCTGCAAGAGGTTGTTTTCAGGACTTAAACCCCTTTGTTTCTGTTGGGGAACGTAGTATTTTAAAATTTTCCTACGATCACGCAAGATCTATCTACCAGATGCATAGCAACGAGAGGGAAGAGTGTGTCTACGTACCCTCGTAGACCGGAAGCGGAAGCGTCAAGTGACGCGGTTGATGTAGTCGAACTTCTTCGCGATCCAACCGATCAAGCACCGAACGTACGGCACCTCCGCGTTCAGCACACGTTCAGCTTGATGACGTCCCACGAGCTCTTGATCCAGTTGAGCTTCACGGGAGAGTTTCGTCAGCACGACGGCGTGGTGACGGATATGATGTATCTACCGGCGCAGGGCTTCGCCTAAGCACTGCGACGGTATGACCGAGGTGTGTTTCTGTGGAGGGGGGCACCGCACACGGCTAGAACAATTCAACTTGTGTGTCTTTGGGTGCCCCCCTGCCCCCGTATATAAAGGAGCAAGGGGGGAGGCCGGCCGGCCCTCCTATGGTGCGGCTACGGCTGCAATCCTACTAGGAATAGGATTGCAATCCTATTCCTAGTAGGAATCTACCAAAGAAGGAAAAGGGGGGAAGGAAAGAGAGGGAGAGGGAGAGGGAAAGAGGGGCCGCGCCCCCTCCCCTAGTCATATTCGGACTCCTCCTAGGGAGGGGGCGCGCCACCTCCTGGCTGCTGCCCTCTCTCTCCCCTATGGCCCACCAGGGCCCACCATTCCCCCGGGGGGTTCCGGTAACCCCCCCGGCACTCCGGTAAATTCCGAAACTTTCCAGAACACTTCCGGTGTCCGAATATAGTTGTCCAATATATCAATCTTTATGTCTCTAACATTCCGAGACTCCTCGTCATGTCCGTGATATCATCCGGGACTCCGAACTTCCTTCGGTACATCAAAACTCATAAACTCATAATACCGATCGTCATCAAACGTTAAGCGTGCGGACCCTACGGGTTCGAGAACTATGTAGACATGACCGAGACTCATCTCCGTTCAATAACCAATAGCGGAACCTGGATGCTCATATTGGCTCCTACATATTCTACGAAGATCTTTATCGGTCAAACCGCATAACAACATACGTTGTTCCTTTTGTCATCGGTATGTTACTTGCCCGAGATTCGATCGTCGGTATCTCTATACCTAGTTCAATCTCGTTACCGGCAAGTCTCTTTACTCGTTCCGTAATACATCATGTCGTGACTAACTCATTAGTCATTTGTGTTGGGGAACGTAGTATTTTAAAATTTTCCTACGATCACGCAAGATCTATCTACCAGATGCATAGCAACGAGAGGGGAGAGTGTGTCTACGTACCCTCGTAGACCGGGAGCGGAAGCGTTAGAACAACGCGGTTGATGTAGTCGTACGTCTTCACGGCCCGACCGATCAAGCACCGAAACTACGGCACCTCCGAGTTCTAGCACACATTCAGCTCGATGACGTCCCTCGAACTCCGATCCAGCCGAGTGTCGAGGGAGAGTTTCGTCAGCACGACGGAGTGGTGACGATCTTGATGTTCTACCGTCGCAGGGCTTTGCCTAAGCACCGCTACAATATTATCGAGGAGAACTATGGTGGAGGGGGGCACCGCACACGGCTAAGAGATCAAGAGATCAATTGTTGTGTCTAGAGGTGCCCCCTTGCCCGCGTATATAAAGGAGGGAGGGAGAGGCCGGCCCTAGAGGGGGCGCGCCAAGTGTGGGGAGTCCTACTAGGACTCCCAAGTCCTAGTAGGATTCCCCTTTCCTTTCCGGAGTAGGAAAGAAGGAAAGAGGGGGAGAGGGAGAAGGAAAAGGGGGCTGCACCCCTTGTCCAATTCGGACCAGAAGGGGGACGCGCGCCTCCTTCCTTTTGGCCTCTCTCTTCTATTCCCGTAACTCCTCGGTACTCCGAAAATACCCGAATCACTCGGAACCTTTCCGATGTCCGAATATAGTCGTCCAATATATCGATTTTTACGTCTCGACCATTTCGAGACTCCTCGTCATGTCCCCGATCTCATCCGGGAGTCCGAACTCCTTCGGTACATCAAAACTCATAAACTCATAATAAAACTGTCATCGAAACCTTAAGCGTGCGGACCCTACGGGTTCGAGAACTATGTAGACATGACCGAGACACGTCTCCGGTCAATAACCAATAGCGGAACCTGGATGCTCATATTGGCTCCCACATATTCTACGAATATCTTTATCGGTCAAACCGCATAACAACATACGTTGTTCCTTTTGTCATTGGTATGTTACTTGCCCGAGATTCGATCGTCGGTATCTCTATACCTAGTTCAATCTCGTTACCGGCAAGTCTCTTTACTCGTTCCGTAATACATCATCTCGTGACTAACTCATTAGTCTTTTGCTTGCAAGGCTTATTATGATGTGCATTACCGAGAGGGCCCAGAGATACCTCTCCGACACTCGGAGTGACAAATCCTAGTCTTGATCTATGCCAACACCACAAACACTTTCGGAGACACCTGTAGAGCATCTTTATGATCACCCAGTTACGTTGTGACGTTTGATAGCGCACAAGGTGTTCCTACGGTATTCGGGACTTGCATAATCTCATAGTCATAGGAACATGTATAAGTCATGAAGAAAGCAATAGCAGTAAAACTAAACGATCATAGTGCTAAGCTAACAGATGGATCTTGTCCATCACATCATTCTCCTAATGATGTGATCCCGTTGATCAAATGACAACTAATGTCTATGGTTAGGAAACATAACCATCTTTGAGCAATGAGCTAGTCTAGTAGAGGCATACTAGGGACACTCTGTTTTGTCTATGTATTCACACATGTACTAAGTTTCCGGTTAATACAATTCTAGCATGAATAATAAACATTTATCATGATATAAGGAAATATAAATAACAACTTTATTATTGCCTCTCGGGCATATTTCCTTCAATTTGCTTGCAAGGCTTATTATGATGTGCATTACTGAGAGGGCCCAGAGATACCTCTCCGACACTCGGAGTGACAAATCCTAATCTTGATCTATGCCAACACCACGAATACTTTCGGAGACACCTGTAGAGCATCTTTATGATCACCCAGTTACGTTGTGACGTTTGATAGCACACAAGGTGTTCTTACGGTATTCGGGACTTGCATAATCTCATAGTCATAGGAACATGTATAAGTCATGAAGAAAGCAATAGCAGTAAAACTAAACGATCATAGTGCTATGCTAACGGATGGGTCTAGTCCATCACATCATTCTCCTAATGATGTGATCTCGTTGATCAAATGACAACTCATGTCTATGGCTAGGAAACATAGCCATCTTTGATCAATGAGCTAGTCTAGTAGAGGCATACTAGGGACATACTATTTTGTCTATGTATTCACACATGTATCAAGTTTCCGGTTAATACAATTCTAGCATGAATAATAAACATTTATCATGATATAAGGAAATATAAATAACAACTTTATTATTGCCTCTAGGGCATATTTCCTTCAGTCTCCCACTTGCACTAGAGTCAATAATCTAGCTCACATCGCCATGTGATTTAATACCGATAGTTCACATCGTTATGTGAATAACACCCATAGTTCACATCGCCATTTGACCAACACCCAAAGGGTTTACTAGAGTCAATAATCTAGTTCACATAGCTATGTGATTAATACCCAAGAGTAATAAGGTGTGATCATGTTTTGCTTGTGAGAGAAGTTTAGTCAACGGGTCTGTCACATTCAGATCCGTATGTATTTCGCAAATTTCTATGTCTACAATGCTCTGCATGGAGCTACTCTAGCTAATTGCTCCCACTTTCAACACGCATCCAGATTGATACTTAGAGTCATCTGGATTTAGTGTCAAAGCTTGCATCGGCGTAACCCTTTACGACGAACTCTTTATCACCTCCATAATCGAGAAACATTTCCTTAGTCATCCAGTTACTAAGGATAATTTTGACCGCTATATAGTGATCTACTCCTGGATCATTATTGTACCCCCTTGACAAACTCATGGCAAGGTACACAACATGTTTGGTACACAGCATGGCATACTTTATAGAACCTATGGCTGAGGCATAGGGAATGACTTTCATTCTCTCTATATTTTTCTGTCATGGTCTGGCTTTGAGTCTTACTCAACTTCACACCTTACAAGTCAGGCAAGAACTCCTTCTTTGACTGATCCATTTTGAACTACTTCAAAATCTTATCAAGGTATGTACTCATCGAAAGTCTTAGCAAGCGTCTTGATCTATCTCTATAGATCTTGATGCCCAATATGTAAGCAGCTTCACCAAGGTCTTTCTTTGAAAAACTCCTTTCAAACACTCCTTTATGCTTTCCAGAAAATTCTACATCATTTCCGATCGACAATATGTCATTCACATATACTTATCAGAAAGGCTGTAGTGCTCCCACTCACTTCTTGTAAATACAGGCTTCACCGCAAGTCTGTATAAATCTATATGCTTTGATCAACTTATCAAAGCATATATTCCAACTTCGACATGCTTGCACCAGTCCATAGATGGATCGCTGGAGCTTGCACATTTTGTTAGCACCTTTAGGATTGACAAAACCTTCTGGTTGCATCATATACAAGTCTTCTTTAATAAATCCATTAAAGAATGCAGTTTTGTTATCCATTTGCCAGATTTCATAAAATGCAGCAATTGCTAACATGATTCGGACAGACTTAAGCATCGCTACGGGTGAGAAAGTCTCATCGTAGTCAACTCCTTGAACTTGTTGAAAAACTTTCGCAACAAGTCGAGCTTTGTAAATAGTAACATTACCGTCAGCGTCAGTCTTCCTCTTGAAGATCCATTTATTTTCGATGGCTTGCCGATCATCGGGCAAGTCAACCAAAGTCCACACTTTGTTCTCATACATGGATCCCATCTCAGATTTCATGGCCTCAAGCCATTTTGCGGAATCTGGGCTCATCATCGCTTCCTCATAGTTCGTAGGTTCATCATGGTCCAATAACATGACTTCCAGAACCGGGTTGTCGTACCACTCTGATATGGAACGAACTCTGGTCGATCTACGAAGTTCAGTAGAAACTTGATCTGAAGTTTCATGATCATCATCATTAGCTTCCTCACTAATTGGTGTAGGGATCACTGGAACTAGTTTCTGTGATGTTCCACTTTCCAATTCGGGAGAAGGTACAATTACCTCATCAAGTTCTACTTTCCTCCCACTCACTTCTTTCGAGAGAAACTCCTTCTCTAGAAAGGATCCACTCTTAGCAACAAAGACCTTGCCTTCGGATCTGTGATAGAAGGTGTACCCAACAGTTTCTTTTGGGTATCCTATGAAGATTTACTTCTCCGATTTGGGTTCGAGCTTATCATGTTGAAACTTTTTCACATAAGCATCGCAGTCCCAAACTTAAAGAAATGACAGCTTAGGTTTCTCGTCAAACCACAGTTCATACGGTGTCATCTCCAAGGATTTAGATGGTGCCCTATTTAACGTGAATGTAGTTGTCTCTAATGCATAACCCCAAAAGTGATAGTGGTAGATCGGTAAGAGACATCATCGATCGCACCATATCTAATAAAGTACGGTTATGACGTTCGGACACACCATTACACTGTGGTGTTCCAGGTGGCGTGAGTAGTGAAACTATTTCACATTGTTTTTACTGAAGGCCAAACTCGCTAACTCAAATATTTTACCTCTACGATCATATCGTAGAAACTCTTATTTTATTGTTACGATGATTCTCCACTTCACTCTGAAATTCTTTGAACTTTTCAAATGTTTCAGACTTGTGCTTCATTAAGTAGATATACCCATATCTGCTCAAATCATCAGTGAAGGTCAGAAAGTAACGATACCCGCCGCGAGCTTCAACACTCATTGGTCCACATACATCTGTATATATGATCTCCAACAAATCTGTTGCTCGCTCCATTGTTCCGGAGAACGGAGTTTTAGTCATCTTGCCCATGAGGCATGGTTCGCAAGCACCAAGTGATTCATAATCAAGTGATTCCAAAAGTCCATCACTATGGAGTTTCTTCATGCTCTTTACACCATTATGACCGAAACGGCAGTGCCACAAATAAGTTGCACTATCATTATTAACCTTGCATCTTTTGGCTTCAATATTATGAATATGTGTATCACCACGATCGAGATCCAACAAACTATTTTCATTGGGTGTATGACCATCGAAGGTTTTATTCATGTAAACAGAATAACAATTATTCTATGAGTTTAAATGAATAACCGTATTGCAACAAATATGATCAAATCATATTCATGCTCAACGCAAATGCCAAATAACATTTATTTAGGTTTTACACTAATCCCGAAAGTATAGGGAGTGTGCGATGATGATCATATCAATCTAGGAACCACTTCCAACACACATCGTCACTTCACCTTTAACTAGTCTCTGTTCATTCTGCAATTCTCGTTTCGAGTTACTAATTTTAGCAACTGAATCGGTATCAAATACCCAGGGGTTGCTATGAACACTAGTAAAGTACACATCAATAATCTGTATATCAAGATATACCTTTGTTCACTTTGCCATCCTTCTTATCCGCCAAGTATCTAGGGCAGTTCCACTTCCAGTGACCATTTCCTTTGCAGTAGAAGCACTTAGTTTCAGGCTTGAGTTTTAGCTTTGGGTTTCTTCACGGGAGTGACAACTTGCTTGTCATTCTTCTTGAAGTTCCCCTTCTATCCCTTTGCCCTTTACTTGAAACAAGTGGTCTTGTTAACCATCAACACTTGATGTTTTTTCATGATTTCTACCTTCGCCGACTTCAGCATCGCGAAGAGCTCGGGAATTCCTTTCGTCACCCCTTGCATATTATAGTTCATCACGAAGTTCTACTAACTTGGTGATAGTGACTAGAGAACTTTGTCAATTACTATCTTATCTGGAAGATTAACTCCCACTTGATTCAAGTAATTGTAGTACCCAGACAATCTAAGCACATGCTCACTGGTTGAGCTATTCTCCTCCATCTTGTAGGAAAAGTACTGTCAGAAGTCTTATACCTCTCGACACGGGCATGAGTATGAAATACTAATTTCAACTCTTGGAACATCTTATATGCTCCGTGGCATTCAAAACGTTTTTGAAGTCCCGGTTCTAAGCCGTAAAGCATGGTGCACTTAAACTATCAAGTAGTCATCATACCGAGCTTTTGTCAAAACGTTCATAACGTCTACATCTGCTCCTGCAATAGGTCTGTCACCTAGCGATGCATCAAGGACATAATTCTCTATGCAGCAATGAGGATAATCCTCAGATCACGGAACAATTCCGCATCATTGCTACTAACATCTTTCAACTTAGTTTTCTCTAGGAACATATAGAAAATAAACTGGGAGCAACATCGTGAGCTATTGATCTACAACATAGATATGCTAATACTACGAGGACTAAGTTCATGATAAATTAAAGTTCAATTTAATCATATTACTTCAGAACTCCCACTTAGATAGACATCCCTCTAGTCATCTAAATGATCACGTGATCCAAATCAACTAAACCATGTCCGATCATCACATGAGATGGAGTAGTTTCAATGGTGAACATCCTATGTTGATCATATCTACTATATGATTCACGCTCGACCTTTCGGTCTCCAGTGTTCCGAGGCCATATCTGCATATGCTAGGCTCGTCAAGTTTAACCCGAGTATTCTGCGTGTGCAAAACTGGCTTACACCCGTTGTATTTGAACGTAGAGCTTATCACACCCGATCATCACGTGGTGTCTCGGCACGACGAACTTTCGCAACGGTGCATACTCAGGGAGAACACTTATACCTTGAAATTTAGTAAGGGATCATCTTATAATGCTACCGTCGAACTAAGCAAAATAAGAAGCATAATAAGATAAACATCACATGCAATCAAAATATGTGACATGATATGGCCATCATCATCTTGTGCTTTTGATCTCCATCTCCAAAGCACCGTCATGATCACCTTCGTCACCGGCGCGACACCTTGATATCCATCGTAGCATCGTTGTCGTCTCGCCAAATATTGCTTCTATGACTATCGCTACCGCTTAGTGATAAAGTAAAGCAATTACATGGCGATTGCATTTCATACAATAAAGCGACAACCATATGGCTCCTGCCAGTTGCCGATAACTTTACAAAACATGATCATCTCATACAAAACCATATATCTCATCATGTCTTGACCATATCACATCACAACATGCCCTGCAAAAACAAGTTAGACGTCCTCTACTTTATTGTTGCAAGTTTTACGTGGCTGCTATGGGCTTAGCAAGAACCGTTCTTACCTACGCATACAAAACCACAACGATGTTTCGTCAAGTATGTGATGTTTTAACCTTCACAAGGACCGGGCGTAGCCACACTTGATTCAGCTAAAGTGAGAGAGACAGACACCCGCCAGTCACCTTTAAGCAACAAGTGCTCATAACGGTGAAACCAGTCTCGCGTAAGCGTACGCGTAATGTCGGTCCGGGCCGCTTCATCTCACAATACCACCGAAGCAAAGTATGACATGCTGGTAAGCAGTATGACTAGTATCGTCCACAACTCATTGTGTTCTACTCGTGCATATCATCTACGTATAGACCTGGCTCTAATACCACTGTTGGGGAACGTAGTATTTTAAAATTTTCCTACGATCACGCAAGATCTATCTACCAGATGCATAGCAACGAGAGGGGAGAGTGTGTCTACGTACCCTCGTAGACCGGGAGCGGAAGCGTTACAACAACGCGGTTGATGTAGTCGTACGTCTTCACGGCCCGACCGATCAAGCACCGAAACTACGGCACCTCCGAGTTCTAGCACACATTCAGCTCGATGACGTCCCTCGAACTCCGATCCAGCCAAGTGTCGAGGGAGAGTTCCGTCAGCACGACGGCGTGGTGACGATCTTGATGTTCTACCGTCGCAGGGCTTCGCCTAAGCACCGCTACAATATTATCGAGGAGAACTATGGTGGAGGGGGGCACCGCACACGGCTAAGAGATCAAGAGATCAATTGTTGTGTCTAGAGGTGCCCCCTTGCCCGCGTATATAAAGGAGGGAGGGAGAGGCCGGCCCTAGAGGGGGCGTGCCAAGTGTGGGGAGTCCTACTAGGGAGAGGCCGGCCCTTTCCTTTCCGGAGTAGGAAAGAAGGAAAGAGGGGGAGAGGGAGAAGGAAAAGGGGGCTGCACCCCTTGTCCAATTCGGACGAGAAGGGGGACGCGCGCCTCCTTCCTTTTGGCCTCTCTCTTCTATTCCCGTAACTCCTCGGTACTCCGAAAATACCCGAATCACTCGGAACCTTTCCGATGTCCGAATATAGTCGTCCAATATATCGATTTTTACGTCTCGACCATTTCGAGACTCCTCGTCATGTCCCCGATCTCATCCGGGACTCCGAACTCCTTCGGTACATCAAAACTCATAAACTCATAATAAAACTATCATCGAAACCTTAAGCGTGCGGACCCTACGGGTTCGAGAACTATGTAGACATGACCGAGACACGTCTCCGGTCAATAACCAATACCGGAACCTGGATGCTCATATTGGCTCCCACATATTCTAGGAATATCTTTATCGGTCAAACCGCATAACAACACACGTTGTTCCTTTTGTCATTGGTATGTTACTTGCCCGAGATTCGATCGTCGGTATCTCTATACCTAGTTCAATCTCGTTACCGGCAAGTCTCTTTACTCGTTCCGTAATACATCATCTCGTGACTAACTCATTAGTCTTTTGCTTGCAAGGCTTATTATGATGTGCATTACCGAGAGGGCCCAGAGATACCTCTCCGACACTCGGAGTGACAAATCCTAGTCTTGATCTATGCCAACACCACAAACACTTTCGGAGACACCTGTAGAGCATCTTTATGATCACCCAGTTACGTTGTGACGTTTGATAGCACACAAGGTGTTCCTACGGTATTCGGGAGTTGCATAATCTCATAGTCATAGGAACATGTATAAGTCATGAAGAAAGCAATAGCAGTAAAACTAAACGATCATAGTGCTAAGCTAACGGATGGGTCTTGTCCATCACATCATTCTCCTAATGATGTGATCCCGTTGATCAAATGACAACTAATGTCTATGGTTAGGAAACATAACCATCTTTGATCAATGAGCTAGTCTAGTAGAGGCATACTAGGGACACTCTGTTTTGTCTATGTATTCACACATGTACTAAGTTTCCGGTTAATACAATTCTAGCATGAATAATAAACATTTATCATGATATAAGGAAATATAAATAACAACTTTATTATTGCCTCTAGGGCATATTTCCTTCAATTTGCTTGCAAGGCTTATTATGATGTGCATTACCGAGAGGGCCCAGAGATACCTCTCCGACACTCGGAGTGACAAATCCTAATCTTGATCTATGCCAACACCACGAATACTTTCGGAGACACCTGTAGAGCATCTTTATGATCACCCAGTTACGTTGTGACGTTTGATAGCACACAAGGTGTTCTTACGGTATTCGGGACTTGCATAATCTCATAGTCATAGGAACATGTATAAGTCATGAAGAAAGCAATAGCAGTAAAACTAAACGATCATAGTGCTATGCTAACGGATGGGTCTAGTCCATCACATCATTCTCCTAATGATGTGATCTCGTTGATCAAATGACAACTCATGTCTATGGCTAGGAAACATAGCCATCTTTGATCAATGAGCTAGTCTAGTAGAGGCATACTAGGGACATACTATTTTGCCTATGTATTCACACATGTATCAAGTTTCCGGTTAATACAATTCTAGCATGAATAATAAACATTTATCATGATATAAGGAAATATAAATAACAACTTTATTATTGCCTCTAGGGCATATTTCCTTCAGTCTCCAACTTGCACTAGAGTCAATAATCTAGCTCACATCGCCATGTGATTTAATACCGATAGTTCACATCGTTATGTGAATAACACCCATAGTTCACATCGCCATTTGACCAAAACCCAAAGGGTTTACTAGAGTCAATAATCTAGTTCACATAGCTATGTGATTAATACCCAAGAGTAATAAGGTGTGATCATGTTTTGCTTGTGAGAGAAGTTTAGTCAACGGGTCTGTCACATTCAGATCCGTATGTATTTCGCAAATTTCTATGTCTACAATGCTCTGCATGGAGCTACTCTAGCTAATTGCTCCCACTTTCAACACGCATCCAGATTGATACTTAGAGTCATCTGGATTTAGTGTCAAAGCTTGCATCGGCGTAACCCTTTACGACGAACTCTTTATCACCTCCATAATCGAGAAACATTTCCTTAGTCATCCAGTTACTAAGGATAATTTTGACCGCTATATAGTGATCTACTCCTGGATCATTATTGTACCCCCTTGACAAACTCATGGCAAGGTACACAACATGTTTGGTACACAGCATGGCATACTTTATAGAACCTATGGTTGAGGCATAGGGAATGAGTTTCATTCTCTCTATATTTTTCTGCCGTGGTCTGGCTTTGAGTCTTACTCAATTTCACACCTTACAAGTCAGGCAAGAACTCCTTCTTTGACTGATCCATTTTGAACTACTTCAAAATCTTATCAAGGTATGTACTCATCGAAAGTCTTATTAAGCGTCTTGATCTATCTTTATAGATCTTGATGCCCAATATGTAAGCAGCTTCACCAAGGTCTTTCTTTGAAAAACTCCTTTATGCTTTCCAAAAAATTCTACATCATTTCCGATCGACAATATGTCATTTACATATACTTATCAGAAAGGTTGTAGCGCTCCCACTCACTTCTTGTAAATACAGGCTTCACCGCAAGTCTGTATAAATCTATATGCTTTGATCAACTTATCAAAGCGTATATTCCAACTCCGAGATGCTTGCACCAGTCCATAGATGGATCGCTTGAGCTTGCACATTTTGTTAGAACCTTTAGGATTGACAAAACCTTCTGGTTGCATCATATACAAGTTTTCTTTAATAAATCCATTAAAGAATGCAGTTTTGTTATCCATTTGCCATATTTCATAAAATGCGGCAATTGCTAACATGATTCGGACAGACTTAAGCATCGCTACGGGTGAGAAAGTCTCATCGTAGTCAACTCCTTGAACTTGTTGAAAAACTTTCGCAAAAAGTCGAGCTTTGTAAACAGTAACATTACCGTCAGCGTCAGTCTTCCTCTTGAAGATCCATTTATTTTCGATGGCTTGCCGATCATCGGGCAAGTCAACCAAAGTCCACACTTTGTTCTCATACATGGATCCCATCTCAGATTTCATGGCCTCAAGCCATTTTGCGGAATCTGGGCTCATCATCGCTTCCTCATAGTTCGTAGGTTCATCATGGTCCAGAAACATGACTTCCAGAACCGGGTTGCCGTACCACTCTGATGCGGAATGAACTCTGGTTGATCTACGAAGTTCAGCAGAAACTTGATATGAAGTTTCATGATCATCATCATTAGCTTCCTCACTAATTGGTGTAGGAATCACTGGAACTAGTTTCTGTGATGTTCTACTTTCCAATTCAGGAGAAGGTACAATTACCTCATCAAGTTCTACTTTCCTCCCACTCACTTCTTTCGAGAGAAACTCCTTCCCTAGAAAGGATCCACTCTTAGCAACAAAGACCTTGCCTTTGGATCTGTGATAGAAGGTGTACCCAACAGTTTCTTTTGGGTATCCAATGAAGATTTACTTCTCCGATTTGGGTTCGAGCTTATCATGTTGAAACTATTTCACATAAGCATCGCAGTCCCAAACTTAAAGAAATGACAGCTTAGGTTTCTCCTCAAACCACAGTTCATACGGTGTCATCTCCACGGATTTAGATGGTGCCCTATTTAACGTGAATGTAGCTGTCTCTAATGCATAACCCCAAAAGCGATAGTGGTAGATCGGTAAGAGACATCATCGATCGCACCATATCTAATAAAGTACGGTTATGACGTTCGGACACACCATTACACTGTGGTGTTCCAGGTGGCGTGAGTAGTGAAACTGTTTCACATTGTTTTTACGGAAGGCCAAACTCGCTAACTCAAATATTTTACCTCTACGATCATATCGTAGAAACTCTTATTTTCTTATTACGATGATTCTCCACTTCTCTTCGAAATTCTTTGAACTTTTCAAATGTTTCAGACTTGTGCTTCATTAAGTAGATATACCCATATCTGCTCAAATCATCAGTGAAGGTCAGAAAATAACGATGCCCGCCGCGAGCTTCAACACTCATTGGTCCACATACATCTGTATGTATGATCTCCAACAAATCTGTTGCTCGCTCCATTGTTTCGGAGAACGGAGTTTTAGTCATCTTGCCCATGAGGCATGGTTCGCAAGCACCAAGTGATTCATAATCAAGTGATTCCAAAAGTCCATCACTATGGAGTTTCTTCATGCGCTTTACACCATTATGATCTAAACGGCAGTGCCACAAATAAGTTGCACTATCATTATTAACCTTGCATCTTTTGGCTTCAATATTATGAATATGTGTATCACCACGATCGAGATCCAACAAACTATTTTCATTGGGTGTATGACCATCGAAGGTTTTATTCATGTAAACAGAATAACAATTATTCTATGACTTTAAATAAATAACCGTATTGCAACAAATATGATCAAATCATATTCATGCTCAACGCAAATGCCAAATAACATTTATTTAGGTTTTACACTAATCCCAAAAGTATAGGGAGTGTGTGATGATGATCATATCAATCTTGGAACCACTTCCAACACACATCGTCACTTTACCTTTAACTAGTCTCTGTTCATTCTGCAATTCTCGTTTCGAGTTACTAATTTTAGCAACTGAACCGGTATCAAATACCCAGGGGTTGCTACGAACACTAGTAAAGTACACATCAATAATCTGTATATCAAAATATACCTTTGTTCACTTTGCCATCCTTCTTATCCGCCAAGTATCTAGGGCAGTTCCACTTCTAGTGACCATTTCCTTTGTAGTAGAAGCACTTAGTTTCAGGCTTGAGTTTTAGCTTTGGGTTTCTTCACGGGAGTGACAACTTGCTTGTCATTCTTCTTGAAGTTCCCCTTCTATCCCTTTGCCCTTTACTTGAAACAAGTGGTCTTGTTAACCATCAACACTTGATGCTTTTTCATGATTTCTACCTTCGCCGACTTCAGCATCGCGAAGAGCTCGGGAATTCCTTTCGTCATCCCTTGCATATTATAGTTCATCACGAAGTTCTACTAACTTGGTGATAGTGACTAGAGAACTTTGTCAATTACTATCTTATCTGGAAGATTAACTCCCACTTGATTCAAGTAATTGTAGTACCCAGAAAATCTGAGCACATGCTCACTGGTTGAGCTATTCTCCTCCATCTTGTAGGCAAAGTACTGTCAGAAGTCTTATACCTCTCGACACGGGCATGAGTATGAAATACTAATTTCAACTCTTGGAACATCTTATATGCTCAGTGGCGTTCAAAACGTTTTTGAAGTCCCGGTTCTAAGCCGTAAAGCATGGTGCACTTAAACTATCAAGTAGTCATCATACCGAGCTTTTGTCAAAACGTTCATAACGTCTACATCTGCTCCTGCAATAGGTCTGTCACCTAGCGGTGCATCAAGGACATAATTCTATGTGCAACAATGAGGATAATCCTCAGATCACGGAACAATTCCGCATCATTGCTACTAACATCTTTCAACTTAGTTTTCTCTAGGAACATATAAAAAATAAACGGGGAGCAACATCGTGAGCTATTGATCTACAACATAGATATGCTAATACTACGAGGACTAAGTTCATGATAAATTAAAGTTCAATTTAATCATATTACTTAAGAACTCCCACTTAGATAGACATCCCTCTAGTCATCTAAATGATCACGTGATCCAAATCAACTAAACCATGTCCGATCATCACGTGAGATGGAGTAGTTTCAATGGTGAACATCTTATGTTGATCATATCTACTATATGATTCACGCTCGACCTTTCGGTCTCCAGTGTTCCGAGGCCATATCTACATATGCTAGGCTCGTCAAGTTTAACCCGAGTATTCTGCGTGTGCAAAACTGGCTTACACCCATTGTATTTGAACGTAGAGCTTATCACACCCGATCATCACGTGGTGTCTCGGCACGACGAACTTTTGCAAAGGTGCATACTCAGGGAGAACACTTATACCTTGAAATTTAGTAAGGGATCATCTTATAATGCTACCGTCGTTCTAAGCAAAATAAGAAGCATAATAAGATAAACATCATATGCAATCAAAATATGTGACATGATATGGCCATCATCATCTTGTGCTTTTGATCTCCATCTCCAAAGCAACGTCATGATCACCTTTGTCACCGGCGCGACACCTTGATCTCCATCGTAGCATCATTGTCGTTTCACCAACTATTGCTTCTACGACTATCGCTACCGCTTAGTGATAAAGTAAAGCAATTACATGGCGATTGCATTTCATACAATAAAGCGACAACCATATGGCTCCTGCCAGTTGCCGATAACATTACAAAACATGATCAACTCATACAAAACCGTATAACTCATCATGTCTTGACCATATCACATCACAACATGCCCTGCAAAAACAAGTTAGACGTCCTCTACTTTGTTGTTGCAAGTTTTACATGGCTGCTACGGGCTTAGCAAGAACCGTTCTTACCTACGCATACAAAACCACAACGATGTTTCGTCAAGTATGTGTTGTTTTAACCTTCACAAGGACCGGGCGTAGCCACACTTGATTCAGCTAAAGTGAGAGAGACAGACACCCGCCAGTCACCTTTAAGCAACGAGTGCTCATAACGGTGAAACCAGTCTCTCGTAAGCGTACGCGTAATGTCGGTCCGGGCCGCTTCATCTCACAATACCGCCGAAGCAAAGTATGACATGTTGGTAAGCAGTATGACTAGTATCGTCCACAACTCATTGTGTTCTACTCGTGCATATCATCTACGCATAGACCTGGCTCATGATGCCATTGTTGGGGAACGTAGTATTTTAAAATTTTCCTACGATCACGCAAGATCTATCTACCAGATGCATAGCAACGAGAGGGAAGAGTGTGTATACGTACCCTCGTAGACCGGAAGCGGAAGCGTCAAGTGACGCGGTTGATGTAGTCGAACTTCTTCGCGATCCAACCGATCAAGCACCGAACGTACGTCACCTCCGCGTTCAGCACATGTTCAGCTTGATGACGTCCCACGAGCTCTTGATCCAGTTGAGCTTCACGCGAGAGTTTCGTCAGCACGACGGCGTGGTGACGGATATGATGTATCTACCGGCGCAGGGCTTCGCCTAAGCACTGCGACGGTATGACCGAGGTGTGTTTCTGTGGAGGGGGGCACCGCACACGGCTAGAACAATTCAACTTGTGTGTCTTTGGGTGCCCCCCTGCCCCCGTATATAAAGGAGCAAGGGGGAGGCCGGCCGGCCCTCCTATGGTGCGGTTAGGGCTGCAATCCTACTAGGAATAGGATTGCAATCCTATTCCTAGTAGGAATCTACCAAAGAAGGAAAAGGGGGGAGGAAAGAGAGGGAGAGGGAGAGGGAAAGAGGGGCCGCGCCCCCCTCCCCTAGTCATATTCGGACTCCTCCTAGGGAGGGGGCGCGCCACCTCCTGGCTGCTGCCCTCTCTCTCCCCTATGGCCCACCAGGGCCCACCATTCCCCCGGGGGGTTCCGGTAACCCCCCCCCCCCTCCCGGCACTCCGGTAAATTCCGAAACTTTCCAGAACACTTCCCGTGTCCGAATATAGTTGTCCAATATATCAATCTTTATGTCTCGGACATTCCGAGACTCCTCGTCATGTCCGTGATCTCATCCGGGACTTCGAACTTCCTTCGGTACATTAAAACTCATAAACTCATAATACCGATCGTCATCAAACGTTAAGCGTGCGGACCCTACGGGTTCGAGAACTATGTAGACATGACCGAGACTCATCTCCGGTCAATAACCAATAGCGGAACCTAGATGCTCATATTGGCTCCTACATATTCTACGAAGATCTTTATCGGTCAAACCGCATAACAACATACGTTGTTCCTTTTGTCATCGGTATGTTACTTGCCCGAGATTCGATCGTCGGTATCTCTATACCTAGTTCAATCTCGTTACCGGCAAGTCTCTTTACTCGTTCCTTAATACATCATGTCGTGACTAACTCATTAGTCATTTGCTTGCAAGGCTTATTATGATGTGCATTACCGAGAGGGCCCAGAGATACCTCTCCGACACTCGGAGTGACAAATCCTAATCTTGATCTATGCCAACACCACGAATACTTTCGGAGACACCTGTAGAGCATCTTTATGATCACCCAGTTACGTTGTGACGTTTGATAGCACACAAGGTGTTCTTACGGTATTCGGGAGTTGCATAATCTCATAGTCATAGGAACATGTATAAGTCATGAAGAAAGCAATAGCAGTAAAACTAAACGATCATAGTGCTATGCTAACGGATGGGTCTAGTCCATCACATCATTCTCCTAATGATGTGATCTCGTTGATCAAATGACAACTCATGTCTATGGCTAGGAAACATAGCCATCTTTGATCAATGAGCTAGTCTAGTAGAGGCATACTAGGACATACTATTTTGTCTATGTATTCACACATGTATCAAGTTTCCGGTTAATACAATTCTAGCATGAATAATAAACATTTATCATGATATAAGGAAATATAAATAACAACTTTATTATTGCCTCTAGGGCATATTTCCTTCAGTTTTTGTGTGGACTGAAACTTATGTGATCGGGCACATGTAAAAACTATGTTGCCTCTTCATGGTGATCACACATTTAAAATGAAATTTGCGCTGGAACTAAGCGGACATTTAGGGCATCTCCAGCCGTCCCCCCAAGAAGGCCCCCAGAAGCATTTTTTTCACTGCCGGCGGACAAAAAAAGTCCCACTCGCGCCCCCACGAGCTCATTTAGCGCCGGATCTGGCCAAAAACACAGCCGAAGACCCCAACGCAAACCCAGGGAGCTGGGGGCGCCTGGGGGGCTTAATTCACCGCTTTGCATGCATATCCCCACCTGCCAGTGTCTCTCTCGTCCCTTTCCCTCCCTGGCCCACCCACGTGCTCCCCTCCACACACCCATCTCCTCTCTCTCTCTCGGCTGCAACTCCTCTTGTCTTCTCTTCTCCTTCTCTCGCCTCGCCGCGCCCGGCACGGCTGCCGCTGTCCTGGACGGGGAGGGCGCTGTTCGCGACGAGCATCCGGGAGAACATACTCTACGGCAAGAGCGGAGTGTGACGCCCGAAGACCGACGTCCCAGAAGATTCCAGAAGATGCCCGAAGTCTCCAGATGTTCCGGGTTGCCCGTGTGTTTCTTTTGTGCTTGTGTTTTTATTTTTTTGCATTGCATCATGTCATCATGCCATCATGTCATTTTTTTTGCATCTCAACCTAAATAAATCGTGTGGACCTTCGGTCCATTTAAATCGAGGGAAGAATGTCTTCTCTTTAAAACATATAAAAGCCTCTCAATATTTAGGGAGCTATATTTAAAATATTCCAATTGGTTGGGATCACCGTAACACACTTACAATAATTTCCCCATGTCTTTTCCACTTCAAGTTTCTTCCAAAAACCTTGCCAATAATTCTTTCCGTTGTTTCGAGGTTCCTCCAAAAATTGGAGCATTTTTGGACACTTCAATAATCAAGTTTTAGTTCAAAACTATTTGAATTAAATTCAAATATGTTTGAATTATTTTCCGATCTGGCCTTTTATATTTTTCTCCGGTCGTGCTCATTTTTACGAGCCCGAGAAAATTATCATTGTGCTAGTTTTGCCCAAACCTCCCTCTATCTTTTTCTTTCTTTGCCTCTTTTCTTATTATTTTGGCTCTCTCCTTTTATTTTTATTTCTGCTAAGGAATAAAAATAAGCAGAGCAGCCTCCAGCCCTTCTGGCCATTCCCAGCCTCTTGGGCCTCCCCCTTCTACCCAGCCATCCGGCCCTCCTGGCCCAATAGGCCCGGCTACCACCTAACCCTAAGCCCCATCGTTCCCTCTCCCTTTCCTCCCTGTGCGCCGCCGCCACCCATCGCTCGCTCTGTCTCTGTCCCGTTTTTCCCCTCAGCCCGATTCCCTTCTTCCCTTCGCTCCTCCCCCTCTCAAGGCGAGCACCAGAGCGTAGCTTCCCTCCGTCCTCGTCCACTGCGCGGCTCCCCTCGAGCTTCTCCTCCGTTCCTCGACCAGACAGCGCGACCCCGACGCGCCTGGCCCTCGTCTCCGCCGGCCAGGATCCCCGGTGCCCTTGCAGCCTCCTGCGCCAGAGCGCCCCTCCGGCCTCAGTCCATCAAGCTGCGGCCCGTCCTCAAGCAGCGCCCGAGGCCCTTCGCCTCGCCCGCCAGCGACATCCTCAGGCCGCGCCCGCCCCCAAGCCGAGCGCCTCCCGACGGCCTTCTCCTCAGCGCTCGCGAAGGGCGCCCCAAGCTCGACGCCCCTGCCTTCGAGGCGTCCCGTCTTCGCCGCGGCCAGAGGCCCTGCCGCCTCGCGTGGCCTCCCTTCCCGTCCTCCAGCAACAGCGGCTGCAGCGCCGGCTTCCAAGGCCCTGTCCTTTTCCAGATCGGCGTCGTCCCGAGCAACCCGCAGCCTTTTCCTTTTTTTTTTGTTGTTTTGTTGCTGTTTTTGTTATCTCAAGTGCCAGGAGCGCCAAGAACCACTAGGTCGGACCCGAGTACAACTACATAACGATGACCGAACGACTACGAGCTCGAGAACGACTACATGAACGACTACTCGGAGACCCCAAGTACCCCTACCGTCGCCCGTGTACCCCTACGGAACGTCTTCGACCAAGTACCCCGACGTCGCAAGTACCACGACACGAACGTGAACGACTACCGTCGCCGAAACAACTACTTCCCACTACGGAACGAGTTCCACTACCGTCGCCCCGTGTACGACTACCGACGCCCGGAAGCACCAAGTACCACTACCGTCGCCCGAACGTCTACCGTCGCCCGAACGTCTACCGTCGACATGTACATCTACGAGAACGTCTACTTCCACTACCGCTATGTGAACCACTACTTCCTCTTCGGAAACGAGAACGACTCCTTCCTCTACGATCCCGAACCGTCCCGAAACAAGTGTTTCGAAGGTATAACCCGAGACGATGACCCGTGAGATGTTTGTTGTGTTGTATGAAATGCTTCCCTTGTGTGCTCCGTGTCCGTTGTGCCCTCTTTTGTCGTGTTCTTCGGTTGCCTCGTCACCGACTCGTGGGAACCCGGTAACGGGATCGTCCCACCTTTCATCTCGTTTGACTCGCTCACGCCATCTATCTTTTGCACCGGACTCTCAACGAGTTACCGGAACCGATGTGATGCGTTGCATCATTTCGGATCGTTGCCGTGGCACCCTTTTCTTCCACCACGGTGACAATACTTCTTATCATCTTCTTGTTAACCTTTTAATAAATTGCATAAACTTGTTCATGTCATCCGCATCATTTAACAACATTATAAATGTTAATTGTTGTTGCTTTATAATTATTAAACATGCTCATGGGGATTTTCCGGATATGTTGTTGTTATTTCCGGCCTCATTTAAAATGTCTTAATAGTGTAGTTTCTTTATGCTTCACCTCTTGCCATGTTAAAAACATTTAACCTTGTCTTGTAAATAACAAGAGTCAATTAAATAATTAAATGTGGTGTGTCGTCAATATGCAACTCGTTGCATATTGAGCTCCACTTAACTTGTAGATTTGTTTGTGCATTTTGCCATGCCATGCATATTTAAACCGGACATGCATCATATTTGTTTGCGCATCATGACATGCTTATGCTTGGGTGTTTACCGTGTTGTTTTGCTTCTTTCCGGTTGCTTCTCTTGTTAGCTTCGGTTTCGTTCCGGAGTTGTGAGGTTCTCTCGACTGTGTTGCTCCGTCTGCTTCATGGATCCGTTCTTCTCCCTTGTGGAATCCCAGGCAAGATGACCGAACCCGGATACCATTACTATCTTTGCCTATTGCTAGTAGTTCCGCTCTATAGTTTTGCCTCGATGCCCATGATCTTCTTGTCAGCCTCCTACTTGTAACCATTGCCCTGTTTAACCAACCTACCTATGCAAACCGTTGCTTGGCTAAGTACGCTTCGCTCAGCCCTTCTTATAGCATTGTTAGTTGCAGGTGAAGATTGAAGATGCTTGCTTCATGTTGAAGTTTGGTTGGGTTATATCACACTATATAAATGCTTAAATGAAATCATCTATATACTGGCAGGGTGGAAGGCTAAGCCTTTTGCTTGGTGTTTTGTTCCACTCATGCCGTTAGGAACCGTATAAACCGGTGTTATGTTCCTTGATTATGCGTTCCTAACACGGTTGGGGTGTATGGGACCCCCTTGATAAACCGCTAAGTGCTAAGTCTTTTCCAGCAAGTCCCAACATTTGGTACTATTTGCCTCATAATAACAACTTAATTAATTAATTAATTTTGCATAGGGGGTCGCTCCCTCGAGGATCCTTATTTCTACATAGCAGGGGGGGCCAGTGCCGATGGTGTTGGTCCCAAACGGGGAGTCTGCGGGAACCACCACGGGGAAACTCGAGGATTGGGTCCTGTAGAATCGCCCATCCTGTCGTGTCCTAAGACTTAGATACACGCGGCTACTATCAAGGTGTCGACACGCCGGGAGGATTTGCTGGATTAGCCTTACCTTAGTTCGGTTTAACTTGAGCACGGGATTCCGAGAATACTCGGGTCTTCCCACCTATGGAGTTGCGACTCCGCGGATCGTGGGCTTGTAATGGGTCAAGTTGGAACACCCCTGCAGGGTTTGAACTTTCGAAAGCCGTGCCCGCGGTTATGTGGCAGATGGGAGCTTGTTAATTCCGGTTGTAGATAACTTGACACAATGTTCAATACACTACCAGCGTGAGTACCGTGACTGTCAATTTCCGAATAGGGATTCGGGAGTTGAACACGGTGGGGTTATGTTTGACCGGCTTTAGCTAGGATCACTTCGTGATCATCTTTCGACCGATGCACTTCTCTTCTCGCTCTCTATTACGTAAGTTAGTGCTAGTTGCTGCTGCAGACTCTTGTTTGTTCCTTCACCTCTTATTCTTTCTTCAGCCTTGTCCTCACCCAAGGCTTAAATAGTCTTGTTACCCGGGAACGGGATTGCTGAGTCCTCTGCGGCTCACAGTTACTTCACCACACCAGATGCAGGTCCAGCCGAGTTTGATGCAGGAGTTGGATCAGTTCTTCACCAGGAGCTCGATGAAGAGTTTGGCTGTTTGCTCGTGACGTTTCGATGTTCAGTAGTGGTTTCTACTAGGATTCGATCCTGACCTGTGGCTTTATGTTGTTTTGGTATCTTTCTTTTGGATCTTCACCCGTAGTCGGGTTGTGATGTTTTGAATGATGTCTTGCTTATGTAATGTATTGTGTGAAGTGGCGAGTGTAAGCCAACTATCTCCTTTTGCAATTTAATCCCTCTTTTACATGAGTCGTGCAAAGATACCAAACTTGAGATCATTCTAGGATGGGCTTATACCTTTAAGTCGTGCCTCGACACGTAGGAGGTATAGTCCCATCCTGGGCATTACAAGTTGGTATTCAGAGCCTTCTCCGACCTAGAAGCCCCCACTGATTGATCGAATCGTTGACGGTTGAGTCTAGGCACACACTGAAAATATTTTGAGTCCTATATTATATCGGAGAGTAGGATTTCTTTGCTTCTCATCCCCTTTCTCTCTGGTGAGGACTCCTGACGATTACTCTTATCTCTTCTACTTTCAAAAATTGCACCAAATTTTTTTTTAGGATCCCGCGAGTATTCTGGGATTGTTTCGATGTTCTTGTGACAAGGATATTGTTCTCGATGCCTCCTGTTACCGAGGAGTTGAGCTTCGGGGTATTGTTGTCACAAGCATATCGCGGCAGTACTAAATACTTAAGACGGCCGACATCGAAAATCTCTCCTATACGGCCAGTGGCAAGATAACCCCGACATCACCCAGTACTGGGGAGGTAGTTCGAGAGTATTGCCATAGCTTGTTATAGTGGATGCTTTTCGAAGGTCCGAGGTAAACAGTTTTCGAGAAAGACTGGTTATGTGTTGAAGGATGGATACACCTGGATGTAGGGTTAGAGTTGATTGCGCGGTGCTTCCCGTGTATCCCCAACACCTGATTGCATAACTGGAAACTTTCGGAAATCTATAGGTGGGTTCATCTAGTAGTTCTAGGCATTCTTCCAACGGATGCACGATATGAAGTTTGGGGTTCTACATTGAGTGAAGTGGTTTTATGGACTTGTTCTGATCGGGAGTTGCATCTTAAAGGGTCCTTGGCTATGCTGATCCGGGGATGACAAAACCCTTTTGTAACACGTTCCATGAGCTTTCAGCACGAAGATGTCGAACGAAGCTTCTATCTTGTATTTGTTCTATCTGATCCTTGTTCCTTTTTTATTTACCTTTTTGTTCTCCAACTGGCTTCTCGTCAAGTTGATGTACCTGCGGAATTCATTCGTTCAATCCTCTGTTCGAATGATATTGTGAAGATCATGTTGCTTATCTATCCTTTGTTTTGTTTTGATTCTGGTATTCGAGTTGCTTCGATGATAAATGTTGATTCCATACCTTTCCTAATCGGTGTTCTCATATTTCTATGGGAGTGCTAGTCCTTCTTGACCATCGAGATTTTCATGTTAAATTCTTTTCAACCGGTGTGCTGTCTCTTCTAGTTATTCCATACGGACGCCGTTGAGAAATCTGACGATTTGTCTGTTTCATTCATCCCAAGTTGTCTTTGTTTCCCCACCCTCCCACCCTTCTTTTCTTTATGGAGCCAGCAATTCTTAAATGAAGTATCCATTTTATTCATGTGATATTTCTTCATTCTTTTCCTTCAATGTTCTTATCCGGTGATTTATCATGAAGATGCTCAAGAGCTTCTAGTTCATCATTCTTTTGTTCTCAATTCTGCCGGTGGTTGTAATTCAAGATTTCGGTGTTGATCTTATCTTTTTCCTCATCTCACAATGCTTTCTTATTCCGGTGCACCAATTATTCATTCTCCTCTTGCTATCCATATCTGGAGTGCTGAAGATTCATAATTCCATTCTTAATCCATTCAAGCTATTTTGAGATTGCTATCTTACTCAAGTCATTTAATTCAACCGGTGCAATATCTCTTAAGCAATCTTTTCAACGGTGATTTCTTTGAGTGGGCCCTAACCCACATGTCTTTTTCCAGGATCTTACCTGACTCTTCTATTTTTCCGGAGTTATTCTCAAATTCTTTTAAAGTGTGACGTAAGAATGATTCCCATCAGTCACATGCCTTCTCCAGGACCGCTCTCAAATTCTTGTTCATCATTGGTCCAACCTCTTAATTCTTCATTCCGGAGTGCTCAACAATTCTTCATGGCATTTCTCGTCTTCATTCTCAACATTTGAAGACCGGAGAAGAGTTTCTCTTAAATCGTGGCCCGTTCTCTTCAAGATTCGTGGTTCTAGCTTCATGCCATCCTCATAATTGTTTCGATTGTGAGGAATTCTTTTTATACCCATCCGGAGCATTTCATGAATTCTTTTCCTTTGTGTTCCTCCGAAGGCCATCATTTCAGAAGATTTCTTCGTTCTCAGTTTTCAACTTCGTCCTACAAATATTCTTCATTGATGCCTCTTCGTTCGTCTCCTTATTTTTACGATGGTTCTTTCAAGATTACCCTTCCGTTGTTATCGTTTTAATTCATTTGTTCTTTTCATAATCCTACCGGTGCTTTGTTGAAGTTTTACCCAAGCTTGTACGAGATCTCTCTTTAATTCTTTCCAAAGAGAATAAGTAGTATGCCAAATCCTGTGGTTGTCATCAATTTAAATTGGTGAAGGAGATGCATGACATAATTCTTATTCTTATTCCTTCAAGGTGATTTAATTCTTTTGTCAGGAGCTTGTTCATCATATCATATCCTTGGTTCTAAGCTGTTCATCTTGTTTTTCCGGAGATCCAAGTGATTTCAATTATATCATTTCAAAGCTCCATCTAATTCATCGCAGGCCTTGAATCTTATTCTTTTCATCTTTCACTTCTCATGCTTTTGTTACCGGAGTTCTCATGGTGGTTCATCATGTTTTAATTCATCCTTGAAGTCTTCATCAAGATTCTTGTTGGAGCTCAAGCATTCTTCTTCATGCTTTCCAATTGCAATCCTTTCTACCTTATCTTTGAGATGGTGTTATGTCATTCTTGACAATTCCTTCATGTTTCATGATTCACGAGTTATCAAGAATGGGATATTTAAAACCTTCATTTTCTTTGTTCAGGAGATCTTTCCAACCCTTCAATTTATTCGTTGGAGTTATCTTGGGTTGTATTTCACCTAAAAAGCTTTCCCTAAGGATTGTTACTAATTATGGTGCTTATAAATGACCCAAGTTCTTCATTTATCATTCCGATGAATAAGGTTTTCATCTCCTTGTTGATCTCAACCCAATCAATTGTTTTCCATTAGTGGCTGGTTGTCACCTCTTAATTTTGAAATGTTTTCCATAAGCCCACATCGAGCTTATTCTTTTCGTTGTTGATTTTTCCAACAACTCCGTTCAACCCTTCTTTGTAAGAATGCTCTTTCAAATGCATTCATGGGAGAAGTTGTCATTTTTCTTCTCCGTTCATTTCTTTCATGGATCTATATTCTATTCTTTCATTCCGGAGGCTTTGTGATGTTGCTCTCTCCAAACCATCATCTCGTTTTATCAAGATCATAGTCTTCCTTGCTTGTCTTTTAACCGGAGTGTTGTATTCTTCATTCTAATTATCTCATCTTATCAAGTTTTACCTCTCTTTTCAACCGGAGTGCTGTCTGAATCTTTCTTACCCCTTGTGCCATCCTTTCAATTGTTCCGGAGGCTATGTGTTGTTGTTTTCATCAAGTATCATCTCAGCTTGCCAAGTTCTTGTTCAATTCCTTCCATTTTCAGACGGAGTGCTGTCCAAATTCTGTCATTCTTATTCCTTGGCTATAACATTGCGGTTTCATATTCTTTTGGTTCATAAGTTCTTGTTTCATGTCTTTCAACCTGCAAGGCTCTTGTAATGTTCCTTGTTACTCTTTTCTAACGGAGTTTTCATCTTCGTTCATCTCCGTTGCATTCTTTCTTTCAACTTGTTCAACCTTTCAAGGTTCTTGGTTTCACTCGTCTGTCAAAGAAGCAACTTTGTTTTACCTCTTCCTCTTCCGTTTTTACCCGGTGATATCTCTAGGATCTCGGGTCGAGATCCTTTGTTAGTGTGGGAGAGTTGTGACGCCCGAAGACCGACGTCCCAGAAGATTCCAGAAGATGCCCGAAGTCTCCAGATGTTCCGGGTTGCCCGTGTGTTTCTTTTGTGCTTGTGTTTTTATTTTTTTGCATTGCATCATGTCATCATGCCATCATGTCATTTTTTTTGCATCTCAACCTAAATAAATCGTGTGGACCTTCGGTCCATTTAAATCGAGGGAAGAATGTCTTCTCTTTAAAACATATAAAAGCCTCTCAATATTTAGGGAGCTATATTTAAAATATTCCAATTGGTTGGGATCACCGTAACACACTTACAATAATTTCCCCATGTCTTTTCCACTTCAAGTTTCTTCCAAAAACCTTGCCAATAATTCTTTCCGTTGTTTCGAGGTTCCTCCAAAAATTGGAGCATTTTTGGACACTTCAATAATCAAGTTTTAGTTCAAAACTATTTGAATTAAATTCAAATATGTTTGAATTATTTTCCGATCTGGCCTTTTATATTTTTCTCCGGTCGTGCTCATTTTTACGAGCCCGAGAAAATTATCATTGTGCTAGTTTTGCCCAAACCTCCCTCTATCTTTTTCTTTCTTTGCCTTTTTTCTTATTATTTTGGCTCTCTCCTTTTATTTTTATTTCTGCTAAGGAATAAAAATAAGCAGAGCAGCCTCCAGCCCTTCTGGCCATTCCCAGCCTCTTGGGCCTCCCCCTTCTACCCAGCCATCCGGCCCTCCTGGCCCAATAGGCCCGGCTACCACCTAACCCTAAGCCCCATCGTTCCCTCTCCCTTTCCTCCCTGTGCGCCGCCGCCACCCATCGCTCACTCTGTCTCTGTCCCGTTTTTCCCCTCAGCCCGATTCCCTTCTTCCCTTCGCTCCTCCCCCTCTCAAGGCGAGCACCAGAGCGTAGCTTCCCTCCGTCCTCGTCCACTGCGCGGCTCCCCTCGAGCTTCTCCTCCGTTCCTCGACCAGACAGCGCGACCCCGACGCGCCTGGCCCTCGTCTCCGCCGGCCAGGATCCCCGGTGCCCTTGCAGCCTCCTGCGCCAGAGCGCCCCTCCGGCCTCAGTCCATCAAGCTGCGGCCCGTCCTCAAGCAGCGCCCGAGGCCCTTCGCCTCGCCCGCCAGCGACATCCTCAGGCCGCGCCCGCCCCCAAGCCGAGCGCCTCCCGACGGCCTTCTCCTCAGCGCTCGCGAAGGGCGCCCCAAGCTCGACGCCCCTGCCTTCGAGGCGTCCCGTCTTCGCCGCGGCCAGAGGCCCTGCCGCCTCGCGTGGCCTCCCTTCCCGTCCTCCAGCAACAGCGGCTGCAGCGCCGGCTTCCAAGGCCCTGTCCTTTTCCAGATCGGCGTCGTCTCGAGCAACCCGCAGCCTTTTCCTTTTTTTTTGTTGTTTTGTTGCTGTTTTTGTTATCTCAAGTGCCAGGAGCGCCAAGAACCACTAGGTCGGACCCGAGTACAACTACATAACGATGACCGAACGACTACGAGCTCGAGAACGACTACTCGGAGACCCCAAGTACCCCTACCGTCGCCCGTGTACCCCTACGGAACGTCTTCGACCAAGTACCCCGACGTCGCAAGTACCACGACACGAACGTGAACGACTACCGTCGCCGGAACAACTACTTCCCACTACGGAACGAGTTCCACTACCGTCGCCCCGTGTACGACTACCGACGCCCGGAAGCACCAAGTACCACTACCGTCGCCCGAACGTCTACCGTCGCCCGAACGTCTACCGTCGACATGTACATCTACGAGAACGTCTACTTCCACTACCGCTATGTGAACCACTACTTCCTCTTCGGAAACGAGAACGACTCCTTCCTCTACGATCCCGAACCGTCCCGAAACGAGTGTTTCGAAGGTATAACCCGAGACGATGACCCGTGAGATGTTTGTTGTGTTGTATGAAATGCTTCCCTTGTGTGCTCCGTGTCCGTTGTGCCCTCTTTTGTCGTGTTCCTCGGTTGCCTCGTCACCGACTCGTGGGAACCCGGTAACGGGATCGTCCCACCTTTCATCTCGTTTGACTCGCTCACGCCATCTATCTTTTGCACCGGACTCTCAACGAGTTACCGGAACCGATGTGATGCGTTGCATCATTTCGGATCGTTGCCGTGGCACCCTTTTCTTCCACCACGGTGACAATACTTCTTATCATCTTCTTGTTAACCTTTTAATAAATTGCATAAACTTGTTCATGTCATCCGCATCATTTAACAACATTATAAATGTTAATTGTTGTTGCTTTATAATTATTAAACATGCTCATGGGGATTTTCCGGATATGTTGTTGTTATTTCCGGCCTCATTTAAAATGTCTTAATAGTGTAGTTTCTTTATGCTTCACCTCTTGCCATGTTAAAAACATTTAACCTTGTCTTGTAAATAACAAGAGTCAATTAAATAATTAAATGTGGTGTGTCGTCAATATGCAACTCGTTGCATATTGAGCTCCACTTAACTTGTAGATTTGTTTGTGCATTTTGCCATGCCATGCATATTTAAACCGGACATGCATCATATTTGTTTGCGCATCATGACATGCTTATGCTTGGGTGTTTACCGTGTTGTTTTGCTTCTTTCCGGTTGCTTCTCTTGTTAGCTTCGGTTTCGTTCCGGAGTTGTGAGGTTCTCTCGACTGTGTTGCTCCGTCTGCTTCATGGATCCGTTCTTCTCCCTTGTGGAATCCCAGGCAAGATGACCGAACCCGGATACCATTACTATCTTTGCCTATTGCTAGTAGTTCCGCTCTATAGTTTTGCCTCGATGCCCATGATCTTCTTGTCAGCCTCCTACTTGTAACCATTGCCCTGTTTAACCAACCTACCTATGCAAACCGTTGCTTGGCTAAGTACGCTTCGCTCAGCCCTTCTTATAGCATTGTTAGTTGCAGGTGAAGATTGAAGATGCTTGCTTCATGTTGAAGTTTGGTTGGGTTATATCACACTATATAAATGCTTAAATGAAATCATCTATATACTGGCAGGGTGGAAGGCTAAGCCTTTTGCTTGGTGTTTTGTTCCACTCATGCCTTTAGGAACCGTATAAACCGGTGTTATGTTCCTTGATTATGCGTTCCTAACACGGTTGGGGTGTATGGGACCCCCTTGATAAACCGCTAAGTGCTAAGTCTTTTCCAGCAAGTCCCAACATTTGGTACTATTTGCCTCATAATAACAACTTAATTAATTAATTAATTTTGCATAGGGGGTCGCTCCCTCGAGGATCCTTATTTCTACATAGCAGGGGGGGCCAGTGCCGATGGTGTTGGTCCCAAACGGGGAGTCTGCGGGAACCACCACGGGGAAACTCGAGGATTGGGTCCTGTAGAATCGCCCATCCGGTTGTGTCCTGAGACTTAGATACGCGCGGCTACTATCAGGGTGTCGACACGCCGGGAGGATTTGCTGGATTAGCCTTACCTTAGTTCGGTTTAACTTGAGCACGGGATTCCGAGAATACTCGGGTCTTCCCACCTATGGAGTTGCGACTCCGCGGATCGTGGGCTTGTAATGGGTCAAGTTGGAACACCCCTGCAGGGTTTGAACTTTCGAAAGCCGTGCCCGCGGTTATGTGGCAGATGGGAGCTTGTTAATTCCGGTTGTAGATAACTTGACACAATGTTCAATACACTACCAGCGTGAGTACCGTGACTGTCAATTTCCGAATAGGGATTCGGGAGTTGAACACGGTGGGGTTATGTTTGACCGGCTTTAGCTAGGATCACTTCGTGATCATCTTTCGACCGATGCACTTCTCTTCTCGCTCTCTATTACGTAAGTTAGTGCTAGTTGCTGCTGCAGACTCTTGTTTGTTCCTTCACCTCTTATTCTTTCTTCAGCCTTGTCCTCACCCAAGGCTTAAATAGTCTTGTTACCCGGGAACGGGATTGCTGAGTCCTCTGTGGCTCACAGTTACTTCACCACACCAGATGCAGGTCCAGCCGAGTTTGATGCAGGAGTTGGATCAGTTCTTCACCAGGAGCTCGATGAAGAGTTTGGCTGTTTGCTCGTGACGTTTCGATGTTCAGTAGTGGTTTCTACTAGGATTCGATCCTGACCTGTGGCTTTATGTTGTTTTGGTATCTTTCTTTTGGATCTTCACCCGTAGTCGGGTTGTGATGTTTTGAATGATGTCTTGCTTATGTAATGTATTGTGTGAAGTGGCGAGTGTAAGCCAACTATCTCCTTTTGCAATTTAATCCCTCTTTTACATGAGTCGTGCAAAGATACCAAACTTGAGATCATTCTAGGATGGGCTTATACCTTTAAGTCGTGCCTCGACACGTAGGAGGTATAGTCCCATCCTGGGCATTACACGGAGCCACCGCCCACAAGCGCATCTCCAACGGCGGCGAGTCCTTCACCACCATGCTCAACGTCGTCATCGCCGGCCTGTGAGTACAGCGCCGTACACCCACCCGGCCTTCTCGTTCTCACATACCATGCTGTTAATGGATAATACGCGCGCAGGTCGCTTGGCCAGGCGGCGCCCAACATATCGACGTTCCTCCGGGCGAGGACGGCGGCGTACCCGATCTTCCAGATGATCGAGAGGAGCATCGTGAACAAGAGGAGCTCCACGGCCGGCTGCACGCTGCAGGCGGTGGAGGGCAACATCCACTTCCGCGACGTGCGGTTCGCGTACCCGTCCCGCCCGGACGTCGTCATCCTCGACCGCCTGAGCCTGGACTTCCCGGCCGGCAAGATCTTCGCCCTCGTCGGCGGGAGCGGCTCCGGCAAGAGCATCGTGGTCTCACTCATCGAGCGGTTCTATGAGCCGCTCTCCGGCGCCATCCTCCTCGACGGGCACGACATCAAGGACCTGGACGTCAAGTGGCTGCGCGGGCAGATCGGGCTCGTCAACCAAGAGAACATGCGGGAGAACATGCTCTACGGCAGGTGCGGAGCCGGCTGCCGCTGCTGCCGCCGTCCTGGACGGGGAGACGCAGCGGGAAGCGCGGGTCCGGAGGTGAATGGCGAGAAGGAGGAGCAGAAGCAGGTGGCGAGGGAGAAGGAGATGGGGTGAATGAACGGCGGCGAGGTTGGGTGGAGAGAAGGAGGAGCAGGGCCATGCCGCCTCCACCTCCATGGCCGAGCAGAGGAGAG
>LR738713.1:636297216-636307787 GCA_902687465.1 Secale cereale | reverse complement strand
ACGAGTGGAATTTTCTTGAACCCCACGCTGAAATTATCGCTGGCAGCCTCCCAGGAGGCGAAAAAAATGCCTCCTGGAGGGCTCAACGGCTGGAGATGCTCTTAGAGAGTTGGATGACCGGATTTCTTTTAAGTGGAGGGACAGATAATATGTCCGTTTTAGGATGACGTCCCTTCGTGGCCCGGCAGCTCCGGCCACCTCTCCTCGGCGGTGAGCGACTTCCTCCAGCCGTTCTTGTCGTCGTCCTTCTCCTCGCTGCTGCTCTGCTCCCTTGTTGGAGAGATTGATAACTGTTTTTCAGGGGACTTCGCCGACCAAAGAAGCTTGCTTAGTGATCTCATATTGTCAGATAATCAAGTGACAGTCAAACAAGACTTTTACATTGTCAGATGATAAAGCGAGATGCAATCAAGCTAAATTTCTAATCGATGATGAACATTTCTGAATACATTGTCAGATATCGATATCAAGAGCAAAGCAACAGAAGGATGATCAGGTAACTTCGTTATTTGAGCTTTGAGATTATCGAAATCAACTTCTGTTACAAGCAACAGAAGGATGATCAGGGAGGATGCCAATGTTATTTTGACTGTGTTACAGAAAAAAATTAAAATCAACGAATCAGCAGCAAACTAAAAAAAAGCACCCAAGTCGAGCGGTAATGTCGATCGATCCCTCCCTATTTTAATTTTTAACTTAACAGGAGAACAAGCTCATCTCCTTCGCAGCGTCGCCACCTCCTCCTCTTCGGTTGTGTGAGCAGCCGCAGCCACAGCCAGCAGCAGAAAAGAAAACCAAAAACCAAGCCTCGCCGTCGGTCATCAGAGAGCGTTGAGCGTCTGCGTGATGTCCTGGAAGATCCTCAGCCTCTTCCCCACCTTCTCCTTCACCGCCGCCGGGCTCGTGTCGCAGCAGCTCGCCGGAGGAGGCGCCTTCGCTGACGGCTTGCAGTTCTCGTCGTCGGCGAGGACCGGGGCCAGGACCGACGCCACCAGGGCCTCGTCGAACGCGCTGTGGTCCGGCAGCTCCGGCCACCTCTCCTCTGCGGTCAGCGACTTCCTCCGGCCGTTGTTGCTGCTGTCGTCCTGCAGGTTCTTGTCGGCCTCCTTGTTGCTGCTCTGCTCCTCCTTGGTCTTCTCCCCGGCTGCAGCGGCGGCTGCTGCCTTGTCCATGGCGGTGCCGGAGCGCGTCCTCTTCAGGTTGCCCATGAGATCGTGATGCATCTGAGAGGGCGCCTTCTGCTGCGGCAGCTGCTGCTGCTGGCGCTGCGCGTTCTGCTGTGGCTTGGCGGCCAGCGGCGGCATCCGGTGCGAGTAGAACGGCTGCGCGTCGATGTTGAGGTTGGCCTGCTGCTGCTGCTGCTGCTGAAGTGCAGCCATCTTCTTGCCCGCGGCTGCGGTGGCGGCTCCGGGGCCGGCGTTGTTCTCGTCAGCGAAGTGGTCGCGCGGCTGCGGGGCCGGCGGGGGCAGCAGGTGGTCGATGCAGGGCTGCGGCTGCCAGATGCTGGAGGAGGAGCCGAGCATGAGCGCGTCGAAGAGCCACTTCTTGTCGACGAGGTTGTCGCCAATGGCGCCGGCCCAGCCGGGGCGGCCGACGAGCTTGACCTCGAGGTCGCGGAGCATCTCCTGCGCGCGCTCGTAGGCCTTGAGGTGGGAGTCGGCGCCGCGGAGGCCGTCGACGCCGGCGGGGCGCACCTGCTTGAGCACGTCCTTGGCCTCCAGCACCCGGCCCTGCTTCATGAGGCAGATCCCCAGGTTGCACATCTTGTTGTTGTCCGGGCCGATGACCAGCGCCCGGCGGTACGCCCCCTCCGCCTCCGTGTAGTTCTCCTTCTGCATCAGCGCCCACCCGAGGTTGCCCTGCGCAATCAGAAAACAATCGAGTTAATCATTACGCCATTGATTCTTGCCATATCTGGCCGGCGGCTCGATCTCGATCTGAACTGAATTTGAAATTTTGAATGGAAGGGGAAGGGGAGAGAGGGGCTTACGAGGAGCCTGGTGGCCTCCTGCTCGAGGGTGACCTGGAACTTGCGGCCCTGGGAGCGGGCCGTCTTGGTGCGCTTGCCGTTGAAGGCGTGGCCCTGGTGGATGAGCTGCAGCTTGTGCTTGAGCAGCGAGATCTGGTCGTCCAGCCGCCCGCACCTCTGTCGAATCCAATTAAAATATTCAGCTGCCATCCCAACGGATCTACTAGTACTAATGGATTTGAAATTTGAACTCGGAGATGGGGCTTTGACAAGTCAGTCGGCTACCTTGTAGAGGTCGAGGAGGATGTTGTCGAGAGACTCCTGCGCCTGGTCGGAGCAGCGGACGCGGAGCGACTTGATGGCCTCGATGGCCTCCTCGGCGCGGTTCTGCTGCTTCATCACGATGGCCATGTCCTTGAGCGCGCTGTCCACGCGGTCGCCGGCGTTGATCGCGCCCCAGAACAGCGCGATGGCCTTCTCCGGGTCCTTGTCCACCAGCTGCCATTACCGTCACCACCACCATCAGACGTCAGCCCCGGCCATCAACAAATTCAAATCCCAGACCAGACCAGGAAAAAAAATACAAAGCTCCTGTACAAGGACGCACCTGGACGCGCTTGGCGCGGACGTAGGGGGTGTCGCCGACGGGGACCTTGTGGGCGACGTGGAAGGAGTCGGAGTGCGTGCGCAGCATGGAGACCGCCGCCGGCTTGACGGGCGAGCAGGGGGCGGACTTGGTCGGCCGGAGCACGCCGCCAACGCCGCCGGCGAGCCACTGGTCGAGCTGGTGGTGCTGGTGCATCATGGCGGCGCCCTGGATTAGATCGGATCTCCCCCGCGAGGACGGATTTGAATTGGATTGGATCGCGGGGAGAGGGGCGGCGCAGGGGGAGGGGAGGGAGGAAGCGGACGAGCGCTTTGGGTGAGGGCGGGTTGCATTGGATTCCATTACCAACGATTTATATACGAACCGTCCGACCGTTGGAGGGATTAGGCTAGCCGTTCGGGGAACTAGCCGTTGGGGTCCTCTCGGCCGGGCCGGATGGGCCGTGATTACGAATGGCTGGCTTATCTTAACCAACAACATCGGCCAGCCCGACCGGCCGGGCCCAGCTGGCAGGCCGCGGTTCATTCTCCGCGTGTCGTTCGAATCTCACCGCCTCGCCAGTGTTCCATGTCAAAAAAAAAAAAAGGTTGACCGCCTCGCCTCGTCGGCGCTGGGCGCTCCGGTCGCCGCCTCCGCCTCCGCCGCGAGCTGCCTCGGTTTCGCGTGCCGTGCTCCGCGTCCGCAGCCGTTGCGCTGCGGAGGCTGCGGGATGTGCCTTGTTTGTGTCACGGTGGGGCGCCGTCTTGGCCTCGTACTGTTGGCCGCGGCCGTTTGACGCTGACCCGTGAGGTGTTCGACGGAATGTCGTAGCGCAGCAAGGCGATTCGATCGCGTTTTCCGCATGCCAAGCTGTACTGCAGTGGTAAATGGATGTTTCAGTGGGTGTTCTTTGCCGCTGAAAGTGACCATGATGCATGATTGTGCAACTCTGGAGCAGTGAGTTGGTTATGCGCGCAGAACCATGACGAGGGCCGAGCTGATGTCGTGATGAGCATGAGTGTCAGGCGTACTGAGTCTTCAGTTGTGTTGGTTGCATGGGGTCTCCGAATCGGAATAACGCTGGCCGATTCGGATGCGGATTGACTGGCTCAAATCGCGTGAGCCGCAAAAGAGCGTTAACTTTGCAGCTTGTATGTGCTGCAAACTTTAATTGTGCTCACCTAGTCACCTGTGCTGTTCCGTTAGATTCGGGTAACGTAAATCTTCATCTGCTCAGCAGTAATGGTGTCGTATCTGATGAATGTCAAGTATGCTGAATCTTCAGTTGTGCTGATTGCAGGGCGTTTCGGTATCGGAATAACACGTGCGGTGGGAAGTTGGAAACGGGATAGGGCTGGTGCAAAACACGTGGGACGGAAAAGGCAATAACTTTGCAGCCTGTAAGTGGTGCAAACTTTAATTATGCTCATCAGTGCGTTCCGTTAGACTCTGGTAACGTAAATCTTGATCTGCTCTGCTATAATGGTGTCTGTCGTATACGATGAGTATCAAGTGTGCTGAATCTTCAGTTATGCTCATTCTAGAGAATATTGGTGTCGGAATAACGCGTGCGAAGCGGGATTGGGGAGAGTGGAGCAAATCGCGTGAGCCGGAAAAGGCATTAATTTTGCACCCTGTAAGTGCTACAAAATTAAACTATGCTCATCTGTGCCGTTCCGTTAGTCTCTGGTAACGTAACTCCTGATCTGCTCTGCAATAAGTCTTGTGTTGTATACAACAAAATGTGGCTTTACACCATTTGGTTTATTTCCTCATTGCTTTAATACGAACTTATTGCATCTCATCGGATGAGTTAGCATATAACGGATCTCATCAGGCTCTTCCGTTGCCATGTATAAGGCTAAAACTCGACCGACAGAAACTAGAAATCTTCATGTGTGTTAGGCATACTGAAATCTTTGGTTATGGTTATTGCATGGCGTTTCTGTATTGGAATAGCACAAAGCTTGTTTGTGGATGACTGGCGCAAAGCTTGTGAGACGGAAAAGGCATTAACTTTGCAGCATGCAAGTGGTGCAAACTTTAATTATGCTCGACTGTGCTGTTCCGTTAGACTCTGGTAATGTAACGCTTTATCTGCTCTGTAATAATGGTGTTGTGTCGTATACGATGAAGTGTGGTTTTACACTATTTTGTTTTCTTCCTCATTGGTTGATTATGAATTTGTTGCATCTGGTCCGATGGCTTAGCATATAGGATTCATATCAGGCTCTTTTGCCGCCATGTATAAGGAAAGAAAACTCGACCGACTGGAACTGAATCTTCATGAGTGTTAGGCGTACTTAAATCTGCGGTAATGCTTATTGCAGGGTGCTTCCATATCGGAATAACGCATGCAAAACCGAGTTAGGGATAAGTGGCACAAACCACGTTAGCCGGAAAAGGCGTTAACTTTGCAGCCTGTAAGTGGTACACACTATAATTATGCTCATCTGTGCCATTCCGGTAGACTCTGGTAACGTAACTCCTGATCTCCTCTGCAATAATGGTCTCATGTCATATACGATGAAGTGTGGTTTTGCACCTTCTTATTTATCTCATTGGTTGAATGCAAACTTATTACAGCTGATCTGATGGGTTAGCATATAACCGATCTAATCAAGCTTTCGTCACCATGACTAAAACTCGACCGACGGGAACTAGAAATCTTCATGAATGTTAGGCATACTGAAATCTTTGGTTATGCTTATTGTAGGGCGTTTCTGTATCGGAATAACACGTGCGAAACCAGATTGGGGATGACTGGCGAAAAGCTCGTGAGCCGGAAAAGGCATTAAGTTTTGTAGCATGTAGGTGGTACAAACTTTAATTATGCTCGACTGCGCTGGTCCGTTAGACTCTGGTAATGCAACTCTTTATCTGCTCTGCAATAATAGTGTGGTGTTGTATACGATGAAGTGTGGTTTAACACCATTTTGTTTTCTTCCTCATTGGTTGAGTATGAATTTGTTGCATCTGGCCTGATAACTTAGCATATAAGGATTTCCATCAGGCTCTTTTGTCGCCATGTATTAGGGGGAAAAAACTCGACCAAGGGGAGCGAGCACCCGTGGCATTTCCTTTTAATTGGAAGAAACTACCATGAGCAACACCCGGGTGGGCTGGGCAGGCGCTCATGCCTCTAACCAACTGAGTAGCACTCAATTCTCATAGCCATGTATAAGAATGTCACTGTTCTATGAAACTCGTTTTCATGATACAGTTGTAGCTCTAGAGTCATCTATGTGCACCAAAATCTCTGAGCAAGTTGCTGTATTGTGGTTGTGTTGGATTTGTATGCCTGACATGACTGATGTGATGTAGACATGTTGACAACCCTGATACATTCCTAAATAGCACATTAAAGTTAGGTTCAGCATGGGTATGTATTTATTGTTTTTGCAGGGTGGCGCTTGCTGGTATTCTGTACCATAGCGATGGCTTAACTCTGCCTTTGACCCGTCGTATGGAGAGTATGGATGTTACAGAAAAGGAGCAATGTTTTCGTATTCTTTTTCATGATCATCCTTATATAGTTATTGGCATTTCATATTTTTATTTTCTCTTAAAACTTTCCCCTGGATCACTACGTTATATAGAGATGTTGTTAAAAGATACAAAAGCAAAAAACTTAGTATCACTCTCATCATCAGTTTGCCTCGATAAAATTATCAGAAAGATGCCTTAAGTGACATCTGACGTTCGCAAGGCCTTAAATATGCAATTTGGTACATTTTAGTTGCAGTTACAACCCTGTTGATATTGATACTACCTTTAATTTACGTTCCATGGATCTTTTGCTCAGGACTCAAGACATTTTGAACACGTTTCTAAGGTTTTATATTGAAAGGTTTAAAAGCATTACATGTTTGTTCTTTTTGTCTGTTAGATACTAGTCTTAGGAGAAATTGTGCTTCTCTAAATTTATTATATTTGTTCAAAGTAACGAGCCACCTATACCTCTTAATAGTATGGTTAGGCAAGAAAATGATGGACTTTCTCTCAATTGAATTGAGATGATAAGTGTTTGGAGGAGCTGGATGCACAGAAATGAAGGCAATCTAGTCAAATTGGATAAGGATTATACGAACCAAATTATGTCCATGCCACTGTAAAGTTCCTGAACTTTTGGTCTCAAATCATTGTGTGATTATGGTTTCCGGTATTTCTTATGGGTATTTCTGGGGGCCCTCCATTATTCAACAACCAATAATACCATGCAGCTGAAATAAATACTATGTATTTTATTTATTATAAGTAGATTAGAAGGTCCACCTGTACTCAACTCACAATGAGTTGGTCTAGCAGTAGTTAATAACGGACAATTGACTAACAGGCAAGGGTGGCATATGTGTATTATTTGTATTAGCTTGCAGATGTATCAACCTGACCAAACATTTGTATGTAGCTAAATCTGTAGATCTGGGGTATTAGTTTAATGTTGTTTCAGACTTATAGTTTCAATTGGTTATACTACTCTGTTTAAATCTAAGTTGTAATTTGTAAAGCTTGACCTTTTGATGCAACTTACCATTCAATGTCACATACCATTAGCCAGTGGTATACAGTAATTTGACATGATACACTGCTTGCACATTGTAATTTGACACTAGTTCTCCACAAACTCAAATCGAGTCCATGGAGTTTTGATGGCTTCTTTCTCTGCAGAAAGCCACAATCAGTGGAAGCTGCAGGGATATTTGATGCCAACTTTCATGTAGAAGCACTGACAAAAAGGAACTCAGAAACCACTGTAAGCATGAATAATTTCTAACCTGTAGTCTAATACTCTTATGTCGATTTATACGTGAAGTGCTTTTAAGAGTGGAAAATTGATATGGTTAGTGCTCTAGAGCAACAAGCACTAGGCATCTTGAGTTCTTATAAATATAGGTTACTGTCGAAGTATGTGGACTGCCCACCTTTGCTAAAAAGATGAACTTTCGAGTACACTAACTGTTTCATGGGAAAACATGCTGTCGAGGGTCACGGTAAACCTCATGGTTTCCTTCACGAGTCCAAAGATGTGACGCATGTTTGTCAGGATCTCTTTATGCCTTCATTCAAATGACAAAAGCATTGTGTCTGCTGACTTTTGTTTGACCTGTCATTTGGCGCTATGAACATTGGTCTAGGACAGTGGGACTAGATAGTATTTTTCTTTCTACCCCTGATATTTTAGTTGTTTGAAGACAGTCAAAGTCTCTGGTAGTGGAGGACTAGTGTTGGAAGGTTTTCTTGTCTGTTCAACGAACAATCATCCGCGTGAAGGCTGAAACATCGTGTGTGGCGGCCACAAGAGCACATATACAATGATTCTGAGGCCAAATGGAAAAGTAGTCACTTAGTTCACCGAATTCCTAACTGACCAACCCAATTCTTGCGTTTCCAGTATTACACTACTTGCCTGCTTGGTAAAACCAGAGTTCACTAGCGAAAGGGCGAAAGGAAACTGCTAGCCTGCTACTAGATAGCTAATGAATTTGGGTTGAAGTCGTGGAGACCAACACCACACCTAACCTAATAATAGGCGATTGGATGGAAGAATGCAAGGACTGGTAGGTAGGAGGAGGATGCCATGGGGAGTTTGGAGCTTTATGCAGGCACATAAGGGGCATGTAGGTAGGAGGAAACAAAGAGGGAGTTGGGGGAGAGGAGTCATGGATAAGTGCTGTTCGTGCTTGCGCCATGTGGTGTGGGGGCTGGCTAATTGGCCTTGGCCATGCCTCCCTGGAAGAGATAACAGCAAAAGGGCGGCCTAGACCTACCTCTCTCCTTACCTTCTTCTTCCACCGTCCCCCCCAAACCTATAACTGTCCAGCTTGCACAAAGGAGGACTCTTCCACCACAAGTGCGTGGCTAGGAAGTGGAAGGTAGAGCTACTGCACATGACCAGAAACCACTCCTCAACCAGACAACTAAGAACTATTTCCCTACCTTCCTCTTGCCGGCATTCATGCTTTCTAGAACTAATGCCTACAATTTAACAACTAAAGGGCCATGGTTTATGGGTTTTGTTTAGGGAATAGGGATTGCACTCTTTTTGACAGTCAGGGTCTGATTATGGTACAACAGAGATGGTTTACTTGATTAATTTGATGGACCAGAATAGCTATTTGAGTGTATTAAATCTGTGTGTAACAAAATGGTAGGACGCCAAACTTGATTTATGGCCAACTAGCTTATTTCTAGTTAGAAACCGTAACGAGGACTAGTCATTGATAGCTATGCAATAAAGCAGTTTGGTGTCTGATAATCTGACTTTCTGGTTTGCATTGCATGGTAGGCAATTTGGTACATGCACCGGTAGTGGTCTGTTGCGATGCGGCTATTTTCAAAAGAATCCTATTATTGTAGATTTAGCTTCAGACTTGTGCTGAAAAGTGGTACAAACCATCCCCTAACATGTCGGCTTGAAAATAATAGAAATTTGGAGTTAGATCTGGAGGTGTAATCACCCAATTCTTGCAACAAAGGAATTATGGGGGCAATATAGGAAGCATGGACATTTCAAGTAGAGGACCATTGTGGAGTGTGAAGTCCCAATCATTCTGGCCCCAACTGAAGCAAATGGTTTGGGATATTTCCCTCTCCTTGCACCCAACCAACTATGGTCCATAGTTTGGTAACCATCCCAAAAGAATATATTAGGTAGGCAAATATTATGTAAGCGCATCTGGATTTCATCATGGACATGTAAGTTCCTCCTAACACATAACAATTAATGGTCCACCTCAGCGAGTCATAGTTTCATCTGCATCCTCAGAATGTTATGCTATGCCCACAGCCTTCATTACCACGGAGTGAAGAATCCTAATCTGTAGAAAATTCAGCATATTCATACTATTAATCTACGTTCTCCATGAGGAAACGGCAAAGCACATGTTGCGGAAGTCGAACAAGTCCTGATCATAATTGATGGTGTTCTTATTAAGCATCACTGATAATGTTATCTTTTCCCATGTGGATTAGTGTATAATCTATTGCCATGGGGATTAGCCTATATAAATACGATATCCAGGAGATCTGGCCTGCTACAGAAAGTAATAGCAAGCAGTTGCAGGAGTAGCAAGTTTGGTGATATTTTTTAGTTTATTAGGGTTGACCAAAGCAGCTCAACTAACCAATACTAGAGTACGAAACAGAAATGCTGCATATGAAAGTAGTTTCATCGGACTATCGGCAAATTGGCAAAAGCTATGATTGTGCAAGCAGACTATAGCAGGCAAAAAACAAAGAAAAAAGACGGTGGGTGGGCAAAAGAAAATCCGTTTGAGCAGCGTCGGATACCTGTTCCGCCTCATCCTGTTTTATTATTGGGGAATAAACAAGGGAAAAGGGGGTGTATGACGAGGGGGCTTCGTTTTGTTAACACCTCATCCTGTTTGCATTATGCACATTGGCTTGTTAATTGGAGAAATGGTTGGGTAAGATGATTGGGGCTCGTGAGATCAGGGCTGTTTTTTTTTTCTAATACATGAATGATTCGTTTACAACTAATAATACTCTGTTCTAGTAGTATACAATACAGATCATCTCCATGTCGACATGATTGTGCTGGGGTATCAAAACTGCCCCCATAGTCCGTAGACGACATCATGTAGGACACACGAATTGCACTGCGTCTGGGTCACAACTCACACGAGGTCCTAGAAAATGGCTCGGAACGTGACAAATATTCTTTATCTGCATAAAATTCTTGCCAGACAAATTATCGTTGAGTTTGTGTCTTGCAGAGAGATTGTGGTTCTTATATCTGATCTCGGCGATCGTCGATGCGGATAATTTACTTGTAGGTTGAACGGGTTGGACACCCTGGCCCTGAGTTTTGTGTGTGTTCCACGAGGAGTTTTTAGGCAGGGAGGGCAGCATCAACAGAAAGAGACTGGGAGGTGGGAGGGGAGATGGATGAACCTAATCCCCCGCAAACAAATTAGGAAGAGGGAGGCATCACGGGTGCGGTGGTGGATGCGGTTAGTTAGCTGTTAAAACCGAACGCGCCAAGAGGGTAGGCGG
>LR738713.1:636178883-636287962 GCA_902687465.1 Secale cereale | reverse complement strand
CCGAAAGCTCCGGCTGCTCCTCCCCGGCCGTCCCTCGCCGCCAAGGACGACCTCATGCTGTCCCCCGTCACCGTCGAGGTCGCGCACGCCCCTTCCCCTCGGGCGGATCTCGTTGCCGGCCATGTTAGCCCCGTCGGCGCCGCCCAAGCACACGCTGGGCCTGCTCGCAAGCGGCAGGGCAACATGGTTGTGCAGGGCGGGAATCCGGCTGCCCCCGCCGCGATGGCCCGCGCTCCGGGCGCCAATGCCACAGTGCGATCCCGGCCGGCGGCGGAGAAGGCCGGCAAGGCCGCGGGCGCAAAGCGGAGGAAGGTTCCGACTTCAAGGAAGCCATTTTCTTCAACCTCTCACTCCATCCCCCCGCAAGGAGGTGCTTCGGCGATGCCGTTCAACGGTGCGGCTCCCCCCGCGAGCGAGGTGTTCGACGAAATGGCCGGAAGGTATATCTATTCGGTCTTCGACGATTCTCTTTCATTTTTCGCCGTTGTTTTCGATAGCTCGTGACTTGTTATCGTTTGCTATAGCGGTGGTTCGAACAATGCAACAACCGAGTTCGTGAACTTGTTGGACACGAACGCGGTTGACATTGATCAAGCCCCTTTCGAACCTTTCGACTTCGATGAAACGGAGGGCGGCGTGGACGATCATGGTTGTGCGGACGAGTTGGAGGAGATTGAAGCGGAATCGTTTGAGCATTCACAAGCAAAAACTGAGAAAAGCCAAAGATCGAAAAACTACACGATCTTGGACTCCCTGTCGCGGAGTGAAGATCGACCCCCAAGATGATGCCGGACATGGGCGCATACCTTTGCATGCCCTCTTTTGCGTAATGAACTTCGCTTTTATTTGCGCGCGAACTGTTTATGTCATTTGAATTTGAACTTGTTTGTGAAACCCTATGACAACTTTCAGATTTGTAGTTTTTCTGTTTGCGGGTCGTTGCGCTGTTGCCCGAGCAAAACCCGCATAGCCGACCCACAAAAAAACATATTCCGCGAATATACTTTTTTACGGGTCCGTTTGGCGGATCTGCATCTGTGCTAGCCCTCGCCGGTCCGCAAAAGCGCGCGGGGTATGTTAGAGTTGCTCTTAGAAATTTAAGGAGTAATCTCCAAGCGGGACGCACGACGCAGTTACACTTGCTGCCAAGCTCGGCCAAGTTACTACCAGTGGAGCCACTAATCGTCGATTTGATAGTACTATCGTCTCAGTCTGATGTTGTTACGTATGCATGCACCCGACACTTGATAGCTAAGCACCATTGAAGGAGCTCGGGTGATCAGGCGGTGATAGGATGTCCCGCGCTTTCCTTCCCCATTCGTCCGTCCGAGCAGCTGGGCCCCACGGGATATGGACATGCGCAACGGTCCCACCGGTGAGTCTTATCCAGAACCATGACATCGTCCCTGGCGGGTTAATCCCTTTTCCTGATTTGGCAAATCTGCTGAACTGATCGGGCTAAACAATGCATATAACAGGTCGATCAACAATAAGAATACTCGTAAGTCCATGTCGCTCTGCGTACTACTAAACGTACCCAATTTACCTGGTGGGAGAATGAGAAACCGTGAACCCAAATCCACCGGCGGCATTATAACATAGTACTCCCTCCGTCCCAAAATAAGTGTCTTAATTTTGTATTCCATCCGTTCCAAATTATCGTCGTGGTTTTAGTTCAAATTTGAACTAAAACCACGACGAGTAATTTGAAAATGATGAAATACTAACTTTAGTGTAAAGTTGTATTAAGGTTGAGACACTTTTTTTGAGACTGTGGGAATATGATATTACAGTTTCATCACTGGAAACATCTGTATTATACTGGGTTAACTTTAACAGCGATGTTGCTCACAAGAAGGAAATATAGTAAGGAACAAAGCGAGTGATGGAAAAGAACATCAATTGGTTTGGCAGGCGCAAAGCTAGTTCCCACTAGCACATCACTGTCCTAACGGGTAAGAGCATAATAATTTACATTACTTAATTGAGTGGATTAACCTCGGTGAAACTCAAATTCAGATTTCTATCTCTTGCTAGCTGCCTTATCTGCCGACGGTAGAATCTGGACTTTCCACCGAAAGGAAACTGCCGAGCCATGCTGGCCATCACATGGATAATTCTCTTTGTTAGTTACTTCCGTTTTTGTAAGAAGAATTGGGAGAAACTTTTTTTTTTTAGAAAACATTAGACAATGCAATGCTCTTTGTTCTCTATCATGTATGGCTTTGAAACCATGGACCAATGGTGGGATTGAATGACACGGCAGAGCACGGAGGTGATCTGAGCAGAGAGCTTAGGATGGATAGTCAGAGGGTTGGGTCCCCATTTATCAATTCCCAACTAGAGAGGTACAACGCTCCCTTTTAATTGATAATTAGTTGATCGTCCTTAGTTGCAAGGCTGGGACAGTCTTTATTACTACATTAGATTAGCTAGATTGGTACCCATTAACAATGAGTACTTATTGAGTTGGGGCCCTTATTTTCGCTCAAGAGCAGGGTTAAAAATTTCGACAAAATCTCAGTGAAATTTTGAACATTCCAGTGGGGTCCAAAATATTTTTAATCCCAAAATTTCGTTGCAGATTCAAACTGATATCAAAATAAATTTGAAGTGTGCTTAAATTATTAGAATTAAGTAAAATTTGAAATATGAATCCTAAATAATTTCCAAAATATGAGAAATTTATGAAATTTTGCATATTTAGAGTAATGTGGATCCAAGTCAGCAATTTTGATCCCATGCCCAGTTTAGTTTGCCATTAAACAAAACAACGAGTACTGATTACGGGTACCACTTAATCGCAATTTTTTTTTGCCGATACCATTTATGTTTCCGTGCATGGTTGTTGCGAGGAGCACATGCAAGACAACAGGCAAGCAACACTCCAAAAAACACAACATTTTTCAACAGAGAGATCTTCATAATTTGAAGTAAGTGTTCTTTTCGCACCTCAACTTATCGTGAAGTTTAGTTTTCGTCCCTGATTTTTTTATGAGTTCTATAATAAACTTACCACAATGTGCACCGTCATTTACTGAAGTCAGGAGCAAAGATTTCGTTCAATAATGGAGTAAATATTACATAATCTAATATATATGTGATAGTTGTCCCACAGTTTTGGTGAAAGTTGTGTAATTCACTCTAATAAGAGTGAATTCCGGTTTTTACCTCTTATTTTGATAATTTTGACACTAATTACCCCATTTAGCGAGATTTCATCTGTTTTACCCAATTTAGCAAAAATGTTGCCACAATTTACCCTGTTTAAAATTTTGTGAGCATTCTGACCGATGGGTCACAATTGTCAGGTCCAGCTAGCATGCCACATCAGTAGTTTTTCCTGGCTATTTTTCTCATTGCCGAACCGGGCCGAGTCGCTCGGCTTCTTCCGACCGGCTCAGCCGATGGAGGTCGCTCGCATCACGTCCAACACCCAAGTCGGCCGCGTGCCACACTCTCATCATGTGGCTTCTCGTTTGCGTTGCTCTCCCCCAATTAAACATGCAAACTGATTTCCCTTTAAGTATCAAATTCCTCTAGTATGTTCACCATGCGTGCACCATCTGTTAACTCAACCATGGAGTTCCCTTTGGCGGTTGGCCCCCTTCTTCTGATAATAAACGTTGTCCTAAGGGTTAGAAACCAATTCCTTCATCTTCTCCTTTATATCAAAATAACTAATGAAATCCCTCTCAATCATCTCTAGCTCTGGATTCTTGTGACCACGGACATGTACAATATGCCTAACACTCTACATCTTCGTTGCCATCCGCTTTGTGCAAGAAAAATAAAAATGAATTAGTGACTGCAATCATAATATACTGTAATATGATAAACAAGCATGTTTCAGCATGCATCATAAGATACAAAGATCCAAAATTCCTTTACAGCTAGCAAGCAACAACACATGCTATCACTTGTACACGTATTTATACTCTTCCGGTCAACATATTTGCTAATCTACAGTAGGAGAACAACCATCAAAGTTAGTAAAGTACTCCCTCCATTCCCTTATACAAGGCCACTATGGAAAATATATTTTGCATCTATACAAGGCCACTAACAGTAATCGAGATAAAAATTAATGATGTTTTCTCATACTAGCAACCTGTTTAATACATGCATGCATGTAGTCATAATGACATTGTGCTACTTTCTTCTCATTTCTTCCTTGCATGCATGCGGACATATTAAATTTTACCTTGGTACCAGTTAACAAGAAGAAAAGTTGTTTTGGAAAACAGTTATTAAATTTTACCTTGGTACCTGTAATCTGAGTTTGTGGCCTTGTATAAGTGAATGGAGGGAGTAGTATATTTACACCACTTTAATCTAGTCTACAGAACCATCTATACTTAAGGCCGTATATGAAAACTGAAGAAACATATACATGATTTTAGATTATATCTGTAACAATTTCTCCTATAATTTATTCAAGGATAATATGCCATGTTGATCAAGTACAGTCATCCCATCAGAATTTTTCAAACCGGAAATGAGTTTAGTAGGGAGAAAAATAGACAAGAAAAACCCGTTGACGTGGCATGCCAGCTAGAGCTGACAAACTGCGACCCATCGGTCAGAACGCAAGCAAAATTTAAAATAGGGTAAGTTGTGGCAACACTTTTGCTAAATGGGGTAAAACGGATGAAATCCCACTAAATGGGGTAATTTGTGTCAAAAATGTCAAAATGGGAGGTAAAAACCGGAATTCACTCTAATAATAATCTCTAGTTAAAAGTAAATGCTACTTAAAAAATAAAAGAGCAAGGTTTCGTGAGAAAAGGGGGAAAAGGAAAGTGTTATCCATTTTCTACTACATCAAACTATCGTATGACCTCGAGACAGTTGATACACAAAGTCATATCTATATGTTGATACATACCATGAACAACAAAAACGTGCAAAGTCTTTTTTTCTTATGTTTGGAAGAACGCGGGAGAGTCGCGGATTTCACTAAGGGGAAGATGGCTGATAGCCAAACTGCATGTATAGGAGTAGCAAGCTGTAGAACGGTGGTCGTTACAAAGGAAAAAAGAGAAGTGAAGTATAACAAGAGATCACTGCACAACTAAGTCTACTCTCCCCAATGGAGGTGGCGGCAGCCCACTAACACCCAATTCCCTGCTTCCTCCGTGACGTGCAAATCAGTCATCGCACACCATTTTGCTCTAAAAATCAGAGATGATTAGCAAGTACATCAATTAACCAACCAAAAATCTTTTCATCTTGTTGTTGTGTCATTTTGTGGAGGCATGTGAAAAACATTTCAAATGCTTGTCATCTGGTCTTAGTTTATCTTTTGTCGGCCTTTTTTTTTTTTAATATTTTGTGTTGTTGTTGGAAACTTTGGTAATAAACTTATGACAAAATGCCTCGTCATTTCGTGAGGTGCCAACGCAAACTTTTGTTCTATAATAATGGACTAAGACTTCCATTATCTGATATGGATGTGATGATTCCTCTCTTTTTTCACGAGAGTTGTGTGATAATGTTTAGTCCAAGAAGCAATGCTATTTCAAAAAGAAAAGGGAAATGGGTTTGAGGAAAAGAAAAAGGGGGAAGGGGTGTCAATTTCTAATCCATCCAACTAGATATGTATCCTATGACCCCGAAACAATTGACACACAAAGTCATATGTATATGTTCACAGATATCATGAACAATAAAAGACGTGCAAAGAGGGCATGGCACAACATTATGCTCTGAAAATCAGAGATGATGGGCAAGTACATCAAGTCGCCGTCTCCATGATGTACCAAGTTGAACTAGTGCAATACTAGGCCGTGAACAAGAAGAAAATCTCTCTTCTCCATGATGCATGTACCAAGCCGGTTTTAGGACCGTTTATGCATCTTGTACAGCTCTCCTTTATGGCTCCATAGCCATTTCGTTTCTTTTATCCAAAGCATGCCCTTGTATTCCTAGCTAGAAGCTGGCGACTGCCGTTGCTTCCAGGAACACTACTATATAAGCTAGTCTACTACTACTTGCAGACGTGCACCCAAATATAGCATACAAGAAATACGAAATATAAAAAAGAAAACACGGTTGCTGCAGAATGCTCTGTGGAGATGTTGACACCCATTATTTTGTTCTAGCAAGTCAGGCAGCTATACAATACGAATATACCTGTATCGATACATGTGTATGCAGAAGATACCTGGAGAAAAATATATATACACGGGGTCATTTTCTGGTGCCTACCTAAGCAACCGTTCATTACAGCGATGATCACACTTGCCAGATCACCAGTTTCGGGCGGTTCGGTAGGTACCATGTCGATTGATCCACATTTTGTTAGTTTATTATTACACGACTAATTGGACTAAAATACGGCGTAGATGCATCGTCACGGTATCCGGCCCCAGCTGTTGCGTATTTCCGTGCATGCGTGGATATAGTTTTCTATTGGTTGAGAAAGTGGATATAATTTATATGTGCAGATATTGATGTTATATGTACATGCTATATGCTTAGCCGTCGGAAATCGACGGGGATCGTGTGGAATAATAAGTGTTCATACTTGCTGTCTGTGTCGAGTGGTATATACTCATGCTGTTACGTCATAGTACTATCTTCAATTAACTTTTCTCTAACAGGGTGCGTATGGTAGCTGAGTATTTGTATCGTTTGACCATCAAATAAATACCACCCATTCATGTATGAGCCCACCGTACGTGCATGCGTCTTTGTCCACTGTATTCCGGTGGTTGCAAGGGTTAATGGAGGCCATGATTCAGCGCCCGACCTGCCTGTGTTCAAGTGTGAGGATGGTGACACATGGATTCCCTCTTGGGTAGGTAGGCAGGTGCCAACAACGCTCCAAGCAGTTGAACATCACTTCATCGTCCCATTGCTGTGTTTGTTTTCTGGTGTTTGTTGTGGTTGTTGCACGCCCTAGCATGGTTATTGTTTCTTAAAGTCGGCACGTACTTGTTCAGCTTCATTAATCGGTGTCTGTTGAAGGATTAGGGGCCATTAGTTGAGATTAGACCTTCCTAGTCGTACTAGTTGATGTGAGCGTCTTTGTCATGACAGTAGAGCTATAATACAGCCATGCAAATGAGGTGCATGCTGCAAAACAAGAGCTCGTAGGAGAGGAGCCACAAATATGTATGTATATACGGAGTATATCGGAATAAAATATGAAGCCGGGAACGGATAGACCGATAGACTCGTCGTCATCATCTTCCGCAAAATAAATAAATAAATAAATCTTCTTCCATTTTCGGGAATAATGATGATAGACATCGTCTTGACCTCCGGGTGCAGCAAAGCTGTTTGAATCGGAGATTACTAGTGCGTGACGCGCGCGTTGCCGTCCCGTTTTTTAGTCTTGAGTTAACTCTCTCATCCATCTTATGCAAGCATAAGAACAGATAATGGGGAAGTGTTTATTAGGGTGTCATAAAAACATTAAGGATGTGTTTGGTTATCTGCATCGTTTTTTTCCACTTTGCATATTTGTCCCAGTTGGGCCTGGATGAGCATACGCAGGCAAAAAACCAACATCTACATGTTGATTGGTTGCCTGCATTGCATACCCTCTCCCTGCATCGTAGCAACACCTCTACATGTTATGTTTGCTTGCTCGCATTGGCTGTGCTCATACTAGTGCACGTTGTTTGGTTGCATACATTGGACATGATTAAGAGTTAACAACTACACATAACACACAATGGTACACTAGAGGTGCCTCGCGACAGAGGTGGGCGGCGGCCGCGGCGCCGCGTCCGACAGAACGAGCACGGAGTCGCGGGCGAGCGATTCCATTGCGGCGTAGTGAACTAGTTGCTAGCACCGTCGCCGTCGAAAACATCATTGTGGAGTAATGAATAGGGGGACATTGATGCAGAGGATGATGGAGAAACAAATGCAATGTGCGCGCCATGGCGGCCTCAGTGTAGTGGGACGCGAGAGGCCGAAAAGAACAACAACGGCGACGGCGCCAGTGTAGTAGGACGCGAGGGAGGAGGCCGAGTGGAACGACGTCGGCGATGGCTTCAGTGCAGCACGATATCGGAGAGGAGACCGCTAGGAACGACGACCGCGCGAGTGTAGTAGGACATATATATGGCAGGTGGTTGAGAGGAACGCCGCCGCCGATGGCGCTTGTGCAACAACACACGGGAGAGAACGACGATGGCTACGGCGCCAGTGTAGTAAGACGTGAGCCAGGAGGCCAAGAGGAACGATGCCGGCGAGGGCTTCAGTGTAGTAGTACATGGGAGAGAATGTAGAGGAACAATGACTGCCCGAGTGTAGTAGGACAAGGGATAGGAGGTAGAGAGGCACGGCACCAGCGGCGGCGCTAGTGCAACAGCATGCGAGAGAGGAGGTCGAGAGGAGCGACGCTGGTGGTGACACGTGTGTAGCAGGACACCGGAGAGAAGACTGAGATTAAGGAGTGTCATTAACATCATACATATGCATGTATACTTTTCACGAGGAAGAAGTTAGATCTAATCGTCTACGATCGTCGAAATAGAAAATGTGCAACGCGAAAGTCGTGTGAAAACTATAAGATAAAGCTACTGTCAAAGGATATTTCAAATGGTCGACAGTGCGTGACGAGTTTGACAAAATTTATCCAAAATAGCTCCAAACATGAACACAAAATGGAATATTTACGATTGATGAAACTATGAACCGATCGCAAAAATGGAACCATAACATCGATATGCATCTTTTTCATGATTAGAAGGGACTAATAAGTGGACAAGGTTAGGAGTTAAACCAACAGACCACGTTCAAACTCATGTACAGCTGTGCATGGGAACCAACGAGGCTGCATCCATTGAGCCACCTGTCGTGGAATTAGCACGGCAGATGTCCGGTTTAACGGATTTGATGATGGAACCATCGCACGGGTTAGCTTGAAGGGGTTCATAGCACACAAAGGACACAGAGGGTTTATACTAGTTCGGCCCCTTCGATGAAGGTAAAAGCCTACTTCTAGTTAGTTTGGTATTGCTTGGGCGTCGGATTACAGGGAGCGGATTGCTTGCCTGTAGTCTCGACGGGTTGATTCTTGCTTGTCCCTGAACCGTCGCCGGGTCATCCCTTTATATAGAGAGGCGACGCCCAGTCCGGTTTACAGAGTCCCGAGGCCGGCTCATACTTGTGTCCGCCTCGGTCTCTGTTCTTTCTTCCTTATTCCCCAAGTTACATCGTCGGGCGGTTTACAAATCGTAACTCTATACATGGGCCCTAAGATCTCATGGGCCGTAGCCTCTACTGAATATTACAACCATATAATTATAACAAGCCGGTTTATACTAGCCGGTTTATACCTGCTAGTAATATCCCTGACATTAGGCCCCAGAATGATTTGAACTTGTTCATATCAATCTCCCTTGTCTTGTATAACCTTCTACTGTGCTTTCTTATTTTCTGTAAACCGGCCCTGACGTCATCCTTGAGAATCACGGAATCTGACCGTGACATCACTTCCGCATTTAACGCCGCGAGATGTACTGTAGCTTTGTTTAATGGTTATCCCGAAAATCGAGGCGTCAAAAGGATCTTTATCCGATCTTTGCTCCCTCGAATCCCGCACCTGTCGCTTCGTATCTGACTTTTCCTTATAAATACTGCCGTCTTCATTCGTTTATCTTCTTCTCGCATCTTCTTCCTCTGTCCGTCGCCCGAGCTTCAAGACGCCATTGACGCCCGAGCTCGAACCGCCGCCGTCGACCGCCGAAACCCAGTCCTCGCCGGCCGCTGCATCACCCTGAGTTTGACCAGAGAACTCCGCCGCTGGTCTCCATTGTTCCAGGTATGTCTTTCCTCCTCATTGTAGATCTGCATCCTCTAGGGTTCTTCCCTGTGCCTCCGCCATTAGAGCTTTACCGAAAGCTTTACCTTGTACATCTTAAACGCCCGTTTCACAGAAGTTTTTGACCTTTATATCTAGCTCTTAATCTTTATCTTTGTTCCGCTAGTATATGCTTTAGATCTCGTCACCTACACTCATCCTGTAGATTCATCTGCTCCTCATAAGATCCTTGCAGTTCTTTCTGTTCGTCCTTGTATTTATTTTCCTTTTTCTTGCATGCTCAGATCTGTTCTGCCTTTAGCTGTTTGCAAAAACCTGTTTCTTCTCCTTTGTAGATCTATTAGGTGTACTCCGGTTTATATTGTCATGCCCTGTTCCATGAAAAATTCTAAAATTGAACGTGACGGTTTAGCTGTTCCTCTTTTGTTGTCATGAACCGGTAGTTAACATGGCTCTTTGTTATTGCCGGGTTAACCATATCATTAGTCCCTTGTCTAAACCGTCGCGTAATCTTCGTATATATCTTCCGGTTTATGCTGTTGTACTTAAATAATCTGATCTTCGTACTTTTACTCTTTCAGTACTTGTCCTTCCGTTGCTATGGCCAAGCAGTTTGTCTCTTGCGACTGGGTTCCTTCCATCATCACGGAAGAAGACTTGGTTAAAATTGCCGGCATTGGTAATTTAGGCCCTCAATCCGTTTTGAAGTGGCGGGCTCCAGAAAACGAATGCCCTCCTACCCCCAGAGAAGGGGAAGTTATTGTTTTCTTCGACCACATAGCTCGAGGCTTCACACCCCCCGGTTCGAAATTCTTCCGAGATGTGCTTGCTGCATTCCAACTCCACCCTCAGGACATTGGGCCCAATTCTGTTTCAAATATCTGTGACTTTCAAGTTTTCTCAGAGGTATACTTGCAAGAAGAACCGTCTGTTGATCTGTTCCGGGATTTCTTTCACTTGAACCGGCGTACGGAATTCTCCAGCGGACCGCATCAAGAACTCGGCGGGGTTAGCATCCAGAAAAGGAGATACGTAGTCTTTCCCCATGCCGCTCTTCACACGCACCCAAAGGAGTGGAACAAATCTTGGTTTTACTGTGTTGACACTTCTCCGGAAGGGGAGAACCCACTGTCGGGTTATCGCGAGCACCGTCTTCCGGAGGATCATCCTCTGCCACAACGACTTAGCTCCACCGAACGGCCCCGGTTTGCGTCTCAGCTTTCCAGATTGAAAGCTTTTATGGCCAACGGTTTAATTGGAACTGATTTTATACGCTGTTGGCTATCTTGGAGTATTCTTCCCTTGAGTCGGCGATCACAATTGATGTGCCAGTATTCTGGTAAACCGGACGACCCTCAACGGTTTACCAAGGATAAACTTTCTGAATCTGAGGTTATTGAATCGGCTAAGAAGATGCTCAATGTCTCCTTAGAAGATTGCAGCAAGGTTGGATTAGCTCCGTATTACAAGAAGAACAAACTGCCTACAGTAAGCCTTGCTTTCTTGTATATATTTTTTAATCCGTTTATATAAACCGTCTTCTAACTGTCTTTTTGTTTAAACAGGCTGATGATCCTTTCTGGAAAAGAAAGCCTCAGGAGAAATCCGGCAAACCGGCACGCCGGAAGACCTTTGCCAATAAGAAAAGAAAAGCGGCCGTTGGCTCTAGTTCTCATGCTGAGGATGACGATCCGGATTTCGAGGTATGAATTAATCCGGTTTTAATTTGCTTGCTTGTACTCATATCTGTATCTAATGATATCTTTCCACAGGAGTTGGCTGAAGGTGATAAACCGGCCGAAGTTGAGGTAACTATCTTTTCTTCCGATTCAGAACCACTTCCACAAAAAAGTCGTCGGACAGTCCGGAAATACCAATTTTCTCACCCTTATGCTCAATTGGATCCTAATTTTCTTTTGAAGAAACAGCAACATGAAGCTCTTCGCCTGACCACTCGCCATAGCGGCCTGGCAGTGGAGTCGTCCGGAATCTCTCTCACTCCGGCTTGGAAACGCCGCCCTGAGGTTATACTCTCTCCAACTCTCCTTCATCCCAAGGCCGGGCTTATCCGCAAACCTCTTAAACCGTCTGACCCTGATTATCAGGAGACTCCATTATCCTCTTCTGGTGAATCGACTGCCACGCAACGTCCCCCACTAAAAACTGTTCCAGGGTAAGTCTTTTTAACTTATCCGGTTTATAATTGCATTTTGCTTCACAATCTTAACTCGTTTTTCGAACTTATTCCAGCAAGCCAAAGCCTAGCAAAAAACAAAAGGCAAACAAACCCACTGCTGAGACCTCTGTAGATGATCCGGCAGTTGATCCGGCGACAACCGTCCCTCCGGACAGCGAGCCCACGATTCCTCTTGAGAATCCTGCGCCTACGGATCATCCTTCAGTGCCCGAGAACCCTACTGCTGATGATGTTCATGGTCTGCCAAGTCCTGCCCGGGCTAATTCTCCTCAGGCTAATCCGGCATCTCCCAGTCCGGTTCATACTGCCGCTCCATCAACAGCACCTGCTTCCCCAGAAGTTGTAGTAACTGGGACTGCTTTTACTGCTCCGGCTGAGCCCACCGTTTTAGCCAAGCATACGGCTAAAACGGAGAAACTGTATAAAGAGAAGGGTAACTGGAGTACTGAGCTATCCGGCCTTGCTGACATGAGTGCTCAGGAGCTCTATTCCGGGTACCTGAACCGGCTCCACACCAGCCGGGATTATGAAGCGGGCTTGGTTAACCTGATGAAAGAAAAATATGAGGTAATCCTTTCCTTCTGACTTTGTTCTTTTGATATGCCTCTATCTCATAGTAGCCCCAAAGTTCCGGTTTAGCTGCATGTTTGAAGGTGAACCGGAACTTATGACTTAAACACACTCATTTTACATTAGCCCCCAAGTATCAGGTAGATAACTTGGTTATGTATTTGATACTTGTAAGAATTTCTTCTGATACTTCAATGTTCCATTAGCCCCCAAGTGTCAAGCAGACAACTTGCTTGTGTGCTTGAGACTTTTGTCTTTGAACTGCTGCTGTTTTATTGTTTCAACTTTACATTAGCCCCCAAGTGTCAAGTAGACAACTTGTTTGTGTGCTTGAGACTTGTCTGGTTTTTGTTTCTTATCACTTGCTTTGACTTGCAGGCTGACTTAAGCCGGAATGCTGATGAGATCAATGAACTTCGGAGCCGTCTTGCTGAAACGGAGTCTGCTGCCTCGAAAGCCAAGAAATATCTGAAGGTGAGCTTAAAGACTGCTGAAGAGCTGAAAAAAATTCTTTGAAGAAGAGCGGCCTGCCTTTGAGGTCCAGAAGAAAGAACTAGAGAAAAGGGCAAAAGACGCTGAGAAAGCCCTTAATCCGGTAATTGAAGAGTTAACCGGCTTAAAGCGGCAAATAGAGTTGATGACCTCTGCCGTCTTTGGTAAGTCTTTTGATCTGTATTCCTGCTGTAACCTTGTAATCTTTCATCTATACCGGTTTATCTGTAATGCTTATGTGCAGGGCGCCGTGTCACCCATCTTGGGGATGACTTGCGGAAAAAACTTAAGGCCTGTTACACTTTGGTCGAGCAGCTGTATTCCGGCGCTCAGAGGATCATAAGTGCAACATCTTTCAGTAAACCGGCTCCGACGACCATTCAAGGCACCTTAGAAAATTTGTCTGTTTTGCCGGTTCGTTTGGAGGAAGTCAAGAAATCTGCTGCTCGAGCCGGCGCTCTCCTTGCACTTACCAGAGCCAAGGCTTGGGTTCCGGACTTTGATCCGGAAGAGGCTTTAAATGGGTGCCCAAATACCAAGGAAGACGGATCATCGTTTACTGCAAAGGATCTCTATGACTTGACAAAGAAGATGCGTCCCCTTGCCAGCAAACTTGCAGCTGAAGTAGATTTATCCAGGTATCATCCAGGGTATGACTTGGAAAATGAGCGGGTTGAGCGGCCGGTTTATGAAACCGTCAATCTAATCCCACCAGTGCGTCCTCATACCTTCGCTCCAGATATTGAACCGTCCGAACTCATCAGCGAAGAGATGTATTTTCGTACTTTGACGAAAATCGATTGGTGCACCCCGGATTTCCAACCGCTTCAGGAGGACGAAGATATTCCGGATCAAGCCGATGGCCAGCCGTCTCAGCAGGAAGGAGCATAACTCAGAATTTATTGTTGTAGTTGCAGTCTCTGCTTTATCAAACAATCTTTTTAATCCGCCAGGCTTGCTATGCCTTGTAATAGGATAGCTGAAACATGATCCGCTTTGAGCCGGATATTCTGACTTCTTGTTTTAATGTTTGCCAAATTAAATTTCGTCTGATGTCGCTTATCTTGCGTGTCATCTGTTCCTACATAAGTAAGACTGAAAACATGTCCTAGCGGTTTACCACTGGACAGATTAAATTGCTCTCACAGTATATCAAACAGGTATATACTTATATCAGAAATAAATTTATACCTGAGACCAAGCATGCTCAATACTCTTAATCCGGTAGAATTTTAAAATTTCTTGATGAAGATCTTCATGGATCCAATAACAAACCCGGGCTTGATAAAAGACACCGGTTTATATCGTTCTGAAACTTTGTCCAGAAGTTTGTGGCTTGTTGCCTGATGGATGATCCGGGTTATAATGAACACCGGTTTATTCATGCTGGTATTCATGACCCAGACTTTTCACTTTATAGATATGTGGTCAGCTTCTATAGCTGTTCCACTCCGGTTTAAAGAGTCATAAAACATAAACACCAAAGATGCGAATTTGCAAATAAAGCCATGTAGTCAAGGCTTTTTAAGAGCTGCCAGGCTCAAAGCAAGGTTCAACCAATCACTGGATGTGGATTATCCATCTTTCCAGAGGGCCGTTGGATGTGGATTATCCATCTTTCCATATGAACCATAAGAAAAAAAATAGCCAATCACTGGATGTGGATTATCCATCTTTCCAGAGGGCCGGTGGATGTGGATTATCCATCTTTCCACTTGAATCATAAAATTTTTAGCCAATCACTGGATGTGGATTATCCATCTTTCCAGAGGGCCTAGCCAATCACTGGATGTGGATTATCCATCTTTCCAGAGGGCCGGTGGATGTGGATTATCCATCTTTCCACTTGAATCATAAATTTTTTAGCCAATCACTGGATGTGGATTATCCATCTTTCCAGAGGGCCTAGCCAATCACTGGATGTGGATTATCCATCTTTCGAGAGGGCCGGTCAATGGATGCGGGTAAACCCGACTGTCCATATAGTTTTCCCTGGCTCCATGGAATCATGGGTAGATCTTGAAGCGTCCTCTCTTGAACCGGATGTGACCTCATGCTCTTTAGAGAGTTTTATTGCTTCTGTGTATATTCTGCAAAAAATCAATTTTAAACCGGCCAATATGTTGAAATATAACATATGATAAAATATGCATGGTTGTCCTCACAAGATATTTGTATTGGAAAAAATGCTGAGCCCCCGGTTTACCGAGGGTGTCGGTTTATTCATTGATCATAATATATACATAGGATACAGTGGAGCTCATAGCTCAAGTATAGTATGGCCGCAAATGGGCGATGTTCCATGGCCTCTTCGTCTCCTCCTCTGATGTCCGTGAGTCCTTGTGTTCTCGAACGTCCAGCGGGTAATATGAACCATTGTGCAGATTCTTGCTGACCACAAAGGGCCCTTCCCAAGGCGGGGATAATTTGTGCATATCTGTTTGATCTTGGATGAGCCGGAGTACCAAGTCACCCTCCTGGAACGTCCTTGTCTTGATCCGGCGGCTGTGATATCTGCGCAAGTCTTGTTGATAAATTGCAGATCGTGCCGCAGCTATATCACGCTCTTCATCCAGCCGGTCCAAGCTGTCTTGCCTTGCTCTCTCGTTGGCCGCTTCAACATAAGCCGTTACCCTTGGTGAATCATGATGGATATCACTTGGAAGGACCGCTTCAGCACCATAGACCATGAAGAAAGGTGTGTAACCTGTGGACCGGTTTGGTGTAGTGTTGATACTCCAAAGAACAGATGGTAACTCCTCAACCCAACATCCTGGGGTTCTCTGCAAAGGAGCCATAAGCCGGGGCTTGATACCTCGCAAAATCTCCTGATTTTCCCTTTCAGCTTGACCATTGGATTGGGGGTGGGCCACAGAAGATACATCTAAGCGAATATGCTCCCGTTGACAGAATTCTTCCATCTCACCCTGAGATAGATTGTCTGTGATGATGCTGTGCGGAAAGCCAAACCGGAAAATTACCTTTTTGATAAATTTGACTGCCGTTGCCGCATCACACTTGCTTATAGGCTCTGCCTCAATCCACTTTGTAAACTTATCCACTGCTACTAGCAGATGAGTTTTCTGATCTTGGGATCGCTTGAAGGGTCCAACCATATCAAGCTCCCAAGTCGTAAACGGCCAAGTTATTGGTATCATCCGGAGCTCCTGTGCCGGAACCAGAGCACGCCTCGAAAATTTCTGACAAGCATCACACTTCCGGACCAAATCTGCCGCATCAGCATGAGCGGTTAACCAATAGAAACCATGCCGGAACGCTTTAGCCACCAATGATTTTGAACCGGCATGATGACCACAATCCCCTTCATGGATCTCGCGAAGAATCTCACAACCTTCCTCAGCTGATACACACCGCTGAAATACTCCAGAAGTACTGCGATGATGAAGCTCTCCGTTTGCAATTGTCATGGACTTAGAACGCCGGACTATCTGTCGTGCCTCGATCTCATCATCCGGTAACTCTCCTCGGCTCAAATACGCCAAGTAAGGCTGCGTCCAATCCGGGATTATATGAAGTGCTGCAACTAACTGTGCCTCCGGATCAGGAACAACTAGGTCTTCCTCTGATGGTACTTGAACCGAAGGACTGTGCAACTCATCCAAAAAGGTATTTGGCGGCACCGGTTTACGTTGGGAGCCTAGCCGGCTTAAAGCATCGGCCGCTTCGTTCCGTCGCCGGTCTATATGATCCACCTGATACCCCTTGAAATATCCTGCAACTGCTTCAACTTCTCATCTGTAAGCTGCCATGAGAGGATCTCGGGAATCCCACTTGCCTGAAACTTGCTGTGCCACCAGATCTGAGTCACCAAAGCACTTGACCCGGCTCAAGTTCATCTCCTTTGCCATCCACAAGCCATGAAGTAACGCTTCGTATTCCGCCGCATTGTTAGTACAAGGAAACAACGAACGGAGGACGTAACAAAATTTATCACCTCGGGGGGAAGTTAAGACAACTCCAGCCCCCGAGCCTTCCAACTGTCTTGAACCGTCAAAGTGAATCGTCCAGTACGTAAGATCCGGCTTCTCCTCAGGGGTTTGTAACTCTGTCCAATCATTGATGAAATCCACCAATGCTTGAGATTTTATAGCGGTATGTGGCACATACTTTAATTCATGTGGGCTGAGCTCAATAGCCCACTTCGCCACTCTACCTGTAGCTTCCCTGTTCTGGATTATATCCCCCAACGGTGCTGAACTAACCACAATTATTGGATGACCTTGAAAATAGTGCTTCAGCTTCCGGTTTGCCATGAACACACCATATACCAGCTTCTGCCAATGCGGGTACCTTTGTTTGGACTCAATGAGTACTTCACTCACATAATAAACCGGGCGCTGAACCGGGTATTCCTTTCCTGCTTCCTTGCGCTCAACCACAATTGCAACACTGACTGCCCGTGCATTAGCAGCGACGTATAACAGCAACAGCTCCTTATCAACAGGGGCGGCCAGGACCGGTGGCTTTGCCAGTTGCTGCTTCAAATCCTCAAACGCCGCGTTGGCCTCATCACTCCATATAAACCGGTCTGTTTTCTTCAACATCTGATAGAGCGGAATCGCCTTCTCTCCCAAACGGCTGATGAACCGGCTTAATGATGTGATCCGGCCAGCGATACGCTGAACATCATTGATGCAAACTGGCTTAGTCAAAGATGTAATGGCCTTGATCTTCTCCGGATTAGCTTCTATTCCTCTGTTTGAGACCAAGAATCCCAGTAGTTTACCTGCCGGAACACCAAAGGCACACTTCTCCGGATTAAGCATCATCTTGTAAGCCCGAAGATTGTTAAAAGTCTCCTTAAGATCCTCTATCATTGTCTCCTCTTTCCTTGACTTAACCACAATGTCATCCACATAGGCATGAACATTCCTCCCTATCTGTCCTTTAAGACAATTCTGAACGCAACGCTGATAAGTTGCTTGGGCACTCTTGAGCCCAAAAGGCATAGATACATAGCAGAAAGCACCAAAAGGGGTTATGAAAGCTGTCTTCTCTTGGTCTTTAACTGCCATCTTGATCTGGTGATATCCTGAATATGCATCTAAAAAACTTAGCCGCTCACATCCTGCTGTGGCATCAATAATCTGATCAATGCGAGGGAGAGCAAAAGGATCAGTTGGGCAGGCTTTGTTGAGGTCTGTGTAGTCCACACACATTCTCCACTTCCCGTTCTTCTTTAACACCAGCACCGGATTAGCCAACCATTCTGGGTGAAAGACTTCCACTATGAACCCTGCGGCCAAAAGCCTGGCCACTTCTTCTCCTATTGCCTTGCGCCTCTCTTCGTTGAAGCGGCGTAAGTATTGTTTAACCGGTTTATATTTCGGATCAATGTTAAGGCTGTGCTTAGCGAGTTCCCTCGGTATACCTGGCATGTCAGAAGGTTTCCACGCAAAGATATCCCGGTTCTCACGGATGAACTCGATGAGCGCGCTTTCCTATTTTGGATCAAGGTTAGCGCTAATAGTGAACTGCTTGGACGAATCCCCTGGCACAAAATCAACTTGCTTGGTCTCCTCCGCTGATTTAAACTTCAACGCCGGATCATGCTCGGTAGTTGGTTTCTTCAGCGGAGTCATATCTGCCGGATCAACATTATCTTTATAGAACTTCAACTCTTCCGTGGCACATACTGCCTCCACATAGGCTGCATCTCCTTCTTCACACTCCACTGCTATCTTGCGACTTCCATGAACCGTGATCGTGCCCTTGTGACCCGGCATTTTGAGTTGCAGATAAACATAACATGGCCTAGCCATAAACTTGGCATAAACCGTTCTCCCGAATAAAGCGTGATAGGGACTCCGGATCTTGACAACTTCGAAAGTTATCATCTCTGACCTGGAATCATGCTCATCTCCAAAGGTAACTTCCAAGTCAATTTTTCCAACCGGATAAGCCGATTTACCTGGAACCACTCCATGGAACACCGTGTTTGATTGTCTCAGCTTCTTATCCGTTAGGCCCATACGGCGGAAGGTCTCATAGTATAAGATATTGATGCTGCTACCACCGTCCATAAGAACCTTAGTGAACTTATAACCTCCCACCTGGGGTGCTACCACTAAGGCCAAGTGGCCCGGATTATCCACCCGCATCGGGTGATCCTCCCTACTCCATACAATGGGCTGTTCTGACCAGCGCAGAAATTGCGGTGTTGCCGGTTCAACCGCGTTAACTGCCCGCTTCAAAACCTTCTGATCCCGTTTACACAGACTTGTGGTGAATACATGGTATTGCCCACTGCTCAATTCCTTCGGATTATTCTGATATCCGGATTGCGGTTGCTGTTGCTGACGCTGCTGATTCCACTGATTATTGTAATTCCCTTGGCCCTGCTGTTGATTGCCTTGGTTATTGTAATTACCTTGGCCATGCTGCTGACTGCCTTGGTTATTGTAACCACCCTGGTTACGCGGCTGATTGCCCAGGTTATTATAACTTCCTTGACTATTTTGATTACCGGCCCGGTTTTGATAACCATTGTTATTGCCCCTGTATCCTGATCCTGAGCTGCTCCCCTGATGACCCGGACCATAAAACCCTGGGCCTGAACCGCCATTTGGAGGCCAGTCATAAGGATTAAAGCGGCCCGTCATTGCTTCCATAAGGGGCCTGCACTCTCTTATAGTGTGTTTTGCCGGTCGTTGTTTCGAGCCATGCTTCGGACAAGGTTGATCTAACTCTTGGTCCCAGCTAACAGCCCCTCCGCCGGTTTGTGGAGGTGGGTTGCCCATGCTACGCTGAAAACCCCCTTGAACTTGAGTATTGGCCACGAAGTCAGAGCCACCTTCTGCCTTTCGTTTGCCCAAGAAACTTGCAGTAGCCGGATTAACTTGCGCCGGTTTACCAGGTTTGTTAACCTTCCCTGCCTTGTCTCCTTCAGCTTTTGGATACTTGGTATTATCAGAGTCCCCATATTTTACCAGAGCACTCATGAGAGTTCCCATATCATTGCAATCCCTTTTAAGCCGTCCTAGTTTTAACTTTAAAGATTCAAACCGGCAATTGTTTTCCAAAGTCACTATCGCCGTACTAGGATTGATATTATTCGAAGAGTGCAAGATCTCTGATACTCGCCGCACCCAAGCACTTGTAGACTCCTGTTCTCCTTGCACGTAGGCTGCTAAGTCCAGCACTGACATCGGCTGCTTGCATGTATCTTTGAAGTTTTTGATGAATTGACGACGTAGCTCTCCCCATGATCCGATGGAATTAGGGGGTAAACCCTTTAACCAGGTCCGGGCTGTGCCCTCCAGCATCATGGTGAAATATTTTGCACAAGCTGCTTCATCCACGTCCAGCATCTCCATGGCCATCTCATAACTTTCCACCCAAGCTTCAGGAGGTAAATCCGCAGTGTAATTAGGTACCTTGCGGGGCCCTTTAAAATCTTTGGGTAATTTTACACTCCGTAAAGCGGGGATAAGACACCGTACTCCAAAGGAACTTGTCGTAATTCATGTCTCTGCCGTGGCAGTTTGAACCGGCGTTGTCTGACAGACCTCCTCCCGGGCTACAGATCTAACCCGGTTTGCATCCTGAGCTTGAGCATCCGCGCCTGCCGGATTATCCTGTCTGTGCCGATGTCGCCTGCGCTCACTGCTAGATACCTCTGGCTCCTCCCAATGCCTAGTGTAACTCCGGCTGGGGCGTGGTGTTGAATGTAGCCTCTCCCTGCTATGAGAATATGCTTGCTGCTGTATTAACGCCGTATTAAGCAGCTCCTTGGCCCGGCGTGCCTCCAACGCTGCCCGGGATGTCCCCTCCACGGGTAAAGCGGCTAGACGTGCAGCAGCAGCCACGATTTTATCCAAAGGATTTGAGTAATGACCTGGAGGGGTAGGAACGTGAGGTGCAGACGTGATCCGCCGATCTTGCTCCGCAGTGGGTTGCTGAACCGGCTCTTCCCTGGCTGGAGGAGCCCTCCGATTTAAAGCCGGATCATTGCTGGCTCCAGTCCCGGGTGTCCTGAATAGATCCGTTGCTTCATAAACCGACGGTAGACGAGACTGGTACTTCCGGCCCCTTACCCCCTGCACACAGGCCTGCTCCATCCTTAGATAAAAGGCCTGATCATCCAGCTCCGCTTGTCTTATTGCTATCATCACCTTTTCTGCTTTCAAATCCTCTTTCAATTGATCAATCCGGCCCTTTAACTGAAGGAGCTCTGCATCATGTTGCGCCTTGTCTGCTGGAGCTACCGTTGCCACCGCTTTAGCTGTGAACTCCTCGATCAAGGTGGATAGAACGTCAGTAATTGAGAGGGCCGGGCCGCTCCCCCCTACACCAGCTTCTGCTGTCGCCCCGTTCACCGTGGGCTGTGAACCGGCCATAAAGACAACCACCCGGTTTGGCGGGTCGAAGGGGTCCGAAATACTGTTTCTGTCGGACTCACCCTCAGACCGGCCGTCCTGCAACTGATACAAAGACACAGTTTCTCCGGATGAAGATTCGTCGTCGGAGTAGACAACTGTTGCACCATCGGATTCCGATCCGTCCTCGGTTTGGACCCCATGAATTGCTCCGACGAACACGCGCTTCATGGCGGGCTGAATCCGGGCCGATCTCGCACGCTGAGCCGGCTCGATGATGTTGGGGAAGATGTCCGGCTCAGGTCCCGGTTCACCGATCTTGCCAATGAAGACGTGGATGCCGCCGAAGGGAACCCGGTACCCGTATTCGATTGAATCGGCCTCCGGCCCCCAGCCTGCATCGTCGATGTAGATCCGGCCGCGGCGACTCTTGGTCATCCGGCCGACAGCGTAACCCTTGAGCCCTTCAAAGCTGCCCTTCAAGAACTCGAAACCATCGTGTGGAGGCCCCATGGTGGGCGCCAACTGTCGTGGAATTAGCACGACAGATGTCCGGTTTAACGGACTTGATGATGGAACCATCGCACGGGTTAGCTTGAAGGGGTTCATAGCACACAAAGGACACAGAGGGTTTATACTAGTTCAGCCCCTTCGATGAAGGTAAAAGCCTACTTCTAGTTAGTTTGTTATTGCTTGGGCGTCGGATTACAGGGAGCGGATTGCTTGCCTGTAGTCTCGATGGGTTGATTCTTGCTTGTCCCTGAACCGTCGCCGGGTCGTCCCTTTATATAGAGAGGCAACGCCCAGTCCGTTTTACAGAGTCCCGAGGCCGGCTCATACTTGTGTCCGCCTCGGTCTCTGTTCTTTCTTCCTTATTCCCCAAGTTAACTCGTCGGGCGGTTTACAAATCGTAACTCTATACATGGGCCCTAAGATCTCATGGGCCGTAGCCTCTACTGAATATTACAACCATATAATTATAACAAGCCGGTTTATACTAGCCGGTTTATACCTGCTAGTAATATCCCTGACACCACCCATGTGCGCTTGCCTACATCGCTCCGGCCTGGCTGGCGAAAAAGGCCAAATCAAGCGTTCCCAGGGATGCAGAGCCAGAGATGCTTTAAAGTTTGTGTTATGTAGACCCAATAGTAAATGCAGGCAACCAAACGGGCCAAATTCTTCCCGCGTAGGCCTGGCTAAGGCATATACAGCCTATCTAACGCGTCCAAAGAAAGCATACTTGTGTAGTTGACTTTGAGACTTTGACAACTGGTAATATCACATGAAAGGAATGGCTACGCCGCTGCCAGACTCATGCATGAAAGGGGAACCAAATAGCCTAGACTGTAGATTTCCCTGGTCATACGATGGTACTATCATCAGTAGGCATGACCAAAGTATATTTAAACTACACTTTCAGTGTGTATACATAAAAGGTTCTGCAACTCCACTTTGTCACACAGCCTAGAACAAAAACAAATCTGGTGAAGGAAAAATAAAGAACATGAATAAAAATGAGTAGTCACTTGGTAATGCATTTTTGAAAAGACATGCCGGTAAGGATCTATTCGACTTGAAGGAATATTTGGGGATCCACTTAACTTCTTTCCCCATCATTTAAAATTTAGCCCTCTCATATATTTTCTCCGCTAAAATTTGTTTGCTAGCATGATCCGTCTTGTTTTTATTTTCTTCATATTAAGATGAACTTGCCATGTCCTCTGCTACAAATGTAAACCATGTTAATCCGAAGTTGTGCTTCCATGATAGGTTTATGTGTTTGGCACCAAAATTAGTTGTTGCACCTAATGCCTTTTATTGCAGAATCTACAACAACCTTTTCTTGATCTGACGATATAACCTATACATGCCAGATATATGCAAATGAACTTCATGAACGCAAGTAAACAATGCTCCTTGTCAACAAGGCTGATTTACTACCTCTAAATCAGGCCTGCACCATGTCCATTGAGATATATTTGCTCCATGTACTTGGCCCATCTTGTCCTCTATTCAGCGTCATCAGAGTCTACCTGGTTCATGGCCCAGCATAGGATGTCCACTGACATTGCGCCCTTGGCTGGGTTAGGAATCAGTATCTTCAGCCTGTCCAGCGTAGCCTTCTTAATCACAGTGTCGGTCTCCGTGTGCATGTCATCGATGCTGCTGAAGTTCGAGCACACTTCCATGGCGTGCTAGAACTTCTTGCGGTCGCCGAGCGAGCACCCAAGGAAGAAGTCCCTCCATCCAATGCCCCAGGGGAAAGGGTTGGGGTTGGAGTTCATGGCGAGGGAGAAGTGTTGAAATAGAGAGGTGAAAGAGGAGAGGTGGTGAAACAAAGAGAGTTTGAGTGCGGCGCTGTGTTAGTAGGGTGGGTTAATATAGGAGCGCTAGACCGATATGAATGAATACTGACCATTGAACTGCATGATGTTCATAATGCATATGGATAAGGGCAAGGAGGTCATGCCAGCATTGGAGAAGGGCAAGGATGTCATGCCGCCATTGGTTGCCCAAGCGCCAAGTAGAGGAACTATGGGCACTATCATGAGGACTTGGGACCAAGCCACTTCTGCAAAGTTATCCTTACTCTGAAGCTAGAGAGTCTGCCAACGCCTCTGGAGTTCACGAAGCACTTCCCCACCGTACCTACAGAGTTCAAGCTCAAGACGAACACCGGCTGTGCATGGAGGGCAACAGTGAGGGTGGTTAATGATACGTCCATTTTGCATCATGCTTTTATATTGATATTTATTGCATTATGGCCTGTTATTACACGTTTTGTCATAATACTTATGCCTTTTCTCTCTTATTTTACTAGGTTTACATGAAGAGGGAGAATGCGGGCAGTTGGAATTCTAGGATGGAAAAAGAGCAAACAATGGAAACCTATTCTGCACAACTCAAAAAGCTCCGAAACTCCACGGGACACCGTTTCAGAAAATATAAAAAATATATGGCGAAAGAGATTCACCAGGGGGGCCACCACCTGTCCACGAGGGTGGGAGGCGCTCCCCCCTCTCTAGGCGCGCCCCTGCCTCGTGGGCCACTCGGTGACCCCCCGATGCCCATCTTCTCCTATATGAGGTGTTTTGACCTGGAAAAAATCAGGAGGAGGCTTTCGGGACCAGACGCCGCCGTCTCGAGGCGGAACCTTGGCGGAAACCAATCTAGGGCTCCAGCAGAGCTGTTCTACCGGGGATACTTCCCTCCGGGAGGGGGAAATCGTCACCGCCGTCATCACCAACAACTCTCCCATCTTGGGGATGGTTATCTTCATCAACATCTTCACCAGCACCATCTCCTCTCAAGCCCTAGTTCATCTCTTGTACCCAATCTTTATATAGAAACCTCAGATTGGTACCTGTGGGTTGCTATTAGTGTTGATTACTCCTTGTAGTTGATGCTAGTTGGTTTACTTGGTGGAAGATCATATGTTCAGATCTATTATGCATATTAATACCCCTCTGATCATGAACAATATTATGTCTTGTGAGTAGTTACTTTTGTTCCTGAGGACATGGGAGAAGTCTTGCTATAAGTAGTCATGTGAATTTGGTATTCGTTCGATATTTTGATGAGATGTATGTTGTCTCTCCTCTAGTGGTGTCATGTGAATGCCGACTACATGACACTTCACATTATTTGGGCCTAGAGGAAGGCATTGGGAAGTAATAAGTAGATGATGGGTTGCTAGAGTGACAGAAGCTTAAACCCTAGTTTATGCGTTGCTTCGTAAGGGGCTGATTTGGATCCATATGTTTCATGCTATGGTTAGGCTTACCTTAATACTTCTTTTGTAGTTGCGGATGCTTGCATTAGAGGTTAATCATAAGTGAGAGGATTGTCCAAGTAAGGACAACACCCAAGCACCGGTCCACCCACATACCAAATTATCAAAGTACCGAACGCGAATCAGATGATCGTGATGAAAACAAGCTTGACAATAATTCCCATGTGTCCTCGGGAGCGCTTTCCTTCATATAAGAGTTTGTCCAGGCTTGTCCTTTGCTACAAAAAGGATTGGGCCATCTTACTGCACCTTATGTACTTTTACCTTTTGTCACTTGCTACCAATTACCTTATCACAAAACTATCTGTTACTGGTACTTCTCGAGCTTGCGTTGTATTCCCTCGAAGAGGAAAGGGTAATGCAACACAGTAGCGTAAGTATTTCCCTCAGTTTTTGAGAACCAAGGTATCAATCCAATAGGATACCACGCGCGAGTCCCTCGCACCTGCACAAACAAATAAGAACTTCGCAGCCAACGCGAAAAGGGGTTGTCAATCCCTTTACAGTCACTTACGAAAGTGAGATCTGATAGAGATGATAGTTTGATATTTTTGGTATTTTTGGTTATAAGAACAGAAAGTAAAAGCGGAAAAGTAAAGTAGATTGTAGATTGATATGTTGAGAATAGACCCGGGGCCATAGTTTTTCTCTAGTGACTTCTCTCATGATAGCGATATTCTACGATGGGTAAACAAATTACTGTCGAGCAATTGATAGAAAAGCGAATAATTATGAGACTATCTAGGCATGATCATTATATATAGGCATCACGTCGGAGACAAGTAGACCGAAACGATTCTACATCTACTACTATTACTCCACACATCGACCGCTATCCAGCATGCATCTAGTGTATTGAGTTCATAAGAACAGAGTAACGCCTTATGCAAGATGACATGATGTAGAGGGATAAACTCAAACTTAGTGATATAAACCCCATCTTTTTATCCTCGATGGCAACAATACAATACGTGCCTTGCTGCCCTTACTGTCACTAGGAAAGGACATCGCAAGATTGAACCCAAAGCCAAGCACTTCTCCCATTGCAAGAACTATAGATCTAGTAGGCCAAACCAAACCAATTATTCGAAGAGACTTGCAAGGATATTATAATCATACATAATGAGTTCAGAAAATAATCAAATATTTCTCATAGATAATCTTGATCATAAACCCACAATTCATCGGATCTCGACAAACACACCGCAAAAAGAGATTACATCAAATAGATCTCCTCGAAGACCGAGGAGAACTTTGTATTGAGATCCAAAGAGAGAGAAGAAGCCATCTAGATACTAGCTATGGACCGGAAGGTCTACGGTAAACTACTCACAACTCATGGTGAGGTGATGATGATGATGTAAAAGCACTCTGTGGTAGATCCCCCCTCCGGCGGAGCTCCGGAACAGGCCCCAAGATGGGATCTCATGGGAACAGAAGGTTACGGCGGTGGAACTAGGGTTTTCTCTGTTGTTCTGATGGTTTTGGGGTACATAGGTATATATAGAAGGAAGGAGGGCACCGAGGGCCAAACGTGGGGCCCACGAGGTAGGGGGGCGCGCCCCCACCCTCGTGGGCGCCACGTGTGCCCTACTCCGTGGTTCTCAAGTTTGCGTGGTTTTCTCCAAAAATATCTCTCCCGAAGGTTTCATTCCGTTTGGACTCCGTTTGATAATCCTTTTCTGTAAAACCCTGAAACAGGCAAAAAATAGCAAACTGGACTGGGCCTTTGGGTTAGTAGGTTAGTCCCAAAAATAATATAAAAGTATATGACAAAGCCCATTAAACATCCAAAACATCATAAATAATAGCATGGAACAATAAAAAATTATAGATACGATGGAGACGTATCAAGCATCCCCAAGCTTAATTCCTGCTGATCCTCGAGTAGGTAAATGATAAAAACAGAATTTTTAATGTGGAATGCCAACCAACATAGTTTTTAAATGTAATTCTCTTAATTGTGGCATGAATGTTCAGATCTGAAAGATTCAAGACAAAAGTCTATATTGACATAAGAAATAGTAATACTTCAAGCATACTAACAAGGCAATCATGTCTTCTCAAAATACTATGGCTAAAGAAAGTTATCCCTACAAAATCATATAGTATGGCTATGCTCCCTCTTCATCACACAAAATATTCATATCATGCACAACCCCGATTTCAGCCAAGCACTTGTTTTCATACTCTATTCTTTCAAACCTTTCAACTTTCACGCAATACATGAGCGTGAGCCATGGACATAGCACTATGGGTGGAATAGAGAGGTGGTTGTGGAGAAGACAAAAAGGAGGGAGATAGTCTCACATCGACTCGGCGTATCAACGGGCTATGGAGATGCCCATCAATAGATATCAATGTGAGTGATTAGGGATTGCCGTGCAACAGATGCACTAGAGCTAAAAATGTATGAAAGCTCAACTAAAGAAACTAATGGGTGTGCATCCAACTTGCTTGCTCATGAAGACCTAGGGCATTTGAGGAAGCCCATCGTTGGAATATACAAGCCAAGTTCTATAATGAAAATTCCCAATAGTATATGAAAGTGACTAAACATGAGACTCTCTATCATGAAGAACATGGTGCTACTTTGAAGCACAAGTGTAGAAGAAGATAGTAGCAATTGTCCCTTTTTCTGTTCTTTTTCTTTTTTCTTTTCTTTTTTTCCCTTTTTTTGGGCCTTTTTTCGTTGGCCTTTTTTTTCTTTTTTTTTCTTTTTTTGGAGGATATTTATTTAGCCTTTCCTCACACGGGACAATGCTATAATAATGATGATCATCACACTTTCATTACAACTCGACATTACAACTCGATACTAGAACAAAGTACGACTCTATATGAATGCCTCCGGCGGTGTACCGGGGTGTGTAATGAATCAAGAGTGACATGTATGAAAAATTATGCATGGTGGCTTTGCCACAAATACGATGTCAACTACATGATCATGCATGGCAATATGACAATATGAAGCGTGTCATATGAACAAAACGGTGGAAAGTTGCATGGCAATATATCTCGGAATGGCTATGGAAATGCCATGATAGGTAGGTATGGTGGATGTTTTGAGGAATATATATGGTGGCTGTTTTGAGGAAGGATATATAGTGGGTGTATGGTACCGGCGAAAGTTGCACGATACAAGAGAGGCTAGCAATGGTGGAAGGGTGAGAGTGCGTAATATCCATGGACTCAACATTAGTCATAAGAACTCATATACTTATTGCAAAAATCTACGAGTCCTCAAAACAAAGCAATCAACGCATGCTCCTAGGGGGGAGGTTGGTAGGAGTTAACCATCGCGCGCTCCCGACCTCCACACAAAGGTTGACACTTTACAAATACCTCATGCTCTAACTTCGTCACATAGCGGTTCACCATACGTGCATGCTACGGGAATCACTAACCTTAACAAGTGCATTTCTCAATTTCATAATAACTCCACTAGCATGACTGTAATATCACTATCCTCATATCTCAAAACATGTATCAAGCATCCAACTTCTCATCATATTCAATGCACTAAGTGTGAAAGTTTTTACTACATTGATATTGGATGTCTATCACGCGAAGACTAGTTTTATAGCTTAAGCACATTACCGTGCTGTTTTAATAGAATCTCAAAAGGATATTAGTGAAGCATGAGAGATCAACAATTTCTACAAAATATTATCACCACCGTGCTCTAAAAGATATAAGTGAAGCACTAGAGCAAAAACTATTCAACTCAAAAGATATACGTGAAGCACATAGAGTGTTCTAACAATTCCTAGGACATATTTAACTCTCTCAAATAGGTGTGCCTAGCAAGGATAATTGTGGCAAACTAACAATCAAAGACTCAAATTATACAAGACACTCCAAGTAAAACACATATCATGTGGTGAATACAAATATAGCTCTGAGTATAGTTACCGATGGATGAAGACAAAAGAGGGATGCCTTCCCGGGGCATCCCCAAGCTTAGGCTTTTGGTTGTCCTTGAATTTTACCTTGGGGTGCCATGGGCATCCCCATGCTTAGGCTCTTGCCACTCTTTGTTCCATAGTCCATCAAAGCAATACTCAAAACTTGAAAACTTCACAACACAAAACTTAGACAAAAATCTCGTGAGCTCCGTTAGTATAAGAAAGCAAACCACCACTCAAAGGTACTGCAATGAATTCATTCTTTGTTTATATTGGTGTTAAACCTGCTGTATTCCAACTTCTCTATGGTTCATACTTCCCAATACTACTCATAGATGCATTGAAATAAGCAAACAACACACGAAAAACAGAATCTGTCAAAAACAGAACAGTCTGTAGTAATCTGCAGGATTCGCGTACTCCAGTAACTCCAAAAAATTCAAACTAAATTGGTAAACGTGAGGAATTTGTCTATTAATCATCTGCAAAAAGAATCAACTAAATAGCACACTCCAGTAAAATCTGGTGATCATTCTAGCGAGCGCTAACGATTCTGTTTTTCATAGCAACATCATATAAACTTCACACAAGTCTTCCCAAAGGTTCTACTTGGCACAAACACTTATTAAAACACAAAACCACATCTAAACATAAGCTAGATGTAATATTTATTCCTAAACAGAAGCAAAAACAAAAAATAAAATTGGGTTGCCTCCCAACAAGCGCTATCGTTTTACGCCCCTAGCTAGGCACGATACATGGATAGATCTAGGTATTGCCATATTTGGAAGACAATCCATAAGTGGCTCTCATAATAGATTCATATGGTAATTTGATTTCTTTCTAGGAAAGTGTTCCATGCCTTTCCTTAATGGAAATTGGAATTGTCAGGACCCCGATCCTAAGTCACACAGGTCTAGCATGTAACACATCATATCACTTTGCGGCCTCACGCACGGTATCCCCACGGGTGCCACCTTACCTGGCCCGGGACCGTTTGCGCATTTTGGCACACGTATATGATAGTGTCGCTAGCATCCATATGACAGAGAACCCGGGCCGACATGACTAGTTATAAACCAAAAGCGACGCTAAATTACAAAGACAGGCATACATCACCCAGCAACGAACGTGCCGGTCATCAACGTATGAACCCAAGTCGTAGCAAGCTACAAGGACTTAAAGAAACAACGCGTGACATTTCCCCTAAGGGACAGACATAGGAACGAAGAAGGACACATGCCGGCCAGCCTAAGTGTTCTGGAGCAGTAGCAAGCTACCAAGGCTCAGTGGAAGCACTAGAAGACATTTCCCTGTAAGATAGGCTACCAAGGGTAAACAACTAGGTGTTGGATCCCACACATAGCAATACACATTACACGTACGCATAACATGCAAGTATGTGTTGTACAACATGGCATCACAACATAACTCAACAACTCATATAGATAAGGCCCAGAAGAGCCATCATAGCATTTATTACAAACAGGGGTCACATGACCCAACATACAGAGCATACATGCAACGGAAGCATAACATGTCTGAGTACAGACAACTACAAATGAAAAAGGCTGAGAAGCCTGACTATCTACAAGACCCTCCCAAGGGCACAAGATCATAGCTGAGGTTACAAGCTAAACATCGAAGTCCACGTGAAACTACTAGTGACACTGAAGTCTCTCTACAAAAACATAAATTAAGAAAATGTGAGTACAAAGGTACTCAGCAAGACTTACATCAGAACTATCTACATATGCATCAGTATCAACAATAGGGTGGTGGAGTTTGACTATAGCAAGCCAGCTTTGACTCGTTGGCTATCCTGAACTACGATTGCAAGTAACTCTTTTGAGGTGGCGCACACGAGTCCACATATTCACCAATCAGTACACCACTATGGATCCGCTCCTGTCTCCCTACGAGAAGGCCATACATAGCACTCACACTTGTCTCGAGCATTTTAGAGTATCCACTTTCACTTGTCTATGTACCACGTAAGCATCCAAGAAGTCCATAACCGCGGACCCGGCTATTTGAATAGATCATGTTAACCCTGCAGGGGTGTACTTCTTCACACACGCTCTCGCCACTTACCGCCATGTACACGTCGTGTATCTCGGCAACCTTCAAGCGGAAGCCTGGCGAGGGTGTCGTCCACGACCTGACTAACCACACAAGACTCTAGTCCAGGTTTATCGCCTATTCAGGTTCCATCCACAAGGAGATCCGGCCGGGGTGTCGCTCACGGCCCCAAACAATGTGTACAGGGTTCCCAAGCCCACCATTCGGGTGCCACTTGGTACACCGGGCCACTGCACCTAGTCTGTCTCAAGCCCACCTGTACCGGGTGCCACTTGGTAGACTACTAGCATTACCTACAAACACCAGAAACTAGTTGCAACTCCTGGACAGAGATCTAGTTAACATGGTAGTAGCTAGTCATTGGACAACTTACACATAACTCAGTTCTTAAGGACGGTTCCAGTGAGACAACCCACCATCTACTCCTACATGGCCTCTCATCGCTACCTTTACCAAATCGTGTTCACACACTTAGCTCACACACAGTAGGACATATTCATCAGCATTCCAATTCATCGAATCAGACCTGACACAACTCTAAGCAATAGCAGGCATGACAAGCAAACATGAATGTGTAGGCACAACATGGCTCAAACAACTCCTACTCATGCTAGTGGGTTTCAACTATTTACTGTGGCGATGACAGGTCATGCAGAGGAAAAGGGGTTCAGCTACCGCAGCAAAGAGCAGTTGAAATGTTGTTGTCCTAATGCAGGAAGAGAGAGCAAGAGCAAGAGAGTGGGATTGTATCGGAATGCTCAATGACGTTTTGCTTGACTGGCACTTCTGAAGATAGTAATAGTTCTTCATCGGTGTAATCCATCTCATCGTCGGAACCACGTCTACTTAGAGGGGACAAATACTGACAACAGAGAAGGAACACAATCAATGCAATGCAACAATATGATGTATGATCATGACATGGCAATATGCTATGGTTTGAGTTAATGCAACTAGCAACAATTTAAATGAAGTTGGTTTGAATCCAAGATTCAAATTCAAACTCCACATGTGGATATTTAAATGTCATTTAATTGATTTGTCCTGATCAGCAGGTTTAACTTGTTCAAATATGCATGAAAATGCCATAAACAGATTCTTCATATTTTCTGATCATTTTTTATATATAAGTTATTTTCATTGGAGTTATAGATTATTTTCTATGATTTTTCAAATTTTAAAGCATTTTCTGGAATTTTCTGAATTATTTTAAATTAAACTAATTCCAGAAAAGGCTTTACTGCATCAGCATGACGTCATGCAGATGTCAGCAGGTCCATGGGTTGGTCTAGGTCAAACCTGACGTGTGTGCTCCACATGTCAGTGACACATCAGTTAAACATGCTTAACTAAACTTAACAGAAACTAGTTAGGGCGTGGGTCCCACGTGTCAGTAGCACATTATACTAATGACAGTAATTAGCAGTTAATTAACAACCGAAACTAATTTAGTCCAATGCCGGCCCCATATGTCATTGACTCAGGGTGGTCAAACCCTGGTCAAGTCGGGTCAAACCCGCCGGCGACTCGACGCCGGCGAGGCCAGACACGGCGGAGAGGCTCGGAATTCCTCCTCCGGCGACCAAATGGCCGGCGGAGGGCATCTACGTGCAACTGACGAACTCGCGCATCGAGTGGAGTAGGCGGTGTGTGCTGGGGCAGCCGGAATCTCGCCGGCGTTGAGGTTTGGTGGCGACAGAGCCACGGGCTCGAGGCAAGCGACGGCTGCGGTGCATTAAACGGGGCGTGGATCGTGGTTTTGGGTTGCTGGGGATGTGCTGAGCACAGTGGCATGATCGGCTGCGAGGCGCTACGCCTGTGGCCACGACGGCGAGCTGGCCGGCGGCGGTGGTTTTCGGCCTCGACAGGGAACGGTGTTGCGGCAAGGGGGCGAGCAAAAGGAGAGGGGGGGGGGTAAGGAAGAGGGGCTCACGGCGGACTCGCAGAGCAGACAAACGGGCTCGGGGAGGCACGGGCGATGTCGTGGCATCTCCGGCGATCTGGAGAGCTGAAGGTTGAAGATGACGGTGTCGGCGGCGTTCGAAGTTGCGTAGCTCGGCGAGGAGGTCGATGACGAGGTGGCAGAGCTCGTGGACATCTCCAGGGGAAGAGGGAGGGGTGGTGGTTGCCGCAACGACGAGCGGCGGCAACGACAACGCTCGGCCATGGCGAAGAACAGACGAGGGAGAGGCAAGGGGGGAGAGTGAGGGAGTCAGAGCGATCGGGACGACACCAAGGAGACATTTCGAGGCATCGCCACGCTGTTCGGCGACGCAGGCAGGAGGCGTGGCGCCTCGCGCGCGCGCGTGCGGTGTCCCTCCTCTGCCTGCTGGCAGAGGTAGGCGACGATTGGCACTGCCAGGTGGGCTGGGCTGGCCAGGTAAAAAGCCTGGGCCTTTTCTCTCTCTCTCTCTCTATCTCTCTCTCTCTCTCTCTCTCTCTCTCTCCTTTTATTTGATTTTTTTCCTTTTTCTGTAAGTGTTTCTGATTTAGTTTTAACACTAAACCATTTTATAAAATTCTGAAACTTTTTATGGGCACTAACTGAATTATTTCAGAGACCCTCACCAAGTTTCAAAATATTTGGAGCTGTAAAATTATTTATAGATTTTATTTGCTCCAACTCAAATACAATATGTGTTAATTCAAAGCCCACTTATGTCCTAGAAAAGTGTGCACAATTTTGGTTTAGGTTTTCACCTTGTGCCAAAAATCATGAACATTTTTAGGGGCATTTTGGGTTCATTGAAAAATATTTTATTTGAACCTATTTGAAATGCATTTGTGCTAGGGTTTATCAATCCCCATTTCAAATTTCTTGAATTTGAACATGATGACATGAATGCTTTCATGCAACTAGTTACAAGCAAAACTAGGGCTGCGACAGGAATATGATACTCCCTCCAATCCTTGATATAAGGTGTATAGATTTTTGAGAAAAAGTCTGAAATATAAGGTGCATTGCGTTGCACCACTCGTTTGGATTTTTTTATGGATGTGATTACATTTCCTTATATCAGACAAGCTCTTCTATTTACTCATGTCAATTAGTCAGCTGTAATCTCACCCAAAACTTGTGAAATTTTCCCTCCATGTGCGTTCTTTAATTTCCGTGCCAAAAACTAAAAACCCTATATTTAGGAATGGAGGGAGTATTTCCTTCCTTCATATCAATAATTGCACCAATCGTTGTAAGGAAAGGTCTACCAAGAATAATATGACATGAAGGATTGCAATCTATATCAAGAACAATGAAATCTACGGCCACATAATTCCTATTGGCAACAATAATAACATCATTAATCCTTCCCATAGGTTTCTTAATAGTGGAATCCGCAAGATGCATATTTAAAGAACAATCATCAAGCTCATGGAACCCTAGCAAATCACACAAAGTTTTTGGAATAGTGGAGACACTTGCACCCAAATCACACAAAGCATAGCATTCATGATCTTTAATTTTTATTTTGATAGTAGGTTCCCACTCATCATAAAGCTTTCTAGGGATAGAAACTTCTAACTCAAGTTTTTCTTCATAAGATTGCATCAAAGCATCAACTATGTGTTTGGTAAAAGCTTTATTTTGACTATAAGCATGCGGAGAGTTTAGTACAAATTGCAACAAGGAAATACAATCAATCAAAGAGCAATTATCATAATTGAATCCCTTAAAATCCAAAGTAGTGGGTTCATCACTATGCAAAGTTTTAATCTCTTCACTCCAACTTTTAACAATTTTAGCATCAAGATCTAAAAACTCCGAATCATTGGGACACCTTAAAGTAGAATCATCTCCAATCCTATCTTCATCAAGATTTATACAAGAAAACAAGGATATAATAGGAGACACATCAATAACTTTCAGATCATCTTTATTTTCATGATAACTAGAAGAACACGCTTTTATATAATTCTCTCTTTTAGCACGCATCCTAGCGGTTCTTTCTTTGCATTCATCAATGGAAATTCTCATGGCTTTGAGAGACTCATTGATATCATGCTTAGGTGGGATAGATCTAAGTTTCAAAGAAACAACATCAAGAGTAATTCTATCCACACTTCTAGCCAATTCATCAATCTTAAGCAATTTTTCTTCAAGCATAGCATTGAAATTCGTTTGCCAAATCATAAACTCCTTAACACTAGTTTCAAATTCAGAAGGCATCTTACCATAAGAGTTGTTGTTGGAATTACCATAATTATTAGAGGAATTACTAGGAAAAGGCCTAGGATTAAAGTTCCCTCTATAAGCATTGTTACCAAAATTATTCCTACCAACAAAATTTACATCTAAAGATTCATTGTTATTTTCAATCAAAGTGGACCATATCATTAGGATAAGAAGAAGCACTCTTAGCAGCAAATAATTTCATAAGTTCATCCATCTTTCCACTCAAAACACTAATCTCTTCAATAGCATGCACTTTTTTACTAGTAGATCTTTCGGTGTGCCATTGAGAATAACTAACCATAATATTATCTAGGACTTTGGTAGCTTCTCCTAAGGTAGTTTCCATGAAAGTGCCTCTTGCGGCCAAATCTAAACGATTTCTGGAAGCAAAATTCAAGCTAGCATAAAAGTTCTGAATAATCATCCATAGATTCAAACCATGTGTAGGGTAATTACGTATCATTAATTTCATTCTCTCCCAAGCTTGTGCAACATGCTCATGATCTAGTTGCTTAAAATTCATAATATCGTTTCTAAGAGAGATGATCTTAGCAGGAGGGAAATACTTTGAGATAAAAGCATATTTGCACTTATTCCACGAATCAATACTATTTCTAGGCAAAGAGGAAAACCAAGTTTTAGCACGATCTCTAAGTGAAAACGGAAATAACTTCAATTTAACAATATCGTTATCCGTATCCCTTTTCTTTTGCATATCACACAAATCAACAAAGTTGTTTAGATGGGTAGCGGCATCTTCACTAGGAAGGCCGGAGAATTGATCTTTCATGACAAGATTCAACAAAACAACATTGATCTCACAAGATTCAACATCGGTAATAGGAGCAATCGGAGAGCTGATAAAATCATTATTGTAGGTATTGGAGAAGTCACACAATTTGGTATTGTTCTGAGCCATAGTGACAAGCAAGCAATCCAACACACAGAAGCAAACAAGAGGCAAGCGAACGATAAACACACGGCAGAAGAAGGGCAAATAAAACGGCAAGGGTGAAGTGGGGGAGAGGAAAACGAGAGGCAAAAAAATGTAATGCGAAAGATAAGGGTTTGTGATAGGTACTTGGTATATGACTTTTGCGTAAGCCTCCCCGGCAACGGCGCCAGAAATTCTTCTTGCTACTTCTTGAGCTTGCGTTGTATTCCCTTGACGAGGAAAGGGTGATGCAGCATAGTAGCGTAAGTATTTCCCTCAGTTTTTGAGAACCAAGGTATCAATACAGTAGGAGACCACGCGCGAGTCCCTCGCACCTGCACAAACAAATAAGAACTTCGCAGCCAACGCGATAAGGGGTTGTCAATCCCTTTACGGTCACTTATGAAAGTGAGATCTGATAGAGATGATAGTTTGATATTTTTGGTTCTAAGAACAGAAAGTAAAAGTGGAAAAGTAAAGTAGATTGTAGATTGATATGTTGAGAATAGACCCGGGGGCCATAGTTTTCTCTAGTGGCTTCTCTCATGATAGCGATATTGTACGGCGGGTAAACAAATTACTGTCGAGATATTTATAGAAAAGCGAATAATTATGAGACTATCTAGGCATGATCATTATATATAGGCATCTCGTCCAAGACAAGTAGACCGAAACGATTCTGCATCTACTACTATTACTCCACACATCGACCGCTATCCACCATGCATCTAGTGTATTGAGTTCATAAGAATAGAGTAACGCCTTAAGCAAGATGACATGATGTAGAGGGATAAACTCAAACTTAGTGATATAAACCCCATCTTTTTATCCTCGATGGCAACAATACAATACGTGCCTTGCTTCCCCTACTGTCATTGGGAAAGGACAACGCAAAATTGAACCCAAAGCCAAGCATTTCTCCCATTGCAAGAACTATAGATCTAGTTGGCCAAACCAAACCAATAATTCAAAGAGACTTGCAAGGATATTATAATCATACATAAAGAGTTCAGAACAGAACCAAATATTTCTCATAGAAAATCTTGATCATAAACCCATAATTCATCGGATCTCGACAAACACACCGCAAAAAGAGATTACATCGAATAGATCTCCTCGAAGACCGAGGAGAACTTTGTATTGAGATCCAAAGAGAGAGAAGAAGCCATCTAGATACTAGCTATGGACCCGAAGGTGTGTGGTAAACTACTCAGAACTCATGGTGAGGCGATGATGATGATGTAGAAGCACTCCGTGGTAGATCCCCCCTCCGGCGGAGCTCCGAAACAGGCCCCAAGATGGGATCTCATGGGAACAGAAGGTTACGGCTGTGGAACTAGGGTTTTCTCTGTTGTTTTGATGGTTTTGGGGTACATAGGTATATATAGGAGGAAGGAGGGCACCGGGGGCCAAACATGGGGCTCACGAGGTAGGAGGGCGCACCCTATAGGGGGGCGCGCCCCCACCCTCGTGGGCGCCACGTGTGCCCTACTCCGTGGTTCTCAAGTCTCCCGTGCGTGATTTTCTCCAAAAACATCTCTCCCTAAGGTTTCATTCTGTTTGGACTCCGTTTGACAATCCTTTTCTGTAAAACCCTGAAACAGCCAAAATACCAGCAATTTGGACTGGGCCTTTGGGTTAGTAGGTTAGTCCCAAAAATAATATAAAAGTGTATGACAAAGGCCATTAAACAGCCAAAACATCATAAATAATAGCATGGAACAAAAAAAATAGATACGTTGGAGACGTATCAAGCATCCCCAAGCTTAATTCCTGCTCGTCCTCGAGTAGGTAAATGATAAAAACAGAATTTTTGATGTGGAATGCTAACTGACATAGTTTTTCAATGTAATTCTCTTAATTGTGGCATGAATGTTCAGATCTGAAAGATTCAAGACAAAAGTCTATATTGACATAAGAAATAGTAATACTTCAAGCATACTAACAAGGCAATCATGTCTTCTCAAAATATTATGGCTAAAGAAAGTTATCCCTACAAAATCATATAGTCTGGCTATGCTCCCTCTTCATCACACAAAATATTCATATCATGCACAACCCTAATTTCAGCCAAGCACTTGTTTTCATACTCTATTCTTTCAAACCTTTCAAGTTTCAACTTTCATGCAATACATGAGCGTGAGCCATGGACATAGCACTATGGCTGGAATAGAGAGGTGGTTGTGGAGAAGACAAAAAGGAGGGAGATAGTCTCACATCGACTCGACGTATCAACGAGCTATGGAGATGCCCATCAGTAGATATCAATGTGAGTGAGTAGGGATTGCCGTGCAACAGATGCACTAGAGCTAAAAATGTATGAAAGCTCAACAAAAGAAACTAATGGGTGTGCATCCAACTTGCTTGCTCATGAAGACCTAGGGCATTTGAGGAAGCCCATCGTTGGAATATACAAGCCAAGTTCTATAATGAAAATTCCAACTAGTATATGAAAGTGACTAAACATGAGACTCTCTATCATGAAGAACATGGTGCTACTTTGAAGCACAAGTGTGGAAAAAGTTAGTAGCAATTGTCCCTTTTTCTTTTCTTTTTCTTTTTTCTTTTCTTTTTTTCCCTTTTTTGGGCCTTTTTTTCTTTGGCCTTTCTTTTTTTCTTTTTTTGGAGGGGCTTTATTTATTTAGCCTTTCCTCACATGGGGCAATGCTCTAATAATGATGATCATCACACTTTCATTACAACTCGATATTACAACTCGATACTAGAACAAAGTATGACTCTATGAATGCCTCCGGCGGTGTACCGGGATGTGTAATGAATCAAGAGTGACATGTATGAAAAATTATGCATGGTGGCTTTCCCACAAATACGATGTCAACTACATGATCATGCATGGCAATATGACAATATGAAGCGTGTCATATGAACGAAACGGTGGAAAGTTGCATGGCAATATATCTCGGAATGGCTATCGTAATGCCATGATAGGTAGGTATGGTGGATGTTTTGAGGAATATATATGGTGGCTGTTTTGAGGAAGGATATATAGTGGGTGTATGGTACCGACGAAAGTTGCGCGATACAAGAGAGGCTAGCAATGGTGGAAGGGTGAGAGTGCGTAATATCCATGGACTCAACATTAGTCATAAGAACTCATATACTTATTGCAAAAATCTACGAGTCCTCAAAACAAAGCAATCAACGCATGCTCCTAGGGGGGAGGTTGGTATGAGTTAACCATCGCGCGCCCCAGACCTCCACACAAAGGTTGACACTTTACAAATACCTCATGCTCTAACTTCGTCACATAGCGGCTCACCATAAATGCATGCTACGGGAATCACTAACCTCAACAGAAGCATTTCTCAATTTCATAATAACTCCACTAGCATTTCTCTAATATCACTATCCTCATATCTCAAAACAATTATCAAGCATCCAACTTCTCATCATATTCAATGCACTAAGTGTGAAAGTTTTTACTACATTGATATTGGATGTCTATCATGGGAAGACTAGTTTGATAGCTTAAGCACTTTACCATGCTGTTTTAATAGACTCACAAAAGGATATAAGTGAAGCATGAGAGATCAACAATTTCTACAAAATATTATCACCACGGTGCTCTACAAGATATAAGTGAAGCACTAGAGCAAAAACTATTCAACTCAAAATATATAAGTGAAGCACATAGAGTGTTCTAACAATTCCTAGGCCATATTTAACTCTCTCAAATATGTGTGTCCAGAAAGGATAATTGTGGAAAACAAAAAGCAAAGACCCAAATTATACAAGACGCTCCAAGTAGAACACATATCATGTGGTGAATCAAAATATAGCTCCGAGTATAGTTACCGATGGATGAAGACGAAAGAGGGATGCCTTTGAAGGAAATATGCCCTTGAGGCAATAATAAAGTTGTTATTTTATATTTCCTTATATCATGATAAATGTTTATTATTCATGCTAGAATTGTATTAACCGGAAACTTAGTACATGTGTGAATACATAGACAAAACAGAGTGTCCCTAGTATGCCTCTACTAGACTAGCTCATTGATCAAAGATGGTTATGTTTCCTAACCATAGACATGAGTTGCCATTTGATCAACGGGATCACATCATTAGGAGAATGATGTGATGGACAAGACCCATCCGTTAGCTTAGCAACTTGATCGTTTAGTTTTATTGCTATTGCTTTCTTCATGACTTATACATGTTCCTATGACTATGAGATTATGCAACTCCCGAATACCGGAGGAACACTTTGTGTGCTACCAAACGTCACAACGTAACTGGGTGATTATAAAGGTGCTCTACAGGTGATTCCGAAGGTACTTGTTGGGTTGGCGTATTTCGAGATTAGGATTTGTCACTCCGATTGTCGGAGAGGTATCTCTGGGCCCTCTCGGTAATGCACATCATAATAAGCCTTGCAAGCAAATGACTAATGAGTTAGTCACGAGATGATGTATTATGGAACGAGTAAAGAGACTTGCCGGTAACGATATTGAACTAGGTATGATGATACCGACGGTCGAATCTCGGGCAAGTAACATACCGATGACAAAGGGAATAACGTATGTTGTTATGCGGTTCGACCGATAAAGATCTTCGTAGAATATGTAGGAGCCAATATGGGCATCCAGGTTCCGCTATTGGTTATTGACCAGAGAAGTGTCTCGGTCATGTCTACATAGTTCTCGAACCCGTAGGGTCCGCACGCTTAACGTTTCGTTGACGATATAGTATTGAATGAGTTATGTATGTTGGTGACCGAATGTTGTTCGGAGTCCCGGATGAGATCACGGACATGATGAGGAACTCCGGAATGGTCCGGAGATAAAGATTAATATATGGGATAATAGTGTTTGACCTCCGGAAGGGTTCCGGAATTCACCGGAAGGGGTTCCGGATGTTTCCCGAAATGTTTGGGTACGAGAACACTTTATTTGGGCCAAAGGGGAAAGCCCACGAGGCTTTAGGAAAGTGCAAAAGGAAGTTTTGCGGAGACCAGAGGCTAGACGCCAGGAACCCTGGCGTCTAGGGGGTAGACGCCGGGAACCCTGGCGTCTAGCCCTGGAGTCCGAGTGGGACTCTTTCCTTTCGGGCAAAACCGACTTTGAGGAGGCTTTTGCTCCAAGTTTCGACCCCAGGGCTCAACATATAAATAGATGGGTAGGGCTAGCACCCAAGAGAGATGAAGATACACCAAGCCGTGTGCCGGCTACCCCGACCCTCTAGTTTATCCTCCGTCTAGTTTCTGTAGTGCTTGGCGAAGCCCTGCAGAGATTGTTCTTCATCAACAACCGTCACCACGCCGTCGTGCTGCCGGAACTCATCTACTACTTCGCCCGTCTTGCTGGATCAAGAAGGCGAGGACGTCATCGAGCTGAACGTGTGCTGAACGCGGAGGTGCCGTACGTTCGGTACTAGATCGGGACGGATCGTGAAGGTGCACGACTACATCAACCGCGTTGATAAACGCTTCCGCTTTCGGTCTACGAGGGTACGTAGACACACTCTCCCCTCTCGTTGCTATGCATCTAGTAGATAGATCTTGCGTGATCGTAGGAAATTTTTGAAAATACTACGTTCCCCAACAGTGGTATCAGAGCCAGGTCTATGCGTAGATGATATGCACGAGTAGAACACAATAAGATTGTGGACGATACTAGTCATACTGCTTACCAGCATGTCATACTTTGCTTCGGCGGTATTGTGAGATGAAGCGGCCCGGACCGACATTACGCGTACGCTTACGCGAGACTGGTTTCACCGTTACGAGCACTCGTTGCTTAAAGGTGACTGGCGGGTGTCTGTCTCTCTCACTTTAGCTGAATCAAGTGTGGCTACGCCCGGTCCTTGTGAAGGTTAAAACAGCACATACTTGACGAAACATCGTTGTGGTTTTGTATGCGTAGGTAAGAACGGTTCTTGCTAAGCCCGTAGCAGCCACGTAAAACTTGCAACAACAAAAGTAGAGGACGTCTAACTTGTTTTTGCAGGGCATGTTGTGATGTGATATGGTCAAGACATGATGAGTTATACGGTTTTGTATGAGATGATCATGTTTTGTAATGTTATCGGCAACTGGCAGGAGCCATATGGTTGTCGCTTTATTGTATGAAATGCAATCGCCATGTAATTGCTTTACTTTATCACTAAGCGGTAGCGATAGTCGTAGAAGCAATAGTTGGCGAGACGACAACGATGCTACGATGGAGATCAAGGTGTCGCGCCGGTGACGAAGGTGATCATGACGGTGCTTTGGAGATGGAGATCAAAAGCACAAGATGATGATGGCCATATCATGTCACATATTTTGATTTGCATGTGATGTTTATCTTATTATGCTTCTTATTTTGCTTAGAACGACGGTAGCATTATAAGATGATCCCTTACAAAATTTCAAGGTACAAGTGTTCTCCTTGAGTATGCACCGTTGCGAAAGTTCTTCGTGCTGAGACACCACGTGATGATCGGGTGTGATAGGCTCTACGTTCAAATACAATGGATGTAAGACAGTTTTGCACACGCAGAATACTCGGGTTAAACTTGACGAGGCTAGCATATGCAGATATGGCCTCGGAACACTGGAGACCGAAAGGTCGAGCGTGAATCATATAGTAGATATGATCAACATAAGATGTTCACCATTGAAACTACTCCATCTCACGTGATGATCGGACATGGTTTAGTTGATTTGGATCGCGTGATCATTTAGATGACTAGAGGGATGTCTATCTAAGTGGGAGTTCTTATGTAATATGATTAAATTGAACTTTAATTTATCATGAACTTAGTCCTGGTAGTATTAGCATATCTATGTTGTAGATCAATAGCTCGCGATGTTGCTCCACGTTTATTTTTATATATGTTCCTAGAGAAAACCAAGTTGAAAGATGTTAGTAGCAATGATGCGAAATTGTTCCGTGATCTGAGGATTATCCTCATTGCTGCACAGAAGAATTATGTCCTTGATGCACCGCTAGGTGACAGACCTATTGCAGGAGCAGATGCAGATGTTATGAATGTTTTGACAAAAGCTCGGTATGATGACTACTTGATAGTTTAAGTGCACCATGCTTTACGGCTTAGAACCGGGACTTCAAAAACGTTTTGAACGCCACGGAGCATATAAGATGTTACAAGAGTTGAAATTAGTATTTCATACTCATGCCCGTGTCGAGAGGTTTGAGACCTCTGACAGTACTTTGCCTACAAGATGGAGGAGAATAGCTCAACCAGTGAGCATGTGCTCAGATTGTCTGGGTACTGCAATTGCTTGAATCAAGTGGGAGTTAATCTTCCAGATAAGATAGTAATTGACAAAGTTCTCTAGTCACTATCACCAAGTTAGTAGAACTTCGTGATGAACTATAATATGCAAGGGATGACGAAAGTAATTCCCGAGCTCTTCGCGATGCTGAAATCGGCGAAGGTAGAAATCAAGAAAGAGCATCAAGTGTTGATGGTTAACAAGACCACTTGTTTCAAGTAAAGGGCAAAGGGATAGAAGGGGAACTTCAAGAAGAATGACAAGCAAGTTGTCACTCCCATGAAGAAACCCAAAGCTAAACTCAAGCCTGAAACTAAGTGCTTCTACTGCAAAGGAAATGGTCACTGGAAGTGGAACTGCCCTAGATACTTGGCGGATAAGAAGGATGGCAAAGTGAACAAAGGTATATTTGATATACAGATTATTGATGTGTATTTTACTAGTGTTCATAGCAACCCCTCGGTATTTGATACTGGTTTAGTTGCTAAAGAGTAGTAACTCGAAATGGGAGTTGCATAATGAACAGAAACTAGTTAAAGGATGAAGTGACGATGTGTATTGGAAATAGTTCCAAGATTGATATGATCATCATCGCACACTCCCTATACTTTTGGGATTAGTGTTGAACCTAAATAAGTGTTATTTGGTGTTTGTGTTGAGCATGAATATGATTTGATCATGTTTATTGCAATACGGTTATTCATGTAAGTTAGAGAATAATTGTTGTTCTGTTTACATGAATAAAACCTTATATGGTCATACACCCAATGAAAATGGTTTGTTGGATCTCGATCGTGTGATACACATATTCATAATATTGAAGCCAAAAGATGCAAGGTTAATAATGATAGTGCAACTTATTTGTGGCACTGCCGTTTAGGTCATATTGGTGTAAAGCGCATGAAGAAACTCCATAGTGATGGACTTTTGGAATCACTTGATTATGAATCATTTGGTGCTTGCGAACCATGCCTCATGGGCAAGATGACTAAAACTCCAGTCTCCGGAACTGTGGAGCGAGCAACAGAGTTGTTGGAAATCATACATACTGATGTATGCGGACCAATGAGTGTTGAAGCTCGCGGCGGGTATCGTTATTTTCTAACCTTCACTGATAATTTGAGCAGATATGGGTATATCTACTTAATGAAGCACAAGTCTGAAACATTTCAAAAGTTCAAAGAATTTCAGAGTGAAGTGGAGAATCATCGTAACAGAAAATAAGAGTTTCTACGATGTGATCGTAGAGGTAAAATATTTGAGTTAGCGAGTTTGGCCTTCAGTAAAAAACAATGTGAAATAGTTTCACTACTCATGCCACCTGGAACACCACAGTGTAATGGTGTGTCCGAACGTCATAACCGTACTTTATTAGATATGGTGCGATCGATGATGTCTCTTACCGATCTACCACTATCGCTTTTGGGGTTATGCATTAGAGACAGCTACATTCACGTTAAATAGGGCACCAACTAAATCCGTGGAGATGACACCGTATGAACTGTGGTTTGACGAGAAACCTAAGCTGTCATTTCTTTAAGTTTGGGACTGCAATGCTTATGTGAAAAAGTTTCAACATGATAAGCTCGAACCCAAATCGGAGAAGTAAATCTTGATAGGATACCCAAAAGAAATTGTTGGGTACACCTTCTATCACAGATCCGAAGGCAAGGTCTTTGTTGCTAAGAGTGGATCCTTTCTAGAGAAGGAGTTTCTCTCGAAAGAAGTGAGTGGGAGGAAAGTAGAACTTGATGAGGTAATTGTACCTTCTCCCGAATTGGAAAGTGGAACATCACAGAAACTAGTTCCAGTGATTCCTACACCAATTAGTGAGGAAGCTAATGATGATGATCATGAAACTTCAGATCAAGTTTCTGCTGAACTTCGTAGATCAACCAGAGTTCGTTCCGCACCAGAGTGGTACGGCAACCCGGTTCTGGAAGTCATGTTACTGGACCATGATGAACCTACGAACTATGAGGAAGCGATGATGAGCCCAGATGCCGCAAAATGGCTTGAGCCATGAAATCTGAGATGGGATCCATGTATGAGAACAAAGTATGGACTTTGGTTGACTTGCCCGATGGTCGGCAAGCCACTGAAAATAAATGGATCTTTAAGAGGAAGACTGACGCCGATGGTAATGTTATTGTCTACAAAGCTTGACTTGTTGCGAAAGGTTTTCGACAAGTTCAAGGTGTTGACTACGATGAGATTTTCTCACCCGTAGCGGTGCTTAAGTCTGTCCGAATCATGTTAGCAATTGCCACATTTTATGAAATCTGGCAAATGGATAACGAAACTGCGTTCTTTAATGGATTTATTAAAGAAGACTTGTATATGATGCAACCAGAAGATTTTGTCAATCCTAAAGGTGCTAACAAAATGTGCAAGCTCCAGCGATCCATCTATGGACTGGTGCAAGCATCTCGGAGTTGGAATATACGCTTTGATAAGTTGATCAAAGCATATAGATTTATACAGACTTGCGGTGAAGCCCGTATTTACAAGAAGTGAGTGGGAGCACTACAACCTTTCTGATAAGTATATGTGAATGACATATTGTCGATCAAAAATGATGTAGAATTTTCTGTAAAGCATGAAGGAGTGTTTGAAAGGAGTTTTTCAAAGAAAGACCTTGGTGAAGCTGCTTACATATTGGGCATCAAGATCTATAGAGATAGATCAAGACGCTTGATAAGACTTTCGATGAGTACATACCTTGATAAGATTTTGAAGTAGTTCAAAATGGATCAGTCAAAGAAGGAGTTCTTCCCTGACTTGTAAGGTGTGAAGTTGAGTAAGACTCAAAGCCAGACCACGGCAGAAAAATATAGAGAGAATGAAAGTCATTCCCTATGCCTCAGCCATAGGTTCTATAAAGTATGCCATGCTGTGTACCAAACATGTTGTGTATCTTGCCATGAGTTTGTCAAGGGGGTACAATAGTGATCTAGGAGTAGATCACTGTACAGCGGTCAAAATTATCCTTAGTAACTGGATGACTAAGGAAATGTTTCTCGATTATGGAGGTGATAAAGAGTTCGTCGTAAAGGGTTACGCCGATGCAAGCTTTGACACTAAATCCAGATGACTCTAAGTATCAATCTGGATGCGTATTGAAAGTGGGAGCAATTAGCTAGAGTAGCTCTATGCAGAGCATTGTAGACATAGAAATTTGCGAAATACATACGGATCTGAATGTGACAGACCCGTTGACTAAACTTCTCTCACGAAGCAAAACATGATCACACCTTAGTATTCTTTGGGTGTTAATCACATAGAGATGTGAACTAGATTATTGACTCTAGTAAACCCTTTGGGTGTTGGTCACATGGCGATGTAAACTATGGGTGTTAATCACATGACGATGTGAACTATCGGTGTTAAATCACATGGCGATGTGAACTAGATTATTGACTCTAGTGCAAGTGGGAGACTGAAGGAAATATGCCCTAGAGGCAATAATAAAGTTGTTATTTTATATTTCCTTATATCATGATAAATGTTTATTATTCATGCTAGAATTGTATTAACCGGAAACTTAGTACATGTGTGAATACATAGACAAAACAGAGTGTCCCTAGTATGCCTCTACTAGACTAGCTCATTGATCAAAGATGGTTATGTTTCCTAACCATAGACATGAGTTGCCATTTGATCAACGGGATCACATCATTAGGAGAATGATGTGATGGACAAGACCCATCCGTTAGCTTAGCAACTTGATCGTTTAGTTTTATTGCTATTGCTTTCTTCATGACTTATACATGTTCCTATGACTATGAGATTATGCAACTCCCGAATACCGGAGGAACACTTTGTGTGCTACCAAACGTCACAACGTAACTGGGTGATTATAAAGGTGCTCTACAGGTGATTCCGAAGGTACTTGTTGGGTTGGCGTATTTCGAGATTAGGATTTGTCACTCCGATTGTCGGAGAGGTATCTCTGGGCCCTCTCGGTAATGCACATCATAATAAGCCTTGCAAGCAAATGACTAATGAGTTAGTCACGAGATGATGTATTATGGAACGAGTAAAGAGACTTGCCGGTAACGATATTGAACTAGGTATGATGATACCGACGGTCGAATCTCGGGCAAGTAACATACCGATGACAAAGGGAATAACGTATGTTGTTATGCGGTTCGACCGATAAAGATCTTTGTAGAATATGTAGGAGCCAATATGGGCATCCAGGTTCCGCTATTGGTTATTGACCAGAGAAGTGTCTCGGTCATGTCTACATAGTTCTCGAACCCGTAGGGTCCGCACGCTTAACGTTTCGTTGACGATATAGTATTGAATGAGTTATGTATGTTGGTGACCGAATGTTGTTCGGAGTCCCGGATGAGATCACGGACATGATGAGGAACTCCGGAATGGTCCGGAGATAAAGATTAATATATGGGATAATAGTGTTTGACCTCCGGAAGGGTTCCGGAATTCACCGGAAGGGGTTCCGGATGTTTCCCGAAATGTTTGGGTACGAGAACACTTTATTTGGGCCAAAGGGGAAAGCCCACGAGGCTTTAGGAAAGTGCAAAAGGAAGTTTTGCGGAGATCAGAGACTAGACGCCAGGAACCCTGGCGTCTAGGGGGTAGACGCCGGGAACCCTGGCGTCTAGCCCTGGAGTCCGAGTGGGACTCTTTCCTTTCGGGCAAAACCGACTTTGAGGAGGCTTTTGCTCCAAGTTTCGACCCCAGGGCTCAACATATAAATAGAGGGGTAGGGCTAGCACCCAAGACACATCAAGATACACCAAGCCGTGTGCCGGCTACCCCGACCCTCTAGTTTATCCTCCGTCTAGTTTCTGTAGTGCTTGGCGAAGCCCTGCAGAGATTGTTCTTCATCAACAACCGTCACCACGCCGTCGTGCTGCCGGAACTCATCTACTACTTCGCCCGTCTTGCTGGATCAAGAAGGCGAGGACGTCATCGAGCTGAACGTGTGCTAAACGCGGAGGTGCCGTACGTTTGGTACTAGATCGGGACGGATCGTGAAGGTGCACGACTACATCAACCGCGTTGATAAACGCTTCCGCTTTCGGTCTACAAGGGTACGTAGACACACTCTCCCCTCTCGTTGCTATGCATCTAGTAGATAGATCTTGCGTGATCGTAGGAAAATTTTGAAAATACTAAGTTCCCCAACAGCCTTCCCGGGGCATCCCGAAGCTTAGGCTTTTGGTTGTCCTTGAGTTTTACCTTGGGGTGCCATGGGCATCCCCAAGCTTAGGCTCTTGCCACTCTTTGTTCCATAGTCCATCACAACAATACTCAAAACTTGATAACTTCACAACACAAAACTTAGACAAAAATCTCGTGAGCTCCGTTAGTATAAGAAAGCAAACCACCACTCAAAGGTACTGCAATGAATTCATTCTTTGTTTATATTGGTGTTAAACCTACTGTGTTCCAACTTCTCTATGGTTCATACTTCCCAATACTACTCATAGATGCATTGAAATAAGCAAACAACACACGAAAAACAGAATCTGTCCAAAACAGAACAGTCTGTAGTAATCTGCAGGTTTCGCATACTTCAGTAACTCCTAAAAATTCAAACTAAATTGGTAAACGTGAGGAATTTGTCTATTAATCATCTGCAAAAAGAAACAACTACATAGCACGCTCCAGTAAAATCTGGTGATCATTCTAGCGAGCACTAACAATTCTGTTTTTCACAACAAGATCATATAAACTTCACACAAGTATTCCCAAAGGTTCTACTAGGTACAAACACTAACTAAAACACAAAACCACATCTAAACAGAATCTAGATGCAATATATATTCCTAAACAGAAGCAAAAACAAAAAAATAAAATTGGGTTGGCTCCCAACAAGCGCTATCGATTTACGCCCCTAGCTAGGCACGATACACGGATAGATTCATATGGGAATTTGATTTTCTTTCCAGGAAAGTGTTCCATGCCTTTCCTTAACGGAAATTGGAATCTAATATTTCCTTCCTTCATGTCAATAATTGCACCAATTGTTGTAAGGAAAGGTCTACCAAGAATAATAGGACATGAAGGATTGCAATCTATATCAAGAACAATGAAATCTACGGCCACATAATTCCTATTGGCAACAATAATAACATCATTAATCCTTCCCATAGGTTTCTTAATAGTGGAATCCGCAAGATGCAAATTTAAAGAACAATCATCAAGCTCATGGAACCCTAGCAAATCACACAAAGTTTTTGGAATAGTGGAGACACTTGCACCCAAATCACACAAAGCATAGCATTCATGATCTTTAATTTTTATTTTGATAGTAGGTTCCCACTCATCATAAAGCTTTCTAGGGATAGAAACTTCTAACTCAAGTTTTTCTTCATAAGATTGCATCAAAGCATCAACTATGTGTTTGGTAAAAGCTTTATTTTGACTATAAGCATGCGGAGAGTTTAGTATGGATTGCAACAAGGAAATACAATCAATCAAAGAGCAATTATCATAATTGAATCCCTTGAAATCCAAAGTAGTGGGTTCATCACTATGCAAAGTTTTAATCTCTTCAGTCCCACTTTTAAAAAAATTAGCATCAAGATCTAAAAACTCTGAATCATTGGGACACCTTAAAGTAGAATCATCTCCAATCCTATCTTCATCAAGATTTATACTAGAAAACAAGGATCTAATAGGAGACACATCAATAACTTAGATCTTCATGTTTATTTTCATGATAACTAAAGAACACGCTTTTATATAATTCTCTCTTTTAGCACGCATCGTAGCGGTTCTTTCTTTGCATTCATCAATGGAAATTCTCATGGCTTTCAGAGACTCATTGATATCATGCTTAGGTGTGATATATCTAAGTTTCAAAGAAACAACATCAAGAATAATTCTATCCACACTTCTAGCCAATTCATCAATCTTAAGCATTTTTTCTTCAAGCATAGCATTGAAATTCTTTTGCGAAATCATAAACTCCTTAACACTAGTTTCAAATTCAAAAGGCATCTTTCCATAAGAGTTGTTGTAGGAATTACCATAATTATTATGGGAATTACTAGGAAAAGTCCTAGGATTAAAGTTCCCTCTATAAGCATTATTACCAAAATTATTCCTACCAACAAAATTCACTTCCAAAGATTCATTGTTATTTTCAACCAAAGTGGACAGATGCATATCATTAGGATCAGAAGAAGCACTCTTAGCAGCAAACAATTACATAAGTTCATCCATCTTTCCACTCAAAACACTAATCTCTTCAATAGCATGCACTTTTTTACTAGTAGATCTTTCGTTGTGCCACTGAGAATAATTAACCATAATATTATCTAGGAGTTTGGTAGCTTCTCCTAAGGTAGTTTCCATGAAAGTGCCTCCTGCGGCTGAATCTAAAAGATTTCTAGAAGCAAAATTCAAGCCAGCATAAAAGTTCTGAATAATCATCCATAGATTCAAACCATGTGTAGGCCTATTACGTATCATTAATTTCATTCTCTCCCAAACTTGTGCAACATGCTCATGATCTAGTTGCTTAAAATTCATAATATCGTTTCTAAGAGAGATGATCTTAGCCGGAGGGAAATACTTTGAGATAAAAGCATATTTGCACTTATTCCACGAATCAATAGTATTTCTAGGCAAAGAGGAAAACCAAGTTTTAGCACGATCTCTAAGTGAAAACGGAAATAACTTCAATTTAACAATATCGTTATCCGTATCCCTTTTCTTTTGCATATCACACAAATCAACAAAGTTGTTTAGATGGGTAGCGGCATCTTCACTAGGAAGGCCGGAGAATTGATCTTTCATGACAAGATTAAACAAAGCAGCATTGATCTCATAAGATTCAACATCGGTAATAGGAGCAATCGGAGTGCTGATAAAATCATTATTGTTGGTATTGGAGAAGTCACACAATTTGGTATTGTTTTGAGCCATAGTGACAAGCAAGCAATCCAACACACACAAGCAAACAAGAGGCAAGTGAACGATAAACACACGGCAGAAGAAGGGCAAATAAACGGCAAGGGTGAAGTGGTGGAGAGGAAAACGAGAGGCACAAAAAATGTAATGCGAATGATAAGGGTTTGTGATAGGTACTTGGTATATGACTTTTGCGCAGCGGCGCCAAAAATTCTTCTTGCTACTTCTTGAGCTTGTGTTGTATTTCCTCGAAGAGGAAAGGGTGATGCAGCACTTTAGCGTAAGTATTTCCCTTAGATTTCGAGAACCAAGATATCAATCCAGTAGGAGACCACGCGCGAGTCCCTCGCACCTGCACAAACAAATAAGAACTTCACAGCCAACGCGATAAGGGGTTGTCAATCCCTTTACGGTCACTTACGAAAGTGAGATCTGATAGACATGATAGTTTGATATTTTTGGTATTTTTGGTTATAAGAACAGAAAGTAAAAGCGGAAAAGTAAAGTAGATTGTAGATTGATATGTTGAGAATAGACCCGGGGGCCATAGTTTTCTCAAGTGGCTTCTCCCATGATAGCGATATTCTACGGCCGGTAAACAAATTACTGTCGAGCAATTGATAGAAAAGCGAATAATTATGAGACTATCTAGGCATGATAATTATATATAGGCATCACGCCCGAGACAAGTAGACCGAAACGACTCTGCATCTACTACTATTACTCCACACATCGACCACTATCCAGCATGCATCTAGTGTATTGAGCTCATAAGAACAGAGTAACGCCTTAAGCAAGATGACATGATGTAGAGGGATAAACTCAAACTTAGTGATATAAACCGCATCTTTTTATCCTCGATGGCAACAATACAATACGTGCCTTGCTGCCCCTACTGTCACTGGGAAAGGACACCGCAAGATTGAACCCAAAGCCAAGCACTTCTCCCATTGCAAGAACTATAGATCTAGTAGGCCAAACCAAACCAATTATTCAAAGAGACTTGCAAGGATATTATAATCATACATAAAGAGTTCAGAAAAGAACCAAATATTTCTCATAGATAATCTTGATCATAAACCCACAACCGCGAAAAGAGATTACATCGAATAGATCTCCTCGAAGACCGAGGAGAACTTTGTATTGAGATCCAAAGAGAGAGAAGAAGCCATCTAGATACTAGCTATGGACCCGAAGGTTTATGGTAAACTACTCACAACTCATGGTGAGGCGATGATGATGATGTAGAAGCACTCCGTGGTAGATCCCACCTCTGGCGGAGCTCTGGAACAGGCCCGAAGATGGGATCTCACGGGAATAGAAGGTTATGGCGGTGGAACTAGGGTTTTCTCTGTTGTTCTGATGGTTTTGGGGTACATAGGTATGTATAGGAGGAAGGAGGGCACCGGGGGCCAAACGTGGGGCCTACGAGGTAGGGGGCGCGCCCCCACCCTTGTGGGCACCACGTGTGCCCTACTCCGTGGTTCTCAAGTCTCCCGTGCATGATTTTCTCCAAAAATATCTCTCCCGAAGGTTTCATTCCGTTTGGACTCCGTTTGATAATCCTTTTCTGTAAAACGCTGAAACAGGCAAAAAACAGCAATCTGGACTAGGCCTTTGGGTTTGTAGGTTAGTCCCAAAAAATAATATAAAAGTGTATGACAAATCCCATTAAACATCCAAAACATCATAAATAATAGCATGGAACAATAAAAAATTATAGATACGTTGGAGACGTATCAGTTACCGATAATTTCAGTGCTTGCCTCTGTTGGAAAAGGTAGTGCCTAGAAGGCGCTTAGGCACGCCTAGGCTCTAGGCAATGGCCAAACGCCTCGCCTAGGGCATAAATGGAGATCTAGGCAGGGCAAGCAAGGAATTGTCTACCCAAGTAAGGAATCAGGCCACATACTGCACTGATATGCCAAACGGCTTATATTCCAATGGCATTAATCGATAATTAACTTATTTATATACTCCAAATAATACCAACACCCATATAATAATCACAATTATACTACGAGTAAAAACTATATTACCGCCTAGGCTACGCCTAGGACGCTTAGGCACTAGGCGAAGGCCGACCGCCTCGCTTACGCCTACCGCTTTTTCCTGCTTGCAGAAAATACCTTACTAAAAACTGCCTATCATTTCCTTGTGCTCCTCGTTGGGTTCAACACTCTTACTTATCGGAAGGACTAAGATAGATCCCCTACACTTGTGGGTCATCAAGGCTCTTTTCTGGCGCCGTTGCCGGGGAGTGAAGCGCCTTTGGTAAGGAAAAATTTATATAGTGTGCTGAAATTTACTGGCACTTGTTACTATGGCTCATCATCCTTTGAGGGGCTTGTTCGGGGTATCTTCACCCCGACCAGAAGAGCAAAGAGTTGCTCCTCAACCTACTGAAACTACTGAAAATGTTTGCTTTGAAATTCCTTCGGGTATGATAAAGAAACTGCTAGATAATCCTTTTACAGGAGACGGAACACTGCATCCCGATTTACACCTAATCTATGTGGATGAAGTTTGTGGATTGTTTAGGCTTGCAGGTATGCCCGAGGATGTTATCAAGAAGAAGGTCTTTCCTTTATCTTTGAAGGGAGATGCATTGACATGGTTTAGGCTATGTGATGATATTGGATCATGGAACTATAATCGGCTGAAGTTGGAATTTCATCAGAAGTTCTACCCTATGCATCATGTTCATCGTGATCGTAATTATATATATAATTTTTGGCCTCGCGAAGGAGAAAGCATATCTCAAGTTTGGGGGAGGCTTAAGTCAATGTTATATTCATGCCCCAATCATGAGCTCTCAAGAAAAATGATCATTCAAAATTTTTATGCTCGGCTTTCTCTCAATAATCGCACCATGCTCGATAATTCTTGTGCTGGTTCTTTTATGATGAAGACTATTGAATTCAAATGGGATTTATTGGAAAGAATTAAGTGCAACTCTGAATATTGGGATCTCGACGAAGGTAAGGAGTCAGGTATGACCCCTAAGTTTGATTGTGTTAAAGATTTTATGGATACCGATGTTTTCCGTGAATTTAGCACTAAATATGGACTTGACTCTGAGATAGTAGCTTCTTTCTGTGAATCATTTGCTACTCATGTTGATCTTCCCAAGGAGAAGTGGTTTAAATACCATCGTCCCATTGAAGTAAAAGTAGTTAAACCTATTAAATTTGAAGAAAATACTATCACTTATAATGTTGATCCTACTGCTTATATTGAGAAACCGTCTTTCCCTGTTAGAATAAAGGATCATGCTAAAGCTTCAGCTGTGGTTCATAAGAGTAGTACTAGACCACCCACACCCTCTGAGTAAATTAAAGTTGAACCTAGTGTTGCTATGGTTAAATATCTCTTGGTTGAGAATTTAGATGGACATGTTATTTACCTCCAAGAGGAAGCTGCTAGAATAGCCAAACCCGACGCTAGGAATAAACATAGACCTGTTGTAGGCTTGCATGTTATTTCTGTTAAAATAGGAGATCATTGCTATCATGGTTTATGTGACGTAGGTGCTAGTGCGAGTGTAATACCCATTTCTTTATACGATGAAATTATGCATGATATTGCACCCGCTGAGCGAGAAGGTATTGATGTTACTATAAAGCTTGCTAATAGAGACACTATTCACCAATTGGGATTGTTAGAGATGTTGAAGTTTTGTGTGGGGAAGTTAAATACCCTACTGCTTTTCTTGTTCTTGGTTCCCCACAAGATGATTTTTGTTCCCATTATATTTGGTAGACCCTTCTTGAATACTGTTAATGCTAAGATAGACTGCGTAAAAGATATTGTTACCGTTGGTTTAGGGGATATGTCTCATGATTTTAACTTTGCTAAATTTCCTAGACAACCCCATGACAAAGAATTACCTAGTAAGGATGAAATTATTGGTCTTGATTCTATTGCTGTGCCTCCTAACGACCCTTTAGAACAATATCTGCTAGACCATGAAAATGATATGTATATGAATGAGAGAAGGGAAATAGATGAAATATTCTTTAAGCAGGGACCCGTATTGAAAAACAACTTGCCTGTTGAAATCCTAGGGGATCCTCCTCAACCCAAGGGTGATCCCGTGTTTGAACTCAAACCTTTACCTGATAACCTTAATTATGTTTATCTTGATGAAAAGAAGATATATCCTGTTATTATTAGTGCTAACCTTTTAGAGCAGGAAGAAGAAAAATTATTGAAAACTCTAAAGAAGCATCGTGCTGCTATTGGATATACTCTGGATGATCTTAAGGGCATTAGTCCCACTTTATGCCAACACAAGATAAAATTGGAAGAGGATGCTAAACGGGTTATTGATCATCAACGACGGTTAAATCCTAAGATGAAAGAAGTGGTAAGGAAGGAAATACTAAAGCTTCTAGAGGCAGGTATTATCTATCATGTTGCTGATAGTCAGTGGGTAAGTCATGTCCATTGTGTCCCTAAGAAGGGAGGTATGACTGTTGTTCCTAAAGATAAAGAAGAATTGATCCCACAAAGAATTGTTACATGTTATAGGATGGTAATTGATTTCCACAAATTAAATAAAGCTACTAAGAAAGATCATTACCCTTTGCCTTTTATTGATCAAATGCTAGAAAGGTTATCCAAACATACTCATTTTTGCTTTCTAGATGGATATTCTGGTTTCTCTCAAATACCTGTGTCAAAAGGGGATCAAGAAAAGAGCACTTTTACTTGTCCTTTCGGTACCTTTTCTTATAGATGTATGCCTTTTGGTTTATGTAATTCACCTGCTACCTTTCAAAGATGCATGATGGCTATATTCTCTGATTTTTGTGAAAAGATTGTTGAGGTTTTTGTGGATGACTTCTCCGTTTACGAAACTTCTTTTGATGATTGCTTGAGCAACCTTGATCGAGTTTTGCAGTGATGTGAAGACACTACTCTTGTCTTGAATTGGGAGAAGTGCCACTTTATGGTTAATGAAGGCATTGTCTTGGGACATACAATTTCTGAAAGAGGTATTGAAGTTGACAAAGCTAAAGTTGATGATATTGAAAAGATGTCGTGTCCTAAGGACATCAAAGGTATACGAAGTTTCCTTGGTCATGCCGGTTTTATAGGAGGTTCATTAAGGACTTCTCCAAAATCTCCAGGCCTCTAACTAATCTCTTACAAAAAGATGTTCCTTTTATCTTTGATGACTATTGTCTAGAAGCATTTGAAATACTTAAGAAAGCATTGATCTCTGCACCTATTGTCCAGCCTCCTGACTGGAATTTACCCTTTGAGATTATGTGCGATGCTAGTGATTATGCTGTAGGCGTTGTTCTAGGACAAAGAGTTGATAAGAAATTGAATGTTATCCAATATGCTAGTAAAACTCTAGATAGTGCCCAGAGAAATTATGCTACTACTGAGAAAGAATTTTTAGCAGTTGTATTTGCTTGTGATAAGTTTAGACCTTATATTGTTGATTCTAAAGTAACTATTCACACTGATCATGCTGCTATCAAATACATTATGGAAAAGAAAGATGCTAAACCTAGACTTATTAGATGGGTTCTCTTGCTGCAAGAATTTGATTTGCATAGTATTGATAGAAAGGGAGCTGAGAACCCCGTAGCAGATAACTTGTCTAGGCTAGAGAATATACTTGATGACCCACAACCTATTGATGATAGCTTTCCTGATGAACAATTAGCTGTCATAAATACTTCTCGTACTGCTCCATGGTATGCTGATTATGCTAATTACATTGTTGCTAAGTTTATACCTCCTAGCTTCACGTACAAGCAAAAGAAAAATTCTTCTATGATTTGAGACATTACTTCTGGGATGACCCACACCTTTATAAAGAAGGAGTAGATGGTATTATTAGACGTTGTGTACATGAGCATGAACAGGAACAGATCCTACGCAAGTGCCACTCCGACGCTTACGGAGGACACCATGCTGGAGATAGAACTGCACATAAGGTATTGCAATCTGGTCTTATTGGCCTACTCTCTTCAAGGATGCTCGTAAGTTTGTTTTATCTTGTGACGAATGTCAAAGAATTGGTAATATCAGTAGACGTCAAGAAATGCCTATGTATTATTCACTTGTTATTGAACCGCTTGATGTTTGGGGCTTTGATTATATGGGACCGTTTCCTTCCTCTAATGGGTACACACATATTTTAGTTGATGTCGATTATGTTACTAAGTGGGTAGAAGCTATTCCAACTAGTAGTGCTGATCACAACACTTCTATTAAGATGCTTAAAGAAGTTATTTTTCCGAGGTTTGGAGTCCCTAGATACTTAATGACTGATGGTGGTTCACACTTTATTCATGGTGCTTTCCGTAAAATGCTTGCTAAGTATGATGTTAACCATAGAATTGCATCCCCTTACCACCCACAGACTAGTGGTGAAGTAGAATTAAGTAATAGAGAGCTGAAATTAATTTTGTAAAAGAAAGTTAATAGGTCTAGAAAGAATTGGTCCAAGAAACTTGATGATGCATTATGGGCCTATAGAACTGCATACAAAAATCCTATGGGTATGTCTCCATATAAAATGGTTTATGGAAAAGCATATCACTTACCTCTTGAGCTAGAACATAATGCATATTGGGCTATTAAAGAGCTCAATTATGATTTCAAACTTGCCGGTGAGAAGAGGTTATTTGGCATTAGCTCTCTTGATGAATGGAGAACCCACGTGAAAGAACATGCGGTGCCCCCATGTTTGGTTTTGGTAATTGATGACAATCTCTATGGACTAATGGTTGCCTTGAGTTATATTTGAAGGGTTTGTCCATAGGCTTTTCTTGGAGTTCATTTGTTGGTTTCAAGGAGAGTTTGTGATGACCAAGGTGCTATTAAGGAATTATCCAAAGATTGGTCTTGTGGGTGTTGAGATTATTGCAAGCATGTCTTGAAGAAGAAGAGTTTGTGATCATTCATGTTTACCTTCAAGACATCATCCAAATGAAGAGAGTTGGAAAGATTCAAGGTTGATCAAAACTAAGTCAAAGAATGAATCAAGTTTATCAACACACAAAGTGTAGAAGATGTATCGAGAGGGATCAAGCAATCCCATGGTATGGTAAGCATTGCCAATCACGCTTTGTGTACTAACCCATGGTCCTCGTGAGAGTTCTTTGTGGGGTTAGGTTGCGGTGTGCAAGTTCAAGTGGAGCATCACGAAGACATCAAGTGCTTGAAGCTTGCCGTCCATTGTGGTGACAAGGGACTTGTGAAGATATGTCTAAGAGTGCCTCACCCATAGTGGAGTATGGGGGAGCAATCTAATAGTCTTCACCGAGACAACGCAATCAAGAAAGGTGGTCCAACTTGAGGAAGTCAAGATCGTCTACATCTAGCTCAAGTGGACTTTCTGCAAAGCAAAGGTTTGCCCTTGATATGTTTTCTATTTTACCGGTCTCGTGGTGGTAGTTGGGAGACCGGGTTATAGGATCGTTTGCCGTACTATCAAGAGGGGCTCTCAAGTTGGTAGCTTGATCGTATCGTTAGTAGAGATCTCAAACCATTGCATCCTTGCATCATCTTTATTGGTTCTTGTTTGGTTCTTCTCCTTGTGAGATTTAGAGCTTATGGTCATCTTGATTACAAGCTCGAGTTCATCGAAAACGGAGTTCACATGCATCTTTTATGATGTTTTCGATGTTGGAGGTTATGCCGGTTCTTCCCTGATGGAGTGTTCACTCCTCCATTTCTTAGGCATACCTCCCTGCCTCTTCTTACTATAACATTTTGCTCTTTGGATGCTTCTCGTTGTCATCTATCCAACAAGCTTGAGTTTGCTCAATTCGGAGCTCACATGAAGAAGTTATGGCAGTTCTGGTTTTCCTGCATCCTCTGTTTTCTCTGCTTTGTTCTTGAAAGCCTCAAGCGGTAGTACTGCTCTCCGAGCGGTAGTACCGCTTATAAGAAGTAGTACCGCGGCCCTGTGCCGCGCTTAGTACCGCGGCTTTTGGGATGCGATTTTTCGTGTCGGGTTTCGTGGTAAGCGGTACTACCTCTCCCCTCGAGCGGTAGTACCTCTTATAAGCGGTACTACCTCTCCCCCCGAGCGGTAGTACCTCTTATAAGCGGTACTACCTCTCCCCTCGAGCGGTAGTACCTCTTATAAGCGGTACTACCTCTCCCCAGAGCGGTACTACCTCTCTGGCAGATTTTTAGCTCGTGTTTTTCTCTCTCGTTGGGCTGTTTTGACCGTGCTAAGCGGTAGTACCGCTCCTCCAGCGGTAGTACCGCTCGTGTGCGGGCTGAGCACATAACGGTTGGATTCGGGAGGCCCTATAAAAGGGTGTCTTCTTCCCCAATGAACCTTATCCTTTGAGCTCGTCTTCTTCCCCCATTGTTGACCTTCTTCGAGCTTGCTATCTCTCAATCCCTCCATGGATTCTTGCTAGTTTTTGGGGGAAAAGAGAGAGGAGATCTAGATCCACATTTCCACCAATCACTTTCTCCTCTAGGTGAGGGGAACCCCTTGGATCTAGATCTTGGAGTTCTTGGTTTTCTCCTTCTTGTTCTTCCTCTCTTTTCCCTCCCTAGCATTATTTGCTTTGGTGGGATTTGAGAGAGAAGGACTTGGGCACTCCGTGTGCCCTTGCCATTGCATTTGGTGCATCGGTTTGAGTTCTCCACGGTGATACGTGGAAGTGAAGTGTTGAGAAGCTTATTACTCTTGGGTGTTTGGTCACCCTAGAGCTTGTTCCTCTTGGGTGCCTTGGTGCCCTAGACGGTTGGTGTTGTTCGAAGCTCAATCATTGTGGTGTAAAGCTCCGGGCCAGCGTCGGGGTCTCCAATTAGGTTGTGGAGATTGCCCCGAGCAATTTGACGGGTAGCGGTGACCGCCCCCAAAGGTTGCCACGGTGACCGCCCCCAAGGGTTCCCATTTGTACGGGTTCGGTGACTGCCCTCAAGGGTCCCTTAGTGGAATCACGGCATCTTGCATTGTGCGAGGGCATGAGGAGATTACGGTGGCCCTAGTGGCTTCTTGGGGAGCATTGTGCCTCCACACCGCTCCAAACGGAGATTAGCATCCGCAAGGGTGTGAACTTCGGGATACATCGTCGTCTCTGCGTGCCTCGGTTATCTCTTACCCGATCCCTTTACTTATGCACTATACTTTATGATAGCCATATTGTTTCTTGTCATATATCTTGCTATCACCTAGTTGTTTATCTTGCTTAGCATAAGTTGTTGGTGCACATAGGTGAGCCTAGTTGTTGTAGGTTTTGTGCTTGACAAATTAACCGCTAGGTTTATTCCGCATTTGTTCGAGCCTAAACCGTAATTATTTTAAAGCGCCTATTGATGTCTACACACGCTTCTACTCTTGTAGACTATGTTGGGCCTCCAAGCGCAGAGGTTTGTAGGACAGCAGCAATTTCCCTCAAGTGGATGACCTAAGGTTTATCGAACTCAGGGAAGTGGAGGTTGAAGATGGTCTCTCTCAAGCAACCCTGCAACTAAGATACAAGAAGTTTCTTGTGTCCCCAACACACCTAATACACTTGTTAGATGTATAGGTGCACTAGTTCGGCGAAGAGATGTTAAATGGCAAGTGATATGGATGGCAAAACAAAGTAATATAAATCTGTAATAAAAAGTGCAGCAAGCAAACAAGTGGTAAACGCGAGCATAGATGGTATTGCAATGGTGGAAACAAGGCCTAGGGATCATACTTTCACTAGTGGCAACTCCCAACAACATTAACATAATCGAATCACATGATATTTCTCATAAAACATGCAATGGAGACGCATCCGGAGGTCATTCCTTCGTGGTCAAGAGAGGACGAGAATTATGTAGGGCTACAAAAGCACACCTCAAAGTTCGTAGTTCTCAATCTAAGAATTTCCCAATATCACCGCGGACATCCAAAGAGAGTCCCACAATCACCACAACATATCTAAAGGATAGTCAAAGACAAGCACCAAGAGACTCTCAATCTTCAATCAACACACAAGAGAGGAAATCACTCATGAAAATATTTTTCTAATCCATGTCCAATAGACCGCTGTCACCTTGGTCTCGGGGATTATACTAGATAAAGACAAGTGAGTACATCAATCCAATACATAGAGGAAGGGGAAATATCATGGGATCACCCTAGATTAACATAGCCTATGATCACAACGAAGATCACATCATGGGAGAGAGAGATAACCACATAGCTACACGTACGAGCCCTCGGCCTTGGAGAAGACTACTCACACATGGACATGGTGAGGAGGAGGTTGATGATGGTGTTGATGGAGAGGTGCAGCCCCGCGAGGAGGAGACGGCCGGCGGCAGCCATGGAGGCGGCGGCGGCGGCCCTAGGGGGCGGCGGCTCCTTGGCCCCCCTTCTTCCTTGTGGATGGTGCTGCAATGGTGCTGGTCCTCCCCTCCAAGACGGCGGCTTGGGAGGAGGAAAATTCGTGGCCCTTGGTGACCTAGGTTTCCTCTCTTTATATAGACTCTCGGATTCCCGTCATCAGATTTTGGGCCTCAGTAAAACGGGCTTTACTCGGCCGTCCGGACTCCGATTTGGACGACATTTATATCCAGAAGCATCGCCTCGAAATTCCCCACAACTTTCGCAACTAGACTTTTTCCGTTTGACGTCGTCTTCGGGCCGGAACGTGACCATCTTTAAAAAACGTTCTCAGACAGATTTCAGGAAAGTCAGAGTCCTACTCCAATACGACTCCTTTTGCGTTTTTGTCAATTTCCAAGTAATTCCTACACAATAAAGTGTAAAACAAGAACATTGTGCACTTTTGCAACCATTAGTAGGTTAGTCCAAATATGATCAAAAGTGTATGGAAGTGCATAAATATCATAGCAATATCACACAAAAAGGGCATGGAGCAAGCAGAAATTATAGATACGTTTTGGACGTATCAACATCCCCAAGCTTAATTCCTGCTCGTCCTCGAGTAGGTAAATGATAACAAGCATAATTTCTGTGGTGACATGCTATTAACCATATAAGAACTTTTCACAGTCACATAAGAAGTGCTTACTGAGACAATGAATCTGTAGTAATTAAGTTGCCTCATGAGAAAATCACAAAGAACTGAAAGTTTTACAATATGATACTGAAACACTCAATAGATTTGTAGTGAGCATGGTGTGCAAATATGTCAAAGTGATATCTCGCTTGCCCCCTTTAGTGAAGCAAAACATAAATGCAAGGGCACCTCCAAGGTTTAAGTGATGACTAGATACAATGATTTCAGAATAAATGATATCATAATCATGCAAAAGACAATGGTACTTTGGGACAATGCACATTACACTCAGAATGACAATCATGCTCTAAATAGTTGGTGCTTTAAAGAAGGTGGAGACTCTCGAACCGTGGCTTTTATTGGCAAGGTTGAAAACCCGTGGTCGGAAACAAAAACTAAACATGTACCAGAGCTCTTGGTTTTAAAAACAGAGGTAATAATTATTTTTTTAGATTATGCATATTTCGTCAACGAATGCTAGCAGATAACTCAATTACTTCTCGAGCTGGACAAGTTTCGAGGAACGGCTCCCGAATGAGAACGATCACATCCTCTTAATCTCCTTTGTTTATCACTGCCAAAGTTTTCTGGTTTCTCATGAACAAAGCGTGAAGGAGGGTTTGTTTGTTGTATAATTTTTTAATGAGCCGGGCGCACTCTATGCCAGTTCCTTCTCGTATTATGGGTTTGCACATTAGACATGCAATCCCGGGGTGAAGCTTGTCCAACTTAAAAAGATCATGAATTAACTACTACTTCCTCATGAGCTAAAACAGAGGCACAAAAGAGAAATGCTTTTTTTTGAATAATTTCGAGATGGTACATGAAAGTCTTCGTTAGGAATGGCAGGTAAATACCATGTATAGGAAGGTATGGTGGACTCATATGGCATAACTGGTTTAAAGGATTTTGGATGCACAAGCAGTCAGTCCGCTTAGTACAGGCGAAGGTTAGCAAAAGACTGGGAGCGACCAACTAAAAGAGCAATGACGTTCATAATCATGCAGAGCGACAAAGCAACATTGAATCAGGCATGGAAGTTATATCGCTACTCAGAAACTAAAGATCATCAAGGCTTGATAGACTTTCTTTACAGTCTTAAATATGCGTGAGCATACGCCAAGTCAATCAAAATAAATTCTTGAAGGAAGATATCACTAAACCATACCACATCATAAGCAAACAAATCATGTTGGTACTCCAATAACACATTGAGAACCCCCCAGCTATTTGAGACTAACCATAAGAAAACATGAACTACTAAGCACCATTATGCACATAGCATTTTTATCATAGACATATCAACCAGTGTAACAGAAGCCAACTCTCTTAACAAGATAAGCATGATAAATAAAGAGAGTTCCAGCGACCAACTAAACAAAAGCTCTTTAAAAAGATAAGCATGAAAACTAAGAACTGAACATGATAGTAGCTATTGAAAGACAAAGAACACACACAGCAAAGATAGACATGAAAATTCTATGTGATGTTCTAGGTTGAAGTGGAGCGTGTTTCTCTCTCACATAAAGAAAGCTGAGTTCCAACTCGTTATGAACAGCAAGCAAAGCTAAAGAAAACTAAAACGGAAACTAAAAGCAAGACGCTCCAAGCATAGCACATAACACATGAAGTGATAAAAATATAGTGGAACGAAAGACGAACTGGTAATTGTTGATGGAGAAGGGGATGCACGGGGGCATCCCCAAGATTAGACGCTTGAGTCTTCTTGAATATTTCTTGGGGGTGCATGGGGGCATCCCCAAGCTTGAGCGTTCGACACTCCTGAATCTTTTTATCATCTTCCCTCGCACACTTGAAAACTCCCTTCATACATAACTCATCATAATCTGATTAGCGAGGTTAGTACCCTTAATAAAATAATTGTTCCTTGCTGGAAATAAGGATATTCTTGAAGGTCTACTGTTTCTCAAGATTGCCAAAAGGTTTTTGCAAAGAAAAAGCAAGTTCAAGGTTTGCAAAATGAAGGAAAGGCAGAACAGGACAAAATCTGTGAAAAACAGACCAGCAGGTAGTAAATGATTTTTTCGGGGCACTTCTGCAGCTCAAATCAAAAAACTCAGAACAGACGCCCGAAAGCCAATTGTATAGAGCACGCTGTCGAAAAAATTCAGACCAAAAAGATGATCTGGTGATTTTATACGAATTTTTCTGTCCAAGGACAGAATCTGTTTCCTGGACAACACGTCACAACTTTTGAACTTTCTTGCAATCAGAGGCTACACTTGGCACAAAGCTGAAAAGTAAAGATACAATGATGATGCTACTGTAGTAAAAAACATCAAGACACAACAAAAGCAAAATAAAATTTTATTCATTGTGGGCTGCCTCCCAAAAGCGCTTTCTTTTATGCCTTTAAGTTAGGCATAAGACTTTAATGATGCTCTCGTAGGAATAAGAGTTGAAGAACAAAAGAGAGCATCATGAAGCAAATACAAAACACATTTAAGCCTAACATGCTTCCTATGCATAGGAATATTGCAATAGAATAATTCATTGAAGCACAAAGCAATAAGCATAGAAAGACAAAACAAGTGCAGCTTCAAAATATTCACCATAAAGAGAGGAAACTTCTTATTATTAAGATATTTAGAACCATGTCTCCCTCTCTCATTATAAATTTCAGTGGCATCATGGATGAACTCAACAATATAACTATCACATAAGGCATTATTTCCATGATCCAAAAGCATAAAAGTGTCATTACTCTTCATATAAGCAAAATCTTTCTTATTAGGAATAGTGAGAGTAAGACTATCATAATCATCATGGTAATCATCGTATTTAGGAGGAATATCATAATCATAATAAATTTTATCCTCAATAGTAGGTGGACTGAAAATATCGTATTCATCATTGTAATCATCATATATAGGAGGCATAGTATCATCAAAATAAATTTTCTCCTCAAAAGTTGGGGGACTAAAAATATCATGTTCATCAAACGTGTCATCCCCAAGCTTAGAGCTTTCCATGTCATTAGCAATATTGATATTAAATAAAAACATACTAATAACATCACCACCATTATGATTGTTATGCAAATAATAAAGTTCCAAAGGTTTTTTAATTTTTCTCTTCGAACACATCATGTCCAAGTTCAAGGTAGAGCTTATAAAGCTCTCTCATATTTTTGTTGTTTTCCATTAAGCAAAACTAGTGAAAATAAAAATAAGAAACAAAAAGATTTAATTGCAAGATCTAAAGATATACCTTGAAGCACTCACTTCCCCGGCAACGGCGCCAGAAATAGCTTGATGTCTACACACGCTTCTACTCTTGTAGACTATGTTGGGCCTCCAAGCGCAGAGGTTTGTAGGACAGCAGCAATTTCCCTCAAGTGGATGCCTAAGGTTTATCGAACTCAGGGAAGTAGAGGTTGAAGATGGTCTCTCTCAAGCAACCCTGCAACTAAGATACAAGAAGTTTCTTGTGTCCCCAACACACCTAATACACTTGTTAGATGTATAGGTGCACTAGTTCGGCGAAGAGATGTTAAATGGCAAGTGATATGGATGGCAAAACAAAGAAATATAAATCTGTAATAAAAAGTGCAGCAAGCAAACAAGTGGTAAACGCGAGCACAGATGTTATTGCAATGGTGGAAACAAGGCCTCGGGATCATACTTTCACTAGTGGCAACTCCCAACAACATTAACATAATCGAATCACATGATATTTCTCATAAAACATGCAATGGTGACGCACCCGGAGGTCATTCCTTCGTGGTCAAGAGAGGACGAGAATTATGTAGGGCTACAAAAGCACACCTCAAAGTTCGTAGTTCTCAATCTAAGAATTTCCCAATGTCACCGCGGCCATCCAAAGAGAGTACCACAATCACCACAACATATCTAAAGGATAGTCAAAGACAAGCACCAAGAGACTCTCAATCTTCAATCAACACACAAGAGAGGAAATCACTCATGAAAATATTTTTCTAATCCATGTCCAATAGACCGCTGTCACCTTGGTCTCGGTGATTATACTAGATAAAGACAAGTGAGTACATCAATCCAATACATAGAGGAAGGGGAAATATCATGGGATCACCCTAGATTAACATAGCCTATGATCACAACGAAGATCACATCATGGGAGAGAGAGATAACCACATAGCTACACGTACGAGCCCTCGGCCCGGAGAAGACTACTCACACTTGGACATGGTGAGGAGGAGGTTGATGATGGTGTTGATGGAGAGGTGCAGCCCCGCGAGGAGGAGACGGCCGGCGGCAGCCACGGAGGCGGCGGCGGCGTCCCTTGGGGGCGCCGCGGCGGCGGCGGCCCTAGGGGGCAGCGGCTCCTTGGCCCCCCTTCTTCCTTGTAGATGGTGCTGCAATGGTGCTGGTCCTCCCCTCCAAGACGGCGGCTTGGGAGGAGGAAAATTCGTGGCCCTTGGTGACCTAGGTTTCCTCTCTTTATATAGACTCTCGGATTCCCGTCATCAGATTTTGTGCCTCAGTAAAACGGGCTTTACTCGGCCGTCCGGACTCCGATTTGGACGAATTTTATATCCAGAAGCATTGCCTCGAAATTCCCCACTACTTTCGCAACTAGACTTTTTCCGTTTGACATCGTATTCGGGCCGGAACGTGACCATCTTTCAAAAACGTTCTCAGACAGATATCAGGAAAGTCAGAGTCCTACTCCAATACGACTCCTTTTGCGTTTTTGTCAATTTCCAAGTAATTCCTACATAATAAAGTGTAAAACAAGAACATTATGCACTTTTGTAACCATTAGTAGGTTAGTCCAAATATGATCAAAAGTGTATGGAAGTGCATAAATATCATAGCAATATCACACAAAAAGGGCATGGAGCAGGCAGAAATTATAGATACGTTTTGGACGTATCACCTATTCACCCCCCCTCTAGGCGACATCCACGATCTTTCAATTGGAATCAGAGACTCGTCTCTCTTTATAGGGCTTAACCGCCTAGAGAGTAAGGATGTCGACTAGGGGTTTAGGATTCTCTGACACTCTTAGTTTCAATGGCACAAATTTTGATGGTTGGGTAATTCGCATGCTTATTCTCTTTAGGGTCATGGACCCAAATTTAGAGCGGATTATAGATATGGGGTTTTCTCCTCCAAAGGATCCCCAAAGATTATCTTTAGAGGATGAGAAAAACTCTTATCTCAATGCTCAAGCTTCTAATGTGCTTTTTGATGCTTTGAGCAATGTAGTTTTATTTCCACTCATGTCGTTCCGAGATGCTCATGAGTTATGGACAAAGCTTCAAGATAAATATGGTGTGTCCAAGAATTGTGGGAATGATTGTTCTCCCTCCACCTCCGGACGTGTTGTCTTCTCAACTTCTTCTACTTCACCTACATGTGGTTTGCCACAAGGTAATGATATGGTGAGTAGTGTTGGTCATTGCAATGATGATAGTATGCTTATTGTGGATGATCCTTCATCACTATCTTATTGCAATACATCTTCTTTGGACTTTAACGCTTAGAGCACCCTACATGTTTCACATGTTTGTGTTGGTAGTCCTTGCATATCATGTAGAAATTGCTTGACTAAAACTCATGATGATATGCTTGCTATATCTTGTTGCCATGATAAAAATGCATCTATTTCCTTGAATTGTTATGCTAACAATGTAGAGGAAACCCAACACCCCATGGAACAAGATGTAGTCTTTGTTGGAGATATGCCCTAGAGGCAATAATAAAAGCATTATTATTATATCTCCTTGTTCATGATAATTGTCTGTTATTCATGCTTGAATTGTATTGTACGGAAACAGCGATACATGTGTGAATACATAGACCACAATGAGTCCCTGGTAGGCCTCTAGTTACCAGCTCGTTGATCAACAGATGGTCACGGTTTCCTGACCATGGACATGAGATGTCGGTGATAACGGGATCACATCATTAGGAGAATGATGTGATGGACAAGACCCAAACTTGAGCATAACACGAGATCGTATAGTTCGTAATGCATAAGCTTTTCGGTGTCAAGTATTTATTCCTTAGACCATGAGGTTGTACAACTCCCGGATACTGTAGGAGTACTTTGGGTGTGCCAACCGTCACAACGTAACTGGGTGGCTATAAAGGTACGCATCGGGTATCTCCGAAAGTGTCTGTTGAGTTGGTACGAACCGAGACTGGGATGTTGTCACTCCGTATGACGGAGAGGTACCTCTGGGCCCACTCGGTAATACATCATCATAATGAGCTCAATGTGACTAAGTAGTTAGTCACGGGATGATGGATTACGGATCGAGTAAAGAGACTTGCCATAACGAGATTGAACAAAGTATCGGCGATACCGACGATCGAATCTCGGGCAAGTACCGTACCGATGGACAAAGGGAATAACATACGGGATTGAGTGAATCCTTGACACAGTGGTTCATCCGATGAAGATCATTGAGGAACACGTGGGAACCAACACGGGTATCCAGATCCCGCTGTTGGTTATTGACCAGAGAGTGGTCTCGGTCATGTCTATGTGTCTCCCGAACCCGTAGGGTCTACACACTTAAGGTTCGGTAACGCTAGAGTCGTAGAGATAAATGCACGTGGAAACCCGAAAGTTGTTCGGAGTCCCGGATGAGATCCCGGACGTCACGAGGAGTTCCGGAATGGTCCGGAGGTAAAGATTGATATATGGGAAGTCCAGTTTCGGCCAACGGGTGATCTCCGGGGGTCACCGGGAGCGTCCCGGGACCACCGGAGGGGCCCCGGGGGTCCACCGGGTGGGGCCACCCATCCCGGTGGGGCCCCTAGGCCGTGAGGGGATGTGACCAGCCCTCTGGGCTGGCGCACCACTAAGGGAGGCCCACCTCTCCTGCGCCTAGGGATAAAACCCTAAGGGGAGGGGGGCCACCACTTGCCTTCGGGGAGGGGGACTCCTCCCTGGCCGCCGCCCCCCTTTGCAGATTGGATCTGCAAGGGGCTGGCGCCCCCCCTGGCCCCCTATATATATGTGGGGGGGGGCAGAGGGCAGCCGCACCTCAGCCCTGATGCCTCTCCCCCTTCCGTCACACCTCCCAACTCCCACGCAGGGCGCCCGGCGAAGCCCTGCTGCGATCTCCACTGCATCCGTCATCACGCCGTTGTGCTGCCGGATATCTGACGACTTCTCCTCCCCCCTTGCTGGATCAAGAAGGAGGTGACATTGCTGCACCGTACGTGTGTTGAACGCGGAGGTGCCGTCCGTTCGTCGCTAGATCATCGGTGACGAAGAACATGAAGAGTACGACTACTTCATCCTTGCTTCGTTGAAAGCTTCCGCACGCAATCTTCATAACGGTATGTAGATGCACTCTCAGTTGCTCGTTGCTAGATGTCTCCATAGTTGGATCTTGGTGAAGACGTAGAAATTTTTTGAATTATACTACGTTCCCCAACAGTGGCATCTGAGCCTAGGTTTTATGCGTAGCATCTTGCACGAGTAGAACACAAAGCAGTTGTGGGCGTATGATCTTGTTCAACTTTCTTACCGTTACTAGTCAATCTTGATTCGGCGGTATTGTGGGATGAAGCGGCCCGGACCGACCTTACACGTACGCTTATGTGAGACTGGTTCCACCGACAGACATGCACTAGATGCATAAGGTGGCTGGCGGGTGTCTGTCTCTCCTACTTTAGTCGGATCGGATTCGATGAAAAGGGTCCTTATGAAGGGTAAATAGAAGTTGACAAATCACGTTGTGGTTTTGGCGTAGGTAAGAAACGTTCTTGCTAGAAATCCTATAGAAGCCACGTAAAACTTGCAACAACAATTAGAGGACGTCTAACTTGTTTTTGCAGCATGTGTTTTGTGACGTGGTATGGCCAAGAACGAAGATGTGATGAATGATATATGTGATGTATGAGATTGATCATGTTTTTGTAATAGGGAATCACGACTTGCATGTCGATGAACTTGACAACCGGCAGGAGCCATAGGAGTTGTCTTTATTATTTTATGACCTGTGTGTCACTGAATAACGCCATGTAATTACTTTACTTCATTGCTAAACGTTAGCTATAGTAGTAGAAGTAATAGTTGGCGTGACGACTTCTTCAAGACACGATGATGGAGTTCATGATGATGAAGATCATGGTGTCGAGCCGGTGACAAGATGATCATGGTGCCCCGAAGATGGAGATCCAAGGAGCAAGATGATATTGGCCATATCATGTCACTTTAATTGATTGCATGTGATGTTTATCATGTTTATGCATCTTGTTTACTTAGAACGACGGTAGTAAATAAGATGATCTCTCACTAAAATTTCAAGTATTGTGTTTCCCCTAACTGTGCACCGTTGCTAAAGCTCGTTGCTCCGAAGCACCACGTGATGATCGGGTGTGATAGGTTCTAACGTTCACATACAACGGGTGTAAGACATATTTACACACGCGATACACTTAGGGTTCACTTGACGAGCCTAGCATGTACAGACATGGCCTCGGAACACGGAAGACCGAAAGGTCGAACACGAGTCGTATAGAAGATACGATCAACATGAAGATGTTCACCGTTTTTGACTAGTCCGTCTCACGTGATGATCGGACACGGACTACTCGATTCGGATCGTGTATCACTTGGATGACTTGAGAGATGTCATTCTGAGTGGGAGTTCATTATAATTTGATTAAGATGAACTTAATTATCATGAACTTAGTCTAAATTCTTTACAATATCTCTTGTAGATCAAATGGCCCACGCTCAGGTTTCCCTCAACTTCAACGCGTTCCTAGAGAAAACCAAGCTGAAAGACGATGGTAGCAACTATACGGATTGGGTCCGTAACCTGAGGATTATCCTCATAGCTGCCAAGAGATCATATGTCCTAGAAGCACCGCTAGGTGATGCACCTGCTCCCGATGCGGACCAAGACGTTTTGAACGTCTGGCAGTCGCGTAGTGATGATTACTCCCTGGTTCAATGAGGCATGCTTTACAGTTTAGAATCGGGGCTCCAAAAGCGTTTTGAGCACCATGGAGCATATGAGATGTTCGAAGAGCTGAAAATGGTTTTCCAAGCTCATGCCCGAGTCGAGAGATATGATGTCTCCGACGCATTCTACAGCTGTAAGATGGAGGAGAACAGTTCTGTCAGTGAGCACATCCTCAAGATTTCAGGATTGCACAACCGCTTGTCTCAGCTGGGAATGAATCTCCCAGATGAAGCGGTCGTTGACAGAATCCTCCAGTCGCTCCCACCAAGCTTCAAGAGCTTCGTGTTGAACTTCAATATGCAGGGGATGGAGAAGTCCATTCCCGAGGTGTATTCAATGCTGAAATCAGCGGAGGTAGACATCAAGAAAGAACATCAAGTGTTGATGGTCAATAAAACCACTAAGTTCAAGAAAGGCAAGGGAAAGAAGAACTTCAAGAAGGACGGCAAGGGAGTTGCCGCGCCTGGCAAGCCTGTTGCCGGGAAGAAGCCAAAGTATGGACCCAAGCCTGAGACAGAGTGCTTTTATTGCAAGGGAACGGGTCACTGGAAGTGGAACTGCCCCAAATATTTAGCAGACAAGAAGGCCGGCAACGTCAAAGGTATATATGATATACATGTTATTGATGTGTACCTTACCAGCACTCGTAGTAGCTCCTGGGTATTCGATACCGGTGCAGTTGCTCACATTTGTAACTCAAAACAGGAGCTGCGGAATAAACGGAGACTGGCGAAGGATGAGGTGACGATGCGCGTCGGGAATGGTTCCAAGGTCGATGTGATCGCCGTCGGCACGCTGCCTCTACATCTACCCTCGGGATTAGTTTTAAACCTGAATAATTGTTATTTAGTACCAGCTTTGAGCATGAACATTGTTTCTGGATCTCGTCTTATGCGAGATGGCTACTCTTTCAAATCAGAGAATAATGGTTGTTCTATTTATTTGAGAGATATGTTTTATGGTCATGCCCCGCTGGTCAATGGTTTATTTTTGATGGATCTCGAACGTAGTAATACACATATTCATAGTGTAGATGCCAAAAGATGTAAAGTTGATAATGATAGTCCCACATACTTGTGGCATTGCCGCCTTGGTCATATTGGTGTCAAACGTATGAAGAAGCTCCATTCAGATGGACTTCTGGAGTCTCTTGATTATGAATCATTTGACACGTGCGAACCATGCCTCTTGGGCAAGATGACCAAGACTCCGTTCTCCGGAACAATGGAGCGAGCAACCAACTTACTGGAAATCATACATACCGATGTGTGCGGTCCAATGAGTGTTGAGGCTCGCGGAGGCTACCGTTATGTTCTCACCCTCACGGATGACTTGAGTAGATACGGGTATATCTATTTGATGAAACACAAGTCTGAGACCTTTGAAAAGTTCAAGGAATTTCAGAATGAGGTTGAGAATCAACGTGACAGAAAAATAAAATTCTTGCGATCGGATCGTGGGGGTGAATATTTAAGTCATGAATTTGGCACACACCTTAGAAGCTGTGGAATTGTTTCACAATTGACACCGCCCGGAACACCTCAACGTAACGGTGTGTCCGAACGTCGAAATCGTACTCTGTTGGACATGGTGCGATCTATGATGTCCCTTACCGATTTACCGCTATCTTTTTGGGGTTATGCTTTAGAGACTGCCGCATTCACTTTAAATAGGGCTCCGTCGAAATCCGCTGAGACGACTCCGTATGAACTTTGGTTTGGCAAGAAACTGAAGCTGTCGTTTCTAAAAGTTTGGGGTTGCGATGCTTATGTCAAGAAACTTCAACCTGAAAAGCTCGAACCCAAATCGGAGAAATGCGTCTTCATAGGATACCCAAAGGAAACAATTGGGTACACCTTCTACCACAGATCTGAAGGCAAAGTCTTTGTTGCCAAGAATGGATACTTTCTAGAAAAAGAGTTTCTCTCGAAAGAAGTGAGTGGGAGGAAAGTAGAACTTGATGAGGTGACAGTCACCCCTCCTGGACCGGAAAGTAGCGCAGCGCAGGAAACTGTTCCTGAGGTGCCTGCACCGACAAGGGAGGAAGTTGATGATAATGATCATGAAGAAACAGATCAAGTTACTACTGAACTACGAAGGTCCACAAGGGCACGTTCCGCACCAGAGTGGTACGGCAACCCTGTCCTGGAAATCATGTTGTTAGACAACGGTGAACCTTCGAACTATGAAGAAGCGATGGCGGGCCCAGATTCCAATAAATGGCTTGGAGCCATGAAATCCGAGATAGAATCCATGTATGAAAACAAAGTATGGACTTTGGTGGACTTGCCTGATGATAGGCACGCCATAGAAAACAAATGGATATTTAAGAAGAAGACAGACGCGGATGGTAATGTGACCATCTATAAAGCTCGGCTTGTCGCTAAGGGTTATCGACGAGTTCAAGGGATTGACTACGATGAGACTTTCTCTCCCGTAGCGATGCTGAAGTCAGTCAGAATCATGTTAGCTATTGCCGCATTCTATGATTATGAGATATGGCAAATGGATGTCAAAACAGCATTCCTTAATGGCTTCCTCAAGGAAGAGTTGTATATGATGCAACCGGAAGGTTTTGTCGATCCAGAGAACGCTAACAAGGTATGCAAGCTCCAGCACTCGATTTACGGGTGGTGCAAGCATCTCGGAGTTGGAATATTCGCTTTGATGAAGTGATCAAAGCGTTTGGCTTTATACAGACTTATGGAGAAGCCTGTATTTACAAGAAAGTGAGTGGGAGCTCTGTAGCATTTCTCATATTATATGTGGATGACATATTGCTGATGGGAAATGATATAGAATTCTTGGAAAATGTAAAGGCCTACTTGAATAAAAGTTTTTCAATGAATGACCTTGGAGAAGCTGCTTACATATTAGGCATCAAAATCTATAGAGATAGATCGAGACGCCTCATTGGTCTTTCACAAAGTACATACCTTGACAAAATATTGAAGAAGTTCAATATGGATCAGTCAAAGAAAGGATTCTTGCCTGTTTTGCAAGGTATGAGATTGAGTAAGACTCAGTCGCCGACCACGGCAGAAGATAGAGAAAAGATGAGTGTCATTCCCTATGCCTCGGCAATAGGTTCTATCATGTATGCCATGCTGTGTACCAGACCTGATGTGAACCTTGCCATAAGTTTGGTAGGGAGGTACCAAAGTGATCCCGGTGTGGAACACTGGACAGCGGTCAAGAACATCCTGAAGTACCTGAAAAGGACTAAGGATATGTTTCTCGTTTATGGTGGTGACGAAGAGCTCGTCGTAAAGGGTTACGTCGATGCTAGCTTCGACACAGATCTGGATGACTCTAAGTCACAAACCGGATACGTGTATATTTTGAATGGAGGGGCAGTCAGCTGGTGCAGTTGCAAGCAAAGCGTGGTGGCAGCATCTACATGTGAAGCGGAGTACATAGCTGCTTCTGAAGCAGCGCAGGAAGGAGTCTGGATGAAGGAGTTCATCACCGACCTAGGAGTCATTCCAAGCGCGTCAAGCCCGATGACTCGCTTCTGTGACAACACTGGTGCTATTGCTATTACCAAGGAGCCCAGGTTTCACAAGAAGACCAAGCACATCAAGCGCCGTTTCAACTCCATCCGGAATTATGTTCAGGATGGAGACATAGATATTTGTAAAGTGCATACGGATCTGAATGTCGCAGACCCATTGACTAAACCTCTTTCACGAGCAACACATGATCAACACCAGAACTCTATGGGTGTTCGATTCATCACAATGTAACTAGATTATTGACTCTAGTGCAAGTGGGAGACTGTTGGAGATATGCCCTAGAGGCAATAATAAAAGCATTATTATTATATCTCCTTGTTCATGATAATTGTCTGTTATTCATGCTTGAATTGTATTGTACGGAAACAGCGATACATGTGTGAATACATAGACCACAATGAGTCCCTGGTAGGCCTCTAGTTACCAGCTCGTTGATCAACAGATGGTCACGGTTTCCTGACCATGGACATGAGATGTCGGTGATAACGGGATCACATCATTAGGAGAATGATGTGATGGACAAGACCCAAACTTGAGCATAACACGAGATCGTATAGTTCGTAATGCATAAGCTTTTCGGTGTCAAGTATTTATTCCTTAGACCATGAGGTTGTACAACTCCCGGATACTGTAGGAGTACTTTGGGTGTGCCAACCGTCACAACGTAACTGGGTGGCTATAAAGGTACGCATCGGGTATCTCTGAAAGTGTCTGTTGAGTTGGTACGAACCGAGACTGGGATGTTGTCACTCCGTATGACGGAGAGGTACCTCTGGGCTCACTCGGTAATACATCATCATAATGAGCTCAATGTGACTAAGTAGTTAGTCACGGGATGATGGATTACGGATCGAGTAAAGAGACTTGCCATAACGAGATTGAACAAAGTATCGGGGATACCGACGATCGAATCTCGGGCAAGTACCGTACCGATGGACAAAGGGAATAACATACGGGATTGAGTGAATCCTTGACACAGTGGTTCATCCGATGAAGATCATCGAGGAACACGTGGGAACCAACATGGGTATCCAGATCCCGCTGTTGGTTATTGACCAGAGAGTGGTCTCGGTCATGTCTACGTGTCTCCCGAACCCGTAGGGTCTACACACTTAAGGTTCGGTAACGCTAGAGTCGTAGAGATAAATGCACGTGGAAACCCGAAAGTTGTTCGGAGTCTCGGATGAGATCCCGGACGTCACGAGGAGTTCCGGAATGGTCCGGAGGTAAAGATTGATATATGGGAAGTCCAGTTTCGGCCAACGGGTGATCTCCGGGGGTCACCGGGAGCGTCGCGGGACCACCGGAGGGGCCCCGGGGGTCCACCGGGTGGGGCCACCCATCCCGGTGGGGCCCCTAGGCCGCGAGGGGATGTGACCAGCCCTCTGGGCTGGCGCACCACTAAGGGAGGCCCACCTCCCCTGCGCCTAGGGATAAAACCCTAAGGGGAGGGGGGCCACCACTTGCCTTGGGGGAGGGGGACTCCTCCCTGACCGCCGCCCCCCTTTGCAGATTGGATCTGCAAGGGGCTGGCGCCCCCCTGGCCCCCTATATATATGTGGGGGTGGAGAGGGCAGCCGCACCTCAGCCCTGGCGCCTCTCCCCCTCCCGTCACACCTCCCAACTCCCACGCAGGGCGCCCGGCGAAGCCCTGCTGCGATCTCCACTGCATCCGTCATCACGCCGTCGTGCTGCCGGATCTCTGACGACTTCTCCTCCCCCCTTGCTGGATCAAGAAGGAGGTGACGTTGCTGCACTGTACGTGTGTTGAACGCGGAGGTGCCGTCCGTTCGGCGCTAGATCATCGGTGACGAAGAACGTGAAGAGTACGACTACTTCATCCTTGCTTCGTTGAAAGCTTCCGCACGCAATCTTCATAACGGTATGTAGATGCACTCTCAGTTGCTCGTTGCTAGATGTCTCCATAGTTGGATCTTGGTGAAGACGTAGAAATTTTTTGAATTATGCTACGTTCCCCAACAGTCTTGAATAGTGCTTCAAGGGATCCTACATCATCATCTATTACGTTTTGCCTTATGGCTAAGGCTTCAAAGGTATCTCCCACTTTGAATCCCAATATAGCTTGTGATGATAGTGATGATGACAATGATGAAGATGTTGATAATGATGAAGAGAATGATAATGTTGCCTCCTTAAAAATTAAGGGGGAAATGATTTTTAAAGCTCTTCATAAGAATAAAATGGCTCGTTCCAACTTCATGGAAATCATGTCTATTGCCATTGAGGGCAAGAAATATATAGAGGAGTTGGAATCTCATCTAGAGGAGCATGAGGTCACCATTGAGAAAATGGAAGGTCATGAGCGTGATTATGCTAATGAGATCGCCGACCTCTCGCAAGCTCTTGAACTTGAACAAACCACCAAGGAATCTCTTGAGGAGACTTTTGCTCTAGAAATATCTAGAATAAAAGAATCCCGTGATAGAGCTCTCGAGGTGGTTAACGATTTTGAAACTAAAAACGAGAAGCTTGAAGTTGCACATGCTAAACTCCTTGAGGATTTTGAGCACCTCAAAAATGGCTCAAGGGTCATTAAGAGTGAGCTCATCAAACTCACCGAGTCTCATGCTCAACTCAAAGCTTCATATTCTAAAGAGCTTGCCAAGTTGCCTTCTCCTCTTGCTATTATTGATGATGCTTGTGCTACTAACTCTATTTCTAGTGAAGCATCCATTTTGAAGGAGAATGTTGAGCTAAGGGCTCAACTTGAGTTGCTATCTAGCAATTATGGGTGATTGGAAGAAAGTCATGTAAAGCTCACAAGCTCGCATGATGATCTTCTAGTATCCCATAATGTGCTAAAGATAGCTCATGAGGCTATGATTATCAAGGTAACATCTAGTGAGTCTCATGTGGTCGCTAGCACTACTTCTAGTCAAAATGCTATATTGCCATGTGATAGCCCTCGTAATTCATCTATGCATAACATTGGTACATCTTGTGATGAATTGCTTTCCTTTCCTTGTTGCTCTAACAATGAAGCCTATACTTCCTCTAGTACATGTGTTGATACTAACCATGTAGAGGAAATCAAAGAGCTCAAGGCCCAAGTCTCTTCCTTGAAGAAAGACTTGGAAAAGTGTCATGAAGGGAAGTCCACACTCAACAATATCTTGAGTGTGCAAAAAATCCCCCAATGACAAAGGTGGACTTGGATTCAACTCCAACAAGAAGAAGAAGTCCAAGAACAACAAGAAGAAGGGCCAAGAACAACTCAAGAATTCGGCCAAAGTTATTTGCTTCAAGTGCAAAATTGAAGGGCATCATGTTAGATCTTGCCCATTGAAGAAGAAGGTCATTAGTGACAAGCAACAAGGGAAGAGGCCACAAGATCAATCTCGTGCTCAACCGCAAGTTGGAGAAAGGCCGCTTCCCAAGAAGACTCATGGTAATGCTTCTCATTTTGAGAAATCAAATGAGAAGAAAGTGAAGAGTAGATGTTGCTACCTATGCCGTGAGAAGGGTCACCTTGCTTCTTCATGCACTAGTGGTAACTTATCCAACCCAATTATTATTGATGATGTCTATTTTCTTGGGAAGGATAATGTTGGTAATGTGTTAGCCAAGTTTTTTGGTACTCAAAGTGGTGTCAAGAAAAGAACCATTTGGGTGGCCAAGCCTATTGTGACTAACCTCTTAGGACTCAACTTGGTTGGGGACCAACAAGCTAAAACTTGATCAATAGGCGTTGTTGGAGGGCATTGGAGACTTGGCTACATTATGAAGAATTAAGGGGTCTTCATCATTCATATTGTCTCAAGCCAAGTCATTTGGATTATCAAGTTTCTATCTTATATCCAAGTTCCTCCTTGCGGTAACTCATGCTTAAACTGTTTACATTGAAATTTACTAGCCCCTTTGCATGTTTTGGTTTTGTTCCTTGCATGCGTTTGTATATGTTGTGCGTCCAATTTGCGTACCTTGAGAAATCAAGTATGTGTATATTGGTTCGCACATCATGTATGTGTGTGTCGTGCGTTGAGCCTTTGTACATCTTGCTTTTATCTTAGTTGGCTCATGTGAGAGATTAATGGAACATCCCATTTTGGGGGAGTGATGTGCTTTGTGCACCTCACAATCCTATAAATGTGTGTACATGAGGAATACCATCTAGTATTGATATTACAAGATTATCTAGTTTCTATGTGGTATGTCTTCTCATGAGAAATTCAAATTCTAAATGTTCCATTAATTGTCTCTTGTTGGTTCTCATTTGCATCTTGGTAAGTTCTTCATTGGTATCACATTATGGGGGAGTAATGTGCTATGTGTATATTACTAGCCTAGAAAATGTGTACATTTGAGATATTGTCACCTAGAGTTGATATTGTAAATTATCTTGTTCCTAGGTGACATGTTAGCTCTAAAAGTTGCATTTTGCTTGTGTTTCGTGTGAAGATGATGTTGGATATCATTGCTATCTATCACCGGGAATTATTTCCAAATACCTCTTGTCTTTGAAAATTGGTAATCCTTTATGTGGTGGAAATTATTGATCATCTTTACATTGTCTTTTGGTTTTATTTGTCTTATCTCTTGCCAAGTGTGTCAACTCCCATTGCCTTCCGTGCCACTTGTAGATCTTGTTATTTTATTGATTTTGTCAAGTGTTCTCTAGATATTGTGAAAGTGGTGACCCCACCTTGTGCATTTTGTATTCAATTGCAAATTCTCTTTAATGCACAATTCTTGGGGGAGCTATCCTATTTTCGATAGAACACTCATCTTGTGATCCATATCAAGTGTGTGTTGATGGAAGGCAAGCCGTTTCTTTTTGGTACATTGTGCCATCATGAAACTTTGTAGATGGGTTGGTTTGTTTGGAACCATCCTCTCTTTTGGGAGTGCGATATCTTTCCTTTTGCGTGTATCAATGGTTATCTCATTCCTTGATGTATCTTCTAAATAGATATCTTCCAAGTGATGATTTCTCCATTCGGTATCATTTTTTCACTTGGTATTTCTTTTTCATTTCGTTTTTTCTTGAAAGTTTTGAGCTTGCATATTTACTACATGTATTTTCGTTGGCATGCTTCCTCTCTTTAACCCAATATATAGGGGAAACTCCACCTAGTCTCAATTTGGATGAGATGTGCATGAAATTCATTTTCATATATAAATGCACATATGTTTGTGGAGTCTGTCCTATGAATTGGTGTTTCTAACTCTTTGGTCCCAATGAGTTTGGGTACCATTTTTTTGTGTTATTGTTCTAGGAACAATTGGAGATGCATTGGATGCTCAGCTCATTCAAACGAACGGTGGTGTCACCATATGCTTATTGGAGTCAAGCTAGGATGATCAATGAACTACTATCTACCTTCAATTGGTATCTACTACATCCTTCCAATGGTATCTCGGTAACAAGTATCATCATCTACTTCATGCACAAATTTCTTGCATCAACCTTGTGTAGGTTGTATCATGGCATGTAATTCATTCTTTCTTGTGATACTTGTTTCCTTTCTCAAAGCATCCCAACAATGATGTCTTGTTGCTAGTTGTGATGTATTTGATGTTCGCTTGGTTGGAATTCATGTATATTCAATAAGACCTTATCTAGCCATGTGCTATGCGTTCAAGCAATATATCTTATTGGTACAATTATGACTTCCTTGTAGATATCTTATTACTTCCTTTTTGTAACTATTTTGAGTGTACATTCTTCTTTGCGGAATGATATCATCATGATTTTCTTCTACCTAGAATCTTATACACTTGAGAGAAATTACATATCTAGAAGATATCCTTTCTTTCACGACCACCTTGTCTTTCTTGTATCATTTCTTTGGTGGCTCCGTGAAAGCCTTTGCCTTGAGTGCGGATCTTATCTTGTTGCATCTAGATGCACTCTTGTGTGGTGAAGATATTTTTGTCTCTTGCTTGTCTTGACAAGGCTTTTCCCAATTAATTGGTATCCCTCGTCTTGATAACTCTCTCTTTTTATATCTTCACCACGGGTTGTCACAAGCATATGTTCTTTATATGCTTATTAGTGAGCTTGTGAACCCATTTGATAGTTGTGTGTGGGAATGATAGGCCTTGCACCGTGTATCTCTTTCATTCAAGACTATATTGATGCTTAATGTTCATCCATACATTAGTATTCTCAAGTGCTTTGCCATGACTCACACACATCATTTTGGTTGAGTCTACTCTTAAGTTGTCTCTTTTATATGTTGCTCAAGCATTTGTTTGTTGCAAGTGCTAGGCTTTGTTTCCTTCATGCTCACTTGCACTTGGTGTGACTTTCTATTGATTTTGGGGGAGTGATGATACTATTTTGTGCACTTGGTATCCTAATGAAAATATTCTAAGGAGTGCACAAATTATGGGGAGCTTCACTAGTGTCTTTAGAAAACTCGATTGCTTTGTCGTGAGGTTCTATTGATCTTGGGGGAGCGACGATTCTATTTTGTGCTCGTTGTATCCAAATACAAAATTAAGTTGTGCACAAATCATTGGGAGCTTCTCTAGTTTCTCTAGAACACTCCTTGATCATATCTTAATATCTTTTATTCATGTGGCATGTAGGATCATTGGTAGTTGGTTCAATTGGTATCTTTTGATAGCTTGCTTCAATTGGTATCTCTAAGTGCTTGATTGCTTGTTTCTCTATTTGTTATGTCTTTGTGGCATATCATTCTTTTGCAATCTTTGGGCCTCAATATAGTTTGTCTTCCTCCAAGTATTTACCGTTGGATATGTGTATTGCATTCCACTCTCTTGTTGAGAAATACACAATTTACCGAGGAACACAAGTTATATTGGCCTTCTAAGCCTTTTGCCCATTTTGGCAATCGATGCCAATGGGGGAGAAGATTCAGAGAGTTTTGTGGAGAAGTTTAGAGAGTCATCTCGTCTTGATTTGGTTTTGTTCCTAAGCTTTTGCATCGCATGGTATGGTGATGCATAATTCCTCTTTTGCATCTCATGCGCATACATTATTGTTGCATGGTATGGTGATGCATAATTCCTCTTTTGCATCTCATGCGCATACATTATTGTTGCATGGTATGGTGATGCATAATTCCTTATATAAACTCTCTTGAAAGTGATTGTCATCAATTACCAAAATGGGGGAGATTGAAAGAACATGCGGTGCCCCCATGTTTGGTTTTGGTAATTGATGACAATCTCTATGGACTAATGGTTGCCTTGAGTTATATTTGAAGGGTTTGTCCATAGGCTTTTCTTGGAGTTCATTTGTTGGTTTCAAGGAGAGTTTGTGATGACCAAGGTGCTATTAAGGAATTATCCAAAGATTGGTCTTGTGGGTGTTGAGATTATTGCAAGCATGTCTTGAAGAAGAAGAGTTTGTGATCATTCATGTTTACCTTCAAGACATCATCCAAATGAAGAGAGTTGGAAAGATTCAAGGTTGATCAAAACTAAGTCAAAGAATGAATCAAGTTGATCAACACACAAAGTGTAGAAGATGTACCGAGAGGGATCAAGCAATCCCATGGTATGGTAAGCATTGCCAATCACGCTTTGTGTACTAACCCATGGTCCTCGTGAGAGTTCTTTGTGGGGTTAGGTTGCGGTGTGCAAGTTCAAGTGGAGCATCACGAAGACATCAAGTGCTTGAAGCTTGCCGTCCATTGTGGTGACAAGGGACTTGTGAAGATATGTCTAAGAGTGCCTCACGCATAGTGGAGTATGGGGGAGCAATCTAATAGTCTTCACCGAGACAACGCAATCAAGAAAGGTGGTCCAACTTGAGGAAGTCAAGATCGCCTACATCTAGCTCAAGTGGACTTTCTGCAAAGCAAAGGTTTGCCCTTGATATGTTTTCTATTTTACCGGTCTCGTGGTGGTAGTTGGGAGACCGGGTTATAGGATCGTTTGCCGTACTATCAAGAGGGGCTCTCAAGTTGGTAGCTTGATCGTATCGTTAGTAGAGATCTCAAACCATTGCATCCTTGCATCATCTTTATTGGTTCTTGTTTGGTTCTTCTCCTTGTGAGATTTAGAGCTTATGGTCATCTTGATTACAAGCTCGAGTTCATCGAAAACGGAGTTCACATGCATCTTTTATGATGTTTTCGATGTTGGAGGTTATGCCGGTTCTTCCCTGATGGAGTGTTCACTCCTCCATTTCTTAGGCATACCTCCCTGCCTCTTCTTACTATAACATTTTGCTCTTTGGATGCTTCTCGTTGTCATCTATCCAACAAGCTTGAGTTTGCTCAATTCGGAGCTCACATGAAGAAGTTATGGCAGTTCTGGTTTTCCTGCATCCTCTGTTTTCTCTGCTTTGTTCTTGAAAGCCTCAAGCGGTAGTACTGCTCTCCGAGCGGTAGTACCGCTTATAAGAAGTAGTATCGCGGCCCTGTGCCGCGCTTAGTACCGCGGCTTTTGGGATGCGATTTTTCGTGTCGGGTTTCGTGGTAAGCGGTACTACCTCTCCCCTCGAGCGGTAGTACCTCTTATAAGCGGTACTACCTCTCCCCCCGAGCGGTAGTACCTCTTATAAGCGGTACTACCTCTCCCCTCGAGCGGTAGTACCTCTTATAAGCGGTACTACCTCTCCCCAGAGCGGTACTACCTCTCTGGCAGATTTTTAGCTCGTGTTTTTCTCTCTCGTTGGGCTGTTTTGACCGTGCTAAGCGGTAGTACCGCTCCTCCAGCGGTAGTACCGCTCGTGTGCGGGCTGAGCACATAACGGTTGGATTCGGGAGGCCCTATAAAAGGGTGTCTTCTTCCCCAATGAACCTTATCCTTTGAGCTCGTCTTCTTCCCCCATTGTTGACCTTCTTCGAGCTTGCTATCTCTCAATCCCTCCATGGATTCTTGCTAGTTTTTGGGGGAAAAGAGAGAGGAGATCTAGATCCACATTTCCACCAATCACTTTCTCCTCTAGGTGAGGGGAACCCCTTGGATCTAGATCTTGGAGTTCTTGGTTTTCTCCTTCTTGTTCTTCCTCTCTTTTCCCTCCCTAGCATTATTTGCTTTGGTGGGATTTGAGAGAGAATGACTTGGGCACTCCGTGTGCCCTTGCCATTGCATTTGGTGCATCGCTTTGAGTTCTCCACGGTGATACGTGGAAGTGAAGTGTTGAGAAGCTTATTACTCTTGGGTGTTTGGTCACCCTAGAGCTTGTTCCTCTTGGGTGCCTTGGTGCCCTAGACGGTTGGTGTTGTTCGAAGCTCAATCATTGTGGTGTAAAGCTCCGGGCCAGCGTCGGGGTCTCCAATTAGGTTGTGGAGATTGCCCCGAGCAATTTGACGGGTAGCGGTGACCGCCCCCAAAGGTTGCCACGGTGACCGCCCCCAAGGGTTCCCATTTGTACGGGTTCGGTGACTGCCCTCAAGGGTCCCTTAGTGGAATCACGGCATCTTGCATTGTGCGAGGGCATGAGGAGATTACGGTGTCCCTAGTGGCTTCTTGGGGAGCATTGTGCCTCCACACCGCTCCAAACGGAGATTAGCATCCGCAAGGGTGTGAACTTCGGGATACATCGTCGTCTCTGCGTGCCTCGGTTATCTCTTACCCGATCCCTTTACTTATGCACTATACTTTATGATAGCCATATTGTTTCTTGTCATATATCTTGCTATCACCTAGTTGTTTATCTTGCTTAGCATAAGTTGTTGGTGCACATAGGTGAGCCTAGTTGTTGTAGGTTTTGTGCTTGACAAATTAACTGCTAGGTTTATTCCGCATTTGTTCGAGCCTAAACCGTAATTATTTTAAAGCGCCTATTGATGTCTACACACGCTTCTACTCTTGTAGACTATGTTGGGCCTCCAAGCGCAGAGGTTTGTAGGACAGCAGCAATTTCCCTCAAGTGGATGACCTAAGGTTTATCGAACTCAGGGAAGTGGAGGTTGAAGATGGTCTCTCTCAAGCAACCCTGCAACTAAGATACAAGAAGTTTCTTGTGTCCCCAACACACCTAATACACTTGTTAGATGTATAGGTGCACTAGTTCGGCGAAGAGATGTTAAATGGCAAGTGATATGGATGGCAAAACAAAGTAATATAAATCTGTAATAAAAAGTGCAGCAAGCAAACAAGTGGTAAACGCGAGCATAGATGGTATTGCAATGGTGGAAACAAGGCCTAGGGATCATACTTTCACTAGTGGCAACTCCCAACAACATTAACATAATCGAATCACATGATATTTCTCATAAAACATGCAATGGAGACGCATCCGGAGGTCATTCCTTCGTGGTCAAGAGAGGACGAGAATTATGTAGGGCTACAAAAGCACACCTCAAAGTTCGTAGTTCTCAATCTAAGAATTTCCCAATATCACCGCGGACATCCAAAGAGAGTCCCACAATCACCACAACATATCTAAAGGATAGTCAAAGACAAGCACCAAGAGACTCTCAATCTTCAATCAACACACAAGAGAGGAAATCACTCATGAAAATATTTTTCTAATCCATGTCCAATAGACCGCTGTCACCTTGGTCTCGGGGATTATACTAGATAAAGACAAGTGAGTACATCAATCCAATACATAGAGGAAGGGGAAATATCATGGGATCACCCTAGATTAACATAGCCTATGATCACAACGAAGATCACATCATGGGAGAGAGAGATAACCACATAGCTACACGTACGAGCCCTCGGCCTTGGAGAAGACTACTCACACATGGACATGGTGAGGAGGAGGTTGATGATGGTGTTGATGGAGAGGTGCAGCCCCGCGAGGAGGAGACGGCCGGCGGCAGCCATGGAGGCGGCGGCGGCGGCCCTAGGGGGCGGCGGCTCCTTGGCCCCCCTTCTTCCTTGTGGATGGTGCTGCAATGGTGCTGGTCCTCCCCTCCAAGACGGCGGCTTGGGAGGAGGAAAATTCGTGGCCCTTGGTGACCTAGGTTTCCTCTCTTTATATAGACTCTCGGATTCCCGTCATCAGATTTTGGGCCTCAGTAAAACGGGCTTTACTCGGCCGTCCGGACTCCGATTTGGACGACATTTATATCCAGAAGCATCGCCTCGAAATTCCCCACAACTTTCGCAACTAGACTTTTTCCGTTTGACGTCGTCTTCGGGCCGGAACGTGACCATCTTTAAAAAACGTTCTCAGACAGATTTCAGGAAAGTCAGAGTCCTACTCCAATACGACTCCTTTTGCGTTTTTGTCAATTTCCAAGTAATTCCTACACAATAAAGTGTAAAACAAGAACATTGTGCACTTTTGCAACCATTAGTAGGTTAGTCCAAATATGATCAAAAGTGTATGGAAGTGCATAAATATCATAGCAATATCACACAAAAAGGGCATGGAGCAAGCAGAAATTATAGATACGTTTTGGACGTATCAACATCCCCAAGCTTAATTCCTGCTCGTCCTCGAGTAGGTAAATGATAACAAGCATAATTTCTGTGGTGACATGCTATTAACCATATAAGAACTTTTCACAGTCACATAACAAGTGCTTACTGAGACAATGAATCTGTAGTAATTAAGTTGCCTCATGAGAAAATCACAAAGAACTGAAAGTTTTACAATATGATACTGAAACACTCAATAGATTTGTAGTGAGCATGGTGTGCAAATATGTCAAAGTGATATCTCGCTTGCCCCCTTTAGTGAAGCAAAACATAAATGCAAGGGCACCTCCAAGGTTTAAGTGATGACTAGATACAATGATTTCAGAATAAATGATATCATAATCATGCAAAAGACAATGGTACTTTGGGACAATGCACATTACACTCAGAATGACAATCATGCTCTAAATAGTTGGTGCTTTAAAGAAGGTGGAGACTCTCGAACCGTGGCTTTTATTGGCAAGGTTGAAAACCCGTGGTCGGAAACAAAAACTAAACATGTACCAGAGCTCTTGGTTTTAAAAACAGAGGTAATAATTATTTTTTTAGATTATGCATATTTCGTCAACGAATGCTAGCAGATAACTCAATTACTTCTCGAGCTGGACAAGTTTCGAGGAACGGCTCCCGAATGAGAACGATCACATCCTCTTAATCTCCTTTGTTTATCACTGCCAAAGTTTTCTGGTTTCTCATGAACAAAGCGTGAAGGAGGGTTTGTTTGTTGTATAATTTTTTAATGAGCCGGGCGCACTCTATGCCAGTTCCTTCTCGTATTATGGGTTTGCACATTAGACATGCAATCCCGGGGTGAAGCTTGTCCAACTTAAAAAGACCATGAATTAACTACTACTTCCTCATGAGCTAAAACAGAGGCACAAAAGAGAAATGCTTTTTTTTGAATAATTTCGAGATGGTACATGAAAGTCTTCGTTAGGAATGGCAGGTAAATACTATGTATAGGAAGGTATGGTGGACTCATATGGCATAACTGGTTTAAAGGATTTTGGATGCACAAGCAGTCAATCCGCTTAGTACAGGCGAAGGTTAGCAAAAGACTAGGAGCGACCAACTAAAAGAGCAATGACGTTCATAATCATGCAGAGCGACAAAGCAACATTGAATCAGGCATGGAAGTTATATCGCTACTCAGAAACTAAAGATCATCAAGGCTTGATAGACTTTCTTTACAGTCTTAAATATGCGTGAGCATACGCCAAGTCAATCAAAATAAATTCTTGAAGGAAGATATCACTAAACCATACCACATCATAAGCAAACAAATCATGTTGGTACTCCAATAACACATTGAGAACCCCCCTGCTATTTGAGACTAACCATAAGAAAACATGAACTACTAAGCACCATTATGCATATAGCATTTTTATCATAGACATATCAACCAGTGCAACAGAAGCCAACTCTCTTAAAAAGATAAGCATGATAAATAAAGAGAGTTCCAGCGACCAACTAAACAAAAGCTCTTTAAAAAGATAAGCATGAAAACTAAGAACTGAACATGATAGTAGCTATTGAAAGACAAAGAACACACACAGCAAAGATAGACATGAAAATTCTATGTGATGTTCTAGGTTGAAGTGGAGCGTGTTTCTCTCTCACATAAAGAAAGATGAGTTCCAACTCGTTATGAACAGCAAGCAAAGCTAAAGAAAACTAAAAAGGAAACTAAAAGCAAGACGCTCCAAGCATAGCACATAACACATGAAGTGATAAAAATATAGTGGAACGAAAGACGAACTGGTAATTGTTGATGGAGAAGGGGATGCACGGGGGCATCCCCAAGATTAGACGCTTGAGTCTTCTTGAATATTTCTTGGGGGTGCATGGGGGCATCCCCAAGCTTGAGCGTTTGACACTCCTGAATCTTTTTATCATCTTCCCTCGCACACTTGAAAACTCCCTTCATACATAACTCATCATAATCTGATTAGCGAGGTTAGTACCCTTAATAAAATAATTGTTCCTTGCTGGAAATAAAGATATTCTTGAAGGTCTACTGTTTCTCAAGATTTCCAAAAGGTTTTTGCAAAGAAAAAGCAAGCTCAAGGTTTGCAAAATGAAGGAAAGGCAGAACAGGACAAAATCTGTGAAAAACAGACCAGCAGGTAGTAAATGATTTTTTCAGGGCACTTCTGCAGCTCAAATCAAAAAACTCAGAACAGACGCCCGAAAGCCAATTGTATAGAGCACGCTGTCGAAAAAATTCAGACCAAAAAGATGATCTGGTGATTTTATATGAATTTTTCTGTCCAAGGACAGAATCTGTTTCCTGGACAACACGTCACAACTTTTGAACTTTCTTGCAATCAGAGGCTACACTTGGCACAAAGCTGAAAAGTAAAGATACAATGATGATGCTACTATAGTAAAAAACATCAAGACACAACAAAAGCAAAATAAAATTTTATTCATTGTGGGCTGCCTCCCAAAAGCGCTTTCTTTTATGCCTTTAAGCTAGGCATAAGACTTTAATGATGCTCTCGTAGGAATAAGAGTTGAAGAACAAAAGAGAGCATCATGAAGCAAATACAAAACACATTTAAGCCTAACATGCTTCCTATGCATAGGAATATTGCAATAGAATAATTCATTGAAGCACAAAGCAATAAGCATAGAAAGACAAAACAAGTGCAGCTTCAAAATATTCACCATAAAGAGAGGAAACTTCTTATTATTAAGATATTTAGAACCATGTCTCCCTCTCTCATTATAAATTTCAGTGGCATCATGGATGAACTCAACAATATAACTATCACATAAGGCATTATTTCCATGATCCAAAAGCATAAAAGTGTCATTACTCTTCATATAAGCAAAATCTTTCTTATTAGGAATAGTGAGAGTAAGACTATCATAATCATCATGGTAATCATCGTATTTAGGAGGAATATCATAATCATAATAAATTTTATCCTCAATAGTAGGTGGACTGAAAATATCATATTCATCATTGTAATCATCATATATAGGAGGCATAGTATCATCAAAATAAATTTTCTCCTCAAAAGTTGGGGGACTAAAAATATCATGTTCATCAAACGTGTCATCCCCAAGCTTAGAGCTTTCCATGTCATTAGCAATATTGATATTAAATAAAAACATACTAATAACATCACCACCATTATGATTGTTATGCAAATAATAAAGTTCCAAAGGTTTTTTAATTTTTCTCTTCGAACACATCATGTCCAAGTTCAAGGTAGAGCTTATAAAGCTCTCTCATATTTTTGTTGTTTTCCATTAAGCAAAACTAGTGAAAATAAAAATAAGAAACAAAAAGATTTAATTGCAAGATCTAAAGATATACCTTGAAGCACTCACTTCCCCGGCAACGGCGCCAGAAATAGCTTGATGTCTACACACGCTTCTACTCTTGTAGACTATGTTGGGCCTCCAAGCGCAGAGGTTTGTAGGACAGCAGCAATTTCCCTCAAGTGGATGCCTAAGGTTTATCGAACTCAGGGAAGTAGAGGTTGAAGATGGTCTCTCTCAAGCAACCCTGCAACTAAGATACAAGAAGTTTCTTGTGTCCCCAACACACCTAATACACTTGTTAGATGTATAGGTGCACTAGTTCGGCGAAGAGATGTTAAATGGCAAGTGATATGGATGGCAAAACAAAGTAATATAAATCTGTAATAAAAAGTGCAGCAAGCAAACAAGTGGTAAACGCGAGCACAGATGGTATTGCAATGGTGGAAACAAGGCCTCGGGATCATACTTTCACTAGTGGCAACTCCCAACAACATTAACATAATCGAATCACATGATATTTCTCATAAAACATGCAATGGTGACGCACCCGGAGGTCATTCCTTCGTGGTCAAGAGAGGACGAGAATTATGTAGGGCTACAAAAGCACACCTCAAAGTTCGTAGTTCTCAATCTAAGAATTTCCCAATGTCACCGCGGCCATCCAAAGAGAGTACCACAATCACCACAACATATCTAAAGGATAGTCAAAGACAAGCACCAAGAGACTCTCAATCTTCAATCAACACACAAGAGAGGAAATCACTCATGAAAATATTTTTCTAATCCATGTCCAATAGACCGCTGTCACCTTGGTCTCGGGGATTATACTAGATAAAGACAACTGAGTACATCAATCCAATACATAGAGGAAGGGGAAATATCATGGGATCACCCTAGATTAACATAGCCTATGATCACAACGAAGATCACATCATGGGAGAGAGAGATAACGACATAGCTACACGTACGAGTGGTAGTACCTCTTATAAGCGGTACTACCTCTCCCCAGAGCGGTACTACCTCTCTGGCAGATTTTCAGCTCGTGCTTTTCTCTCTCGTTGGGCTGTTTTCACCGTGCTAAGTGGTAGTACTGCTCCTCCAGCGGTAGTACCGCTCGTGTGCGGGCTGAGCACATAACGGTTGGATTCGGGAGGCCCTATAAAAGGGCGTCTTCTTCCCCAATGAACCTTATCCTTTGAGCTCGTGTTCTTCCCCCATTGTTGACCTTCTTCGAGCTTGCTATCTCTCAATCCCTCCATGAATTCTTGCTAGTTTCTGGGGGAAAAGAGAGACGAGATCTAGATCCACATTTCCACCAATCACTTTCTCCTCTAGGTGAGGGGAACCCCTTGGATCTAGATCTTGGAGTTCTTGGTGTTCTCCTTCTTGTTCTTCCTCTCTTTTCCCTCCCTAGCATTAGTTGCTTTGGTGGGATTTGAGAGAGAAGGACTTGGGCACTCCGTGTGCCCTTGCCATTGCATTTGGTGCATCGGTTTGAGTTCTCCACGGTGATACGTTGATACGTCCAAAACGTATCTATAATTTCTGCTTGCTCCATGCCTCTTTTGTGTGATATTGCTATGATATTTATGCACTTCCATACACTTTTGATCATATTTGGACTAACCTATTAACTCAGTGCACCACAGTGCCAGTTCCTGTTTTCTGCTGTTTTTCTATTTCAGGTTTCCCCCATATTAAAAGTGCCCAAAAAATTCCGGGAAAAATACAGGAAAAATCAGCGTATAGGAAGCTTCGAGAAAAACCAAAGCAGGGCCAGAGGGGAGCCCGGGGTGGCCCAGGCGGCCACCCGGCGTGGCCCCACCCCTGGCCGCGCCAGGGGGGCGCCTGGGGCCCCCTCTCCGCCTCTGGTGACCCCCCTTCGCATATATATTCCTCGCGTTCCGAAACCCTCGAGGACGGAACCCTTTTTCGCGATCTCGCCTCTGTTCCGCCGCCGCCGCGCTTCCAAGATCGGGAGCATCAGGAGAACTCTTCCCGGCACCCTGCCGGAGGGGAGAACCACCACCGGAAGCTTCTCCACCACCATGGACGCTTCCCGGATGAGTCGTGAGTAGTCGACCTTGGACCATGGGTCCATGACCAGTAGCTATGTGATGTTCTCCTCCCCTCTTTGTTCTTCATGGTTTAGACCTCGTGAGCTGCCCTACATTATCGAGGCACATATGTAATCTTTATGCTGTTGCTCTGCTGAGTTTGCTGGGATCCGATGGATTATGAGATTATGTTCAGATTGTGTGTGAGTAATATATTTGATTCACCTCTTTTATATTTATGTTCTTGAGTAATTCTTGCATATTCTCCGTTGCTGTTTATTGCTTTGGCCGAGTAGTAGGTAGTAACTCCAAGAGGGAACGTTATGCTTGATTGTGGGTTCATGCCCCTTGATGACTAGTTTGAGTGACAGAAACATGAGTCTAGGGGATGTGCTGTTGCCACAAGGGGGAAAACAACGGTGCTTGTACTTGCGAGTGCAAGGATTGTTTACTTTACGCAAAGTTCTTTTAATGCAGTTGTCTGTTGCTTTGAGTTTACACTTTGGGTGGGATTCGCAACTTAATACCAGCGAGATGTTCTGGATAGATATCTCAAGGTGGATGATTAGTAGTAGATGCAGATGGATTTCGGTCTACTTGCCTTGGCGTACCGCCCATGCTTTTGAGCCTCTACCTTTCCTTGCAGCATAGTTAGCATTGGTTTGCGCACATAATCCTGTCAATTGCCCAGCTGTAATTTGTTTACCTCGCTTTGATGTTTTATCGTCTTTTGGGAGAGAGACATCACTAGTGAACATCATGGGACCCCGGTCCATATTACCACCATTGATCACACCCGCTATTTACTTCATGTTCTTATTTCCTAGTTGCAGTCATACCTATCATTATTATCTCTTGTGTTTGATCCTTTGTAAATGACAAGGCCGGAGGGATTGACAACCTCTCTGTACTCGTTGGGAGCAAAGTTATTTGTATCTGTGTGCAGGTCCTGTCAACCGCTAAGTTTCTGGCGCCGTTGACACCTTCTTGTCGGCCCTCGGAGTCTCACGGGATTTGATCCTTGGTATCTTTGCCAAGGGAAACTTGCTGCTACGCTACATCTCAAACCTTCCACTTGGGGTAACCAACGAGGGGCGAGAAGCCATCAAGCAAAGTTTCTGGCGCCGTTGCCGGGGACTCCACTCTTCAAGATAGGGGAGTTGCACGCTATCTTTTATCTTTGCTTTTTAGTCTTGTTAGTTTACCTTTCAGTTTTTGGTTTAGTGTCCCTTACCAAAAATCACAAAAATAGTTATCTTGCTTGCTGCTGCTATGGGTTCCACCGAGAACAACAAGTTGTGTGACTTCACTAGTCATAACAACAATGACTTTATGTGCACGCCTATTACTACACCTGCCACTTCAGCACCTTCTTATGAGATTAAACCTGCTTTACTGAACCTAGTTATGAAAGATCAATTCTCCGGTGCTGGAGATGATGCTGCTTTGCACTTAAATAATTTTGTTGAGCTCTGTGATATGCAAAAGTACCAAGAAATAGATGGTGATATTGTTTAGCATAAGCTTTTTCCTTTCTCCTTGAGAGGAGGAGCTAAAATCTGGTTTCAATCCTTGCCTAGGAATAGTATAGATTCTTGGGACAAGTGCAAGGATGCCTTTATTGGGAAGTACTATCCCCCTGCTAAAATTATCCAATTAAGGAGTAACATAATGAATTTTAAACAATTGGATAATGAACACGTTGCCCAAGCTTAGGAACGCGTGAAATCTCTTGTCAAGAATTGCCCTACTCATGGTTTGACTACTTGGATGGTTATCCAAACTTTTTATGCAGGCTTGAACTTTACCTCGCGGAACTTGTTAGATTCGGCCACGGGAGGAACCTTTATGTCAACTACACTTGGTGCTGCCACGAGGCTTCTCGATGAGATGATGACCAACTATTCCCAATGGCACACCGAACGCGCTCCAACAGGTAGGAAGGTAAACTCTGTCGAGGAGATTTCCTCCCTAAATGAAAAAGTTGACTTGATCATGTCTCTACTTTCCAAGCAATCTTCTATTGATCCTCATGATGTTCCTTTAAATTCTTTTATTGCTCAAGATCAAGTAGATGTGAACTTTATCTCTAGAAACAATTTCAATAACAATGCTTATAGGAGTAATTTTGGTAGCAACCCTAGACCGTTCCCCTCTAATTCCTATGGGAACAACAATACTTATCCTAGCACCAAGAACTCCACTTCTGAACTAGAGATTATGCTTAAAGACTTCATCACTACCCAAAAGGCCTTCAATAATAGTGTAGAAGAAAAACTAGACAAACTAGATAATCTCTCTTCGAAGGTAGACAATTTAGCCCATGAGGTAGAGTTGCTTAAAATTAGAACTTCTCCTCTTGAGGAGAGGAAGACCACTCCTATGAATGCTATTCAAGTGCAAATTAATGAAAACATTAGGATGATGGCTAAACTTAAAGAGAGATGGGCTAGAGAAAAGAAGGAAGAAGATAGAATTAAGAGCCTTCCTACCCACCACACTGTTGCTACTATCCAAGTTGTTGAGGATATCCAAACTCTTAGCACCCAATGCACTCCTAGTCCCATTGGACCTATTGAAGGTGATGCTATGACCTCAACCGTAGAAACTCCTATGACCATAGAAGCTACCAAACAAGTGAGCCTAAAGGACACCACTACCACTTTACTTGATAGTAGTGACCTTGATTTTGATAATTGCACCATTTCTGAAGTTATTGATTTTCTTCACAAGATGTCTAGAGATCCCCACACTAGCACACTTAACCTTGCCTTCACGGAGCATATCACTAATGCTCTTATCAAAGCTAGGGAGGAGAAGCTTAGGGTAGAAGCCTCCATACCTAGAAAGCTAGAAGATAGTTGGGATCCTATGATTAAAATTAAGTTGAATAACTTCTCTTGCTATGCTTTATGTGATGTTGGAGCGAGTACCTCCGTTATGCCCAAAAGAATATATGATATGTTTAAATTGAAATCTTTTGATCCTTGTTCTTTTGGTGTTCGTCTCATTGATTCTTCCGTAAAGAAACCTTTGGGGAAGATCGACGATGTTCTTATCATTGTCAATGACAATTATGTTCCCGTTGATTTTACTATTATGGATATTGAATGTGAACCTTCATGTCCAATTATTTTGGGACGTCCTTTTCTTCGCACCATTGGTGCTATCATTGACATGAAAGAGGGGAATATAAAATTCCAATTCCCTCTCAAGAAAGGAATGGAACACTTCCCTAGAAAGAAGATTAAGTTGCCTTTTGAGTCCGTTATACGGGCTAGCTATTCTTTTACTCTTGATAAAACTTGATCCTCTCTTTTTGCATCATGCCTAGCTTAAAGGCATAAAAGAAAGCGCTTTTGGAAGGCAGCCCACAACGAATTAGGTTTTATTTTTCTTTTGTTGTGTCTTGATGTTTGTTACTACAGTAGCATCATCATTGTATCTTTTTTTTTCAGCTTTGTGCCAAGTTTAGCCTCCGATTGCAAGAAAGTTCAAAAGTTGTGACGTGCTGTCCAGAAAACAGATTCTGTCATTGGACAGAAAAATTCGTATAAAATCACCAGATTATCTTTTTGATCTGCATTTTTTTGACAGCGTGTTCTATACAATTGGCTTTCGGGCATCTGTTCTGAGTTTTTTGATTTGAGTTGCAGAAGTGCCCCGAAAAAATTATTTACTTCCTGCTGGTCTGTTTTTCACAGATTCTGTCCTGTTTTGTCTTTTCTTCGTTTTGCAAACCTTGAGCTTGCTTTTTCTTTGCAAAAACCTTTTGGCAATCTTGAGAAATAGTAGCTCTTCAAGATTATCCTTATTTCCAGTAGGGAAAAGTTATTTTATTGTGGGTACTAACTTCGCTAATCAGATTATGATGAGTTATGTATGAAGGGAGTTTTCAAGTGTGCGAGGGAAGATGATAAAAGAAGATTCAGGAGGGTCAAACGCTCAAGCTTGGGGATGCCCCCGTGCACCCCAAAGAAATATTCAAGAAGACTCAAGCGTCTAAGCTTGGGGATGCCCCCATGCATCCCCTTCTCCATCAATAATTATCAGTTCGTCTTTCGTTCCACTATAATTATCACTTCATGTGTTATGTGCTATGCTTGGAGCGTCTCGCTCTTAGTTTCCTTTTTAGTTTTATTTAGCTTTGCTTGCTGTTCATAACAAGTTAGAACCCAGCTTTCTTTGTGTGGGAGAGAAACACGCTCCACTTCAACCTAGAACACAACATAGGATTTTCATGCTTATCTTTGTTGTGTGTGTTCTTTGTCTTTCCATAGCTGCTGTCATGTTTAGCTCTTAGTTTTCATGCTTTTCTTTTTAAAGAGCTTTTGTCTAGTTGGTTGTTGAACTCTCTTGAGTTTTCATGTTTATCTTGTTAAGAGAGTTTGCCTGTTGCACTGAGTTGTGTGTCTTAACTTAAAGTAGGTAATTGAGGTTGCTATTTAATTTTAGTAGTAACTTGCAATAGTTTTGAGGTATTGCCATGAGTAATGTCTGAACTTTTGGTGTCAAGAGCTTTAGCCTATTAGTGATAGATGTCGTATTTTGGGCAATCCATGTTTATTTTCGAAAACCTACAAATAGTTGAGAACTTTAGCTACTAAATGGATCACTAATCTTTGGAGGGATCGAATATTAGAGTACACTCACGTACCATGAGTCGAGGATGCGCAAGGATAACCAAACCCCCATACACTCCTCCTCGGGGTACTTGTCTCTTTGTGAACCTCCTAATTAGATTGAGAGTTACCGATAATAAGTGCATGAGTTCTTCGGACTAATGTGAGTATTCGAAAGTTGACACTTCCACCTAGCCATATTTTTCTAGCCTCTTCGGTACCGTGCATTGCCCTTTCTCACCTCGAGAGTTGGCGCATACTTCGCCGGTGCATCCAAATCCTTGGCACGATACGCTCCGTCATCATAAGCCTCATCATATCCTTCCTCAAAACAGCCACCATACCTACCTATCAAGGCATTTCCATAGCCTTTCCGAGATACATTGCCATGCAACATCCATCTTCTCATGACTTGATCTTCATGTCATACATGCTTTTTGCTTGATCGATGAGCCGCATGCTAGTTGGGCCTTACCCTAATCATTGCTACATGACGCGCTAGTATCATTGCATATCCTGCTACACTGGCAGAGGCATACCTTTGCATACATCATGATAGTTTCATTTTCTTTATGTTGAGTACTTTTGTAAAGTGTGAAAGATCTTCTATACTTCTTGTAATATATAGAGTGTTGCCCCTAAAGTGAGGAAAAGATCCCAAAGAGGACAAAATCAAAAGATCCCAAAGAGGACAAATGAGAGTTAAATAGAAAGAGCCATTGAGGCCACAAAAAAATAAAAAAAATAGAAATAAAAAGAGAAAAAGAAATAAAAAGAGAGAAGGGGCACACTACTATTCCTTTTGAGAGATCCACACTCGTACTCCATCTTATACCTTGTACTCCATAGAGATTATCATTCATGCATATAGCTATGTGGGGACCTTCACACTATAAAACTTGGCTTGTATATTCCAATGATGAGCCTCCTCAAAAGAGCTCTAGGTCTTCTTGAGCAAGCAAGTTGGATGCACCCCCACTAGTTCCATTGGAGAGCTTACCTTAGCTCATATGTGCATCTGTTGCATGGCAATCCCTACTCCTCACATCATATCTATCATTTGGCTTTCTCTCGCCTATGATTGTCCTCATTGATGTGAGCCTTTCACACCTTTTTTGTCTTCCCCCTTCATCATTTTTCTCTCATTGTCTCATATCTCTTACGCTCATCCATTGCATGAGTGCTCAAAATATCGAAAGGGAGTGGATCATTTTGACTTGTACCTGGCTGACGGTCTGGGGATGAGTCAAGATAAGATTCCAAAGAAGACCAAGTGTGAAACTTTAGTAGATTAAGTTCTCAACAATACAAAAACTATGTTTTACTCTCTCGTATATCCCTATCCCCTTTCTTGCACGCAAACACCATTTGGAGACATTCGAGTCACGGACAGCGAGAGCTCTTGAACCTTTATGTTCTTATGTTGCTTGTTACAATGCTAATATAGAATCTTGCTTGTTATGACTTGAATTGAATTACATGCCTTGATTGCTTTACTTAAAAAGTTCTTATATGGTTGATAGCATGTCACCACAGAAATTATGCTTGTTATCATTTACCTACTCGAGGACGAGCAGGAATTAAGCTTGGGGATGTTGATACGTCCAAAACGTATCTATAATTTCTGCTTGCTCCATGCCTCTTTTGTGTGATATTGCTATGATATTTATGCACTTCCATACACTTTTGATCATATTTGGACTAACCTATTAACTCAGTGCACCACAGTGCCAGTTCCTGTTTTCTGCTGTTTTTATATTTCAGGTTTCCCCCATATTAAAAGTGCCCAAAAAATTCCGGGAAAAATACAGGAAAATCAGCGTACATGAAGCTTCGAGAAAAACCAAAGCAGGGCCAGAGGGGAGCCAGGGGTGGCCCAGGCGGCCACCCGGCGCGGCCCCACCCCTGGCCGCGCCAGGGGGGCGCCTGGGGCCCCCTCTCCGCCTCTGGTGACCCCCCTTCGCATATATATTCCTCGCGTTCCGAAACCCTCGAGGACGGAACCCTTTTTCGCGATCTCGCCTCTATTTCGCCGCCGCCGCGCTTCCAAGATCTGGAGCATCAGGAGAACTCTTCCCGGCACCCTGCCGGAGGGGAGAACCACCACCGGGAGCTTCTCCACCACCATGGACGCTTCCCGGATGAGTCGTGAGTAGTCCACCTTGGACCATGGGTCCATGACCAGTAGCTATGTGATGTTCTCCTCCCCTCTTTGTTCTTCATGGTTTAGACCTCGTGAGCTGCCCTATATTATCGAGGCACATATGTAATCTTTATGCTGTTGCTCTGCTGAGTTTGCTGGGATCTGATGGATTATGAGATTATGTTCAGATTGTGTGTGAGTAATATATTTGATTCACCTCTTTTATATTTATGTTCTTGAGTAATTCTTGCATGTTCTCCGTTGCTGTTTATTGCTTTGGCCGAGTAGTAGGTAGTAACTCCAAGAGGGAACGTTATGCTTGATTGTGGGTTCATGCCCCTTGATGACTAGTTTGAGTGACAGAAACATGAGTCTAGGGGATGTGCTGTTACCACAAGGGGGAAAACAATGGTGCTTGTACTTGCGAGTGCAAGGATTGTTTACTTTACGCAAAGTTCTTTTAATGCAGTTGTCTGTTGCTTTGAGTTTACACTTTGGGTGGGATTCGCAACTTAATACCAGCGAGATGTTCTGGATAGATATCTCAAGGTGGATGATCAGTAGTAGATGCAGATGGATTTCGGTCTACTTGCCTTGGCGTACCGCCCATGCTTTTGAGCCTCTACCTTTCCTTGCAACATAGTTAGCATTGGTTTGCGCACATAATCCTGTCAATTGCCCAGCTGTAATTTGTTTACCTCGCTTTGTTGTTTTATCGTCTTTTGGGAGAGAGACATCACTAGTGAACATCATGGGACCCCGGTCCATATTACCACCATTGATCACACCCGCTATTTACTTCATGTTCTTATTTCCTAGTTGCAGTCATACCTATCATTATTATCTCTTGTGTTTGATCCTTTGTAAACGACAAGGCCGGGGGGATTGACAACCTCTCTGTACTCGTTGGGAGCAAAGTTAATTGTATCTGTGTGCAGGTCCTGTCAACCGCTAAGTTTCTGGCGCCATTGACACCTTCTTGTCGACCCTCGGAGTCTCACGGGATTCGATCCTTGGTATCTTTGCCAAGGGAAACTTGCTGCTACGCTACATCTCAAACCTTCCACTTGGGGTAACCAACGAGGGGCGAGAAGCCATCATACGTGGAAGTGAAGTTTGAGAAGCTTATTACTCTTGGGTGTTTGGGCACCCTAGAGCTTGTTCCTCTTGTGTGCCTTGGTGCCCTAGACGGTTGGTGTTGTTCGGAGCTCAATCATTGTGGTGTAAAGCTCCGGGCCAGCGTTGGGGTCTCCAATTAGGTTGTGGAGATTGCCCCGAGCAATTTGATGGGTACCGGTGACCGCCCCCCATGGTTGCCAAAGTGTACGGGTTCGGTGACTGATGTCTACACACGCTTCTATTCTTGTAGACTATGTTGGGCCTCCAAGCGCAGAGGTTTGTAGGACAGGAGCAATTTCCCTCAAGTGGATGACCTAAGGTTTATCGAACTCAGGGAAGTAGAGGTTGAAGATGGTCTCTCTCAAGCAACCCTGCAACTAAGATACAAGAAGTCTCTTGTGTCCCCAACACACCTAATACAACTAGGAGTTGTATAGGTGCACTAGTTCGGCGAAGAGATGGTAAAATATGGATGATAGGAGTGGCAAAGCAAAGTAATATAAATCTGTAATAAAAAGTGCAGCAAGCAAACAAGTGGTAAACGTGAGCATAAATGGTATTGCAATGGTGGAAACAAGGCCTAGGCTTCATACTTTCACTAGTGGCAACTCCCAACAACATTAACATAGTCTAATCACATGATATTTCCCATAAAACATGCAATGGAGATGCACTCGGAGGTCATTCCTTTGTGGTCAAGAGAGGACGAGAATTATGTAGGGCTACAAAAGCACACCTCAAAGTTCGTAGTTCTCAATCTATGGATTTCCCAATGTCACCGCGGCCATCCAAAGAGAGTACCACAATCACCAGAACATATCTCAAGGATAGTCAAAGACAAGCACCAAGAAACTCTCAATCTTCAATCAACACACAAAAGAGGAAACCAGTCATGAAAATATTCTTCTAATCCATGTCCAATAGACCGCTGTCACCTTGGTCTCGGGGATTATACTAGATAAAGACAAGTGAGTACATCAATCCAATACATAGAGGAAGGGGAAATATCATGGGATCACCCTAGATTAACATAGCATATGATCACAACGAAGATCACATCATGGGAGAGAGAATTGACCACATAGCTACTGGTAGAAACCTCAGCCCCGAGGAGGAACTACTCCCGCATCATGGAGGGAGGAAGCAACGTCGATGGACAGGATGCCGGCACAGGAATTCTGGTCCCCCGAAACTTGGTGGCGATGGCGGCGGAGATCGGAATTGCTTCTGGAGAAGAGGGTTCTGGAATCAGGGTTTTCACGATGGGAGAATAAATAGGAGGCCAAGTAGGGCACCAGAGGAGGTGGGAGCCCCCCAGGCGGCCCCCCGGCGCGGCCAGGGGTGGGGCCGCGCTATCAGGGCGCCTGGGGCCCCTCTGGCCCCACTTCTGGCGCATGGAAGCTTCTGGAGCGCTGATTTTTTATATATTTTTCCCGGAATTTTTCTGGCAATCTAAGTAATGGGAAAACCTGAAATACAAAAACAGCATAAAACAGAAACTGGCACTGGGGTGCACCGAGTTAATAGGTTAGTCCAAATATGATCAAAAGTGTATGAAAGTGTATCAAAAGCATAGCAATATCACCCAAAACATGAATGGGGCAAGCAGAAATTATAGATACGTTTGGGACGTATCAACATCCCCAAGCTTAATTCCTGCTCGTCCTCGAGTGGGTAAATGATAACAAGCACAATTTCTGTGGTGACATGCTACCAAAGAGTCTTTCACAATCACATGACAAATGCTTATTGAGATAATAAATCTTTAGTAATTAAGTTACCTCATGAGAATATCACAAAGAACTGAAAGTTTACAATATGATACTGAAACACCCAATAGATTTGTAGTGAGCATGGTGTGCAAACATGACAAAGTGATACCTCACTTGCCCCCTTTAGTGAAGCAAAACATAAATGTAGGAGCACCTCCGTAGTTTAAGTGACGACTAGATACAATGATTTCAGAATAAGCGATATCACAATCATGCAGAAGACAATGGTACTTTGGGACAATGCACATTACACTCAGAATGACAATCATGCTCTCAATAGTTGGTGCTTTGAAGAAAGAAGGTGGAGACTCTCGAACCGTGGATTTTGATGGCAAGGTTGAAAACCCGTGGCTGGAAGCAAAGACTAAACAAGTACCAGAGCTTGTGGTTTTAAAAACAGAGATAAAAAGCTTTTGGGAGGTGCATAATTCGTCAACGAATGCTAGTAGATAACCCAATTACTTCTTATGCTGGAGAAGTTTAGAGGAACGGCTCCCACGCGGGGACGATCACATCCCCTTAATCTCCTTTGTTTATCACTGTCAGAGTTTTCTGATTTCTCATGAACAAAGCGTGAAGGAGGGTTTGTTTGTTGCTATTATCTTTTGTGAGCTGGGCGCACTCATGCCAGTCCCTCCTTGTATTAGGGGTTTGCAGATTAGACATGCAATCCCGGGGTAAAATTTGTCCAACATAAGAAGATCATGAATTACCTACTACTTCCTCATGAGCTAAAACAGAGGCACAAAAGAGAAATGCTTTTGAATAATTTTGAGATGGTACAAGAAAGTCTTTGTTAGGAATGGCAAGTAAATACCATATATAGGAAGGTATGGTGGACTCATATGGCATAACTGGTTTCAAGGATTTTGGATGCACAAGCAGTCAGTCCACTTAGTACAGGTGAAGGCTAGCAAAAGACTGGGAGCGACCAACTAAGAGAGCAATGACGGACATAATCATGCAGAGCGACAAAGCAACATTGAATCGGGCATGGAAGTTATATCACTACTCAGAAATTAAAGATCATCAAGGCTTGATAGACTTTCTTTACAGTCTTAAATATGCGTGAGCATATGCCAAGTCAATCAAAATAAATTCTTGGAGGAAGATATCACTAAACCATACCACATCATAGGCAAACAAATCATGCTGGTACTTCAATAACACATTAAGAACCCCCAGCTATTTGAGACTAACCATAAGAAAACATGAACTACTAAGCACCATTATGCACATAGCGTATTTATCATAGACATATCAACCAGTGCCACAGAAGCCAACTCTCTTAACAAGATAAGCATGATAACTCAAGAGAGTTCCAGAAGCAACAACTTAAATAGAAGCTCCTAAAAAGATAAGCATGAAAACTAAGAGCTAAGCATGACAGCAGCTATGAAAAGATAATGAACACACACAAGAAGATACGCATGCAAGCCTATGTTGTGTTCTACAGTGGAGTGGAGCGTGTTTCTCTCCCAAACAATGAAGGCTAGGATCCAACTTGTTAAGAACAGCAAGTAAAACTAAATAAACTAAAAAGAAAAGAGCAAGACGCTCCAAGCATAGCACATAACGCATTAAGTGATAAAAATATAGTGGAACGAAGGACGAACTGATAATTGTTGATGGAGAAGGGGATGCACGGGGGCATCCCCAAGCTTAGATGCTTGAGTCTCCTTGGATATTTCTTGGGGGTGCATGGGGGCATCCCCAAGCTTAAACGTTTGACACTCCTGAATCTTCTTTTATCATCTTCCCTCGCACACTTGAAAACTCCCTTCATACATAACTCATCATAATCTGATTAGAGAGGTTAGTACCCACAATAAAATAAATTTTCTCTACTGGAAACAAAGATATTCTTGAAGGTCTATTGTTTCTCAAGATCGCCAAAAAGTTTTTTTGCAAAGAAAAAGCAAGCTTAAGGTCTGCAAAACGAAGAAAAGGCAAAACAGGGCAGAATCTGTGAAAAACAGACCAGCAGGTAGTAAATAATTTTTTTGGGGTACTTCTGCAACTCAAATCAAAAAACTCAGAACGGACGCTCGAAAGCCAATTGTATAGAGCATGCTGTCAAAAAAATTCAGATCAAAAAGATGATCTGGTGATTTTATTCGAATTTTTCTTTCCAAGGACAAAATCTGTTTTCTGGACAGCATGTCACAACTTTTGAACTTTCTTGCAATTAGAGGCTAAAATTGGCACAAAGCTGAAAAATAAAGATACAATGATGTTTCTACAGTAGTAACAAACATCAATACCACTAAAAACTGAAAGAACAAACTGAAAGCAAAGATAACAAGGGTTGTCTCCCTAGAGCTCTTTCTTTATAGCCATAAAGATAGGCTTAAGACTTTAATGATGCTCTCGTAGGAATAAGAGTTGAAGAACAAAAGAGAGCATCAAGAAGCAAATACCAAACACATTTAAGCCTAACATGCTTCCTATGCATAGGAATATTGCAATAGAATAATTCATTGAAGCACAAAGCAATAAGCATAAGAAGACAAAACAAGTGCAGCTTTAAAACCTTCAACATAAAGAGAGGGAACTTGATATTATTGAAATATCTATAAGCATATGTTCCCTTCTCATAATAATTTTTAGTGGGATCACGAATAAACTCAACAATATAAGCATCACATAAAGCATTGTTACCATGATCCACATGCAAAAAGGTACTCTTACTCTCCACATAAGCATAATCTTTCTCATTGGTAATAGTGGGAGTAGGACTATCATAAACAACTTGAACACTATAGATTAATTGTGTATTAGGAAGATGGTGTTCAACAAGGGAGTAATTCCCTCCATGATTATGACAAGTTTCATAAGGATAATCTCTCCTTATGTCATAGGTACCTTTATAATCACTATAGATTGGAGTTATAACATCATCATAGTAGAGAAGAGCATTATCATTGCTAGCAACTATATTTGTAAACATGTTGTCTTTATTCTTACTAGCAAAATAATTATCAATTATCACATCACTAGTGGGTAAAGGATTTGCAATCCTATCATCCCCAAGCTTAGAGCTTTCCATATCATCACTTTCAGAGTTGGTACCAAAAAGATTTTCAAGATCATAAGTAGCATTATCATCATTTTACCAATCACAATAAGTAACATGCATATCATAATCAAAATCATCTTCAATAGTACCTACGGACGTATCATCAAGATGATAATTAAGGCAATAAACTTCACCTTCTTCTTTAAACTTACAACCGTTAGGATAAAAGTTGATGGGAGGAATATGCTCAGGCCAGGTTGATACCCATTCTTCTTCCTTCTTGCTCCTCTTCCTCCTCCTCTTCTTTTTCTTCTTCTTCACCTTAGGAGGGAGTGGTTGGAGATGAAGCTTCTCCACATATCCTGGTTTATCATTAGAAACAATAGGGGAAACTTGGGAGAAACTCTCCTTTTTATTAGCAGAAATATAAGAGACATTTTTATACTTTGGTAAAGTTCCCTCCTTTCTAATCTTACTTATGTAATAATTTTTATGGCAATTAACAACACAATAGAGATGGCAATTTTGCAAAGTGTTTTTTATTCCTATGGCATTAACATCCAGCCAAGAAGTCTTTTCTGATAACTCTTCACACATCAAAAATAACATAAGCTCATCATAAAGATCAGGGGTGATCATGTTATCACACAACTGGTTAACAGTTATGTTTTGAAAGTGCATGCATTGAAAATTAAAGTGACCCTCTATACAGCAAAGTTCACAAGTAAAAGGATAAAGGTCACACAATTCTCTAGCAATTTCATTTAAATCTTTGACCCAAGTGATTGTTCTTTCATGCTTATGTTGCTTACAATACTTCTCTTCTTCAATCATAGGCCTTTCACAAGGTCTATCCACTCCACAAAAATTAACATGCTTATATAAAACTTCATTTTTAGGAATTGGATCATGCATGTTGCAATCATCATGAACAATTTCATTTTCTTTGCAAATCTCTTTAAAAGGTTCATGATGCTTGATCCAATCCTCCTTAGGCATATTAAGATGTGAAGCAAAAGATTTGAGGAAATCAACAAGGAGTTGAGAATCAAGCCCAAACTTAGCACTAAACTTATTAAAACTTGTAGTTTCAACAAAGGACTTAATGCAATCATACTCATAAATTATACCTGACTCTTTACCTTTGTCGATCTCCCAATTTTCAGTGTTGCGTTGAATTCTTTCAAGGAGTTCCCATTTAGCATCAATCTTTTCGTTTGTGAAAGAACCCATAGAGGAAGCATCGAGCAAATCTTTATCCTGTCGAGAGAGCCTCGCATAGAAATTAGTAATAATCATATCTTTGGGGTGCCCATGGTTAGGACATTTTAGCATTAACGTTTTCAGTCTCCCCCAAGTTTGAGCTATGCTCTCTCCGTCATGAGGATAGAAATTATAAACATAATTCCTATTCTCATGGACTTCATGAAGAGGATAAAACCTGGAGCAAAAGAGAGACTGGATCTCTTCCCAATCCAGCAGGTGAGAGTCATCTAGTAGCCTATACCATTCCAATGCTTTTCCTTTCAGTGACAAGGCAAATAATTTCCTCATGACTCCATCTCTTGTCAAACCTGAAATCTTAAACAACTCACAAAGTTCTGTAAGTTTCAACAAATGAATACCAGGATTGACTGTCCCATCATAACAATCATTCCTAATTATTTCAATTATCCCAAGTGGTATTCGGAACGGGATACATTCAGTAGGTGGAGGAGACTTCTCTACCACGGGTGTGGTAAAGCGGCCTTCCCCAAGCAGCGAACTAAGAGTGCGGTTTTCCATAAACATAACTAGTGAAACTAAAAACAAGAAACGAAAAGATTTAATTGCAAGATCTAAAGATATACCTTCAAACACTTACTTCCCCGGCAACGGCGCCAGAAATAGCTTGATGTCTACACACGCTTCTATTCTTGTAGACTATGTTGGGCCTCCAAGCGCAGAGGTTTGTAGGACAGCAGCAATTTCCATCAAGTGAATGACCTAAGGTTTATCGAACTCAGGGAAGTAGAGGTCGAAGATGGTCTCTCTCAAGCAACCCTGCAACTAAGATACAAGAAGTCTCTTGTGTCCCCAACACACCTAATACAACTAGGAGTTGTATAGGTGCACTAGTTCGGCGAAGAGATGGTAAAATATGGATGATAGGAGTGGCAAAGCAAAGTAATATAAATCTGTAATAAAAAGTGCAGCAAGCAAACAAGTGGTAAATGTGAGCACAAATGGTATTGCAATGGTGGAAACAAGGCCTAGGCTTCATACTTTCACTAGTGGCAACTCCCAACAACATTAACATAATCGAATCACATGATATTTCCCATAATGGAGACGCACTCGGAGGTCATTCCTTTGTGGTCAAGAGAGGACGAGAATTATGTAGGGCTACAAAAGCACACCTCTAAGTTCGTAGTTCTCTATCTATGGATTTCCCAATGTCACCGCGGCCATCCAAAGAGAGTACCACAATCACCACAACATATCTCAAGGATAGTCAAAGACAAGCACCAAGAGACTCTCAATCTTCAATCAACACACAAAAGAGGAAATCACCCATGAAAATATTCTTCTAATCCATGTCCAATAGACCGCTGTCACCTTGGTCTCGGGGATTATACTAGATAAAGACAAGTGAGTACATCAATCCAATACATAGAGGAAGGGGAAATATCATGGGATCACCCTAGATTAACATAGCCTATGATCACAACGAAGATCACATCATGGGAGAGAGAATTGACCACATAGCTACTGGTAGAAACCTCAGTCCCGAGGGGGAACTACTCCCGCATCATGGAGGGAGGAAGCAACGTCGATGGAGACGAATCCGGGGGCACTTCCCCGTCCCGGCAGGATGCCGGCACTGGAATTCTGGTCCCCCGAAACTTGGTGGCGATGACGGCGGAGATCGGAATAGCTTCTGGAGAAAAGGGTTCCGTCCTCGAGGGTTTGGGACGCGAGGAGTATATATGCCAAAGGGGGTCACCAGAAGCGGAGAGGAGGGCCCAGGCGCCCCCCTAGGGCGGCCAGGGGTGGGGCCGCCTGGGCTGGCCGTCTGGGCTGCCCCTGGCTCCCCTCTGGCCCCACTTTGGTTTTTCTTGAAGCTCCCGTTACGCTGATTTTTCCTGTATTTTTCCCGGAATTTTTAGAGCACTTTTAATATGGGGGAAACCTGAAATAGAAAAACAGCAAAAAACAGGAACTGGCACTGTGGTGCACTGAGTTAATAGGTTAGTCCAAATATGATCAAAAGTGTATGGAAGTGCATAAATATCATAGCAATATCACACAAAAGAGGCATGGAGCAAGCAGAAATTATAGATACGTTTTGGACGTATCACATGCTCTCTTTCTTCATTTAATGCTATGACACCTCATCAAAATTGCCTAGTTGACATGCATGATACTAGCTATGATACTATCATTACGACCAGCCTAATCACTCTCTCTCTCTATCTCTCTTATATGATGCCCACATCTTCTGGTATAGACGACCTTTAGTTTGACCTATACTAATTTTGTTGTCAATTTTATTTATTTTTATGCTTTAGTTTCAGTAAGCCTGTACTAAACAATGATGAGCATGCTTGATGGCTTCTCGCCCTTCGTTGGTTACCCCAAGTGGAAGGTTTGAGATGCAGTGTAGCGGAAGTTTTCCCTTGGCAAAGATACCAAGGATCGATTTCCCCTGAGACTCCCAGTTTCAACAAGAAGGTGTCAACTGCTAACGGCGCCAGATATTAGCAATCAACGTGGACCTGCACACAGATACAAATAACTTTGCTCCCAACGAGTACAGAGAGGTTGTCAATCCCTCCGGCCTTGTAGTTTATAAAGGATCAAACGCAAGTGATAATAGTGATAGGTATTGCTGCAAATAGTAAGTAAAACAGAAAGTAAATAGCGGATGTGATCAGTGATGGTAATATGGACCGGGGTCCCATGATGTTCACTAGTGATGTCTCTCTCCCAAAAGACGATAAAACAGCTATGTGAGGTAAACGAATTACAGCTGGGCAATTGACAGAATTATGTGCGCAAACCAATGCTAATTATATTGCAAGAAAGGTAGAGGTTCAAAGCATGGGCGGTACGCCAAGGCAAGTAGACCGAAATCCATCTGCATCTACTACTAATCATCCACCTTGAGATATCTATCCAGAACATCTCGCTGGTATTAAGTTGCGAGTCCCACCCATAGTGTAAACTCAAAGCAGCAGACAACTGCATTAAAAGAACTTTGCGTAAAGTAAACAATCCTTGCACCCGCGGGCACAAGCACCGTTGTTTTCCCCCTTGTGGCAACAGCACATCCCCTAAACTCATGTTTCTGTCACTCAAGCTAGTCATCGAGGGGCATGAACCCACAATCAAGCATAATGTTCCCTCTTGGAGTCACTACCTACTACTTGGCCAAAGCAATAAATAGCAACGGAGAACATGCAAGAATTACTTACAAACATAAATATAAAAGAGGTAGATCGAATATATTACTCAAACACAATCTGAACATAATCTCACAATCCATCGGATCCCAGCAAACTCAACATAGCAACAGCATAAGGATTACATATGTGCCTCGATCATGTAGGGCAGCTCACGAGGTCTAATTAGTGAAGCACAAGAAGGGGAGGAGAACATCACATAGCTACTGGTCATGGACCCATGGTCCAAGGGAGACTACTCACAACTCAACCGGGAGGCGTCCATGGTGGTGGAGAGGCTCCCGGTGGTGATCCTCCCCTCCGGCAGGGTGCCGGGAAGAGTTCTCCTGGTGCTCCCGATCTTGGAAGCGCGGCGGCGGCGGAACAGAGATGAGATCGCGAAAAAGGATTCCCGTCTCGAGGGTTTCGAGACGCGTCTTAAATATATGCCAAAGGGGGGCATCAGCGGAGGCTCG
>LR738713.1:636128197-636158731 GCA_902687465.1 Secale cereale | reverse complement strand
GGCGCAAACCACCATGATCACTCACTATATCCTTGTTCACCTCTCTGACTTTCCGCACCATTTTCCTAAATCGATAACCCTCAATGAGCTTAGCCTCGCCTTTGCCTAACGTTGTTACCTCAGTGACATTTTAGGCTCTGTCCCAACAAGGGCCTCACCTTCACATCGCTGCGGCTCTGGCTAGTGCTCAACAAACCCGACGAAAATGCGAGTGGAAGTTGATATTTTTTCTGAAGAAAATGGAACCATTGCCACATTAAAGAACAACTATCTAACTATTAGTAGTAGTGGACCCAGTAGTCTTTTACTACTAAAACCTCAACAAAGTGAACAAACTACAATAAATATGGATTAATATGACAATTTTCTTTGTAAATCAGCATGAAATATCACATAACATTATTAGGCCTAGCTGGTAAACGAGCTCGGATAGCTGCCTGGGCAAGAGGGGCGATAGATCCGCCCATGACTGTAAGTAAGTTAACACATCTTCTATCCCATAAAAAAAGATAACATGTCTGTATTACTCCCTCCGTTCCAAAATATAGTGCGTCCTTGGTTTCCGTGCTTCAACTTTGATCATAAATTTAACCAACGAAACCGACTGTAGCAGGAGCAAAAATTATACCAGTGAATTCGTATTCAAAAAAAGTTTTCAATTATATAATTTTTTGCTCCCACTGCAGTCGGTCTCGTTGGTTAAATTTATGGTCAAAGTTGAACCTCGGGATGCGTGGGCTCGCTATATTTTGGAACGGAGGGAGTGTCATATACAAATTGTTGGTAATAGAATGGAAGTGAATATCTAAAAGTAGCTAGTCCCCGATTTCCTTCTGTTAGTTAAGCTATAGTTCCCACGGAATCATGAGTCTATATTAACTATGGATTATGGACGTCCTTGTGCACAGAATTTTGGTGGCTGCAAGGATTAATGAAGGTCATGATTCCATGCCCTACATGTGTGCAAGTGTGATGGTGGGGACGCAAGGATGCTCTCTTGGGTAGGTAGGCAGGTGCCAACGACGTCCAAGCAGTTGAGCATCGCTTCATCATGCATTGCCGTGTTTGTTGCACACCCTAGGCTGTCGTTTCTTTATTTCCCATCTGCCCACTGCCGTTGGTGCAAGAAATGTCATTGATGTTGATTAAGTACAAGAGTAGGGTGTGACAATTGCTAGAGATTAGTGCTATTGTAATTAATATTCATCTGATGGACTAATTCTATATATTTTCATGATGCGAATCATGTTTGGCTGGAAACTGTGCATGTACGGGCATTATTTTAACTTCTTGCAGAAGAGTGAAATCCATTACTCACAGCACTGATAGATATTAAGATGTACCCCGCGAAGTGGACAGCTGTTAGCACGTACAGATGCGTCATGACAGTGCAACAACAACAACCATACATATGAACTGATCCAAAAACAAGAAAGGTACCACACGTACATACTAAAAAGAAATATTCAGCTGGGTGGAAGCTAGCCATGCATCCATCCGGTGGAAATGTCTGGTAGACTCAGCTGCAGGCCACGTACAAGTTTGGGTCACAAATCATCGCCGCTATCCATCCTCATGGACATGATGACATTCACACTGTTGCTCCGTCAGAAAACGGGGCATGTTGCGCCCTCTCCCCGTTGTCTCACAATAAAGCCAGCCATGGGGCGTCCACCATCTCCAAGTGGTGCAAGAGGATTGCGGTGACCACCTTTTGGTCTCCGCCAGGGTTGCTCTCTCTAGATCCGATGGTTGTGTTCAGCAGGGAGATGCAAACTATGAACGGCGATTTGACATAGAGGGATGGTTGTGCAACAGCAGCGGTCGCACATTGCATGTACCTGCTGGGATTGCGGGAAAGTGGCGGCGACAACACATAAGTAACGTCGATGGTGGTGCTACTCGAGCATCTAGTCTTGAGCTCTGGGGTGAATGTAGGGCGGTTCTGACATACCTGGGTGTGTCAGCCACGTGAGACCGGTCTAGTCCAATCCCACATATACCCACTCCGTCCCCGGTCCAGACCACACTAGACCGCTCACCACTCTCAGGGTCGGGCCTGCAAAATCCAGGGCCCTATACGAAACTAAAAAATGGGGCCCTATCTCAATAAAATGAACTAATGAACAATATACAATAAAATTGTAGTTATACGGTAGCAGATATTAATTGGAGATCATGCTATTAATTGGAGATCATGCATCAATATTTGCAATTGGACGATCCGTGTAACTCACCTAGCTTCGTGTCCTGTCCAGTTGAACTGCTATACTGTGATCTTTAACCGAGTAGTCAAAAACCGATCTCTAACGAAGAACGATCCCTAACAAAAGTTAATTGGCAATGTATTTCATTTGTAAAGCTCGCCCTCAGAGCAACTCCAACGGAAAGACCCAAACGGACGCGCGCTTTGTCCGCTTTTTATCTGTTTGGGTCGGCCGCCGGCTCCGCGTCCACCATATTTTCTTTTTGGTCGGTCAAGCGTCCAACGCGGGTGATTCATTTAGTACGCAACATTTTGATTAAAAAGGCACCTGGTCATAGACCATGCCAACGCCCAGTGTTCATGCCGGCACCATGCGAGCGGCCGGCATACAATGCCAGCCAACAGAAAACCACCACGCAGTTCATGCCGGCACACTTGCCAGTAGCCGGCACACATGCCAGCACACAAAAAGGGGCGGGAATTCGACCACGCCATGTCGGCATGTGGTCATGCCAGCACACTTGCCGGCATAAAAAAAAGGGATGGCGATCTCCGCCGCAGATCACAGCTCGTCGAACTTGAGCACTTCGGCCTGCATCTTCTCAAACCATAGCCTCTTCCTCGGCGACACGGTGTTCAAATCAACCTTCATGATCTCCACACCCGTGTTCATGCTTGCAAGAGCCACTTCTTTCGCCCTGGTCTTGGCATTGGCGGCCTCGATTTCGAGCATCTTGGCTTGCTTCGCCTCCTCCAACTCAAGCATCTTGGCTTGCTTCTCCGTGTCCATCTCGAGCCTCCTCCTTTGGATTTCCATGAAGGCATTCATTTGCTCTTCCTTTTCTTGCCGGCGCTTCTCCTCCCTCAAGTCCTTCTTGCTTACAATGCCCTCCACCTTTTCAAGCAAGGTGATAGACGCCGCGTCCCGCTTGTCCTCCTTCTTCGAGTTGGTATTCCCCCGCGGTCGAGCCTTCTCACCATCACCATGGTCCTCCACAGCTTCCTTTGCCCCGCGTGCCAAGAGGGCGGCATATTGCGCCTTGAACTTCCTCTCCCCGTTGATGATAGTCCAACAATGGGAGAGATGGAAGGCCTTGTCGTCGTGTTAAACCTTGAATGCCTCCAAAACTTGAAACACCTACAATTCGAACTAAACAAGCATATGTGGGCAAATGGACATGCAATCAACGGGAAAAAGGGGTGGCACCAAAAGGGAATGAGAGGGCATGCATACCATGTCTTGCATGCCGAGGCCTCTCACGCGGCGTGCCTTGATGCTCTCATAGGTGGCACAAAACTTGTTGCACTCTTATTGAATCACCCTCCAATGCTTCGAAAGTGACACCCATCCACGCTTGCTTTGCATTTGGTACGGGGGAAACTTATTGCATTCATGAAACTCACGATGGACACGAGTCCACATGGCTGAATAATCTTGTTCGGCGCCGACCTTCGTGAAGGAAATATGCCCTAGAGGCAATAATAAAGTTGTTATTTATATTTCCTTGTATAACATGATAAGTGTCGTTTATTCATGCTAGAATTGTATTAACCGAAAACTTGATACATGTGTGAATACATAGACAAAACAGAGTGTCCCTAGTGTGCCACTACTAGACTAGCTCGTTAATCAAAGATGGTTATGTTTCCTAACCATAGACATGTGTTGTCATTTGATCAACGGGATCACATCATTATGAGAATGATGTGATGGACAAGACCCATCCGTTAGCTTAGCACTATGATCATTTAGTTTTATTGCTATTGCTTTCTTCATGACTAATACATGTTCCTCTGACTATGAGATTATGCAACTCCCGAGTACCGGAGGAACACCTTGTGTGCGATCAAACATCACAACGTAACTGGGTGGTTATAAAGATGCTCTACAAGTGTTTCCGAAAGTGTTTGTGGTGTTGGCATAGATCAAGATTAGGATTTGTCACTCCGAATGTCGGAGAGGTATCTCTGGCCCTCTCGGTAATACACATCATAATAAGCCTTGCAAGCAAATGACTAATGAGTTAGTGACGGGATGATGTATTGCGGAACGAGTAAAGAAAATTGCTGGTAACGAGATTGAAATCTTGGGCAAGTAACATACCGATGACAAAGGGAACACCATATGTTATTATGCGGTTTGACCGATAAAGATCTTCATAGAATATGTAGGAGCCAATATGAACATCCAGGTTCCGCTATTGGTTATTGACCGGAGATGTGTCTCGGTCATGTCTTCATAGTTCTCGAACCCGTAGGGTCCGCACGCTTAACGTTAGATGACGATAGATATTACGAGTTTATGTGTTTTGATGTGCCGAAGGTTGTTCGGAGTCCCCGATAAGATCACGGACATGACGAGGAGTCTCGAAATGGTCGAGATATAAAGATTCATATATTGGAAGGTTATGTTTGGACACCGGAAATGTTTTGGATAGGTTCGGGCATTTTCCGGAGTTCCGGGGAGTTACCGAAACCCCACGGGGGGTTATTCGTCCTCACGGGCCTAATAGTGGAAGAGAGAAGGCAGGCCAAGGTGTGGCGCACGCCTCCCCTAGCCAAACCAAAATGGACTAGGGGGGCACTTTCCTTCTCTCCTCCCTCTCCTTCCCCTTTCTCCCTGTTGGAATAGGAAAGGGGGCCGAATCCTACTTGGAGTAGGACTGCCCCCCCATGGCGCGCCTCCTCCCATTGGCCGACCCTCCTCCTGCATCCCTCCTTTATATACGCGGGGATGGGCCACCCCAAAGACACACAAGTTGATTTCTTAGCCGTGTGTGGTGCCCCCCTCCATAGTTACACACCTTGATCATATTATCGCAGTGCTTGGGCGAAGCCCTGCGTTGGTAACTTCATCATCACCGTCACCACGCCGTCGTGCTGATGAAACTCTCCCACGGCGTCAACCGCATCAAGAGTACGAGGGACGTCACCGAGCTGAACGTGTGCAGATCGCGGAGGTCCCGTGCGTTCGGTACTTGATCGGTTGGATCGCGAAGACGTTTGACTACATCAACCGCGTTACTAAACACTTCCGCTTTCGGTCTACGAGGGTACGTGGACACACTCTCCCGCAGTGATCTTAGGATTTTTTTTGAAATACTACGTTCCCCAACAGTGGCATCATGAGCCAGGTCTATGCGTAGATGATATGCACGAGTAGAACACAAAGAGTTGTGGCGATAATAGGCATACTGCTTACGAGCATGTCATACTTTTGATTCGGTGGTATTGTTGGATGAAATGGCCCAGACCGACATTACATGACCGCGTTCATGAGACTGGTTCTACCGTTGTGCTTCACTCAAAGGTGGCTAGTGGGTGTTTATTTCTCCAACTTTAGTTGAATCAAGTGTGACAACGTCCGATCCTTGTTGAAGGTTAAAACATCACACTTGATAAAAAATCGTTGTGGTTTTGATGCGTAGGTAAGAATGGTTCTTACTAAGCCTGTAGCAGCCGCGTAAAACTTGCAACAACAAAGTAGAGGACGTCTAACTTGTTTTTGTAGGGCATGTTGTGATGTGATATGGTCAAGACATGATGAGTTATACGTTATTGTATGAGATGATCATGTTTTGTAAATTATCGGCAACCGGTAGGAGCCTTATGGTTGTATCTTTATTGTATGAATTTCAAAAGCCATGTAATTGCTTTACTTTATCACTATGAGTTAGTGATAGTAGTAGTAGCAATAGTTGGTGAGACGACCACGACGCTATGATGAAGATCATGGGGTGTCAAGCCGGTGAAGATGGAGATCATGACAATACTTCGGAGATGGAGATCAGAAGCACAAGATGATGATGGCCATATCATGTCACATATTTTGATTGCATGTGATGTTTATCTTATTATGCTTCTTATTTTGCTTAGTACGGCGGTAGCATTATAAGATGATCCCTTACAAAATTTCAAGGTACAAGTGTTCTCCCTGAGTATGCACCATTGCGAAAGTGCGTCGTGCTGAGACACCACGTGATGATCGGGTGTCATAAGCTCTACGTTCAAATACAACGGGTGTAAGACAGCCTTGCACATGCAGAATACTCGGGTTAAACTTGACGAGCCTAGCATGTACAGACATGGCCTCAGAACATTGGAGACCAAAAGGTCGAGCGTGAATCATATAGTAGATATGATCAACATAAGATGTTCACCATTGAAAACTACTCCATCTCACGTGATGATCGGACATGGTTTAGTTGATTTGGATCATGTGATCATTTAGATGACTAGAGGGATGTCTATCTAAGTGGGAGTTCTTTAGTAATATGATTAATTGAACTTTAATTTATCATGAACTTAGTCCTAATAGTTTTTGCATATCTATGTTGTTGTAGATCAATGACCCATGCTACCATTCCCTTGAATTTTAATGCGTTCCTAGAGAAAGCTAAGTTGAAATATGATGGTAGCAACTACACGGACTGGGTCCGTAATTTGAGGATTATCCTCATTGCCGAACAGAAGAATTATGTCCCTGAAGCACCGCTAGGTGACAGGCCTGCTGCAGGAGCAACTCCTGACGTTATGAACGTCTGGCAAGCTCGTTCTGGTGACTACTCGATAGTTCAGTTGCCATGCTTTACGACTTAGAATCGGGACTTCAAAGACTTTTGAACATCATGGAGCATATGGGATGTTACAAGAGTTGAAGTTAATATTTCAAGTAAATTCCCGAATTGAGAGATATAAAGTCTCCAATAAGTTCTATAGCTGCAAGATGGAGGAGAACCGTTCTATCAGTGAAAACTTACTCAGAATGTCTGGGTACTACAATCACATGACTCAACTTGGATGCAAAGTTGATGAAGATAGTGTTATTGATAGAGTTTTTCAATCACTGCCACCAAGCTATAAAGGCTTCGTGATGAACTATAACATGCAAGGGATGTAGAAATCAAAAAGGAGCATCAAGTGTTGATGGTTAACAAAACCACTAGTTTCTAGAAAAATGGCAAGGGAAAGAAGGGGAACTTCAAGAAGAATAGTAAGCTAGTTGCTACTCCCGTGAAGAAACCCAAGTTTGGAGCCAAGCCTGAAACTGAGTGCTTCTACTGCAAAGGAACTGGACACTGGAAGCGGAACTGCCCCAAGTATTTGGCGGATAAGAAGGATGGTAAAGTGAACAAAGGTATATTTGATATACATGTTATTGATGTGTACCTTACTAATGCTCGTAGTAGCACCTGGGTATTGGATACTGGTTCAGTTGCTAATATTTGTAACTCGAAACAGGGGCTACGGATTAAACGAAGATTAGCTAAGGACGAGGTGACGATGCGAGTGGGAAATGGTTCCAAAGTCGATGTGATCGCCGTCGGCACGCTACCTCGACATCTACCTTCGGGATTAGTTTTAGACCTAAATAATTGTTATTTGCTGCCAGCGTTGAGCATGAACATTATATCTGGATCTTGTTTGTTGCAAGATGGTTATTCATTTAAATCAGATAATAATGGTTGTTCTATTTATATGAGTAATATCTTTTATGGTCATGCACCCTTGATGAATGGTCTATTTTTGTTGAATCTCGATCATAGTGATACACATATTCATAATATTGAAGCCAAAAGATGCAACGTTAATAATGATAGTGCAACTTATTTGTGGCACTGCCGTTTAGGTCATGTTGGTGTAAAGCGCATGAAGAAACTCCATAGTGATGGACTTTTGGAATCACTTGGTGCTTGTGAACCATGCCTCATGGGCAAGATGACTAAAACTCCGTTCTCCGGAACAATGGAGCGAGCAACAGATTTGTTGGAAATCATACATACTAATGTATGTGGACCAATGAGTGTTGAAGTTCGCGGCGGGTATCATTATTTTCTGACCTTCATTGATGATTTGAGCAGATATGGGTATATCTACTTGGTGAAGCACAAGTCTGAAACATTTGAAAAGTTCAAAGAATTTCAGAGTGAAGTAGAGAATCATCGTAACAAGAAAATAAAGTTTCTACGATCTGATCGTGGAGGTGAATATTTGAGTTCCGAGTTTGGTCTTCATTTGAAATAATGTGGAATAGTTTCACAACTCACGCCACCCGGAACACCACAGCGTAATGGTGTGTCCGAACGTCGTAACCGTACTTTATTAGATATGGTGCGGTCTATGATGTCTCTTACCGATTTACCACTATCGTTTTGGTGTTATGCTTTAGAGACAGCTGCATTCACGTTAAATAGGGCACCATCTATATCTATTGAGACGACGCCTTATGAACTATGGTTTGGCAAGAAACCCAAGTTGTCGTTTCTTAAAGTTTGGGGCTGCGATGCTTGTGTGAAAAAATTTCAACCTGATAAGCTCGAACCCAAGTCAGAGAAATGTGTCTTCATAGGATACCCAAAGGAAACTGTTGGGTACACCTTCTATCACAGATCCGAAGGCAAGATATTCATTGCTAAGAATGGGTCCTTTCTAGAGAAGGAGTTTCTCTCGAAAGAAGTGAGTGGGAGGAAAGTAGAACTTGATGAGCTAATTGTACCTTCTCCCGAATTGGAAAGTAGTTCATCACAGAAACTAGTTCCAGTGATTCATACACCAATCAATGAGGAAGCTAATGATGATGATCATGAAAGTTCAGATCAAGTTACTACTGAACCTCGTATGTAAACCAGGGTACGTTCCGCACCAAAGTGGTACGATAACTCTGTTCTGGAAGTCATGTTACTAGACCATGATGAACCTATGAACTATGAGGAAGCGATGATGAGCCCAGATTTCGCAAAATGTCTTGAGGCCATAAAATCTGAGATGGGATCCATGTATGAGAACAAAATGTGGACTTTGGTTGACTTGCCCGATTATCAGCAAGCCATTGAAAATAAATGGATCTTTAAGAGGAAGACTGACGCCGTGGTAATGTTACTATCTACAAAGCTAGACTTGTTGCGAAAGGTTTTCGATAATTTCAAGGAGTTGACTACGATGAGACTTTCTCACCCGTAGCGATGCTTAAGTCTGTCCGAATCATGTTAGCAATTGCCGCGTTTTATTATTATGAAATCTGGCAAATGTGTGTCAAAACTGCATTCCTTAATTGATATCTCAAAGAAGAGTTGTACATGATGTAACCAGATGGTTTTGTCAATCCTAAAGGTGCTAACAAAGTGTACAAGCTCCCGCGATCCATTTATGGACTGGTGCAATCATCTCGGAGTTGGAATATACGCTTTGATGAAGTGATCGAAGCATATGGTTTTATACAGATTTTTGGAGAAGCCTGTATTTACTAGAAAGTGAGTCGGGGCTCTTTAGCATTTCTGATATTATATGTGGACGACATATTGTTGATTGGAAATGATGTAGAATTTCTGGATGGCATAAAAGGATAGTTGAATACGATTTTTTCAATGAAAGACCTCAGTGAAGTTGCTTATATTTTGGGCATCAAGATTTATAGAGATAGATCAAGACGCTTAATTGGACTTTCACAAAGCACATACCTTGATAAAGTTTTGAAGAAGTTCAAAATGGATCAATCAGAGAAAGGGTTCTTACCTGTGTTACATGGTGTGAAGTGGAGTAGGACTCAATGCCCGACCACTGCAGAAGATAGAGAGAAAATGAAAGTCATTCCCTATGCTTCAGCCATAGGTTCTATTATGTATGCAATACTGTGTACCAGACCTGATGTGTGCCTTGCTATAAGTCTAGAAGGGAGGTACCAAAGTAATCCAGGAGTGGATCACTGGACAGCGGTCAAGAACATCCTGAAGTGCCTGAAAAGGACGAAGGATATGTTTCTCGTTTATGGAGGTGACAAAGAGCTCGTCGTAAATGGTTACGTCGATGCAAGCTTTGACACTGATCCGGAGGACTCTAAGTCACAAACCAGATACATATTTTTGTTGAACGGTGGAGCTGTCAGTTGGTGCAGTTCCAAGCAGAGCGTCGTGGCGGGATCTATGTGTGAAGTGGAGTACATAGCTGCTATGGAAGCAGCAAATGAAGGAGTTCATATCCGATCTAGGTGTAATACCTAGTGCATCGGGTCCAATGAAAATATTTTGTGACAACACTGGAGCAATAGCCTTGGCGAAGGAATCTAGGTTTCACAAGAGAACGAAGCACATCAAGAGATGCTTCAACTCCATCCGCGATAAAGTCAAGGAAGGAGACATAGAGATTTGCAAAATACATACGGATTTGAATGTCGCAGACCCGTTGACTAAGCCTCTTCCACTAGCAAAACATGATCAGCACCAAGACTCCATGGTTGTTAGAATCATTACTATGTAATTTAGATTATTGACTCTAGTGTAAGTGGGAGACTGAAAGAAATATGCCCTAGAGGCAATAATAAAGTTGTTATTTATATTTCCTTGTATATCATGATAAATGTCTTTTATTCATGCTAGAATTGTATTAATAGGAAACTTGATACATGTGAGAATACATAGACGAAACAGAGTGTGCCTAGTGTGCCTCTACTAGACTAGCTCGTTAATCAAAGATGGTTATGTTTCCTAACCATAGACATGCGTTGTCATTTGGTCAACGGGATCACATCATTAGGAGAATGATGTGATGGAGAAGACCCATCCGCTAGCTTAGCACTATGATCGTTTAGTTTTATTGCTATTGCTTTCTTCATGACTAATACATGTTCCTCTGACTATGAGATTATGCAACTCCCGAATACCGGAGGAACACATTGTGTGCTATCAAACGTCACAACATAACTGGGTGATTATAAAGATGCTCTACAGGTGTTTCCGAAAGTGTTTGTGGTGTTGGCATAGATCAAGAATAGGATTTGTCACTCCGAGCGTCGGAGAGGTATCTCTGGGCCCTCTCGGTAATACACATCATAATAAGCGTTGCAAGTAAATGACTAATGAGTTAGTCATGGGATGATGTATTACAGAACGAGTAAATATACTTGCCGGTAATGAGATTGAACTAGGTATGATGATATCAATGATTGAATCTCGGGCAAGTAACATACCGATGACAAAGGGAACAATGTATGTTGTTATGCGGTTTGACCGATAAAGATCTTCGTAGAATATGTAGGAGGCAATATGAGCATCCAGGTTCCGCTATTGGTTATTGATCGGAGATGTGTCTCGGTCATGTCTACATAGTTCTCGAACCCGTAGATTCCGCACGCTTAACGTTCGATGACGATCAGTATTATGAGTTTAGGTTTTTTGATGTACCGAAGGTTGTTCGGAGTACCGGATAAGATCACGGACATGACGAGGAGTCTCGAAATGGTCAAGACATAAAGATTCATATATTGGAAGGTTATGTTTGGACACCACAAAGGTTTCGGATAGGTTCGGGCATTTTCCGGAGTTCCGAGGAGTTACCGGACCACCCAGGGGGTTATTGGGCTTCATGGGCCTAATAGAGGAAGAGAGAAGGCAGGCCAAGGTGTGGCGCGCGCCACCCCTAGCCAAAACGAATTGGACTAGGGGGGCCGGCCCCCATTTCCTTCTCTCCTCCCTCTCCTTCCCCTTTCTCCTTGTTGGAACAGGAAAGGGGGGTCGAATCCTACTTGGAGTAGGATTGCCCGCCCCCATGGCACGCCTCCTCCCATTGGCCGGCCCTCCTCCTCCCTCCCTCCTTTATATATGTGGGGAGGGGCACCCCAAAGACACACATGTTGATTTCTTAGCCGTGTGCGGTGCCCACCTTGACAGTTACACACCTCGGTCATAATGTCGCAGTGCATAGGCGAATCCCTACGTCAGTGACTTCATCATCACCGTCACCACGCTGTCATGCTGACGAAACACTCCCTTGGCCTCAACTGGATTATGAATACGAGGGGCGTTGATATGTCCAAAACGTATCTATAATTTCTGCTTGCTCCATGCTTCTTTTGTGTGATATTGCTATGATATTGATGCACTTCCATGCACTTTTGATCATATTTGGACTAACCTATTAACTCAGTGCACCACAGTGCCAGTTCCCGTTTTTTGCTGTTTTTCTATTTCAGGTTTCCCCCATATTAAAAGTGCTCCAAAAATTCCATGAAAAGTACAGGAAAAATCAGCGTACAGGAAGTTTCGCGAAGAACCAAAGATGGGCCAGAGGGGAGCCAGGGAAGGCCCAGGCGGCCACCTGGCGCGGCCCCACCCCTGGCCGCGCCATGGGGGCGCCTGGGGCCCCTGCTCCGCCTCTGGCTGCCCCCCTTCACATATATATCCCTCTCGTCCCGAAACCCTCGAGGACAGAACCCTTTTTCGCGATCTCGCCTCTGTTCCGCCGCCGCATCGATTCCAAGATCGGGAGCATCAGGAGAACTCTTCCCGGCACCCTGCCGGAGGGGAGAACCACCACCGGGAGCTTCTCCACCACCATGGACCCTTATCGGATGAGTCGTGAGTAGTCCACCTTGGACCATGGGTCCATGATCAGTAGCTATGTGATGTTCTCCTCCCCTCTTTGCTCTTCATGGTTTAGACCTCGTGAGCTGCCCTACATGATCGAGGCACATATATAATCTTTCTGCTGTTGCTTTGCTGAGTTTGCTGGGATCTGATGGATTATGAGACTGTGTTCAGATTGTGTTTGAGTAATATATTTGATTCACCTCTTTTATATCTTTCTTCTTGAGTAATTCTTGCATGTTCTCCGTTGCTATTTATTGCTTTGGCCAAGTAGTAGGTAGTAACACCAAGAGGGAGCGTTATGCTTGATTGTGGGTTCATGCCCCCTGATGACTAGCTTGAGTGACAGAAACATGAGTCTAGGGGATGTGCTGTTGCCACAAGGGAGAAAACAACGGTGCTTGTACTTGCGGGTGCAAGGATTGTTTACTTTACGCAAAGTTCTTTTAATGCAGTTGTTTGTTGCTTTGAGTTTACACTTTGGGTGGGATTCGCAACCTAATACCAGCGAGATGTTCTGGATAGATATCTCAAGGTGGATGATTAGTAGTATATGCAGATGGATTTCGGTCTACTTGCCTTGGCGTACCGCCCATGCTTTTGAGCCTCTACCTTTCTTTGCAGCATAGTTAGCATTGGTTTGCGCACATAATCCTGTCAATTGCTCAGTTGTAATTTGTTTACCTCGCTTTGCTGTTTTATCGTCTTTTGGGAGAGAGACATCACTAGTGAACATCGGGACCCCGGTCCATATTACCACCGCTGATCACACCTTCTATTTACTTCCTGTTTTTATTTCCTAGTTGCAGTCATAGCTATCATTATTATCTCTTGTGTTTGATCCTTTGTAAACAACAAGGCCGGAGGGATTGACAACCTCTCTGTACTCGTTGGGAGCAAAGTTATCCGTATCTGTGTGCAGGTCCCGTCAACCGCTAAGTTTCTGGCGCCGTTGACACCTACTTGTCGACCCTCGGAGTCTCACGTGATTCGATCCTTGGTATCTTTGCCAAGGGAAATTTGCCGCTACGCTACATCTCAACCTTCCACTTGGGGTAACCAACGAGGGGCGAGAAGCCATCAAGCAAGTTTCTGGCGCCGTTGCCGGGGACTCCACTCTTCAAGATAGGGGAGTTGCACGCTATCTTTTATCTTTGATTTTTAGTCTTGTTAGTTTACCTTTCAGTTTTTGCTTTAGTGTCCCTTACCAAAAATCACAAAAATAGTTATCTTGCTTGCTGCTGCTATGGGTTCCACCAAGAACACCAAGTTGTGTGACTTCACTAGTCATAACAACAATGACTTTATCTGCATGCCTATTGCTACACCTGCCACTTCAGCACCTTCTTATGAGATTAAACCTGCTTTGCTGAACCTAGTTATGAAAGATCAATTCTCCGGTGCTGGAGATGATGCTGCTTTGCACTTAAATAATTTTGGTGAGCTCTGTGATATGCAAAAGTACAAAGAAGTAGATGGTGATATTATTAAGCTTAAGCTTTTTCCTTTCTCCTTGAGAGGAGGAGCCAAAATCTGGTTTCAATCCTTGCCTAGGAATAGTATAGATTCTTGGGAAAGTGCAAGGATGCCTTTATTGGAAAGTACTATCCCCCTGCTAAAATTATCCAATTAAGGAGTAACATAATGAATTTTAAACAATTGGATAATGAACACGTTGCCCAAGCTTGGGAACGCATGAAATCTCTTGTCAAGAACTGCCCTACTCATGGTTTGACTACTTGGATGGTTATCCAAACTTTTTATGCAGGCTTGAACTTTACCTCGCGGAACTTGTTAGATTCGGCCGCGGGAGGAACCTTTATGTCAACTACACTTGGTGCTGCCATGAAGCTTCTCGACGAGATGATGACCAATTATTCCCAATGGCACACCGAACGCGCTCCAACAGGTAGGAAGGTAAACTCTGTCCAGGAGATTTCCTCCCTAAATGAAAAGGTTGACTTGATCCTGTCTCTACTTTCCAAGCAATCTTCTATTGATCCTCATGATGTTCCTTTGAACTCTTTGATTGCTCAAGATCAAGTAGATGTGAACTTTATCTCTAGAAACAATTTCAATAACTATGCTTATAGGAGTAATTTTGGTAGCAACCCTATACCGTTCCCCTCTAATTCCTATGGGAACAACAATGCTTATCCTAGCACCAAGAACTCCATTTCTGAACTAGAGATTATGCTTAATGACTTCATCACTACCCAAAAGGCCTTCAATAAGAGTGTAGAAGAAAAACTAGACAAACTAGATAATCTCTCTTCGAAGGTAGACAATTTAGCCCATGAGGTAGAGTTGCTTAAAATTAGAACTTCTCCTCTTGAGGAGAGGAAGACCACTCCTATGAATGCTATTCAAGTGCAAATTAATGAAAACATTAGGATGATGGCTAAACTTAAAAAGAGATGGCTAGAGAAAAGGAGGAAGAAGATAGAATTAAGAGCCTTCCTACCCACCACACTGTTGCTACTATTCAAGTTGTTGAGGATATCCAAACTCTTAGCACCCAATGCACTCCTAGTCCCATTGGACCTATTAATGGTGATGCTATGACCTCAATCGTAGAAGAAGAAACTCCTATGACCATAGAAGCTACCAAACAAGTGAGCCTAAAGGACACCACTACCACTTTACTTGATAGTAGTGACCTTGATTTTGATAATTGCACCCTTTCTGAAGTTATTGGTTTTCTTCACAAGATGTCTAGAGATCCCCACACTAGCACACTTAATCTTGCCTTCACGGAGCATATCACTAATGCTCTCATCAAAGCTAGGGAGGAGAAGCTTAGGGTAGAAGCCTCCATACCTAGAAATCTAGAAGATAGTTGGGATCCTATGATTAAAATTAAGTTGAATAACTTCTCTTGCTATGCTTTATGTGATGTTGGAGCTAGTACCTCCGTTATGCCCAAAAGAATGTATGATATGTTTGAATTTAAACCTTTTGATCCTTGTTCTTTTGGTGTTCGTCTTGTTGATTCTTCCGTTAAGAAACCTTTGGGGAAGATCGACGATGTTCTTATCATTGTCAATGACAATTATGTTCCCGTTGATTTTACTATTGTGGATATTGAATGTGAACCTTCATGTCCAATTATTTTAGGACGTCCTTTTCTTCGGACCGTTGGTGCTATCATTGACATGAAAGAGGGGAATATAAAATTCCAATTCCCTCTCAAGAAAGGGATGGAACACTTCCCTAGAAAGAAGATTAAGTTGCCTTTTGAGTCCGTTACACGGGCTAGCTATTCTCTTACTCTTGATAAAACTTGATCTTCTCTTTTTGCATCATGCCTAGCTTAAAGGCATAAAAGAAAGCGCTTTTGGGAGGCAGCCCACAACGAATTAGGTCTTATTTTGCTTTTGTTGTGTCTTGATGTTTGTTACTACAGTAGCATCATCATTGTATTTTTTCTTTTCAGCTTTGTGCCAAGTTTAGCCTCCGATTGCAAGAAAGTTCAAAAGTTGTGATGTGCTGTCCAGAAAACAGATTCTGTCCTTGGACAGAAAATTTCGAATAAAATCACCAGATCATCTTTTTGATCTGAATTTTTTTGACAGCGTGCTCTATACAATTGGCTTTCGAGCGTCTGTTCTGAGTTTTTTTATTTGAGTTGCAGAAGTGCGCCGAAAAAATTATTTACTACCTGCTGGTCTATTTTTCACAGATTCTGTCCTGTTTTGCCTTTTCTTTGTTTTGCAAACCTTGAGCTTGCTTTTTCTTTGCAAAAACCTTTTGGCAATCTTGAGAAACAGTAGCTCTTCAAGATTATCTTTATTTCCAGTAGGGAAAAATTATTTTATTGTGGGTACTAACCTCGCTAATCAGATTATGATGAGTTATGTATGAAGGGAGTTTTCAAGTGTGCGAGGGAAGATGATAAAAGAAGATTCAGGAGGGTCAAACGCTCAAGCTTGGGGATGCCCCCGTGCACCCCCAAGAAATATTCAAGAAGACTCAAGCGTCTAAGCTTGGGGATGCCCCCATGCATCCCCTTCTCCATCAACAATTATCAGTTCGTCTTTCGTTCCACTATATTCTTATCACTTCATGTGTTATGTGCTATGCTTGGAGCGTCTTGCTCTTAGTTTCCTTTTTAGTTTTCTTTAGCTTTGATTGCTGTTCATAACAAGTTAGAACCCAGCTTTCTTTGTGTGGGAGAAAAACACGCTCCACTTCAACCTAGAACACAACATAGGATTTTCATGCTTATCTTTGTTGTGTGTGTTCTTTGTCTTTCCATAGCTGCTGTCATGTTTAGCTCTTAGTTTTCATGCTTTTCTTTTTAAAGAGCTTTTGTTTAGTTGGTTGCTGAACTCTCTTGAGTTTTCATGTTTATCTTGTTAAGAGAGTTTGCCTGTTGCACTGAGTTGTGTGTCTTAACTTAAAGTAGGTAATTGAGGTTGCTATTTAATTTCAGTAGTAACTTGAAATAGTTTTGAGGTATTGCCATGAGTAATGTCTGAACTTTTGGTGTCAAGAGCTTTAGCCTATTAGTGATAGATGTCGTATTTTGGGCAATCCGTGTTTATTTTCGAAAACCTACAAAATAGTTGAGAACTTTAGCTACTAGATGGATCACTAATCTTTGGAGGGATCGAATATTAGAGTACACTCACGTACCATGAGTCGAGGATGCGCAAGGATAACCAAACCCCCATACACTCCTCCTCGGGGTACTTGTCTCTTTGTGAACCTCCTAATTAGATTGAGAGTTACCGACAATAAGTGCATGAGTTCTTCGGACTAATGTGAGTATTCGAAAGTTGACACTTCCACCTAGCCATATTTTTCTAGCCTCTTCGGTACCGTGCATTGCCCTTTCTCACCTCGAGAGTTGGCGCATACTTCGCCGGTGCATCCAAATCCTTGGCACGATACACTCTGTCATCATAAGCCTCATTATATCCTTCCTCAAAACAGCCACCATACCTACCTATCAAGGCATTTCCATAGCCTTTTCGAGATACATTGCCATGCAACATCCATCTTCTCATGACTTGATCTTCATGTCATACATGCTTTTTGCTTGATCGATGAGCCGCATGCTAGTTGGGCCTTGCCCTAATCATTGCTACATGACGCGCTAGTATCATTGCACATCCTGCTACACCGGCAGAGGCATACATTTGCATACATCATGATAGTTTCATCTTCTTTATGTTGAGTACTTTTGTAAAGTGTGAAAGATCTTCTATACTTCTTGTAATATATAGAGTGTTGCCCCTAAAGTGAGGAAAAGATCCCAAAGAGGACAAAATCAAAAGATCCCAAAGAGGACAAATGAGAGTTAAATAGAAAGAGCCATTGAGGCCACAAAAAAATAGAAAAAAGAGAAAAAGAAATAAAAAGAGAGAAGGGGGCACACTACTATTCCTTTTGAGAGATCCACACTCGTACTCCATCTTATACCTTGTACTCCATAGAGATTATCATTCATGCATATAGCTATGTGGGGACCTTCACACTATAGAACTTGGCTTGTATATTCTAATGATGAGCCTCCTCAAAAGAGCTCTAGGTCTTCTTGAGCGAGCAAGTTGGATGCACCCCCACTAGTTCCATTGGAGAGCTTACCTTAGCTCATACGTGAATCCGTTGCATGGCAATCCCTACTGCTCACATCATATCTATCATTTGGCTTTCTCTCGCCTATGATTGTCCTCATTGATGTGAGCCTTTCACACCTTTTTTGTCTTCCCCCTTCATCATTTTTCTCTCTTTGCCATCCTAAGTGTCAACTTTCTTGCTTACGCTCATCCATTGCATGAGTGCTCAAAATATCGAAAGGGAGTGGATCATTTTGACTTGTACCTGGCTAGTGGTCTGGGGATGAGTCAAGATAAGATTCCAAAGAAGACCAAGTGTGAAACTTTAATAGATTAAGTTCTCAACAATACAAAAACTATGTTTTACTCTCTCGTATATCCCTATCCCCTTTCTTGCACGCAAACACCATTTGGAGACATTCGAGTCACGGACAGCGAGAGCTCTTGCACCTTTATGTTCTTATGTTGCTTGTTACAATGCTAATATAGACTCTTGCTTGTTATGACTTGAATTGAATTACATGCCTTGATTGCTTTACTTAAAAAGTTCTTATATGGTTGATAGCATGTCACCACAGAAATTATGCTTGTTATCATTTACCTACTCGAGGACGAGCATGAATTAAGCTTGGGGATGTTGATACGTCCAAAACGTATCTATAAATTCTGATTGCTCCATGCTTCTTTTGTGTGATATTGCTATGATATTGATGCACTTCCATGCACTTTTGATCATATTTGGACTAACCTATTAACTCAGTGCACCACAGTGCCAGTTCCTGTTTTCTGCTGTTTTTCTATTTCAGGTTTCCCCCATATTAGAAGTGCTCCAAAAATTCCAGGAAAAATATAGGAAAAATCAGCGTACAGGAAGCTTCGCGAAGAACCAAAGATGGGCCAGAGGGGAGCCAGGGGAGGCTGATGGCTTCTCGCCCCTCGTTGGTTACCCCAAGTGGAAGGTTTGAGATGCAGTGTAGCGGTAGTTTTCCCTTGGCAAAGATACCAAGGATCGAATTCCCCTGAGACTCCAAGGTTCAACAAGAAGGTGTCAACTGCTAGCGGCGCAACTAGCGATCGACCGGACCTGCACACAGATACAAATAACTTTGCTCCCAACGAGTACAGAGAGGTTGTCAATCCCTCCAGCCTTGTCGTTTACAAAGGATCAAACGCAAGAGATAATAGTGATAGGTATTACTGCAACTAGTAAGTAAAAACGGAAAGTAAATAGCGGATATGATCAGTGATGGTAATATGGACTGGGGTCCCATGATGTTCACTAGTGATGTCTCTCTCCCAAAAGACGATAAAACAGCTAGGCGAGGTAAACAAATTACAGCTGGGCAATTGACAGGATTATGTGCGCAAACCAATGCTAACTATGCTGCAAGAAAGGTAGAGGCTCAAAAGCATGGTCGGTACGCCAAGGTAAGTAGACCGAAATCCATCTGCATCTACTACTAATCATCCACCTTGAGATATCTATCCAGAACATCTCGCTGGTATTAAGTTGCGAGTCCCACCCATAGTGTAAACTCAAAGCAACAGACAACTGCATTAAAAGAACTTTGCGTAAAGTAAACAATCCTTGCACCCGCGAGTACAAGCACCGTTGTTTTCCCCCTTGTGGCAACAACACATCCCCTAGACTCATGTTTCTGTCACTCAAGCTAGTCATCGAGGGGCATGAACCCACAATCAAGCATAACGTTCTCTCTTGGAGTTACTACCTACTACTTGGCCAAAGCAGTAAACAGCAACGGAGAACATGCAAGAATTACTCAAGAACATAAATATAAAAGAGGTGAATCAAATATATTACTCAAACACAATCTGAACATAATCTCATAATCCATCGGATCCCAGCAAACTCATCATAGCAACAGCATAAGGATTACATATGTGCCTCGATCATGTAGGGCAGCTCACGAGGTCTAATCGGTGAAGAACAAAGAGGGGAGGAGAACATCACATAGCTACTGGTCATGGACCCATGGTCCAAGGGAGACTACTCACAACTCATCCGGGAGGCGTCCATGGTGGTGGAGAAGCTCCCGGTGGTGATCCTCCCCTCCGGCAGGGTGCCGGGAAGAGTTCTCCTGGTGCTCCTGATCTTGGAAGCGCGGCGGCGGCGGAACAGAGATGAGATCGCAAAAAAGGGTTCCGTCCTCGAGGGTTTCGGGACGCGGTGTAAATATATGCCAAAGGGGGGCGTCAGAGGAGGCCTGGGGGGCCCAGGTGCCCTGGCGGCGCGGCCAGGAGGGGGGGCGCGCCCTCTGGCCGCCTGGAGCCCTGGTGGCCCCCCTCCGGCCCTACTTTGGCCGCATGGAAGCTTCCAGAACGCTGATTTTTTATATATTTTTCCCGGAATTTTTCTGGCAGTTTACGTAATGGGAAACCTAAAATACAAAAACAGCAGAAAACAGAAACTGGCACTGGGGTGCACTGAGTTAATAGGTTAGTCCAAATATGATCAAAAGTGTATGGAAGTGCATAAATATCATAGCAATATCACACAAAAGAGGCATGGAGCAAGCAGAAATTATAGATACGTTTTGGACGTATCAACATCTCCAAGCTTAATTCCTGCTCGTCCTCGAGTAGGTAAATGATAACAAGCATAATTTCTGTGGTGACATGCTATTAACCATATAAGAACTTTTCACAGTCACATGACAAGTGCTTACTGAGACAATGAATCTATAGTAATTAAGTTGCCTCATGAGAGTATCACAAAGAACTGAAAGTTTTACAATATGATACTGAAACACTCAATAGATTTGTAGTGAGCATGGTGTGCAAATATGATAAAGTGGTACCTCGCTTGCCCCCTTTAGTGAAGCAAAACATAAATGCAGGGGCACCTCCAAGGTTTAAGTGACGACTAGATACAATGATTTCAGAATAAACGATATCATAATCATGCAAAAGACAATGGTACTTTGGGACAATGCACATTACACTTAGAATGAAAATCATGCTCTCAATAGTTGGTGCTTTAAAGAAGGTGGAGACTCTCGAACCGTGGCTTTTGATGGCAAGGTTGAAAACCCGTGGTCGGAAACAAAAACTAAACATGTACCAGAGCTCTTGGTTTTAAAAACAGAAGTAATAATTATTTTTTAGAATATGCATATTTCGTCAACAAATGCTAGCAGATAACTCAATTACTTCTTGAGCTGGACAAGTTTCGAGGAACGGCTCCTGAATGAGGACGATCACATCCTCTTAATCTCCTTTGTTTATCACTGCCAAAGTTTTCTGATTTCTCATGAACAAAGCGTGGAGGAGGGTTTGTTTGTTGTATATTTTTTAATGAGCCGGGCGCACTCTTTGCTAGTTCCTTCTCGTATTATGGGTTTGCACATTAGACATGCAATCCCGGGGTGAAGCTTGTCCAACTTAAAAAGATCATGAATTAACTACTACTTCCTCATGAGCTAAAATAGAGGCACAAAAGAGAAATGCTTTTTTGAATAATTTCGAGATGGTACATGAAAGTCTTCGTTAGGAATGACAGGTAAATACCATGTATAGGAAGGTATGGTGGACTCATATGGCATAACTGGTTTAAAGGATTTTGGATGCACAAGCAGTCAGTCCGCTTAGTACAGGCGAAGGTTAGCAAAAGACTGGGAGCGACCAACTAAAAGAGCAATGACGGTCATAATCATGCAGAGCGACAAAGCAACATTGAATCAGGCATGGAAGTTATATCGCTACTCAGAAATTAAAGATCATCAAGGCTTGATAGACTTTCTTTACAGTCTTAAATATGCGTGAGAATATGCCAAGCCAATCAAAATAAATTCTTGGGGGAAGATATCACTAAACCATACCACATCATAGGCAAACAAATCATGTTGGTACTTCAATAACACATTGAGAACCCCCCAGCTATTTGAGACTAACCATAAGAAAACATGAACTACTAAGCACCATTATGCACATAGCATTTTTATCATAGACATATCAACCAGTGCAACAGAAGCCAACTCTCTTAACAAGATAACCATTATAACTAAAGAGAGTTCCAGCGACCAACTAAACAAAAGCTCTTTAAAAAGTAAAGCATGAAAACTAAGAGCTGAACATGATAGTAGCTATTGAAAGACAAAGAACACACACAGCAAAGATAGACATGAAAATTCTATGTTATGTTCTAGGTTGAAGTGGAGCGTGTTTCTCTCCCACACAAAGAAAGCTGAGTTCCAACTCGTTATGAACAGCAAGCAAAGCTAAAGAAAACTAAAAAGGAAACTAAAAGCAAGACGCTCCAAGCATAGCACATAACACATGAAGTGATAAAAATATAGCGGAACGAAAGACGAACTGATAATTGTTGATGGAGAAGGGGATGCACGGGGGCATCCCCAAGCTTAGACGCTTGAGTCTTCTTGAATATTTCTTGGGGCTGCATGGGGGCATCCCCAAGCTTGAGCGTTTGACACTCCTGAATCTTTTTATCATCTTCCCTCGCACACTTGAAAACTCCCTTCATACATAACTCATCATAATCTGATTAACGAGGTTAGTACCCTTAATAAAATAATTTTTCCTTGCTGGAAATAAGGATATTCTTGAAGGTCTACGTTTCTCAAGATTGCCAAAAGGTTTTTGCAAAGAAAAAGCAAGCTCAAGGTTTGCAAAATGAAGGAAAGGCAAAACAGGACAGAATCTGTGAAAAACAGACCAGCAGGTAGTAAATAATTTTTTCGGGGCACTTCTGCAACTCAAATCAAAAAACTCAGAACAGACGCCCGAAAGCCAATTGTATAGAGCACGCTGCCGAAAAAATTCAGACCAAAAAGATGATCTGGTGATTTTATACGAATTTTTCTGTCCAAGGACAGAATCTGTTTCCTGGACAGCACGTCACAACTTTTGAACTTTCTTGCAATCAGAGGCTACACTTGGCACAAAGCTGAAAAGTAAAAATACAATGATGATGCTACTGTAGTAACAACATCAAGACACAACAAAAGCAAAATAAAATTTTATTCATTGTGGGCTGCCTCCCAAAAGCGCTTTCTTTTATGCCTTTAAGCTAGGCATAATGCAAAGAGATCAAGTTTTATCAAGAGTAAAAGAATAGCTAGCCCGTATAACGGACTCAAAAGGTAACTTAATTTTCTTTCTAGGGAAGTGTTCCATCCCTCTCTTGAGAGGAAATTGGAATCTTATATTCCCCTCTTTCATGTCAATGATGGCACCAAAGGTGCGAAGAAAAGGACGTCCCAAAATAATTGGACAAGAAGGTTCACATTCAATATCCATAATAGTAAAATCAACGGGAACGTAATTGTCATTGAAAATGATAAGAACATCGTCGATCCTCCCCAAAGGTTTCTTTATGGAAGAATCAACAAGACGAACACCAAAAGAACAAGAATCAAAAGGTTTCAATTTAAGCATATCATATATTCTTTTGGGCATAACGGAGGTACTAGCTCCAACATCACATAAAGCATAGCAAGAGAAGTTATTCAACTTAATTTTAATCATAGGATCCCAACCATCTTCTAGCTTTCTAGGTATGGAGGCTTCTACTCTAAGTTTCGCCTCCCTAGCTTTGATGAGAGCATTAGTGATATGCTCTGTGAAGTTAAGATTAAGCGTGCAAGTGTGGGGATCTCTAGCCATTTTTTGTAAAAAGGTGACAACTTCTGAGAGACAACAATTATGAAAATCAATTTTATCATTATTGAGCAGAATTGTAGTGTCATCTTCTTTGTTTGAATTGCTCTCTATTATAAGAGTTTGAACGTCTTCCCAAGTTTGGGGAAGTAGAGGAGAGACTTTAAACTGAGGCTCATACTTTTTCCCTGGAAGATCATACCATGGGCATAACTCTCCATTAAGACTAACATAATCACAAGGTTTATTACTTTTGTAGATCCCGACAGTGGTGATTGGCGTGATGGAAGAAGGGGTGTACTCCTCCCATTTAGTGTTTTTGGTGGAACCCATAGCAGCATGCAAGCAAGATAACTATTTTTGTGATTTTTTATAAAGGATACTAAAGCAAACACTGAAAGGTAAACTAACAAGACTAAAAAGCAAAGGTAAAAGATAGCGTGCAACTCCCCTATCTTGAAGAGTGGAGTCCCCGGCAACGGCGCCAGAAAAACTTTGCTTGATGGCTTCTCGCCCCTCGTTGGTTACCCCAAGTGGAAGGTTTGAGATGCATTGTAGCGGTAGTTTTCCCTTGGCAAAGATACCAAGGATCGAATTCCCATGAGACTCCAAGGTTCAACAAGAAGGTGTCAACTGCTAGCGGCGCAACTAGCGATCGACCGGACCTCCACACAGATACAAATAACTTTGCTCCCAACGAGTACAGAGAGGTTGTCAATCCCTCCGGCCTTGTCGTTTACAAAGGATCAAACGCAAGAGATAATAGTGATAGGTATTACTGCAACTAGTAAGTAAAAACGGAAAGTAAATAGCGGATGTTATCAGTGATGGTAATATGGACCGGGGTCCCATGATGTTCACTAGTGATGTCTCTCTCCCAAAAGACGATAAAACAGCTAGGCGAGGTAAACAAATTACAGCTAGGCAATTGACAGGATTATGTGCGCAAACCAATGCTAACTATGCTGCAAGAAAGGTAGAGGCTCAAAAGCATGGGCGGTACGCCAAGGTAAGTAGACCGAAATCCATCTGCATCTACTACTAATCATCCACCTTGAGATATCTATCCAGAACATCTCGCTGGTATTAAGTTGCGAGTCCCACCCATAGTGTAAACTCAAAGCAACAGACAACTGCATTAAAAGAACTTTGCGTAAAGTAAACAATCCTTGGACCCGCGAGTACAAGCACCGTTGTTTTCCCCCTTGTGGCAACAGCACATCCCCTAGACTCATGTTTCTGTCACTCAAGCTAGTCATCGAGGGGCATGAACCCACAATCAAGCATAACGTTCCCTCTTGGAGTTACTACCTACTACTTGGCCAAAGCAATAAACAGCAACGGAGAACATGCAAGAATTACTCAAGAACATAAATATAAAAGAGGTGAATCAAATATATTACTCAAACACAATCTGAACATAATCTCATAATCCATCGGATCCCAGTAAACTCATCATAGCAACAACATAAGGATTACATATGTGCCTCGATCATGTAGGGCAGCTCACGAGGTCTAATCGGTGAAGAACAAAGAGGGGAGGAGAACATCACATAGCTACTGGTCATGGACCCATGGTCCAAGGGAGACTACTCACAACTCATCCGGGAGGCGTCCATGGTGGTGGAGAAGCTCCCGGTGGTGATCCTCCCCTCTGGCAGGGTGCCGGGAAGAGTTCTCCTGGTGCTCCCGATCTTGAAAGCGCGGCGGCGGCGGAACAGAGATGAGATCGCGAAAAAGGGTTCTGTCCTCGAGGGTTTCGGGACGCGGTGTAAATATATGCCAAAGGGGGGCGTCAGAGGAGGCCTGGGGGGCCCAGGCGCCCTGGCGGCGCGGCCAGGAGGGAGGGCGCGCCCTCTGGCCGCCTGGAGCCCTGGTGCCCCCCCCCGGCCCTACTTTGGCCGCATGGAAGCTTCCGGAACGCTGAATTTTTATATATTTTTCCCGGAATTTTTCTGGCAGTTTACGTAATGGGAAAACCTGAAATACAAAAACAGCAGAAAACAGAAACTGGCACTGGGGTGCACTGAGTTAATAGGTTTGTCCAAATATGATCAAAAGTGTATGGAAGTGCATAAATATCATAGCAATATCACACAAAAGAGGCATGGAGCAAGCAGAAATTATAGATACGTTTTGGACGTATCAGAGGCCCAGGCGGCCACCTGGCGCGACCCCACCCCTGGCCACGCTAGGGGGCGCCTGGGGCCCCTTCTCCGCCTCTGGCTGCCCCCCTTCGCATATATATCCCTCTCGTCCCGAAACCCTCGAGGACAGAACCCTTTTTCACGATCTCGCCTCTGTTCCGCCGCCGCAGCGCTTCCAAGATCGGGAGCATCAGGAGAACTCTTCCCGGCACCCTGTCGGAGGGGAGAACCACCACTGGGAGCTTCTTCACCACCATGGACGCTTCCCGGATGAGTCGTGAGTAGTCCACCTTGGACCATGGTTCCATGATCAGTAGCTATGTGATGTTCTCCTCCCCTCTTTGCTCTTCATGGTTTAGACCTCGTGAGCTGCCCTACATGATAGAGGCACATATGTAATCTTTCTGCTGTTGCTTTGCTGAGTTTGCTGGGATCTGATGGATTACGAGACTATGTTCAGATTGTGTTTGAGTAATATATTTGATTCACCTCTTTTATATCTTTGTTCTTGAGTAATTCTTGTATGTTCTCCGTTGCTGTTTATTGCTTTGGCCAAGTAGTAGGTAGTAACTCCAAGAGGGAGCGTTATGCTTGATTGTGGGTTCATGCCCCCTGATGACTAGCTTGAGTGACAGAAACATGAGTCTAGAGGATGTGCTGTTGCCACAAGGGAGAAAACAACGGTGCTTGTACTTGTGGGTGCAAGGATTGTTTACTTTACGCAAAGTTCTTTTAATGCAGTTGTTTGTTGCTTTGAGTTTACACTTTGGGTGGGATTCACAACTTAATACCAGCGAGATGTTCTGGATAGATATATCAAGGTGGATGATTAGTAGTAGATGCAGATGGATTTCGGTCTACTTGCCTTGGCGTACCGCCCATGCTTTTGAGCCTCTACCTTTCTTTGCAGCATAGTTAGCATTGGTTTGCGCATATAATCCTGTCAATTGCTCAGCTGTAATTTGTTTACCTCGCTTTGCTGTTTTATCATCTTTTGGGAGAGAGACATCACTAGTGAACATCATGGGACCCCGGTCCATATTACCACCGCTGATCACACCTTCTATTTACTTCCTGTTTTTATTTCCTAGTTGCAGTCATAGCTATCATTATTATCTCTTGTGTTTGATCCTTTGTAAACAACAAGGCCGGAGGGATCGACAACCTCTCTATACTCGTTGGGAGCAAAGTTATCTGTTTCTGTGTGCAGGTCCCGTCAACCGCTAAGTTTCTGGTGCCGTTGACACCTACTTGTCGGCCCTCGGAGTCTCACGGGATTCGATCCTTGGTATCTTTGCCAAGGGAAATTTGCCGCTACGCTACATCTCAACCTTCCACTTGGGGTAACCAACGAGGGGCGAGAAGCCATCAGACGTCACCGAGCTGAACGTGTTCAGATTGCGGAGGTGTTGTGCGTTCGGTACTTGATTGGTTGGATCGCGAAGACGTTCGACTACATCAACCGCGTTACTAAACGCTTCCGCTTTCGGTCTACAAGGGTACGTGAACACACTCTCCCCTCTCATTGCTATGCTTCTCCTAGATAGATCTTGCGTGATCGTAGGATTTGTTTTGAAATACTACGTTCCCAAACACTTTGGGTCTTGCCCAATGTGCCTACATCACTCACAAAGGAGCTTGTCCTCGGTCGGCGTGTATGCCTTCGTCCGTTTGCTCTTGCTCTTCGGCTTTGCCCCGGAAGAAGTTTGGTTGGCAAGCTCCTCCTCGAACAAAGTCTCCCCGTCTATGTCCATGTCGTCATCCTCCTCCTCGAGGCCGTAGTCCTCCGGGAACTCATGGTCGAGCGGGAAGCCGTCTAGGCCGACTTGTTCTTGCATGAACGCGGCGTGGATGCCATGTTGATCATAGGTGGCCAGGGTGAATGGCGCTCGGCCATCCTGGCTTTGGGTCTCATCGGGATCGTAGGCAGCCACAGAGCTAGCCGTCGTCGCACTGCCTTCGAAGATTCCGTCGAAATGATTGTGGGCGCCGATGAGCATGTCGGCTGGCATCTCGCGCTGGCGTTTTCTCGTGCCTCGGAATGAAGATCCGTCTGCCACCGGCCTGGCGTTGAGGTCGATGGTCACCGGCGCGGGCGTGGAAGGGGCCACAATGCTCAGCCCCGGCGAGCATTCTCCGGAGAAGTGACTGGCTTGCGGGTAGATGTGAAGGCCTAGGATTGGCTGCGTGGAAGACGCGCGCGGCGACTCCGACAGCATCATCCAAGGGTATGCTGATGAGCCCGTGCTGGCCACGGTCGCGGCAACGACGGCGTTGACGGCCCCGTGGTTGCCAGGGTTTAACCCTAGGTACAACAAGGCCTCCCTCGTTGCCTCCTTGACCCGGGCATTGGTGTCTTCCTGCTGCGCGGCGGCAGCGGCAGCTGCCTCGCCCCTTGCATCCTGCACATACCTCTGGCCCTTCCTCTTGGCCGACTCCATTGCCCGCTCCTCGGGCATCAACTCCTTCTTCTTCTTCTTTGTCGGCGAGGCGATCTTGGGGGGGCGCGGGGCTTGCCTCTTCCTGGGGGGGAGGCGGCGCAGACGAGGCGAGGGAGGCAAGGCCGCCGGCAGCCTCGAGGTCGTCGTCCATGGCGGTTGGAGCGGGAGCGGCAGTGAGTGGGAGGGTTTGGGGAAAATGGAGGGAAAAGGCGGCCGCTTTGCCACTGACTGGCGGGCCAGGGAGGGAAGCAGGCACGCGTTGCGCGCGTCTGTTTCTTGTCTGCGCCGACGCAAATCAGGCTAAAATTTGGGCCAGGAAAGGGTCGACAGGAGGACAAAAAGCGGACACTCGTCCGGTTGGGTCAGCGTGTTGCGTCAGTATTTTTGTCTACGCGGACTAAACGAACATGAACGAATGAAATGGGTCACCCTGTTGGAGTTGCTCTCAGCCGCTCATGGGTGGACAAGGGTGGCTCTTCGAGCTTCGCGCAAATCCTAGTGCCGCCGATGGCACACACCTCTCGACACCAGTAGCTTCTCATGCCACGTCCTTTGAGCCTGCGGCGGCTCCCGGAGTCCAAGGCATGAGCAGCATGGCGCGCCAGGCAATGGGTTTGGAACAGGGCCGGATCTAGCCGGTGGGATCGTATGCCTGCCCGACTGTGACGACAACCAAGTTTCTTCGTGAGGTTCTGCACCGATCATTGACCACCATGGAGACGTATGCACGTCACCGTTTCCACAAGAATGCAAAGTCGTTGCAAGAGGGGTGAAGGCCACTGAGTAGGCCACGGTAGAGAAAGGGGCGGCCCTGCCAAAGACTGTCGCGGAGCAGGCCTACGACACTAGGCATCTTCTCAGGCTCACCTGCTCCTTGTCCTCCTCCAACCGTAGCTATTTTGGCTCCGAGCCTCCGACACCCCGGAAGATGACAAGGGGAAGAGCAAGACCAAGCGATGAATCATGTCCTCTTTTATATAGTTGAATTCGTAGTATTTTCGCGGTAGAATTTGGTGATGAACTAGCCGTCCCTTTTTTTCGACAAAACTATGCGATGAACAGTCGTCACTTTTGGTTGTCCGACGTAATGTATGCCAAACTATATGCATGGTTTGTATATATATGATTCTATATGATCGACCTTGGATATATTTGTATGAACTAGCAAAAGAGCCCGTGCGTTGCAACGGGATAGAAAATATAACACACTCTCTTAACCCAATAAACATCATTCATGACCACAATACGTTAATCCCCTTTATTTTAGCGAGGCATTATATTTGTGTTGCCGCTTATCCTCCGTCTCGTCACTAGTAGAAAAAGGGTCAAACGTGAAGCACATTAGTCCCGGTTTGTAACAGAACCGGCACTAATGTGACCATTAGTGCCGGTTCCAACGGCTAGGCGGGCGGAGATCATTAGTACCGGTTCGTGGGCAACCTCTAGTACCGGTTCATGCCACGAACCGGTACTAATGATGCTGTGTCAGGCTATTGCCAGGCCAGGCACCTTTAGTACCGGTTCATGGCATGAACCGGTACTAGAGTATCTTAGTAAGCTGATTTTTAGTCCCACCTCGCCAAGAGAGAGGCACTAGGAGCGGTTTATAAGCCTTGAGTGCACAGACAATGTGGGAGAGGCGCAATGTTCACCTGCACGTTGCTTAGCTTCAAACCTTGAGGAATAGTGTAGACTGCACGGAGCTATGTGTAGTGCTTTGTACACTCTTTCGAAAGGCTTGAAGCTAATTAATGAGCATTGCGCCTTTTTTTGAACTCCAGACTTTTTGTGTGTTCAAAATTCACCATTCAAATCCAAATCATCAATTATCAGCCCTTTCTGAATTCATTTGGTATTTTTCATTCATTTACTGATTTGTTTTGAGAGAGCTAAATGACCGTGAAATTGAAAAGCACTACAAATTGAACTCTGAAAAGGTTGAAACTTGGCATGGTATCATCATTTCACCCACATGGCATATGCAAAAAAGTAGAGAGGGTCACGGCAAAAACTGGATGCACTTCGTGTACAAAATGGACAATCTCTTTCGAAGTATCAGGATTTAGGACGAAAACTCATATGATACAAAGGCATTGCATTTTTTTGAACTCTAGAGTTTTTGTGTGTTCAAAATGCACCATTCAAATCCACATCATCAATTATTAGCCCTTTCTGAATTCA
>LR738713.1:636020189-636125103 GCA_902687465.1 Secale cereale | reverse complement strand
CATATGTTACAAAGGCATTGCATTTTTTTGAACTCCATAGTTTTCGTGTGTTCAAAATGCACCATTCAAATCCACATCATCAATTATTAGCCCTTTCCGAATTCATTTGGTATTTTTCATTCATTTACAGATTTGTTTTGAGAGAGCTAAATGACCGTGAAATTGAAAAGCACTACAAATTGAAGTCTGAAAAGGTTGAAACTTGGCGTGCTATCATCATTTCACCCACATGGCATGTGCAAAATGGTAGAGAGGGTCACGGAAAAAACTGGATGCTCTTCGTGTACAAAATGGACAATCTCTTTCGAGGTATCAGGGTTTAGGACGAAAACTCATATGTTACAAATGCATTGCATTTTTTGGAACTCCATAGTTTTCGTGTGTTCAAAATGCACCATTCAAATCCACATCATCAATTATTAGCCCTTTCTGAATTCATTTGGTATTTTTCATTCATTTACAGATTTGTTTTGAGAGAGCTAAATGACCGTGAAATTGAAAAGCACTACAAATTGAAGTCTGAAAAGGTTGAAACTTGGCGTGCTATCATCATTTCACCCACATGGCATGTGCAAAAAAGTAGAGAGGGTCACGGAAAAAACTGGATGCACTTCGTGTACAAAATGGATAATCTCTTTCGAGGTATCAGGGTTTAGGACAAAAACTCATATGTTACAAATGCATTGCATTTTTTTGAACTTTTTTGAACTCCAGACTTGTTGTGTGTTCAAAATGCACCATTCAAATCCACAAAATCAATTATCAACCCTTTCTGAATTCATTTGCTATTTTTCATTCATTTACTGATTTATTTTTAGAGAGTTAAATGAGATATAAAATGTTTGTTAGATAATTTTAGATATAGAAATGTTAGTTAGATATAAAATTTTAGATATAGAAATGTTAGATAGAAATTTTAGATATATTTGCGGCAATGTTAGATAGATAAATTTTAGTTAGATATAAATTGAAATACCATATAAAAGAATTGTTTGCGCGCTACCCAGTGGGCCTGTATTTGCAGGCCCATAAAGGCCCAGCAGACTCACATGGCAGCGCGGCAAAGTTAGGCCCACAAGCCTGCAGTAGAGAGGAGCTCGAAGGAGCAGCCGCGGCGGGGTTTATAAACCAGTGCGGCTGCCCCTCGGCTAGCGAGGTGGGACTAAACTTGCCGCACCGCACCTGCGACAGCGCACCCCCTTTAGTACCGGGTCGTGGCACCAACCGGTAATAAAGAGGTGTCTTTAGTACCGCTTGGAGCCACCAACCGGTACTAAAGGGGGTGCGGTTCCCGCCGCTTGGCCTGGCCAAAACAGGCCTTTAGTACCGGTTGTTGGCTCCAACCAGTACTAAAGGTCCATCCTATATAAGAAAACACTTCAAAAATTTCAGTTTCTCATCTGCTTCTTCTCCTCTGCACCCGTCGCCGCCCCGTCGTCGCCCCGTCCCCGTCGCCGCCCCGTCCCCATCGTCGCCGCCCCGTCGCCGCCCGTCGTCGCCGCGCCCGTCGCCGCCCCGTCGTCGCCGCCCCTGTCGCCGCCCCGTCCCCGTCGTCGCCGCCCCGTCCCCGTCGTCGTCGCCGCGCCCGTCGCCGCCCCCCGCCGCCTCTCGCCTCGCCGGTGAGCACACACACACACGTACATTTTTTTATTTTTTAGTTATAGAAATAGTTATAAAAAAGTTAGAAATTTTTCTTTTTTTAGTTATAGAAATAGTTAGTTATATAGCATTGTTAGAAATGTTATAGAAATGTTAGAATTGTTAGAAATTTTTTTGTTTTTTAGTTATAGCAATAGTTATAAAAAAGTTAGAGTTGTTAGAAATTTTTCTGTTTTTTAGTTATAGAAATAGTTATAAAAAAGTTAGAAATTTTTCTTTTTTTAGTTCTACAAATATTAGAAATGTTATACAAATGTTAGTTATATATATATAAATTTTATAATTTTTTTTTCTGTTTTTTAGTTATAGAAATATTAGAAATGTTATAGAAATGTCAGTTATATAGCATTGTTAGAGATGTTATAGAAATGTTAGTTATATAGAAACGTTAGAAATTTTAGTTATCAAAATCCAATAATAAAAAAATGTTACTTTTTGCGGGCATATAGCTAGTATTTGTTCTCGACGATGCCCGGCCTGCATCCTCGTCGTCGACCCGTCCGGGACGACGTCCGGCTGACCCATGTCCGGGACTGGGCTCCGCCGGGCTGGCACTGGGAGGTGCTGCCTGGAGGGGCGCGCCGCTTGATGAGGAACCCTGCCCCGGGTCCCGTCGTCGACCCTGATCTCGTTTGGTGGCGTTCGAGTGGGCTAGTTTCGGTGCGGAGGGAGCCGGCCCCGCCGGAGGTGGTATGTTGCCGTGTCAGGGAAGAGGACGAGCACGTCCATCATCGCTACATGGTTGCGTTAGAGGGCGGCAGGTTCTCCAATACCTGGCAGTTTCTTCAGGGATCTCACTTCAGCTATGATCCTGTGAGGGTTCCTTCTCTTTGGGTGTCCACCGCCCGCGCCGCAGGAACCGCGAGTGTCCTAGATTCTTCTGTAGTATTCGATCTTTATTAGCTACCTAGCCAGTGATGTATTCAATATTATATATTATTCGAGACGATGTATTCGAGATTATATATTATTCGAGATGATGTATTCGAGATTATATCTATTATTCGAGACGATGTAATTTGAATACTAAATTGTTTTATATTTATTTTGGATTAGTTAAATAAAAGCTATGGCGGACAATACCGGCAGAGAGGGAGAACAGACCCTGTTCGATATGATACGTCATCCTCGCGGGCCAGATGATGATCAGAATCAAGAAGATTATGACGGCTCCGAATTTCCAAACAACACCGGAGAGGGTGATATGATATTCGATCGCGACGACCGAATTGATGAAGTCATGAACTACGATTATGATGATGACGAAGAAAATGTTGATCTTGAAACAACAAAGACCGGCGAGGTATATATATTTATATAAGCAGGCACATCTGGTGATCATCACATGTTTTAAATGAGTTGAAGATATATTAACGAATCGATCATTCTTCTTTCAGTCATCCGGATCGAGAAAATCTTCAGGCAACAGGATGAAACGAGGCCCGAACAAATTGTTGAAGGAGGGCGTAAAGTACAATATCGAGGCAATCGGACCTAATGGCGAACCATTAGCGCCTAAGAAGATTGCGGACAAGTTCGTTCGTCAGTGCGGAGTTCTTGTGAAGGACCAACTCCTGATCTCCCTTCAAGAATGGAGAAAGCCAGCAAAGCCACGTCCAGATGTTACTTTTGTCGACGACAGACAAAAAAGTCTGCTTTGGGATACTCTCATGGAACATTTCATCCTACCAGATCATTTCACAAAAGCAGATGTGTAGAAAGTCAAGGACGCTGCTCTTAGGAAGATGGCGGTTGCATTCAAGAACCACAAGAATCGTGAATGGGACAAGTACGTCAAGGGAGGGAGGAAGACTCCAGTATTCGAGGGAACACTAGAGAAGCAAAGTGCTCATTGGGATGATTTCGTGAAATTCAAGGATTCAGACTTAGCTAAGGAACGGCCGAGAATAAACAAGAAGAATGCCGAAAAAAAGGATAAGTTTTATAAGCTGGGAACAGGTGGCTACGCGGTGGCAATGCCTAAGCGGGATAAGTTTGAGAAAGAGATGGAGGATGCAGGTGTCACTCCAGTTACTAGGAGCTGGCCCCCCAGGTGCAGGACTTGGTTCTATGTGCATGGGGGGAGTCGGACCCGAAGACAGGCAAAGTTTCGACGAAGGCATGTCTGAAAGGAGCCGACGATAAGCTACTTGTTGCAATAGAAGAGGCTCGATCGGGGGTGTTCCAGCCCAACAGAGAGAATGACGAGCTTACGCGTGCCCTGGGAAATCCTGAACACCCGGGAAGAACACGAGGCAAGGGCGCTATTCCGTGGTATGAGGGGTTTTTGGACTGGAACGCCGACTACAGAACCCGTGCGAGAAGGAAGATTGCGGAGGAGAAGCAGAGGAAGATGGAGGAGGAGCAGAGGAAGCTGGACTATGAACGCCTTCAAGGCCTAGAATCAAAGCACGCGGACTTGGCAGTCAAATTCCAGCGGCAGCAGGAGCAGATCGACTCACTTAGCCAGCAAAGGGGGTCTTAGCAGCTGCAGCGGCTAGCGGATGATCCATCATTGCATACCACCGCCCCATCTATGCCGAGAAGCAGCGTGGGTTCCGCCTCGGGCGACGCAATGCTGGATAGATACCCCGTGGATGACATCATGGAGAACACTAACTGCGAGCTACACTTCAAAATGAAGAACATATCCATGAAGGTGGCTGACGCCGTTGCTTTTACAAATCCCCCCGAGGCAACCTTCCATTGCAACCCGATTCCAACAGGCTATGCTCGTGTCTTGGCTGATGAGGTGGTGGACCAATATTCGGGGCTAGAGCTTGACATTCCTGGAGGTGACGAGGAGCACACACTCGGAGAGGCCAAACATCGTATCATCCTATGGAGAAAGGATTGCATCATCTTTCGAAGGCCACCGACACCGCGTCAGCCGACTCCTCGTCGAAGTCCGCCACCGAGTCAGCAGACTCCCGCTCCTGCAAGTCCACCAACGCGTCAGGCCACTCCTCCTCCTCCAAGTCCGTCAAAGCGTTAGGCCACTCCTCCTCCAAGTCTGACACAGCATCAGACGTCCACTCCTCCTCCAAGTCCGACACAACTTCAGGCCACTCCTCCTCCAAGTCCGGCACAGCTTCAGGCCACTCCTCCTCGTCCAACTCAGCCCCGTCAGCCGTCTCCGCCGCCTCAGCAATCGCAGAAGAGACACCCCGCAGCTATGGTGCATAGCGGTACGAGTCGAGGCAGTACAGGAAGTACAGGCGGAGGCAAGCGAAATAAATATGGTCCAAGCCTCACTGATCCTCCTCAAAGGGCTTACGACAGGACCGAGGAGCAAACCAAGGCCAAGGATTTGATCTTATAAGAACCGTTTCAGACGACGACGACTTTAAAAAAAATCAAATCGTTTTCTTTACTTATGGGTGGTATGGTGGATAATTTACATCAGTTTTGAAGGCAATTGTAATGACGGATGACCAGAAACCTAATTTTCTTTATTATTAGGTAAAGATTTGAGGGGTGAAAAATGAGGGGAACGACTGCAGACAGGGACATATGAGGAGCGAGCCCAAGCTGTCCATGGGTGCGTCCACAGACATACAGAGAGCCAGATGAGGCAAATGTAGTTGTAGATGCTTTAAGGGCAATTCCAACACTGATCACCAAGTTGATGACATTAAATGTCTGTAGAGAACGGGTAGGGCACCGGCCATCCAACCCTAAGCACCAAATGCCAGGCCCATTTTACTTGATTCAAACACAAACACAAACATAGACCGAAGTCATGCTAAAGGGATGAAAATTGTGAAATTTTGATATATTATATAGCAACCAAACCGATGAAATTTAACAAGTTCAAACAAAACTTTTAAAATACTAAACTAAACAACGCGAGTTATCAGACGGTGACCTCATAGGCATGGCCTCTGAGGCCACCGACACCTCTGTTGTTGTCCGCACCGTCGCCCGAGCCGCTGTCTGCGTCATCGTCATTGTAGTTGTCGCCGTCCTTCTAGTGGCGGAAGGCGTGCCAGGCGTCACGCTTGTGGGCTGTTTGTATATTTATCTTTGTTTGTCTTTTATTTCCCAATTTTCTAGGTTTTGCTTTCTACAGATTTCATAATAAATTATGGCAATATGCATCACCAATTTTTTTACGAAGACCAAGAATAATGTTTTTATTATCTAAATTATTACTTTTTTGTGGGTGATGAGTATATCTCTAACCAATGAAAGAATTGGTAGAAAAAAGGCAAGAAAGAGGAACAACGATGATAATTTATCCTCCATCAATCTATATACTATGACCACGGAATAGTTGAGGATAAAGTCATATATATGTGCTCATAGGTACCATATGAACGATACGAGAAGAGATGTAAAGAAGTAATTGCATAGGTGCAACATTATGTTCTGAAAACACAGAGATGCTTTGCAAGTCTAAGCATCAAGTCACCAACAAAAAAACCCTTTGCCCTGTGATTATAGTTTAGATTTTCCCCTTACAACAAACTATAAGTATTGGTAGTGGCAGAGGCAGGGGCTGCCAGCAGGGGCCCACCCCAGCATCCTAATTTTGCTTCTACAAACAGTGGCATTTTCGCACCGTTCCTGCAACCAGCTCCCCTCAACATCAGACTTTTACGCATCCCTGCCTCTACCACTTATTGGCATATCCATCTTGGCCTACAATATTACATAAATTCAGATGTTTTCGAATGTGTACCATTTCTTCGAGTGCAATTTCTTTTATCTTGGCAAAGCATTTCTTTCTTTTATCCAAAGCATGCCATTCTATAGCACCTTGCTAGCGGCTCCGTTGCTTCCACGAACAAATAATTGGAGACATGCACTCCAAGATAACACAAAAAGAAAACATGAAGGCGTTGACACAACGTTGTAAATAGGACCCGGCTGCTAAAGAACGGTCTGGGCACCCGTTGACACTGCACTAATTTGTACCTAGCAACTCAAGGTGTTGTATGAGCATACCTATACATTTTTCGATAAAGGGCGCTTTTATTATCTTGAAAAGTAGCATTAAGAGGATACAAAGTATTATGAGTAACACCCGGCCTCTGCATAACTAAGATGCACACATCCAATCACCTAAAGTCTGATAAAAAGAAAGAAAGAAAAAAAGACGACAAATGGGCGACAGTAGAGTCATATAGACCGAAACTATGCCTATGTCGAAAGGGATGGTGGACCGATCCGAAGATTATGCGGCCACCCATGTTGGGTAAAAACCTCCGAAGCCACCTGCTCCAACCGCGTACACATCGCCTTGAACATCAGTTGGTACTCCACTCGTTGTAGCGTAGACCACGTATGAAGCGAGTGCGTACAACGGAAAATAACCTGCAAAGGAGAAGCATTTTTGTTATTGAAAACCAAATCATTTCTACATAGCCAAAGCGACCATAGTAAGGCATACGCTCCCATCCTTATTAGCGTTTTCTACCTATTTGGAATACCATCCAACCAATGACCAAACATATTGGCGACACTCGTGGGTGGATACAAATTTGACGCTATTTGGATGACTGACCACGTAGAACGTGCAAACTTGCATTGGAAAAAGAGGTGTTTGATTGTCTCTTCATGAATGCAAAAACAACACTTCTTACTCTCTGGCTAGTTGCGCCATGCGAGGTTGTCTTTGGTTAGAACAACTCCCCTACGAAGATACCACATGAAGATTTTAACTTTTAGTGGAATCTTTGACTTTCAAATTTTCTTGTGATTACTCACTGGTACCTCAGAATGCATGAGCGCACGGTACATAGAGTCTACTGTGAAAGACCCCGATGCAGTAAGGTTCCAGCGAAACACATCCCGGCCTTGTTTCAAATTGATCAAATCCAGATGGGATAAAATATTATGCCATGACGTAGGACGGGGGCCAATCAAAACCCGCCTAAACGAAATATTGGGCGGGAATGAACTGAGCACCTGCGCAATAGTTTTATTCTTATCGCGAGCGATGTTGTACAAGGCTGGATATTGTTCTTGGAGGCTGGCATTGCCTAGCCAGATGTCTTCACAAAAAAGAATCTCCGACTCGTCCGTTATCGCCAAAGACCCAAAGCGAAAGTGATGTTTCTTTGCTGCCATTAGGCCAGCCCAAAAGTGCGAGTCACCAGGTTTCCAATATGCCTGAGACACCGCCTTTTTACCTAGATACTTGTTGCCCAACATGGTTTGCCAAGCACCATCCTCAGTAAAAAGTTTAAACAACCACTTACGAAGTAGGGCCTCATTCTTGACTTCCAGGTCATGAATTCCAAGGCCACCTTGGTCTTTTGGCCTACAAACCACACTCCATTTGGCCAACCTGTATTTTTTCTTTTCACCATCTCCTTACCAAAAGAATCTGGATCTAAAATAGTCCAGTCTTTGAAGGACCCCTTTTGGGAGTTGGAAGAAAGAGAGCATATAAAGAACCATATTTGTGAGAACAGAGTTAATCAAAACCAACCGTCCTCCAACCGAGAGCAATTTACTTTTCCAACTGCTCAAGCGTTTCTCTAGCCGCTCCTCTACATGCTTCCACTCTGCAATGGTGAGACGCCGATAATGAATCGGTATTCCCAGATATTTAATCGGGAATTGGCTATGTGTGCAACCGAATAGGTCAGCATAATCGGCCGCCGCCTCAACGGCTTCTCCAAAGCAGAAAAGTTCACATTTATGGAAATTAATTTTAAGACCCGACATTTGCTCAAATGCTGACAACAATAGTTTCAGATTTCGAGCCTTATCTAGGTCATGTTCCATAAAGAGAATTGTGTCATCGGCGTATTGCAGAATAGAGAGGCCACCATCCACAAGGTGTGGGACTACTGCAATCTGGCCGTCCTGCTTGGCGCGCTCAATCAGAATAGCCAACATGTCAGCGACAATGTTAAATAACATTGGAGACATGGAGTCACCCTGTCGTAGTCCTTTTTTTGTCTGAAAGTAATGGCCTACGCATCATTGACTTTGATGGCCACACTGCCTCCAGTTACAAAATTATGGATCCACCGACCCCTTTATCAGAGAAACCTTTCATCCTTAGGGCCTGTTGGAGGAAAGGCCATTTGACCTTGTCATAGGCTTTTTCAAAGTCGATTTTGAATACGACTCCACTCATGTTTTTCGGTGCATCTGATGGACGGTCTCATGCAGGATTACTACGCCATCGAGTATATTTCTTCCTTGCATGACAGCCGTTTGAGATGGCCGGACAATATGGTCAGCTACTGAGTTTAACCTATTCGTAGCCACTTTGGTGAAAATTTTGAAGCTGACATTAAGGAGGCATATGGGTCTGAACTGTTGGATCCGTCCGGCCTCCTTAATCTTGGGCAACAAGACAATCTCGGCAAAATTAAGTCTGAATAGGTCAAGTATATCAGCTTGAAGACAATTAAACAATCCAAAAGGTCAGACTTGATAATATCCCAGAAATTCTGATAGAATTCTGCCGGGAAACCATCTGGGCCTGGAGCTTTGTTATGTTCCATTTGGAACACCGCAGCTCTCACCTCCTCTTCGGAGAACGGTGCTATAAGGATATCATTTTCTTCTGCCTTGACTTATGGAATATCGTTTGTTCGGGACTCGTCAAGAGTGAAGTTCCCATCAACCGTCGCCCCGAACAGAGATTTGTAGTAGTTGGTGATATACTTTTTAAGCTCCTCCTGACCTTCGATCCGCCCCTCCTCTTGTTGGAGACTGTAAATACATTTCTTCCTATGCCGTCCATTAGCAACCAATTGGAAGTATCTTGTATTACTATCACCCATCAAAATGAAATCGGCTTTGGATCTTTGGTAATATTTGATCTCCTCTTCTCGCAAAAGACGTGCAACCTTCTCATTAGATTGATTTTTCAATTCAATCTCTTGTTGAGATATATACATATGCGGCAGAATCATATACCAGGACAAAAATAAAATGTGCCTATGCATGACATACATATGCTCAGGTCCTTTTCTGGTGCCTACCTATGGACCTACCGACCTGCCATTACATCGCTCACTCCACGTTGCCTATATATCTGTATTCGTTAGCTGGCATCATGAACCAGTTAAGCCCTTGTTGCCTTTGCCAATTCCATCTCGATCAAATCGACATTTTGTTTTTGTTATCTTCAGTGCTGTGACCGTTGATTGAGCTAAAATACGGTATATATATGCGTCACAGTATCCCCGAAGCTGATCTGTAGGGAATTGTTAGCGTATTTGAGTATAGAGAGTGGCGTGTGCAGATATATACATATATACTCCGACGGCTAGTACTTAATTAAGTGTACTACTTAATTAGCTATCGGAGTCACCACCGAATCCTGGGGATTAATCAAGTGTTCATACTGATATACTTGCAGTCATGTTGAGTGGTATCATGCCGTCAGGAGAAAAATAAGTGAGGCACAATCGTCATCAACTGGAATTAACTATGCTAATAAAAAAGTACTACCTCTGTAAACTAATATAAGAGCGTTTAGATCACTATTTTAGTGATCTAAACGCTCTTATATTTCTTTACGGAGGGAGTATATGTGATCCAGCGGCCTGAATCATTCACATTGTAGCTAGGTGTATTTTGAATCTACTCCATAATGAAATATTTATACACTAGATCAACAACTGACATACAATAATCAATATTCAAATGACTATTATTTTTAGAACTTTCTTTGACACAGAGCTATATTTTGGCAACTTTAGCATTCTCTCTCTCTCTCTCTCTTCGACTCCGGTTAGCACCATTAACCTAATGGAAAAGCTATTTTCCAGTCGACTGTATTTTAGTAACAGGCGCGAATGATTCACCAACCGTCCGATCTGCTCTTCTATTTCATTTGCAGGCTAATTTGTATTTACCTTAGTAAATGAGAGCGAGAATGGAAAACCACAACGCCTTTGACGAGGAGACAAAACCATTTGCTCCAAGTTTTTTAAAGGACCGATGCAACGTGTTTTGTAATCCACTTATCTCTTTTTTTAGTGATGAATGTTTTCTAGAGAAATAAATGTTTCACTCCTATAAAATTTGAACAACCACTAGTAGAAAAATGGCCATTTGTCCCGGTTGGGCAACCGGGACTAAATGGTCGATACAAATGACCTAGACCATTAGTCCCGGTTCTTATACCAACCGGGACAGATGGGGTTCCACGTGGCCACTGCGGCTTGCCTAGGAAGGGGGGCCTTTTGTCCCGGTTGGTAGCACCAACCAGGAGAAATAAGCTTTCACGCGTCAGCAGTTCAGTGGCTAGGGTTTTTGTTTTTTTTTCTGAAAGGGGGGAGGCGGTTTGGGGGTTTTGTAGGATTAATTTAGGGGTTTCATATATTGTGTCAGCCCTCTAATAGAGAGAAGTGTCCTCTCTTATCTCCGTGCTTGGTCGACGCTACGTACTATACGTATAAATCGGAGGACTCGACACGCTAGCTAGTAAGCAAATGAAGGAAACCATTAAGTATAGAAGATCAACCTCTCTCCTTCTCCGAGAGATTGGTCGAACAACAAGTTTTCGTATATCTATCCGACGCTACTGGCTACATACATACAATATAAGATCTCTTACAATTCCCTAACATCTAATGTCAAATTCCAGATGTCATTCTCCGTCTTTATTTATGACGTGGTCAAGAAAGAATCCCGCCAATTCCTCTTGAATTGCCCGTATGCGATCTCGTGGTAGGAGTTCATCCCGCATCTGCCACATCTAATTTGAAGAAGGGGGTAAATACATATATATGAATTAAATTCAACAGAAATGATGGTAATAAAATAAAATTGTGAATATTTTTGCTTACGCACATCAAATTGTCTTTTAGAGTAGCCGGCCTATTCTTGACCGTCGCGTTGTAGATGAACTCGCAGATGTAGTATCCACAGTAATTATTCCCGGCTTCCTGCCACAAGCACTTTACGAGAAATAGAGGTCAATCAAACTGATAATGAAGCATTATAAATGGAATTGATGAAAGTATAGCTAGAGTCAACGGGAGATGCACGGAATTAGCTAGCTAGTAGTACTTCCTTTCGGGTAAGTCCATCACAGTTCCCATGGCAGTGCCAGAACTTTTTTGATGAATTCTTTCCAAACCCTGCGAGACAAAGAAAACAATTACTTTATATCAGGAAATGAACAAAGTTGTCGATATGGTGCGGTAATGATCGATTGAACTTACTTGTTGAGCATTTTAGACATGTCCGCAAAGGTCTCGGGATCTTTTCATCTCGATTCTAAGACGGTTAGTAGTCCCTCCTCAAGCTTAATCTCTAGGAGAATATAGTGGAACCTGCGCACGCATGCATATAACTCATCAATTACATTAATTACTATAACCTCCAGTAATATATAATTAAGGGAAACCGAATATGCACAAGATAGTAACACTCACTAGAAGTTGTAAGGTAAGGATATTTTATCTTTGTTTTGATTTATTATCAACGATTTTAGCAAGTTGGCCTCGGTTTCTTTGGCATGAAGTTGAACCTGATATTCATCTATGAGATTTGTGTTAATGAACCCAATATCATAGATATCAGCTTTTCTACATTCTAAGATCTTCAATCTGCATAATATAGTGAGGATAATTATATATACTTGCAATAAAGAGCTGAGCTATATATAGAGACTTAATGACAGAACTAGTACTTAAAGACAGTAGCAAGTGATCGTTGGTTTATCTTGGGCCTTTTGATTTAAAAACTGGAAGAACTCATCAAATGTAATAGACAACATCTCAATTCCAACGAGGTCGTGGTCCTCTTTAACTTTCAGCATCAAAGTATCCTGGCCACCAGAGTCTCTGCAGGTATCCATGTACCAGTCATGCAATCTTCGCATCATCGTGGTTAGAGTTCTGACATCTTTGACGAGAGGCTTCCTGTACCGATATTTGTGATCATCCACCTCTAACACATCAAGAACTACATCATCAGTCAGGTAGTCTCCAAGATTGGTACCGGGCGCCATCCCCGGATGATTAGGGACGATGTCGCTAGGCACCTTGAGCGAGAGGCACGATTGGTTCTCTTGTTCGCCGAGATGGGGATTTTTTCCCACTTTTTTGTGCTAACCTGTGATCACTTCAAGTACTTCCCGACCTCGATGCTTCGACATATGACTTTTCCACTCATAGTTGTTTTTCGGCAGAGACGATGGTGGTTTCTTCAGGGCATCAATAGTGTGCTTCGCTCTCACCGGATCTATCTTCTGCTTAGAAGGTGGAGGTTTCTTTGCAAAAAAGTCCTTCACTTCGGCTTTATAGATCTCCGCGTTCTCCTCGTCGGTCGTCTAGTATGCTAACTTCTCTAAAGGCCCGAGGGATAGACCGTATCTGTATTGCCTCCTATCTCTGGTTGTACTGCTAGACGCTTGAGTAGTCCCAGCTGTTGCCTTCTTTTGTTGCTTACGAGGCGGAGGAGGAGGCGGGGTGCTACCACGCGCCGGAGCCGCCGGAGAGTCGGCGGCTCTCTTCATGCCTTGCTGATGAGACGGAGGAGGAGGCGGGCTACTTGGACGCGCCGATGCAGGCGGAGAAGGAGGCGGAGTGCCGCCACGCGCCTGATCACCCGGAGAAGGAGGCGGAGTGCGCTGATCCCTTGCCGGAGGAGGAGGCAGAGTGCACTGACTCACCGGAGGAGGCGGAGGCATCCAGTTCACAAGGTTGATGAGGTCCTTCCGCCATAGGCATGGAGTCTTCAGAGAAGAACCCAGCCGAGTCTCCCCTTCACCGGTAGGGTGGTCAAGCTCGAGATCCTCAAACCCCTCCATTATTTGATCCACCATCACCCTAGCATATCCTTCTGGAATCGGACGACAGTGAAAAGTTGCGCCGGGTTCAGCAGGAAAAACAGAGCCTACAGCCGCCTTGACTTTCAATTGCAGCCATTGCGTCATAAGGTGGCAATGTTGAGACTCTGTGATAGCATCCACGGGGTAGCTAGTATGAGCCGTGAAGACAGGCTCCTTAGGTACCATGGAGGGGTAGCTTTGGGGGTAGCTTCAGCAGGTCGCTTGCTGCGAGCTACTTCTCGTTCGTCCTCTAGCTCGTTTACTCTTGCGTGCAGCGTCTGTAGAGTGCTCTGATCCACTTTCTTCTTCCTCTCCCGGCATTTGTAACCGACTGCGTCGGGAAACCCGGCTTTCCACGAAAGGGAGCCTGGCGTGCCTCATGTCCGTCCAGGGTGCTCAAGATTCCCAAGGGCCATTGTGAGCTCGTCGTTCTCTCTGTCCGGAACGAACGTCCCTTCCTGCGCTGCTTCGATATAGAACTGAAGCTTCTTGATGGGTCTTGCAAGTTGCTCCTCCGTCCAAACGCACTTCCCTGTTATAGGGTCCAAGGTTCCCCCAACTCCGAAGAACCAAGTCCTTGAACGGTCTGACCAGTGTAATGTCTGTGGTTCGACCCCTTTCGCAAGCAGGTCATTCTCGGTCTTGGCCCACAACGGCCGGGCTTTGAGGTAGCCACCTGACCCCGTGCGATGGTCATACTTCTTCTTTGGAGAATTTTTCTTGTTTCTCTCTGACATCTGCTTACTCTTTTTCGATTTCTTGTGGGCCACAAATGCACCAGTGATCTATGATCTTCTCAAACTGGCGGGTGAATTCTGGAGTCTTGTTTTTTTCGACAAACTTTGCATTCAGCTCATTCTTCCACCTCCTGAATAGTTCCCCCATCTTCTTAAGAGCGGCCTCCTTGACCAATGGCTCTCTAACTGGTGGCTTCTCCGGATCCTCCTCTGGCGGTAGGGTGAAATTAGCCTTCAGCGCGGTCCAAAGATAATTTTTCTGCATATCGTTGACATAAGACACCTGAGGGTCTTCGTTCTTAGGCTTGTACCATAGGTGGATGCTGATCGGGATCATGTCCCTAACAAAAAAGCCGCACTAAGAAGAAAATGAGTCCTTGGCCTTGATGGGTTTACTCGGTAGCCATCGCGCTCAATTTCTTCAATGATGAACTTCTCATCCTGGCGCAACCTTTTCTTCAGGCCTCGTGTCCTTACCGAACTTTGGCTCGATACGGAGGGCTAGAAAAGAAGAAAGAAGAGAGTTAATACGTGTACATACCAAAACAATCAATGCATCAATTAGCTATAGTGTTAGCACATGCTTAATTAATTAATATATATATACCTAGCCGGACTCCGTTCGGTCATCGAAGCAGTCATCACAGTGTCCTTCTTCCACTGGTAGTCGGTCACCGGAGCCATCATAATCATGTGTTTCCTCCTCCATTGTATCACCGTAGTATGCTTCTTCATCAGAATGTCCTTCCAAATGACCATCGTAGTCGACGTTGATATACATTTCGACAGCAGCTCCGTCTGCGATTATGTCCCCCAACACCTGTTCTGCTACCTCGTCTCGTCCGATCTCCATAGTTTATGCAAATATTACGACATGGCAATTATTATACAAACATGACAGACGGATATGTTAGTGGCAAACGTAGACCTAGCTAGCTAATCACAACAAGGAACCATATTAGTGGCCTAGACGCTTCTCTAGGGTTTGTTGTGGCATCGGCGACCCTCGACCCCTCGACCCTCGAACCCTCAGCAACCCTCGACCCCTCGGCTACCCCTCCCCCCTCCTCATGTCGAAGTTATCAGGGAGGGGGTATATTGACAACGATGACATATACGTAGAAAAAAATGTTATCGGGGAGGGGGTAGATCGACCCCCCTCATGTCGAAGTTATCGGGGGAGGGGGTATATCGACAACAACGACATATACGTAGAAACAAATGTTATTGGGGAGGGGGTAGATCAACCCCCCCTCATGTCGAAGTTATCGGGGGAGGGGGTATATATCGACAACGACGACATATACGTAGAAAACAATGTTATCGGGGACGGGGTAGATCGTCCCCCCTCATGTCGAAGTTATCAGGGAGCTGGTATATCGACAAAATTACATCATCATATATCATCGAATAAAATTACATCATCATCATCATATATTATATATCTAAAAAAGTTTTCATATATATACAAAAACATGTAACAACATCTATATATGTATATATACTACAGAAAATTGACCAAGTACATTTAAAAAAATGTAAAAACAGAAAATTGATGAAGGCATGGATTTCTTCAATACTTTCACACTAGGCAACCTCTCGACCCCTCGACGACCCTCGACCCTCGAACCCTCGGCCCCTCGACGACCCTCGAACCCTCGACCCTCAAATCCTCGGCCCCTCGACGACCCTCGAACCCTCGACCCTCGAACCCTCGACGACCGTCGACCCCTCGGTGACCCTCGACCCCTCGGTGACCCCTCGGCCCTCGACCGCTCGACCTTTTTTCTTCTTCTTCCTCTTATTATTTATTTCTCCTCTTCTTCCTTCTCCTCTTCTTCTCCTTTTTCTTTTCCTTCTTCCTAACCTAAACATAAACTAAAATAATCCTAAAACTAAACGAAACTTCTCCTCCTCCTTTTTTTTCTTCTTTTTTTCATCCTAAAACTTTATGAACAAAATTACAACAGAAAAAACCATAAAAATTCTATGAACAAAATAAAACTTCTATGAACAAAATATAACAAAAAAAATCATAAAAATTCTAGGAAAAATTCTAACTTTTGCATATTCTTTGCATATGAACATACATACATCATCATCATCATCATCATCATCATATACACTACAATATGAACAGAAAAATAAATCTATACACGGCGTCATCGGCGGCGGCGGGGCGGGCGGCGGCGTTGGGGCGGGCTCACGGCGGCTTTGGGGCGCGGGGGGAAGGGGGAGAGGAGGGGGAACGGCGCAGTGAGGCTCATAGAGTGCAGGGGATCGAGCGGCGGCGAGGTCGGGGCAGGGCTCGGCGCGGGGCGGCGACGGCGTCGGAGGCAGGGGCGACGACGACGGCGACGAGGCAGAGGGGCAGCCTGGCAGCGTTGTCGGGACGAGGGGAAGAACATAACTGAAATTTTCGCAAGTGTTCATTATATAGATGGAGCTATGGTACCGGTTCGTGGCACCAACCGGGATCAATGCCCCCCTTTAGTCCCGGTTGGTGCCACAAACCGGGACCAAAGGCCTCTGCTTCCCACCCTTTGGGCTGCTGAAAAAAGGCCTTTGGTCCCGGTTGGTGCCACCAACCGGGACCGAAGGCCTTGCACAGCGGCGTGGAGGTGGGAGTTTAGTCCCACCTCGCTAGATGAGAGAGAGCCGCACATGTTTATAAGGTGCGGTGCGCATGAGCTGTCGAGCTCCTCTCTAAAGCAAGCTTAATGCCTTATCCTCTCTGTACATGCCTGTGGGCCTAGTGGGCCTTCTGCGGGCCTGAATCCTGGCCCACCTAGCTGGTTGGGTTTCTAGTCGTATTCAGGCCGTGGTGGCCCAGTAGGCGGCATTTTCTTTATTTTTGGTTTATTTTTTGCATTATTTATTTTCTTTTTTTGCTTTTAGGTCACAAAAATTATAAACTTTCTGTTAGTGCCATTAGTTTTCAAATTTGATTTTTTTGAAATTTCTGTGAATCACTAGTTTGTGAATAATTTTACTACAAAAATAGATTTTTGAGTTATTATTTTTCCTACTATTTGAACTCCAGACTTTTTCTGTGTTCAAAATGGACCATTCAAAGCCACATCATCAATTTTCAACCCTTTCTGACTTCATTTGTTATTTTTCATGCATTTACTGATTTGGTTGAGCTAAATGACCCTGAAATTGAAAAGCATTTCAAATGAACTCTGAAAAGGTTGAAAGTTGGCATGGCATCATAATTTCACCCACATAGCATGTGCTCAAAAGTTGAGAGGGTTAAGGCAAAAACTGGATGCACTTCGTGTACAAAACAGACTATCTATTTCGAGGTATCGGGGTTTCAAACGAAAACTCATCTGTTACAAAGGGATTTTGTTTTTTTGAACTTATTTGAACTACAGACTTTTTCTGTGTTCAAAATGCACCATTACAAAGTGATATTCTAGAACAAAGGCATCATCACAATAGTTGTGGAGAGAAAGTCTTCACTTTTTCTTCGCTTGTGTCATTTGCTTATTGCGCCGTAACCATGGATAATCTTCATCATTTATCAGGATTCTTGGGTTAGCCTTGACTTTGAAGGGGGGAATTTCATGAAACTTTTCATAATCTTCAGAAATATCTGCTTTGCCCTCCACTCCCACGATGTCTCTTTTTCCTGAAAGAACTATGTGGCGCTTTGGCTCATCGTATGATGTGTTCGCTTCCTTATCTTTTCTTTTTTTGGTTTTGGTAGACATGTCCTTCACATAGAAAACATGCGCCACATCATTGGCTAGGACGAACGGTTCGTGTGTGCACCCAAGATTGTTCAGATCCACTATTGTCATTCCGTAATCTGGGTCTACCTGTACCCCGCCTCCTAACAGATTGACCCATTTGCATTTAAACAAACGGACCTTAAAATCATGTCTGTAGTCAAGTTCCCATAAGTCCGCTATGTAACCCTAATATGTGTCCTTTCCCTTCTTGGTTGCTTCATCAAAGCGGACACTGTTGTTTTGGTTGGTGCTCTTTTGATCTTGGGCGATCGTGTAAAATGTATTCTCATTTACCTTGTATCCTTTGTAAGTCAATACAGTCGAAGATGGTCCCCTGGACAACGAGTACAGCTCATCACAAACAGTGTTGTCAGCTCTGAGACGTGTTTCCAACCAACTGGCTAAAGTCTTGATGTGTTCACATGTAATCCAGTCGTCACACTGCTCCGGGTGTTTGGAGCGCATACTGTTCTTGTGTTGATCGACATACGGGGTTACCAGGGTAGAGTTCTGTAGAACTGTGTAGTGTGCTTCAGACCAAGAATACCCGTCCCTGCATATTATTGACTCCCCTCCAAGCGTGCCTTTTGTTGACACCAGATTTTGGCACGGCATAAAAAGCAAATAATATGGCTTCAAATGGAAAAGTGCTCAAAGTGAAAAAGTTTCGTATTGTCGAGGTGAACATTTTTGATGTTTGGGCCATCGTCATCCGATCTCATCTCGAGTGCCAAAACTATGCTCAAAGCACTGAGATTTTATATCTAGATCAGTATTCGGCAGATTAGACCACCAAGACTGTCTCACATGGAAAAACTTTCTACACGAATTGTCTTCGTCTCGTCGAAACGGTCGATTTTGATATAAAAATCGTCCCAATCCGAGTTCGTATGCAAAAGTTACAGCCATCCGAACACAGCCCTGTCATAGAGCCATAGGTGGCGCGCCCCACCAGCCACGTGTCTGATGGGTAGCGCGAATAACAGCCTGCATTGCGTGACTATTTTGGCCTAGAAGAATGCTTCAAATCGAAAAACGTTCAACAAGAAAGTTGTTCGCCTCGTCGAAACGGTCAAGATTGCTTTTCGGCTCTTTTCCATCCGAGGTCGTTTACCACCTGAAATATTACCCGCAAGGTACAGCCAGTTTAAACCGAACAGTTTTGGAAAGTTCGGACAAAACCAATCCGAATTTGGCTAGGGTTTTGGACGTGAATCCAAGCCTTTTCCTTGCATGGGAAGTCCAGCCGCCTCTTATATACCTAAGGGATGACGGCCGATTGAACAACACACAATCGATCAATTCATCTACCACTTTTTATCTTTTACCTTTTCTCCTTAACCCTAGTTCTTCTTCTTCCTCGTTCTTCGTTCGTTCTTCTTCATTGCATGGTGGCGAACCTCGAGGCCCTAGGGGCGATCAGATCGACCTAGGGCAGCCCATAGCTGCCGCGCGCCCTGACGGGGTCCCTCCCGAGCAAGCGGGGCTTCGGGTCTACAAAAGCGCCCGCCGGATTGTCTTGCGTACCGCGCTTCCGGCGGGTCTCCTTCGACGTGAGCTGCGGTGCATCATCCCCGGCGTTGGAGGTACACGGTGACGTGTTCGTGTGCGAACACACTTTTTGGCGACTCCGCTGGGGACAAAGCTTTGAACAGTCTCCAGCCTGTTCTTGCTACGAGGAGAGCTTCATCGAGCGGCTGCAATCTACAACGGTAACATGTATCATCAATCTCCTTACGTAGATGAAAATAGCCATTATGTTGATGTTGCTAGACCTTTCAATGGACATGTCATGTCGGCAAGCCCAAACGAGCAAAGGTCGACTAGTTATTCCGTTGGAGAAACTTGGAATTTACAGAATCACGACATGCAACTTATGAATCTGAACTTTCGTGCATCGGCAACACCTTTCAATATACCGATGAATAACATGATTTGTTCGAGTGATCAATATATGACACCTCATGTACATGAGGGCATCTCACAGTTTTGTCCATCGGCAGCCGACTCACGATTTGCGGGTTCATCCCCAAACATGCCGATGGACGGGGGAATCGGCCATGCTTCCTGTAGTTATTTGGCTGGTTATCCTCAGTCATCAGATACTACACCTCATGAGATTAATTGTTCAGGGGCATATGTAACTAAAAATAATATTCATGACTCGGCTCGCCTTCGCGGTTATGGCCGAGTGAATGGAGATTCTATAGGAGCAAATATGCCTAATATTGCAGGAGATGAGGTGGCTCTGGCTGCATTAAAAAGTTTAGCCCAAAATAAGAAGATTAGTGCTATTTGCCTTGAGCAACACGAAAAGGGATTGGTTCCTGATTATGAGGCAATAAGATCTAGGGTTTTAAAAGAAGACGAAGTGTTGCCGATTGATCAAATTAGCGTGAGAAAATATTCAACAACAGTGGACACATCTTCACCTATCATTGCAGCATGTTATACAGCCCCTATACAATCACAAAGTTTCGGCAACATCAATTCATTGCCGAAAGTTCGTAAAAGTATTGGGGGGCAAGCCGATCCAAGCAGGGCTGAGTTTAAAGAAAAATATGTGGCCCAAGTGGACAAGATCAAGTCAAAGTTCATAGGGAATAGCGTCAACGAATTTACTACGCCAACTCTTGAGGAATTACCAGCAGAATATCGACGTGCTTATGAAGCACTCAAGAAGAAGCGTGAAGTGGGATATTTGCAAGAATATGTCAAGTGCCTTCCTCCATGTAGCAACCATGTTGGCGCTTCTGCACTTTTGAAGCAAGATGAAAAAGAAGCTTTGCAAAAAAATCATCAAGAATGGGTTCACTCGTCTAATACGGTTGATTCGGTTGAAACCGAGTCAAATATGACTAAGTCGTCTTCAGCTGAGTTGAACAGTTCCTATAGTAACAAGACAATGGTGGATTCAATTGAAACCAAATTAACCACTGAGACGTTTAAGGCCGAGTGCATTGCATCGAGCCAGCCGAGTGCATCGTGCCACCCGAGTACATCTTGTCAGACGAGTACATCATCGGCTAAAGCCGCTAAAGCCGAGTGCATCAAGCCAGTTATTGCTGCGTGTACCAAAATAGAAGATGCAAGCTTCACCGAGCAAAAGAACGGACAAAGTAATATGGCCGAACAAAGTTCGGTTAACGTTGAGCATCAAGAACAAGAAAATACGGTCGAGCAAAGTTCAACTCACGAAGAGCATCCAAGTGAAATCTACTCAGGTAATCCGAGTGATGAGGCACGAGATCCAGAAAAAGAGGAAGATGCATTCGAGAATTATTCAGAAGTGGAGCAAGGTATTACTCCAGTGGTGCAACCATCTTCTCGTTCCAACGGCTTCACAAAGGTACACCTAGCCGAGAGTTTACTCAGTTTTCGATTCGGTCAAAATCATATTGTTGATGCACTCGTTAGTAAGATTCTAATTAATTTTGAAAGACCGATCGAGATGAGTAATATTTTTGTTTCGAATTATCTTGTTACTAATCATGCCGATCAACACATGGCGCCATTCATAGAGGCTAATAGTGACAACTTATCGCAACCAAAGTTTTCCCGTCATGCCGACTGAACTTTATATTCATATGGACAACTTTGTTTGTTTCATTCCTGGCTAATATTTGGTCTCAGATGAGACGTATATTCTGTAATTATTTTGGTTGCAGGAATATAAAGCCAGGTTCAAAGTTCTCCAGGATAGCCGATTCAAGAGCATCGGGAAGGGAGGACGAAAATCAATGCATAGCCGAGTCGGATGATGTTAAACTCACACCGCTCGTTTGATTTGTATCAAAGCCGGTATCACAATATCGGTTAATGGACCAGGAGTGTACGTCCAGTGCAGGCATAGTTGATCACATCATCGATACATCGCTGACTAATCCTATTATTATAATTGATCAAGATGTCGAGCCGTCAAGACAAGAGCCAACGCAATGTTCGTTCAAGCAAAATGTCAAAGATTGCAACATGATCCATCAAGTCAAGCAATCGGACAAGATAGGACGATTGGAGTTTGTTGAGGCATGATCATTTGGACAGTCGGATCATTTTGACGGCTATCAAATGTTGACTCGGCTATCTCCAGCCGATTTATCTAAAAGTGGATATGTACACGGAAATGATGATGGGGTCAAGTCTTCGAGCAAGGATATTGTTAAAAAGTGCATCAAGAACAATCTTGAAGACGGAAATTCCATCAAAGCTAAAATGGTAACATCTAGCACTGGGGGGCAACAAGAGAATTCAAAGACCGTTGCACGCACAACCAAAGAAAGCAAAGGCCATGGTAAGCACAAAAGCAAAAAGCTGAAAATCACTTTTGCGCAGTTATTAGAAAAATACCAAAAGATAAGTGAGGGAAAGAGTGCTTATCGGCCGAGTGAAGCAAAAGCATCGAGGTCACCCCCAAGGCATAAATCTGAAGACCGGAATTGGCAAAGGAAGACGTTGAGCAAGCAGACTTCATATCCTCCTTTTGGGCCGCCAATGCCAATGTCGTGGATGCCTCCCTATGCTCATGTAAATCCATATCTATCATGGGGCAGGTATGATACAAGGGCACATTATCCATCTTATTTTAGATCATCTCACCAACATTATGCAGCTCCAAAAAGATCAACATTTGATGAACAATCACACGTCAAAGACCGTTTCAATCATAAGGAATCGGTCCGGAGCTCAAGCAACAAGAAAGAGGTGGTCAAGCAAGTGTACCAGGTCAAGAAAGATGGTCGTAAGTGTGCTACTTCGGATTTGTTCTCAAATAACAAAGAGCCAGTTAAAGTATCGACATTGGCTACAAAAGGTAACGAGGCAAGTCAATCAAGTGCCAAATCTGAAGGGAAGAAGTTGAGAGTGCACAAGGCCAAAAAAGAGTTGGCATTGGTTGAAACAGAATCACAGCCGAGGTGCCCACTCGGCTTACCGCATTGGCAAGAGAAGGAATTACAAAAACTTAGTGCACATGAGTTGAGAAAGAAGAATACGGCATGGGTTCCCAAGAGGAGCAGTCAAAATAGAAATGATGTCCGACCTTCTATTGCAACAAGTGTTAAAAAAGTGAAGAAAGAAAAGGATGGCCGCAAGAGTGCTATTTCAGATCCGACTCCAAATGACAAAAAGCCAGTCGAGTCTATGTTGGCTGCTAAGGACAAGAAACTGAAGCAAGTAAATCTCAGGGATCCGATCACCGATTTTGGACATGCCAAGCCGGAGATTCCCAAAGCCAGGAAGAACTTGCCAGTGTATAAACCAAAATCCTAGCCGGAATGCCCTCTCGGCTTACCATATTCGCAACAGAAGAAGCTGAAGAAGCTTAGGGCCAAAGAGCTGGAGAAGAGGAACATGGCCTGGGTTCCTAAGGAAAATCCTCGAGACAAGTGCGGCATCACATCTCCTGTTGCGAAGCAGGCAGAAATAAGGGAGTACAAGTGTAAATCCCGTAGGCGAGGACGACAATTTTCATCTCACTATAGGAAACTCCAGGAGGCGTGTCATGCACATTCTTCAATCGTATCATCAAAATCAACACTATGGAATTTATCCTCGGCCGAAACATCTGACTTATTTCGGTTATTCACACTTTGGTGGACGGATTCTCGAGCACCTTTGAGATGAGAACGCATGGCCGATATTTGCATATCGCCCTCAGAATTCATTGTGTTGGCAAAGCCGGCATCGGGCTAACGGTGTTCACCATGGTTGATCTCCTACTCCTATAGCCGATGCTCAGTGTTTGCCAATACTAGCAAGGCCAACTTAATTATTGAGTCGGGCACTGATCAAGGGTCTAGTACATAAAAATCTCTGACTCCTGGTGTTAGTTATTTGCAGGACCCAAGTCAGGAGAGAGACATTGTTCGGCGGAGGCTTGATGGTTTACTTTGATCAATAATGAGTTGAGTCGCCGAACAGTTGACAGTATTCCTTTGTGGTGCATGCTCATAATCGTTCAGCAACCGGCTTACCGTCAAAGGGTTCTAATATTCCCAGGGAGTGCCTGGACAAAGCAAGGTCTGAATTGACATAAGAAACTTACGTGGAGGCCTTTGTGACGTCCAATTGTTGTTCTCAGACGACTATTATCCAAGAGGCTCTACCCAAGAAGCAACACGCTTAAGAATATGACCGATAACAATTATCGTTCTTAGCATGCATAGCCGATGTAGTGTTGACATCGTGCTTGGATGAAGTATTTTCTGACACGCAAGCTCTGCCAGAAAACAGGGGGGCATGTGTTGACACCAGATTTTGGCACGGCATAAAAACCAAATAAGATGGCTTCAAATGGAAAAGTGCTCAAAGTGAAAAAGTTTCGTATTATCGAGGTGAACATTTTTGATGTTTGGGCCATCGTCATCCGATCTCATCTCGAGTGCCAAAACTATGCTCAAAGCACTGAGATTTTATATCTAGATCAGTATTCGGCAGATTAGACCACCAAGACTGTATCACATGGAAAAACTTTCTACACAAATTGTCTTCGTATCGTCGAAACGGTCGATTTTGATATAAAAATCGTCTCAATCCGAGTTCGTATGCAAAAGTTACAGCCATCCGAACACAGCCCTATCATAGAGCCATAGGTGGCGCGCCCCACCAGCCACGTGTCTGATGGGTAGCGCGAATAACAGCCTGCATTGCATGACCATTTTGGCCTAGAAGAATGCTTCAAACCGAAAAACGTTCAACACGAAAGTTGTTCGTCTCGTCGAAACGGTCAAGATTGCTTTTGGGCTCTTTTCCATCTGAGGTCGTTTACCACCTTAAATATTACCCGCAAGGTACAGCCAGTTTAAACCGAACAGTTTTGGAAAGTTCGGACAAAACCAATCCGAATTTGGCTAGGGTTTTGGACGTGAATCCAAGCCTTTTCCTTGCACGGGAAGTCCAGCCGCCTCTTATATACCTAAGGGGTGACGGCCGATTAAACAACACACAATCGATCAATTCATCTACCACTTTTTATCTTTTACCTTTTCTCCTTAACCCTAGTTCTTCTTCTTCCTCGTTTTTCGTTCGTTCTTCTTCATTGCAGGGCGGCGAACCTCGAGGCCCTAGGGGCGATCAGATCGACCTAGGGCAGCCCATAGCTGCCGCGCGCCCTGACGGGGTCCCTCCCGGCCAAGCGGGGCTTCGGGTCTACAAAAGCGCCCGCCGGATTGTCTTGCGTACCGCGCTTCCGGCGGGTCTCCTTCGACGTGAGCTGCGGTGCATCACCCCCGGCGTTGGAGGTACACGGTGACGTGTTCGTGTGCGAACACACTTTTTGGCGACTCCGCTGGGGACAAAGCTTTGAACAGTCTCCAGCCTGTTCTTGCTACGAGGAGAGCGTCATCGAGCGGCTGCAATCTACAACGGTAACATGTATCATCAATCTCCTTACGTAGATGCAAATAGCCATTATGTTGATGTTGCTAGACCTTTCAATGGACATGTCATGTCGGCAAGCCCAAACGAGCAAAGGCCGACTAGTTATTCCGTTGGAGAAACTTGGAATTTACAGAATCACGACATGCAACTTATGAATCTGAACTTTCGTGCATCGGCAACACCTTTCAATATACCGATGAATAACATGATTTGTTCGAGTGATCAATATATGACACCTCATGTACATGAGGGCATCTCACAGTTTTGTCCATCGGCAGCCGACTCATGATTTGCGGGTTCATCCCCAAACATGCCGATGGACGGGGGAATCGGCCATGCTTCCTGTAGTTATTTGGCTGGTTATCCTCAGTCATCAGATACTACACCTCATGAGATTAATTGTTCAGGGGCATATGTAACTAAAAATAATATTCATGACTCGGCTCGCCTTCGCGGTTATGGCCGAGTGAATGGAGATTCTATAGGAGCAAATATGCCTAATATTGCAGGAGATGAGGTGGCTCTGGCTGCATTAAAAAGTTTAGCCCAAAATAAGAAGATTAGTGCTATTTGCCTTGAGCAACACGAAAAGGGATTGGTTCCTGATTATGAGGCAATAAGAGCTAGGGTTTTAAAAGAAGACGAAGTGTTGCCGATTGATCAAATTAGCGTGAGAAAATATTCAACAACAGTGGACACATCTTCACCTATCATTGCAGCATGTTATACAGCCCCTATACAATCGCAAAGTTTCGGCAACATCAATTCATTGCCGAAAGTTCGTAAAAGTATTGGGGGGCAAGCCGATCCAAGCAGGGCTGAGTTTAAAGAAAAATATGTGGCCCAAGTGGACAAGATCAAGTCAAAGCACACAGGGAATAGCGTCAACGAATTTACTACGCCAACTCTTGAGGAATTACTAGCAGAATATCGACGTGCTTATGAAGCACTCAAGAAGAAGCGTGAAGTGGGATATTTGCAAGAATATGTCAAGTGCCTTCCTCCATGTAGCAACCATATTGGCGCTTCTGCACTTTTGAAGCAAGATGAAAAAGAAGCTTTGCAAAAAAATCATCAAGAATGGGTTCACTCGTCTAATACGGTTGATTCGGTTGAAACCGAGTCAAATATGACTAAGTCGTCTTCAGCTGAGTTGAACAGTTCCTTTAGTAACAAGACAATGGTGGATTCAATTGAAACCAAATTGACCAATGAGACGTTTAAGGCCGAGTGCATTGCATCGAGCCAGCCGAGTGCATCGTGCCACCCGAGTACATCTTGTCAGACGAGTACATCACCGACTAAAGCCGCTAAAGCCGAGTGCATCAAGCCAGTTATTGTTGCGTGTACCAAAATAGAAGATGCAAGCTTCACCGAGCAAAAGAACGGACAAAGTAATATGGCCGAACAAAGTTCGGTTAACGTTGAGCATCAAGAACAAGAAAATATGGTCGAGCAAAGTTCAACTCACGAAGAGCATCCAAGTGAAATCTACTCAGGTAATCCGAGTGATGAGGCACGAGATCCAGAAAAGAGGAAGATGCATTCGAGAATTATTCAGAAGTGGAGCAAGGTATTACTCCAGTGGTGCAACCATCTTCTCGTTCCAACGGCTTCACAAAGGTACACCGAGCCGAGCGTTTACTCAGTTTTCGATTCGGTCAAAATCATATTGTTGATGCACTCGTTAGTAAGATTCTAATTAATTTTGAAAGACCGATCGAGATGAGTAATATGTTTGTTTCGAATTATCTTGTTACTAATCATGTCGATCAACCCATGGCGCCATTCATAGAGGCTAATAGTGACAACTTATCGCAACCAAAGTTTTTCCCGTCATGCCGACTGAACTTTATATTCATATGGACAACTTTGTTTGTTTCATTCCTGGCTAATATTTGGTCTCAGATGAGACATATATTCTGTAATTATTATGGTTGCAGGAATATAAAGCCAGGTTCAAAGTTCTCCAGGATAGCCGATTCAAGAGCATCGGGAAGGGAGGACGAAAAACAATGCATAGCCGAGTCGGATGATGTTAAACTCACACCGCTCGGTTGTTTTGTATCAAAGCCGGTATCACAATATCGGTTAATGGACCAGGAGTGTACGTCCAGTGCAGGCATAGTTGATCACATCATCGGTACATCGCTGACTAATCCTATTATTATAATTGATCAAGATGTCGAGCCGTCAAGACAAGAGCCAACGCAATGTTCGTTCAAGCAAAATGTCAAAGATTGCAACATGATCCATCAAGTCAAGCAATCGGACAAGATAGGACGATTGGAGTTTGTTGAGGCACGATCATTTGGACAGTCGGATCATTTTGACGGCTATCAAATGTTGACTCGGCTATCTCCAGCCGATTTATCTAAAAGTGGATATGTACACAGAAATGATGATGGGGTCAAGTCTTCGAGCAAGGATATTGTTAAAAAGTGCATCAAGAACAATCTTGAAGACGGAAATTCCAACAAAGCTAAAATGGTAACATCTAGCACTGGGGGGCAACAAGAGAATTCAAAGACCGTTGCACGCACAACCAAAGAAAGCAAAGGCCATGGTAAGCACAAAAGCAAAAAGCTGAAAATCACTTTTGCGCAGTTATTAGAAAAATACCAAAAGATAAGTGAGGGAAAGAGTGCTTATCGGCCGAGTGAAGCAAAAGCATCGAGGTCACCCCCAAGGCATAAATCTGAAGACCGGAATTGGCAAAGGAAGACGTTGAGCAAGCAGACTTCATATCCTCCTTTTGGGCCGCCAATGCCAATGTCGTGGATGCCTCCCTATGCTCATGTAAATCCATATCTATCATGGGGCAGGTATGATACAAGGGCACATTATCCATCTTATTTTAGATCATCTCGCCAACATTATGCAGCTCCAAAAAGATCAACATTTGATGAACAATCACACGTCAAAGACCGTTTCAATCATAAGGAATCGGTCCGGAGCTCAAGCAACAAGAAAGAGGTGGTCAAGCAAGTGTACCAGGTCAAGAAAGATGGTCGTAAGTGTGCTACTTCGGATTTGTTCTCAAATAACAAAGAGCTAGTTAAAGTATTGACATTGGCTACAAAAGGCAACGAGGCAAGTCAATCAAGTGCCAAATCTGAAGGGAAGAAGTTGAGAGTGCACAAGGCCAAAAAAGAGTTGGCATTGGTTGAAACAGAATCACAGCCGAGGTGCCCACTCGGCTTAGCGCATTGGCAAGAGAAGGAATTACAAAAACTTAGTGCACATGAGTTGAGAAAGAAGAATACGGCATGGGTTCCCAAGAGGAGCAGTCAAAATAGAAATGATGTCCGACCTTCTATTGCAACAAGTGTTAAAAAAGTGAAGAAAGAAAAGGATGGCCGCAAGAGTGCTATTTCAGATCCGACTCCAAATGACAAAAAGCCAGTCGAGTCTATGTTGGCTGCTAAGGACAAGAAACTAAAGCAAGTAAATCTCAGGGATCCGATCACCGATTTTGGACATGCCAAGCCGGAGATTCCCAAAGCCAGGAAGAACTTGCCAGTGCATAAACCAAAATCCTAGCCGGAATGCCCTCTCGGCTTACCATATTCGCAACAGAAGAAGCTGAAGCAGCTTAGGGCCAAAGAGCTGGAGAAGAGGAACATGGCCTGGGTTCCTAAGGAAAATCCTCGAGACAAGTGCGGCATCACATCTCCTGTTGCGAAGCAGGCAGAAATAAGGGAGTACAAGTGTAAATCCCGTAGGCGAGGACGACAATTTTCATCTCACTATAGGAAACTCCAGGAGGCGTGTCATGCACATTCTTCAATCGTATCATCAAAATCAACACTATGGAATTTATCCTCGGCCGAAACATCTGACTTATTTCGGTTATTCACACTTTGGTGGACGGATTCCCGAGCACCTTTGAGATGAGAACGCATGGCCGATATTTGCATATCGCCCCCAGAATTCATTGTGTTGGCAAAGCCGGCATCTGGCTAACGGTGTTCACCATGGTTGATCTCCTACTCCTATAGCCGATGCTCAGTGTTTGCCAATACTAGCAAGGCCAACTTAATTATTGAGTCGGGCACTGATCAAGGGTCTAGTACATAAAAATCTCTGACTCCTGGTGTTAGTTATTTGCAGGACCCAAGTCAGGAGAGAGACATTGTTCGGCGGAGGCTTGATGGTTTACTTTGATCAATAATGAGTTGAGTCGCCGAGCAGTTGACAGTATTCCTTTGTGGTGCATGCTCATAATCGTTCAGCAACCGGCTTACCGTCAAAGGGTTCTAATATTCCCAGGGAGTGCCTGGACAAAGCAAGGTCTGAATTGACATAAGAAACTTACGTGGAGGCCTTTGTGACGTCCAATTGTTGTTCTCAGACGACTATTATCCAAGAGGCTCTACCCAAGAAGCAACACGCTTAAGAATATGACCGATAAAAATTATCGTTCTTAGCATGCACAGCCGATGTAGTGTTGACATCGTGCTTGGATGAAGTATTTTCTGACACGCAAGCTCTGCCAGAAAACAGGGGGGCATGTGTTGACACCAGATTTTGGCACGGCATAAAAAGCAAATAAGATGGCTTCAAATAGAAAAGTGCTCAAAGTGAAAAAGTTTCGTATTGTCGAGGTGAACATTTTTGATGTTTGGGCCATCGTCATCTGATCTCATCTTGAGTGCCAAAACTATGCTCAAAGCACAGAGATTTTATATCTAGATCAGTATTCGGCAGGTTAGACCACCAAGACTGTTTCACATGGGAAAACTTTCTACACGAATTGTCTTCGTCTCGTCGAAACGGTTGATTTTGATATAAAAATCGTCCCAATCCGAGTTCGTATGCAAAAGTTACAGCCATCCGAACACAGCCCTGTCATAGAGCCATAGGTGGCGCGCCCCACCAGCCACGTGTCTGATGGGTAGCGCGAATAACAGCCTGCATTGCGTGACCATTTTGGCCTAGAAGAATGCTTCAAATCGAAAAACATTCAACACTAAAGTTGTTCGTCTCGTCGAAACTGTCAAGATTGCTTTTTGGCTCTTTTCCATCCGAGGTCGTTTACTACCTCAAATATTACCCGCAAGGTACAGCCAGTTTAAACCGAACAGTTTTGGAAAGTTCGGACAAAACCAATCCGAATTTGGCTAGGGTTTTGGACGTGAATACAAGCCTTTTCCTTGCACGGGAAGTCCAGCCGCCTCTTATATACCTAAGGGGTGACGGCCGATTGAACAACACACAATCGATCAATTCATCTACCACTTTTTATCTTTTACCTTTTCTCCTTAACCCTAGTTCTTCTTCTTCCTCGTTCTTCGTTCGTTCTTCTTCATTGCAGGGCGGCGAACCTCGAGGCCCTAGGGGCGATCAGATCGACCTAGGGCAGCCCATAGCTGCCGCGCGCCCTGACGGGGTCCCTCCCGGGCAAGCGGGGCTTCGGGTCTACAAAAGCGCCCGCCGAATTGTCTTGCGTACCGCGCTTCCGGCGGGTCTCCTTCGACGTGAGCTGCGGTGCATCACCCCCGGCGTTGGAGGTACACGGTGACGTGTTCGTGTGCGAACACCTTTCCCAGTCAGTCTCCCCTCATACCGCGATTTAGGGAGACCAATCTTTTTAATGCCTGGAATGAAGTCAACACAAAACCCAATGACATCCTCTGTTTGATGGCTCATGGAGTTGCTTCCTTCTGGCCTAGCGCAGTTACGGACATATTTCTTTAGGACTCCCATGAACCTCTCAAAGGGGGTCATATTGTGTAGAAATACGGGGCCCAGAATGACAATCTCGTTGACTAGATGAACTAGGATGTGTGTCATGATATTGAAGAAGAATTGTGGGAACACTAGCTCGAAACTGACAAGACATTGCGCCACATCACTCCTTAGCCTTGGTATGATTTCTGGATTGATCACCTTCTGAGAGATTGCATTGAGGAATGCACATAGCTTCACAATGGCTAATCAGAAATTTTCCGGTAGAAGCCCCCTCAGTGCAACCAGAAGCAGGTGCGTCATAATCACGTGGCAGTCATGAGACTTTAGGTTTTGGAAATTTTTCTCTGTCATATTTATTATCCCCTTTATATTAGACGAGAAGCCAGACATGATCTTCATACTGAGTAGGCATGCAAAGAAGATTTACTTCTCTTCTTTGGTAAGAGCGTAGCTGGCAGGACCTTCATACTGCTTTGGAGGCATTCCGTCTTTTTCGTGCAAACGTTGCAGGTCGTCTCCTGCCTCCTGTGTATCTTTTGTCTTCCCATACACGCCCAAGAAGCCTACCAGGTTCACGCAAAGGTTCCTCGTCACGTGCATCACGTCGATTGAAGAGCGAACCTCTAGGTCTTTCCAGTAGGGTAGGTCCCAAAATATAGATTTCTTCTTCCACATGGGTGCGCGTCCCTCAGCGTCATTCGGAACAGATAGTCTGCCGGGACCCTTTACAAAGATTACCTATAAATCATTGACCATAGCAAGTACGTGATCACCGGTACGCATGGCGGGCTTCTTCCGGTGATCTGCCTCGCCTTTGAAATGCTTGCCTTTCTTTCGACATTGATGGTTGGTCGGAAGAAATCGACGATGCCCCAGGTACACATTCTTCCTGCATCTGTCCAGGTATATACTTTGGGTGTCATCTAAATAGTGCGTGCATGCGTGGTATCCCTTGTTTGTTTGTCCTGAAAGGTTACTGAGAGCAGGCCAATCATTGATGGTTACAAACAGCAACGCATGTAGGTCAAATTCCTCCTGGTTGGCCTCATCCCACACAAGTACACCTTGGCCATTCCACAGTTGTAAAATTTCTTCAACTAATGGCCTTAGGTACACATCAATGTCGTTGCCGGGTTGCTTAGGGCCTTGGATGAGTATTGGCATCATAATGAACTTCCGCTTCATGCACAGCCAAGTAGGAAGTTTATAGATACATAGAGTCATGGGCCTGGTGATTAATGCCATCCGCGCTGAAACCAAACCATACGTTCCTTGCGCCACCTGCAAACTCCTCCCAGTACGTTCTCTCAATTTTTCTCCACTGCGACCCGTCAGCGGGTGCTCTCAACTTCCCGTCTTTCTTACGGTCCTCTGCGTGCCATCGCATCAACTTGGCATGCTCTTTGTTTTTGAACAGACGTTTCAACCATGGTATTATAGGAGCATACCACATCACCTTGGCAAGAACCCTCTTACTTGGGCGCTCGCCGTCAACATCACCAGGGTCATCTCGTCTGATCATATACCGCAAATCACCGCATATCGGGCATGCGTTCAAATCCTCGTATGCACCGCGGTACAGGATGTAGTCATTAGGGCATGCATGTATCTTATGCACCTCCAATCCTAGAGGGCATACGACCTTCTTTGTTGCATACGTACTGTTGGGCAATTCGTTATCCTTTGGAAGCTTCTTCTTCAATATTTTGCCATCTTCGCAATTGGGGTACAACCATTTTTGTAATCCTCCAACATTCGATTGAACTTCAGCTTCTCCTTTTCACTTTCGCACTGTCTCCTTGCATCAACAATGACCCGGCGGAGTTCATCATTGGGCACAACATCGTCTGGTTCCTCTTGACCTTCAGCAGCTTCCTCTATTGCAGCATCACCGTATTCCGGGGCACATAGTTTTCATCGTCCTCTTCTTCTTAGTTGTCTTCTATCATAACCCCTATTTCTCCGTGCTTGGTCCAAATATTATAGTGTGGCATGAAACCGTTATAAAGCAGGTGGGTGCGAAGGGTTTTTGAGTCGGAGTAAGACCTTGTATTACCATAGATAGTGCATGGACAACACATAAAACCATTCTACTTGTTTGCCTTAGCCACTTCGAGAAAATTATGCATGCCATTAATGTACTCGGAGGTGCGTCTGTCACCGTACATCAATTGCCGGTTTATTTGCTTGCATTTATATATAATTAAGTGTGTCAAAAACCATTACAAAACATCATGGATACATTTCCACCCAAATTAATATAAGTTCATCATCACATTATATTCAAAGTACATGCATAGCTCACCATGGTGGTGCCGGCGACGAGATCAGCACGGGTGATCGACGACGGTGAAGACTGGGACGGGGCGTGACGGACCGCTAAACCTAGCCAAATCTCGAAGAAAATGGAGCTTGGAGTTCGAGCTTCGAGAGAAGAAAGCTTAACTAGTGTGGCTCGGGGATTTCATCGAACACCTCATGTGCATAGGAGGTGAGTGATACGTCCAAAACGTATCTATAATTTCTGCTTGCTCCATGCCTTTTTTGTGTGATATTGCTATGATATTTATGCACTTCCATACACTTTTGATCATATTTGGACTAACCTACTAATGGTTGCAAAAGTGCACAATGTTCTTGTTTTACACTTTATTGTGTAGGAATTACTTGGAAATTGACAAAAACGCAAAAGGAGTCGTATTGGAGTAGGACTCTAACTTTCCTGAAATCTGTCTGAGAACGGTTTTTAAAGATGGTCACGTTCCGGCCCGAAGATTACGTCAAACAGAAAAAGTCTAGTTGCGAAAGTTGTGGGGAATTTCGAGGCGATGCTTCTGGATATAAAATTCGTCCAAATCGGAGTCCGTACGGCCGAGTAAAGCCCGTTTCACTGAGGCCCAAAATCTGATGACGGGAATCCGAGAGTCTATATAAAGAGAGAAAACCTAGGTCACCAAGGGCCACGAATTTTCCTCCTCCCGAGCCGCCGTCTTGGAGGGGAGGACCAGCACCATTGCAACACCATCCACAAGGAAGAAGGGGGGCCAAGGAGCCGCTGCCCCCTAGGGCCGCCGCCGCCTCCGTGGCTGCCGCCGGCCATCTCCTCCTCGCGGGGCTGCACCTCTCCATCAACACCATCATCAACCTCCTCCTCACCATGTCCATGCGTGAGTAGTTTCCTCCGGGGCCAAGGGCTCGTACGTGTAGCTATGTGGTTATCTCTCTCTCCCATGATGTGATCTTCGTTGTGATCATAGGCTATGTTAATCTAGGGCGATCCCATGATATTTCCCCTTCCTCTATGTATTGGATTGATGTACTCACTTGTCTTTATCTAGTATAATCCGCGAGACCAAGGTGACAGCGGTCTATTGGACATGGATTAGAAAAATATTTTCATGAGTGATTTCCTCTCTTGTGTGTTGATTGAAGATTGAGAGTCTCTTGGTGCTTGTCTTTGACTATCCTTTAGATATGTTGTGGTGATTGTGAGACTCTCTTTGGATGGCCGCGGTGACATTGGGAAATCCTTAGATTGAGAACTACGAACTTTGAGGTATGCTTTTGTAGCCCTACATAATTCTCGTCCTCTCTTGACCACGAAGGAATGACCTCCGGGTGCGTCTCCATTGCATGTTTTATGGGAAATATCATGTGATTCGATTATGTTAATGTTGTTGGGAGTTGTCACTAGTGAAAGTATGATCCCTAGGCCTTGTTTCCACCATTGCAATACCATTTGTGCTCACGTTTACCACTTGTTTGCTTGCTGCACTTTTTATTACAGATTTATATTACTTTGCTTTGCCACTCCTATCATCCATATTTTAGCATCTCTTCGCCGAACTAGTGCACCTATACAACTCCTAGTTGTATTAGGTGTGTTGGGGACACAAGATACTTCTTGTATCTTAGTTGCAGGGTTGCTTCGGAGAGACCATCTTCAACCTCTACTTCCCTGAGTTTGATAAACCTTAGGTCATCCACTTGAGGGAAATTGCTGCTGTCCTACAAACTTCTGCGCTTGGAGGCCCAACATAGTCTACAAGAGTAGAAGCGTGTGTAGACATCAAGCTATTTCTGGCGCCGTTGCCGGGGAGGTGAGTGCTTGAAGGTATACCTTTAGATCTTTCAATTAAATCTTTTTGTTTCTTGTTTTTATTTTCACTAGTTTTGCTTAATGGAAAACAACAAAAATATGAGAGAGCTTTATAAGCTCTACCTTGAACTTGGACATGATGTGTTCGAAGAGAAAATTAAAAAACCTTTGGAACTTTATTATTTGCATAACAATCATGATGGTGGTGATGTTATTAGTATGTTTTTATTTAATATCAATATTGCTAATGACATGGAAAGCTCTAAGCTTGGGGATGACACGTTTGATGAACATGATATTTTTAGTCCCACAATTTTTGAGGAGAAAATTCACTTTGATGATACTATGCCTCCTATATATGATGATTACAATGATGAATATGATATTTTGAGTCCACCTACTATTGAGGATAAAATTTATTATGATTATGATATGCCTCCTAAATATGATGATTACCATGATGGTTATGATAGTCTTACTTTCACTATTCCTAATAAGAAAGATTTCGCTTATATGAAGAGTAATGACACTTTTATGCTTTTGGATCATGGAAATAATGCCTTATGTGATAGTTATATTGTTGAGTTCATCCATGATGCCACTGAAATTTATAATGAGAGAGGGAGACATGGTTCTAAATATCTTAATAATAAGAAGTTTCCTCTTTTTATGGTGAATATTTTGAAGTTATGCTTGTTTTGCTTTCCTATGCTTATTGCTTTGTGCTTCAATGAATTATTCTATTGCAATATTCCTATGCATAGGAAGCATGTTAGGCTTAAATGTGTTTAGTATTTGCTTCTTGATGCTCTCTTTTGTTCTTCAACTCTTATTCCTACGAGAGCATCATTAAAGTCTTATGCCTAGCTTAAAGGCATAAAAGAAAGCGTTTTTGGGAGGCAGCCCACAATGAATAAAATTTTATTTTGCTTTTGTTGTGTCTTGATGTTGTTACTACAGTAGCATCATCATTGTATCTTTATTTTTCAGCTTTGTGGCAAGTGTAGCCTCTGATTGCAAGAAAGTTCAAAAGTTGTGACGTGCTATCCAGGAAACAGATTCTGTCCTTGGATAGAAAATTCGTATAAAATCACCAGATCATCTGTTTGGTTTGAATTGTTTCGAAAGCGTCCTCTATACAATTGGCTTTCGGGCGTCTGTTCTGAGTTTTTTTATTAGAGTTGCAGAAGTGCCTCGAAAAAATCATTTACTACCTGCTGGTCTGTTTTTCACAGATTCTGTCCTGTTTTGCCTTTCCTTCATTTTGCAAACCTTGAGCTTGCTTTTTCTTTGCAAAAACCTTTTGGCAATCTTGAGAAATAGTAGACCTTCAAGAATATCCTTATTTCCAGCAAGGAACAATTATTTTATTAAGGGTACTAACCTCGCTAATCAGATTATGATGAGTTATGTATGAAGGGAGTTTTCAAGTGTGCGAGGGAAGATGATAAAAAGATTCAGGAGTGTCAAACGCTCAAGCTTGGGGATGCCCCCGTGCACCCCCAAGACATATTCAAGAAGACTCAAGCGTCTAAGCTTGGGGATGCCCCCGTGCATCCCCTTCTCCATCAACAATTATCAGTTCGTCTTTCATTTCACTATATTTTTATCACTTCATGTGTTATGTGCTATGCTTGGAGCGTCTTGCTTTAATTTCCTTTTTAGTTTTCTTTAGCTTTGCTTGCTGTTCATAACGAGTTGGAACTCAGCTTTCTTTGTGTGGGAGAGAAACACGCTCCACTTCAACCTAGAGCACAACATAGAATTTTCATGTCTATCCTTGCTGTGTGTGTTCTTTGTCTTTCAATAGCTACTATCATGTTCAGCTCTTAGTTTCCATGCTTATCTTTTTAAAGAGCTTTTGTTTAGTTGGTCGCTGGAACTCTCTTTAGTATCATGCTTATCTTGTTAAGAGAGTTGTCTTCTGTTGCACTGGTCGATATGTCTATGATAAAAATGCTATGTGCATAATGGTGCTTAGTAGTTCATGTTTTCTTATGGTTAGTCTCAAAAAGCTGGGGGGTTCCCAATGTGTTATTGGAGTATCAACATGATTTGTTTACCTACGATGTGGTATGGTTTAGTGATAACTTTCTCCGAGAATTTATTTTGATTGACTTGGCGTATGCTCACGCATATTTAAGACTGTAAAGAAAGTCTGTCAAGCCTTGATGATCTTTAATTTCTGAGTGGCGATATAACTTCCATGCCCGATTCAATGTTGCTTTGTCGCTCTGCATGATTATGACCGTCATTGCTCTTTTAGTTGGTCGCTCCCAGTCTTTTGCTAACCTCCACCTGTACTAAGCGAACTGACTGCTTGTGCATCCAAAATCCTTTAAACCAGTTATGCCATATGAGTCCACCATACCTTCCTATACAAGGTATTTACCTGACATTCCTAACGAAGACTTTCATGTACCATCTCGAAATTATTCAAAAAAATGCATTCCTATTTTGTGCCTCTGTTTTAGCTCATGAGGAAGTAGTAGTTAATTCATGATCTTTTTAAGTTGGACAAGCTTCACCCCGGGATTGCATGTCTAATGTGCAAACCCATAATACGAGAAGGAACTGGCATAGAGTGCGCCCGGCTCATTAAAAATAATACAACAAACAAACCCTCCTTCACGCTTTGTTCATGAGAAATCAGAAAACTTTGGCAGTGATAAACAAAGGAGATTAAGAGGATGTGATCATCCTCATTCGGGAGCCGTTCCTCGAAACTTGTCCAGCTCAAGAAGTAATTGAGTTATCTTCCAGCATTCGTTGACGAAACATGCATATCTAAAAAAATAATTATTACCTCTGTTTTTAAAAACAAGAGCTCTGGTACATGTTTTGTTTTTGTTTCCGACCACGGGTTTTCAACCTTGCCAACAAAAGCCACGGTTCGAGAGTCTCCACCTTCTTTAAAGCACCAACTATTGAGAGCATGATTGTCATTCTGTGTGTAATGTGCATTGTTCCAAAGTACCATTGTCTTTTGCATGATTATGATATCGTTTATTCTGAAATCATCGTATCTAGTCGTCACTTAAAGTTTGGAGGTGCCCCTGCATTTATGTTTTGCTTCACTAAAGGGGGCAAGTGAGATATCACTTTATCATGTTTGCACACCATGCTCATTACAAATCTATTGAGTATTTCAGTATCATATTGTAAAACTTTCAGTTCTTTGTGATTTTCTCATGAGGCAACTTAATTACTACAGACTCATCGTCTCAGTAAGCACTTGTCATGTGAATGTGAAAAGTTCTTATATGGTTAATAGCATTTCACCACAGAAATTATGCTTGTTATCATTTACCTACTCGAGGACGAGTAGGAATTAAGCTTGGGGATGTTGATACGTCCAAAACGTATCTATAATTTCTGCTTGCTCCATGCCTTTTTTGTGTGATATTGCTATGATATTTATGCATTTCTATACACTTTTGATCATATTTGGACTAACCTACTAATGGTTGCAAAAGTGCACAATGTTCTTGTTTTACACTTTATTGTGTAGGAATTACTTGGAAATTGACAAAAACGCAAAATGAGTCGTATTGGAGTAGGAATCTGACTTTCCTGAAATCTGTCTGAGAACGTTTTTTAAAGATGGTCACGTTCCGGCCCGAAGACGACGTCAAACGGAAAAACTCTAGTTGCGAAAGTTGTGGGGAATTTCGAGGCGATGCTTCTGGATATAAAATTCGTCCAAATCAGAGTCCGGACGGTCGAGTAAAGCCCGTTTTACTGAGGCCCAAAATCTGATGACGGGAATCCGAGAGTCTATATAAAGAGAGAAAACCTAGGTCACCAAGGGCCACGAATTTTCCTCCTCCCGAGCCGCCGTCTTGGAGGGGAGGACCAGCACCATTGCAGCACCATCCACAAGGAAGAAGGGGGGCCAAGGAGCCGCTGCCCCCTAGGGCCGCCGCCGCCCCGAGGGCCGCCGTCGCCGCCTCCGTGGCTGCCGCCGGCCATCTCCTCCTCGCGGGGCTGCACCTCTCCATCAACACCATCATCAACCTCCTCCTCACCATGTCCATGCGTGAGTAGTTTCCTCCGGGGCCGAGGGCTCGTACGTGTAGCTATGTGGTTATCTCTCTCTCCCATGATGTGATCTTCGTTGTGATCATAGGCTATGTTAATCTAGGGTGATCCCATGATATTTCCCCTTCCTCTATGTATTAGATTGATGTACTCACTTGTCTTTATCTAGTATAATCCCCGAGACCAAGGTGACAGCGGTCTATTGGACATGGATTAGAAAAATATTTTCATGAGTGATTTCCTCTCTTGTGTGTTGATTGAAGATTGAGAGTCTCTTGGTGCTTGTATTTGAGTATCCTTTAGATATGTTGTGGTGATTGTGGGACTCTCTTTGGATGGCCGCGGTGACATTGGGAAATCCTTAGATTGAGAACTACGAACTTTGAGGTGTGCTTTTGTAGCCCTACATAATTCTCGTCCTCTCTTGACCACGAAGGAATGACCTCCGGGTGCGTCTCCATTGCATGTTTTATAGGAAATATCATGTGATTCGATTATGTTAATGTTGTTGGGAGTTGCCACTAGTGAAAGTATGATCCCTAGGCCTTGTTTCCACCATTGCAATACCATTTGTGCTCACGTTTACCACTTGTTTGCTTGCTGCACTTTTTATTACAGATTTATATTACTTTGCTTTGCCACTCCTATCATCCATATTTTACCATCTCTTCGCCGAACTAGTGCACCTATACAACTCCTAGTTGTATTAGGTGTGTTGGGGACACAAGAGACTTCTTGTATCTTAGTTGCAGGGTTGCTTGAGAGGGACCATCTTCAACCTCTACTTCCCTGAGTTCGATAAACCTTAGGTCATCCACTTGAGGGAAATTGCTGCTGTCCTACAAACCTCTGCGCTTGGAGGCCCAACATAGTCTACAAGAGTAGAAGCGTGTGTAGACATCAGTGAGCTAGAGCACCAAAAAGCTCTCCCCTCGCCGGCCAAAAAAACAGAGCAGTGTGGAGTGCTCTGCTCGCCGGCGATGAGTATATATAGGCAACTCATTGGTCCCGGTTCATGACTAGAACCGGGGCTAAAGGCTCCCCTTCTGTCTCGGTTCCAGCCATGAACCAGGACCGATGGGTGTGTGCCAGGAGCGAGGCCCATTTGTCCCGGTTCGTGCCTGGAACCGGGACAAATGGGTCCAGACCAAACGGGACAGATGAACCAGGAGGCCCGGCCGCCCGCTGGGCGCACGGACCGGGACGTATGCCCCCATGGGTCCCGGTTCAAGTGAACCGGGACTAATGGGCTGGCCAGGCCCGAACCAAAGCCTTGTTTTCTACTAGTGAACGATCTTTTTCTCGTTTGTCATACCTCGGTAAATTCCTTATAATGAGCCTGATAATTATACGCACCACAAGCCTGATAGCTTATGTGTAAATATTGTCGTACCCTTTTTTGACCCCCCAAAAAACTAATATAAACATACACTTGATAACTTTTTTGTATGAATAATATGGTAGCTCACACATCACATACCTGATAACTTATGCACCAAGGTCCTGGTAACGTCAGTGCTCGGGGGGTGTTGATCAAATATACCCCGGTAACTTCTCTGTGAATAACATGATAACTCATGCATTGCAGAACTGATAACTTATGTACCCCTGTCCTGGTAACTTTGGCGACCGAAGGGGGGGGGGAGTTGACGAACTTTTGTGTCCATACCATAGTAACTCACACATCACATACCTGATAAATTATGCACCACATCCTGGTAACTTTGGCAACCAGCGTGGGGATGACGAAATATCCCCTCGATAGATTTTGTGTCAATATCATGATAACTCACACATCGTAGACCTGATAACTTATGGACCCCTGTCTTGATAACGGTGGCACGGGGTGGGGAGTTGACGAAACATCCCCTCGGTAACTTTTATTTGAATAGCATCGTAACTCACACATCGCACACCTGATGGGTTATGTACCCTAGTCCTGATAACTTTGGCATGAGAGGGTGGGGGCGGTAACATTTGTGTGAATAGCATGGTAACCCGCACATTTGCAGACCTGGTAACTTATGTAACCCCGGTCCTGGTGACTTTGGCGAGGGTGGTGATTAAATATACCCATGGTAACTTTCATGTTAATAGCACGATAACCCACACCTCGCAGACCTAATAACTTATGTACCCCGGACCTGATAACTTTGGCGACCGGGGTGGGGGTGGGTGGGAGGGAGGGGCATGATGAAATATACCCGCGGTAACTTTCATTGATGAAGTGGATTTTTTCCAGAAAAATGGCTTTCTTTTTTCTTATGATAGTAGTAAGAAAGAGTTTAAAATAGTTTTGTTTTCAACTAATTAATGAACAAAAAACTAGGTTAGCGTGATGGTAGTTGGGCTTGTTACTTGGGCTTGTCCTTTCCACCTCGACGTAGGTTTGAATCCCATGTAGGTAACTTCCAGACGGTAGGAAGTTAGACACGTCCCCTAACCTAACACTACTAGAAAAAAGATTGTTAGTGGCGCACCTATTTCGGCTATTAATGGCGCATTATAGGTGCGCCACTATTATCACGCCATTAGTAACTGTTAGTAATGGCGCATAATTGGTGCGCCATTACTATCACATAAAAGTGCGTCATTACTATCTGACTTAGTAATGGCGCACTGCATAGAAGTGCGCCATTACTAACAATTTAAAAAAAAATCAATTTTTTTCAATTATTTTCTTAATCTCGAGTCACTATGGCTTAATATCGAGTCAATATGCTTAATGTCAAGTCAAATCACACTCCATGGTCAAACTTCCCAAAAGGTCACCCATCCTCATACTACTCTAGCTCAAACACGCTTAACTTCTCAGTTCTATCCAACCCCAGCACCAGCTCACTTAACAGGCACTTGTTGATATATCTATCATATTAATCCTATTAAACCTTGTTGATGTCTACGACTTTGTTCATGTTCATGAGTGTGATGAAATTTAGAAAAAATATTTCAAAATTTCCGGTCATATTACGTATCATATTTTGAACATTTTTTCCAAAAAAAGAAACATTCGAACCAAATTTTTTTTCTGTTACTAGTGGCGCACCTAGCAAATCGTGCGCCATTAGTAAGTTTAATTTTTTTTTCCATTTCCCACCCTCTAGATCTTAAAAGCCCCGTATCTTTTATTCTGTTAGGTTTTTGGGAATTCTAAAAATCTTCAACGGGGTCCTCCTAGTTGAATTTAGATGTAACTTTTTGAGTAGATGATTTTTCATATAAAAAACTTTTTAATCCGAGTTCGTATGCAAAAGTTATGCCCATTTTACTAAATTCCAGAGAGATTTTGCAAATAAAGTCCAAATTCATATTTATAAATTTTCCCAACAACTAGACCACATATCACATGGGAAACTTATTTTCTTTTATTTTTTTGACATTTCCATCATTTTCTTTTATTTATTTAAACTGAAAAGGCGGTCCACAGGGGGGTGCATTTGGTGAAATTTTCGGCCACCTAGAAAGTTAGTAATGGCACACCTTTACAAATTGCGTTATTACTATGTGTATGACTTGGTCAAACCTCGATCAAAGTTAATAATGACGCACTTTATATAGGTGCACCATTACTAAGTTTGACATAGTAATGGCGCACATATGCAAAGTGCGCCATTACTAAGTTTGACCAAAGTTTGACCAAGTCATATACATAGTAATGGCGCACTTTGTGAAGATGCGCCATTACTATGTCAACTTAGTAATGGCGCACCTATACAGAGTGCGTCATTACTATGTGTATGACTGGGTCAAACCTTGGTCAAACTTAGTAATGACGCACTTTTCACCTTATGCGTCATTACTGTTTTGGTTACTAATGTCGCACCTACACATGATGCACCATTTACTATTTAGTAATGTCGCACCACATGTATAGTGCACCATTAGTGTCCATATTGGCTATAACTGTTTTTCTAGTAGTGTAATCCTAACCCACCAGAAGCTTAGTATAGTCTTGCCTCTGCCCAACATCGCCGGCTCTGTCTCAACAAGCGCCTAACCTTCACCTCATCACGGGCTCTGACCCACGCTCGCCAAGCACGGTGAAAATGGGAGTGGAAGATGTAATTATTTTATGTAAATAAAATTCAATGTTTGTTTCACTAAAGAGCAACAAAGTTTCTTAACTATAAGTAGTCGTGCACCCAATAAAAATTTGAAGCCTTGACGAACAACAATTAAAAGTGTTTGAGATGACATATTTTCCATATAATCACCCCACAAAACGTATAAAGGGTAATATGGACTTTTCACATGGTGTGCCCACTTTGTGTGTACATATACGCCTTACGTACGAACCATACAAGCATTCGAACATTGCACCTCTAGACTAAGAAGAACATCTGCCAACCACTGAATCTAAGAAGCATTGGTAACAACCAATGAGAACGCCGCTTTAAGAACTAAGTACCAGACAGAATATGGGCAGTATTCATTTTTTTATCTTTTCTTGGAAATTCTGAACTCCGCCTATGTTGTCTCAACATAGCCGGTCTCCGCCTATGTTGTCTCAACATAGCCGGTCCCAAGCCCGGGTAAAGGAGGAGGGTTGTGTTAGGCTTGGCAGCCAACGTGAAAACTCAGCTACTCTTATGGAGATGAAACCCAAAAGAATTTCGTTGGGGCGTAACCCTCTCAGCGACGCGCCACATTGGAACCCGGGTGTGGTGTCAAATGGGCAAGGGCCGGGACGTCACCCTCTTGGTGGCGCGCCGTATCTTGATCTGGATACGGTGGCAAGTGAGCGAGGATCGGGTCGTCGCATCCTTAGTGGCGCGCTACATCGGCGCCCGGATGTAGTGGAAAATGAGCAAGAGTCTTCGCATTTGACTCGACGAGTGTGAAGGGTAAGGAAGCTAGCCGAGCCTAGGAGGATCCGCTTAGGTAGCTGGAACGTAGGGTCCCTGACAGGGAAGCTTCGGGAGCTAGTCGATGCAGCGGTGAGGAGAAGTGTTGATATCCTTTGCGTCCAAGAAACCAAGTGGAGGGGACAGAAGGCAAAGGAGGTGGAGGGTACCGGCTTCAAGCTGTGGTACACCGGGTTGGCTGCAAACAGGAATGGCGTAGGCATCTTGATCAACAAGAGCCTCAAGCATGGAGTGGTAGACGTCACGAGACGTGGGGACCGGATTATCCTGGTCAAGCTGGTAGTTGGGGACTTAGTTCTCAATGTTATCAGCGCGTATGCCCCGCAAGTAGGCCACACTGAGAACACCAAGAGAGAGTTCTGGGAAGGCCTGGAAGACATGGTTAGGAGTGTACCGATTGGCGAGAATCTCTTCATAGGAGGAGACCTCAATGGCCACGTGGGTACATCTAACACAGGTTTTGAAGGGGTGCATGGGGGCTTTGGCTATGGCACCAGGAATCAGGAAGGAGAAGATGTCTTAAGCTTTGCTCTAGCCTACGACATGATTGTAGCTAACACCCTCTTTAGAAAGAGAGAATCACATCTGGTGACTTTTAGTAGTGGCCAACACTCTAGCCAGATTGATTTCATCCTCTCGAGAAGAGAAGATAGGCGTGCGTGCCTAGATTGTAAGGTGATACCTGGAGAGAGTGATGTACCTCAATATAAGCTGGTGGTTGCTGACTTCCGCTTTCGGACTCGTGTCTAGCGGGATAGGCGTGCCAAAGTCGCTAGAACGAAGTGGTGGAAGCTCAAGGGGGAGGTAGCTCGGGCGTTCAAGGAGAGGGTCATTAAGGAGGGGATGCGGACAATGCGTGGATGAAGATGGCGACTTGCATTCGTAAGGTGGCCTCGGAGGAGTTTGGAGTGTCCAGGGGAAGGAGAAGCGAAGATAAGGATACCTGGTGGTGGAATGATGCCATCCAGAAGCCGATTAAAGAGAAAAAAGAGTGCTTCAGATGCCTGTACTTGGATAGGAGTGCAGACAACATAGAGAAGTACAAGATGGCGAAGAAGGCCGCAAAGCGAGATGTTGGTGAAGCAAGGGGTAGGGCGTATGAAGGCCTCTACCAACGGTTAGGCACGAAGGAAGGGGAAAGGGACATCTATAAGATGGCCAAGATCCGAGAGAGGAAGACGAGGGATATTGGCCAAGTCAAATGCATCAAGGATGGAGCAGACCAACTCCTCGTGAAGGATGAGGAGATTAAGCATAGGTGGCGGGAGTACTTCGACAAGCTGTTCAATGGGGAGAATGAGAGTTCTACCATTGAACTTGATGACTCCTTTGATGAGACCAGCATGCGTTTTGTGCGGCGAATCCAGGAGTCTGAGGTCAAGGAGGCTCTAAAAAGGATGAAAGGAGGCAAGGCGATGGGCCCTGATTGTATCCCCATTGAGGTGTGGAAAGGCCTCGGGGACATAGCGATAGTATGGCTAACCAAGCTTTTCAACCTCATTTTTCAAGCAAACAAGATGCCGGAAGAATGGAGACGGAGTATATTAGTACCAATCTTCAAGAACAAGGGGGATGTTCAGAGTTGTACTAATTACCGTGGAATTAAGCTGATGAGCCATACAATGAAGCTATGGGAGAGAGTCATTGAGCACCGCTTGAGAAGAATGACAAACGTGACCAAAAATCAGTTTGGTTTCATGCCTGGGAGGTCGACGATGGAAGCCATTTTCTTGGTTCGACAACTTATGGAGAGATACAGGGAGCAAAATAAGGACTTGCATATGGTGTTCATTGACTTGGAGAAGGCCTATGATAAGATACCACGGAATGTCGTGTGGTGGGCCTTGGAGAAACACAAAGTCCCAGCGAAGTACATTACCCTCATCAAGGATATGTACGATAATGTTGTGACAAGTGTTCGAACAAGTGATGTCGACACTGATGACTTCTCCGATTAAGATAGGACTGCATCAAGGGTCAGCTTTGAGCCCTTATCTTTTTGCCTTGGTGATGGATGAGGTCACAAGGGATATACAAGGAGATATCCCATGGTGTATGCTCTTTGCGGACGATGTGGTGCTAGTTGACGATAGTCGGACGGGGGTAAATAGGAAGTTAGAGTTATGGAGACAAACCTTGGAATCGAAAGGGTTTAAGCTTAGTAGAACTAAAACTGAGTACATGATGTGCGGTTTCAGTACTACTAGGTGTGAGGAGGAGGAGGTTAGCCTTGATGGACAGGTGGTGCCTCAGAAGAACACCTTTCGATATTTGGGGTCAATGCTGCAGGAGGATGGGGGTATTGATGAAGATGTGAACCATCGAATCAAAGCCGGATGGATGAAGTGGCGCCAAGATTCTGGCATTCTCTGTGACAAGAGAGTGCCACAAAAGCTAAAAGGCAAGTTCTACAAGACGGCGGTTCGACCCGCAATGCTGTATGGCGCCGAGTGTTGGCCGACTAAAAGGCGACATGTTCAACAGTTAGGTGTGGCGGAGATGCGTATGTTGAGATGGATGTGTGGCCACACGAGGAAGGATCGAGTCCGGAATGATGATATACGAGATAGAGTTGGGGTAGCACCTATTGAAGAGAAACTTGTCCAACATCGTCTGAGATGGTTTGGGCATATTCAGCGTAGGCCTCCAGAAGCCCCAGTGCATAGCGGACGGCTAAAGCGTGTGGAGAATGTCAAGAGAGGTCGGGGTAGACCGAATTTGACATGGGAGGAGTCCGTTAAGAGAGACCTGAAGGATTGGAGTATCACCAGAGAACTAGCTATGGATAGGGGTGCGTGGAAGCTTGCTATCTATGTGCCGGAGCCATGAGCTGGTCACGAGATCTTATGGGTTTCACCTCTAGCCTATCCAACTTGTTTGGGACTAAAGACTTTGTTGTTGTTGTTGTTGTTTTCTTGGAAATTCTGAAAAATATAGTTGAAAAACAAGTAATACTTTAAAATCTGACAATTCTTTGAACAAATCTACCGAAATTTGAAAACTCAATCTTTTTGCAAAAACATGCCTTTTTGACCTAAACAAAATTTTAAAATCCTGAACATTTATAAAACCGCTAACATTTTTGGACTTTAGAGAACAAAACTTGTTAAGGGAACATTTTAGAAATTCTGAACAATTTTTCAAAAGAGTGTACATTTTATGAATTCCCAATTTTTTCTGACTTTTGAGAATAATTTCAACACAGGAATTCTCTACTATTCTGAACAATTGTAAGCAAAAAAATATTTTCTGCAGTTGTCGTATATTTTTGAAATTTATGGAACAAATCCGGAAACACAAGCTTTATTATTTTTAAAATCGTGAATAACTTTAAAATAAGAATATTTTTCATATTTCTGACTTTTTTAAGACAACATGACACTTTTTAGAGAACAATTTTTAGACAACAGGAACAATTTTTCAAAATACTCTACATTTCTATACCTAATAATAAAGCACGGATTGAATCCGTCGGGTTCACCGTCACAATACGCTTTCACCCAATCGTAATACGCTTTTACGATTCGTATATAGAAAATTGTAATATAAACGAGGTGGTACTAATCTTATGTTGCACGATCGTTCAAAAAAATGTCGTACATTGGCAATGGCTGGCTTCTTCGCTCGATCCGTTTCCAGCACATCCTCGGGTGGGCCTGTCTAGCCCCATGGGTGGGCCTACGCCCACGCACCAAAGCCAGCCCATCAATCCTAAAGCTGGTGCCGTGTGCTGCTCCTATACGGTGCAATCATCGTATTGGATTAGTACCACATCAGGCTAGTTTATGTGCTATATATACTACTATGTGTTTTTGTTTAAATAAAAATACCCTGGCCTCTTCATCAAGCGATGCACACATTCATATTTATTACATTATTCAACAGAGTAGTACAAGAATGAATTCATTAATTAACACCAAGCCATCATCCTCACGAATTACGTCACTACACCTACTAGCTTGATGATGTGACCTGACCATGCATGAATGCACACCATATAATCCGGTAGTCTCACCAAGCCCCCCCATGGCAAGCCGAGATCATCAACTTGTCTAGCAGATCCACACCGTGCATCGGATGCGCACGCTCCAGATTCGCCGCCGCCATTTTCCGTCGTCCCAACTTCTAGAGAGATTCATGCATTCACCTTGCCATGTACAACTACCGTCGACGCCACCATGACGCCAGACATCGCCTCCACCTTGAGCGCGTCCATCAACATATGTCCAACGTTGAGACCCCGCTGCGCCACACCGCCGAGATCCGCCGTCGTTTATGCGGTAGATGCCACACCGCACCAACTCTGGCACCGGAAACCATCCGTGCTCACCACGCAAACCCTCCATCTAATGCCCAAGATGGAACCTCCAAGGAGGTGATGACGCCATGGCGCCGCCGCCCCTCATTCATGGGGAACTAGGGAGTAGGGAGGATTGGAGTTGACCTCACCGTTGCCATAAAGAAAGGGAATAACGCCCAGAGTGCCATCGGCGACGTGGCCCCCGCCGTCGGCCAGATGTTTCCCCTAGACAAGCTCCCACCCGTCACCAACCAAGCCAGCCACCAACACCTCCGAGCACGGACGCCGAAGATCTGGAGCAATCGATGAAGGGAACCGCATGCTATGATAGTCCGCATTAGATCTGATGAGAGGGGCAACGGGAACCACTTCACGCCACGACCGTCGTCCACTGGGACCTTCTGCCCAAGCAGCCAAGGAAATCTGGCCGACCGATCCGACAAACGCCCACCACCGGCAGAAGGACACCGTCGGCCACGTCGATGTCACCGACTGCCGAGTGAAGAGAAATGAACCATGCCAGCACTGGCGTGGGCCCAGCTTTGCCTGGCTGCACCCTCCGGTGGCGGCAAGGGGGAGGGGAGAGAGAATTGTTGTTGAACTACTAGAATTTTTATGACCCGTTGCAACGCACGGGCATGTTTAGACGAAAATTTTTACACAATTTTTTTAAAATTCTGAACAAGTTTTAAAAAACGTGAATATTTTATTGTAATTCCTGATTTTTTGTTGATGACAACCATATTTTAAAAAGCAAAATAAATTTGAAAAGGAAAAAAGAAAGAAAAAGCATAAACAATGAGAAAACAGAAAACAAAAGGAAAAATAAATTGATAAGTAAAAAGAAAAAAACGAAAAAGAGAATAAAACTGGAAAACTGTTAAAAGAAAAATGAAAAAAATGGAACGTTCCCAAAACAGGATGGGTTCCTACGCTATCTGTAAAAATGGCTGACTCAACCACGTCTCGAAACAGCGGCAATCTGATGTAATCTGCAGCGTACTATTTATTTTATTTTATATTTTACGCTATACTAGTTTGTAGTTTGTTCCTTCAATTTTTCTCCTTTTTGAACTTTATTTTTCTTATTTTTGAAACCTTTTTTAGAAAATAAAATATTGTTTGGAATACAAGAATATCAGTTTTAAGTAATCGTTTTAAATCATGATTTCAAATTATTTTTTCTTCAACTATTTATTAAATGCTTTAGAACAATTTAATTGTTTTCAATTTCATCCCATTGTTTTATTAGTTATCTTAAACACTTAAAATGCCGTTTCCAAATATAATTTTAAATATTTTTTCCTTCTAACCTGGCATGGATTCTTATCATCGGCAAGCCCACCCACTAGCAAAAGTTGGGGTTATTACAAAAATGTGCAAAAGACACCTTGTTCAATGTTGGGTGTGCGAGGAGACTAGAAGGCTCTGGACAACACGTTGTTTATCCACATCCGTTAAATGGTCCTAATTATTTTCGTGGGCTTGTATAATCCACTCAAGGCACGACGCAAAATTGTTTTGATTTTCGACAAATTTTGTATTTTCTGGAGTTTACTTGATGAAAATTTGTCGATAAGTGGCCAAACGTATGCAAGTTGCATACGATGTCGGAAATCATTCGAACCTGGAAGGGTGCCTACCATGGGCATGCCCATCTCTTGGAGTTGGACTCATTTAATGCATGTTCGAAAATAGACCATGTTCAACGAAGAGTGTTCGAGAGGCCAAAAGGGTCCATATGAGACGTCAAATGACTCCAATTTTTTTTGTGACCTTATATAACCAATTCGAGACACCATGCCTATTTGTTTGAGTTTCTGATAATTTTTGCATATTTTGGACATTTCTCGGCGAAAAATGGTCATGAAATGGACGAACAAGACGCAACTCCCAGCCGGTGTCGAAAATCATTCAAACCTAGCATGGATGTTTATCATGTGCATGCCCACCTGATGGTATCCTTAACTAGAGGGTACCAACTTGGTCGGCCCATAGTCCTCGGGCTAGTCCTATAGACCCTCATTCTCGTTGAGTTGGACTCCGGAAGCGACACAGCCAGATCAAGATTGTGCCTGCCAAAGACTTCACGTATACTCGAAGACACGTCCTGCCGCTTCCATACGCATCTCTGGATACCCTCCATGTAACCCTAGGAGCCCGACCTTGCATGTATATAAGCCAAGGGGTTTAGTCCGTAGAGGGGATCCAACCGCAATTACATTCATCTAGACCTAGAGTTAGAACACAACTTACGATCTTGAGGTAGATCAGGCTTGTACTCGATACATAATCAATATAAACAAAGAACATGATGTAGGAGTTTACCTCCATCAAGAGGGCCTAAACCTGGGTAAACATCGTCTCCTTTGCTCCCATTACAATCGATCCGAGATTCACTACTCGGGACCCCCTACCCCGAGGTCCGCCGGTTTTGACGCCGACACCACCTGATGGAAAAGGTTAGAGTCATTTGATGCATGTCTAAAAATAAAGCATGTTCAACGGAGGGTGTACGGGGTAGGCTAGAAGGGTCTATATGAGAGCACGTATTTTTCAGCATCGTCAAATGATTCCATTGTTTCATTAGATTATATGACAAATTCAAGGAACCATGCCAAGTTGTTTGAGTTTCTGACATTTTTTTTATTTTCTGGAGTTTTCTTAGTGACCCAACGTGTGTTTGGTGTCTGAATCCATTCAAATTTTGTGTGGAGTCCTAAGATGACCATACCCAGTTGCCTGCAAAATTTGGGTATATTTATTGAAAGTATGCAAGTGCATCATTACAACAAAGAGGTTTCAGTTAAGTGGGAAGAGTCTATCAAATAACACTTCTTTTTACACATTTATCAAATGGACCCAATTTTTTCCACATTATTCTATCATCATGGCAAGCATCCAGGCCAAGTATCATATATTGTTGATATTTCATGCATTTCTAGGATTTTCTCTGTAAATAATCCCTAAAATATTGATTGACGTGACCCAACGTGTGTTTGGTGTCCAAATTCGCTCAAATTTTGCGTACAGTGCTAGGATGACCATGCCCAGGTGCCTGCAAAATTTGGGTATATTTAACGAAAGTCTGCAAGTACATCATGTACAACATAGGGGTTTTGGTTAAGTTGAATGTTGGGTAACGTAGTATTTCATGAAAATTCCCTACGCACACGCAAGATCATGGTGATGCATAGAAACGAGAGGGGAGAGTGTCGTCCACGTACCCTCGTAGACCGTAGGCGGAAGCGTCTAGTGACGCAGTTGATGTAGTCGAACGTCTTCGCGATCCAACCGATCCAAGCACCGAACGTACGACACCTCCGCGTTCAGCACACGTTCAGCTCGATGACGTCCAACGAGCTATTGATCCAGTTGAGCGTCACGGGAGAATTTTGTCAGCACGACGGTATGGTGACAGTGATGATGAAGCTACTAGCGCAGGGCTTCGCCTAAGCACTACGACGATATGACCGAGGTGTGTAACTGTGGAGGGGGGCACCGCACACAGCTAAGACAAATCTTGGAGTGCCTTTGGGGTGCCCCTGCCCACGTATATAAAGGAGGGAGGAGGAGGAGGCCGGTCTAGTGGGCGCGCCAAGTCCTAGTAGGATTCCTTTTCCTATTTGGAGTAGGAGAGAAGGAAAGAGAGGGAGAGGGAGAAGGAAAGGGGGTTCGCACCCCTTGTCCAGTTCGGTTTGGGCAAGGGGGCGGCGCGCGCCACCTCCTGGCCCTTCTCCCCTCTCTCCACTAAAGCCCAATAAGGCCCATTACTTCTCCCGGTGAATTCTCGTAACTCCCCGGTACTACCAAAAATACCTGAATCACTCGGAACCTTTCCGATGTCCGAATATAGCCTTCCAATATATTTATCTTTACATCTCGACCATTTCGAGACTGTTCATCATGTCCGTGATCTCATCCGGGACTCCAAACAAACGTCGGTCATCAAATCACATAACTCATAATACAAATCATCATCGAACGTTAACCGTGCGGACCCTTCGGATTCGAGAACTATGTAGACATGACCGAGACACATCTCCGGTTAATAACCAATAACGGAACCTGGATGCTCATATTGGTTCCTACATATTCTACGAAGATCTTTATCGGTCAAATCGCATAACAACATACGTTGTTCCCTTTGTCATCGGTATGTTACTTGCCCGAGATTCGATCGTCGGTATCATCATACCTAGTTCAATCTCGTTACTAGCAAGTCTCTTTACTCGTTTCATAATGCATCATCCCGCAACTAACTCATTAGTCACATTGCTTAAAAGGCTTATAGTGATGTGCATTACCGAGAGGGCCCAGAGATACCTCTCCGACATTCGGAGTGACAAATCCTAATCTTGATCTATGCCAACACCACAAACACCTTTGGAAACACCTGTAGAGCATCTTTACAATCACCCAGTTACGTTGTGACGTTTGATAGCACACAAGGTGTTCCTCCGGTATTCGGGAGTTGCATCATCTCATAGTCAGAGGAACATGTATAAGTCATTAAGAAAGCAATAGCAATAAAACTAAACGATCATAGTGCTAAGCTAACGAATGGGTCTTGTCCATCCACTACAAAAAAGACACATCCGTGACATTTTGGGCCGAACAAAAAAATTCTTTCATACTTATGACACTTCTATGACAATAATTGTGACAAAACACGATATCGTCATAGATGTGGTGGGGTCCTACTTCTATGACAAAAAATCATGACAGAAAATGGGCTTTTCGTCCTAGACGGGCCGGAGACGCAGCTGCCTGACATTCTTTGGGCCGTCCATGATGGAAAAAACCATGGTAGAAGCGAGGGCGAGGGAAATATCGGGGTGTTCCCGTTTATGGTGGGTGGTCGGGGCCGAGTGATGCGCATTTCCCTCGTACACGCACGCGCGTGGGTGCGAGGCGTTGGGCTCTAACTGAACCCGAGCGAGGCATTGGGCTCTAACTGAACCTGAGAGATTGCACTATAGGCTACGCGTTACTGAACCCGAGCGATCGATCGATGACTGTTAACTGAACCCTATCGAGCGATTCCTTCGCTACTGCTGCTAACTGAAGCCGATTAATGCTGCCTCTTCATGAACAGTGAGCGTTGCTGGGGGTTTGGATGAATAGTTCCCAGTGGGGTGGATGAACAGGACCCCGTGGTGTTGCCTCTGGATGAAGAGGACCCCGATCGATCGAGCCGGTTGGGGCTAGATGAACAGGAGCCCGTGGAGGGCTGGATGAACAGGAGCACCCCGTGGAGGGTTGGATGAACAGTATATGGTGGAGGGCTAGACGAACAGTAGCCCGTGGAGGGGTGGTTGAACAGGAGCCCGTGGAGAGGGCTGGTTGAACAGTAGCTGGTGGAGTAGCGCGCGGTGGAGGCTGAACAGTCGCAGGTGGAGGCAGGAGGAGGTCGACGGTGGATGAACAGTAGCCCGTGGAGGCTGGAGGGGGTCGATGGTGGAGATGAACAATATTCCGTGGAGTCCCGTTTTGCGGTATGCCACACCCCTACCGATGAACAGGACCACCATTTCGACCGTAGCGCTCCAACACAAGTCCGTTCCCTCCATTTTGCGGTACGCCACACCCCTCCCGATCAACAGGACCCCCGTTTCGACCATAGGAGGTCCGTTTCCTCCGTTTTGCGGTACGCCAGACCCCTCCCGATGAACAGGATCCCGTTTAGACCGTGGCCGGTTGAACACAAGGCCGTTTCCTCCGTTCTGCGGTACGTCAGGCCTCGTTTCCATCGACTGTTCCGTCTAAGCCCTCCCGATGAACGACGACGCATTCCGTTCTGACCCAGCCGGTTGGCTCCCCATGAACACGACGACGATGATGTTTGTCCGTTCCAACCCAGCCATGTACACGAGCCCTGGCTGTACGTATGCGCGAGTAGGCGTTCAAGACCCTGACCGTATGTACGTACGTGGCCGTTTTTTCTTTCTTGCACACTGGTCGCTGTACGTACATGTACATGCTACATGCGCGGCTCTACATCAACCAGTATGTACGTACACGTTCATGACCAAAATGACACCGCTGCGTACGCTTCACCCAGGTGGGTCCCGACTGTCAGACACTTCCTTGCCTGCGAAGAAGTAGCTGGTGCGTCCCAGCAGTCAGGGAGCCGAATCATTTTTTTTTGGACGCACTTCCTTGCGTGCGAAGATGTAGATGGTGGGTCCCAGCAGTCAGGGGGAAACATTTTTTTCGTGAAATACGGTGGCCCGTCCGGTGGGTCCCCGCTGTCAGGTGGAGGAATAATTATTTTGCGCGTAATAAGGAGGCACTTCCTTGCTGCGGCCGTGGACCCAGCTGTCGGCCTCTCCACGTATAGTACTCTTCCGATGGAAGTCGGTCGTTGAGCACATTGACCACGCCGCGCCGAGAGCACCAAGGGGGTGTACGACGGTGAGGCCTAGGAAGAGGACGACGCGGAGCCAGGGAAGACGCGGCAGTGGATGCCCACGCGGAGAGGAGTACGAGGGTTCACTGGTTCGGCTGCCGTCGCCGCAAAATATCTGGGGGTGTGGGTGAGTAGAGGGATGGCCTGGCCAGCGGTGGGAGTAGTAGGGGCGGTGAGGCCTTCGCGGCATCGCAGCCGGCCACGGGAGGCAGGAGCACGAGGCACGACCGACGCTGGTTTGGGCGGCTGGAGCAAGAAGACCAGAGGTTGAAGAAGCACTACGGCCGTTGGATGGACATCGTACGGTCACTGGAGCTATAATCGTGCATATTGACTAAGTTGACAAAGCCCTCCGTCCCCGTCAACTTAGTAGGCTCACAAGTCATCCTCCCACTATACTGGGATCCAGCTAGCAGGGGGAGTATTCATTTTTTTGTGCGTAATAAGGAGGCACTTCCTTGCGTGCAAAGATATAGCTGGTGGGTCCGAGCTAGCAGCGGCGGTAACATTTTTTCACGAAATACATAGGCCCTTTCGGTGGATCGGAGGGGAGTACGACTGTACGAGGGTTTACTGGTTCGTGTGCCGTCGCCGAAGAATAACATCAGGTGTGGGTCAGTAGAGGGATGGCTAGGCCAGCGATGGGACTACGATGGAGCGGTGAGGCCTGCGCGGCAGCACAACCGGCTGTGGGGAGGAGAGAGCAGGCAGTCCCGCCGACGCTTGTTTGAGCAGCTGGAGCAGGAAGAGCAGAGATTGAAGAAGCACGACGTCCGTTGGATGGACATCCAACAGTCACTGCTTGTGTGTCAACCTTTTTTAGGAAAGCCTCAAATCTGCGGAAAACATCATACAACCCATCTGCCATTATTTCTAGTAATTTACAGCCCATTTGCTAATTCTTAAGGTTTTCTTTGGAGCCCATATTCTTTTTGTTAGCATTACAACCCATATTGTGGCCACGGTTAAAAAATTATACGAAATTTTGCATATTTCGGTGCGGTCCGAACTGTTTTAATCCCGAAATTTCGACTCACGTTCAAACTGATTTTCAAAATAAATATATATCAATATAAAATCCAACAAATTGTCCACGCATAAAAATCAATGCAATTTAAAATCTCGAAATGAAAAAAAGAAATTTGAAACTAATTGTCGGTTTGATGTGTTTTAAAAATGTACATCCCATTTCTCATTACTGATAGGCCATTTTCTCGGCCAGCCGAATGAAAGCTCCCCTCGTCTTGAATGATTTGCAGCCCAACAGGCCTGACAAAGCGACTTACTTGGCAAATCACAAAAAACTGGGCTGTGGCCGTGGATCCAGCTGTCAGCCTCTCCACGTACAGTACTCTTCCGATGGAAGTCGGTCGTTGACCACATTGACTACGCCGCGCCGAGAGCACCAAGGCGGTGGACGACAGCGAGGCCTAGGAAGGGGACGGCACAGAGCCGGGGAAGATGCAGCAGTGGATGCCCACGCGGAGAGGAGTACGAGGGTTCACTAGTTCGGCTGCGGTGTGAGGCTGCCGTCGCCGCAGGGCCTGGCTAGCGGTGGGAGTAGTAGGGGGCGATGAGGCATCAACGGCAGCACAGCCGGCCACTGGAGGCAGGAGCAGGCGGTCTCGCCGGCGCTGGTTTGGGCGGCTTGTGCAAGAAGAGTAGCGATTGAAGAAGCATCATGACCGTTCGATTCAAATCCAACGGTTACTACCGCTAGAATCGTTTGTTGACTAAGTTGACAAGCCCTGCGTACGCGTCAACTTAGTAGGCCCATAGGTTAGCATCCCAACCGGTGCGCCCAAGATATCGGTGGGAGGAATCATTTTTTCGCGTAATAAGGTGGCAGTTGATTGTGTGCGGTCAGGCCAGCGAAGGGAGTAGGGTGGGCCGGGGAAGCCGGTGCGGCATCACAGCGGGCCACAAGAGGAGGGAGCAGGCAGTCCCGTCGGTGCTAGTTTAGGCGGCTGGAGCAGGAAGATCAGAGATTCAAGAAGCACGTCGGTCGTTGGATGGACATCCAACAGTCACTGCTGCTAGAATTGTGTGTTGACTGACAAAGCCTTGCGTAAACAAGTCGGCCTCGAAATTTGTGGCGTGTAAAGCCCATTTGCTATTATTTTCATAATTTTTACTCATTTTCTAATTAATATGGAATTTATTGCAGCCCGTTTTCCATTTTTAGAATTGCTGCCCATTTTCTGGTCAGTACCAAGGTTAAAAAATTTAACTAAATATGTGGGAAATTTTGAAAATTCGCAAATTTTTGCTGGAGAACAAAATATTCTTAATCCAAAAATTAGTAGCCATACTAAAATAAATTTAAAAAGAAATTAGTACTGTGTCATGTTAAATCCAATGATGCGTTTAAGATATCGGTGAAGAACAAAAACAAAAAAAGAAAATAATAACCCATTTGCTATATATATTTTTTTGGAATTTTCAACCCCTTTTGATATTAATTTTAAGAGACACTGACCATACTCTTTGGCCAGGCCGGAATGCATCCCTCCTCATCTTGAAAGATTTGCAACCCAGTAAGTCGGAGAAAACAAATAGGCCTAGTTTGGGTATTCTTCAAAAAGAAATATTGGGCTACCTATTTTTCCAAAGAAAAAACCGCTGGGCTGGTCATGTTGTTAGACGGGCCACAGAGACCACACAACCCAGTTTATAGCTTGCTCCTCCGAATTACTTATTTATGTTTAGGGGACCATGAGCATGTACCTGGGCCGGATTCATGTGAGAGCTTCCCTTCCAGTTAATTTTGGGCTTCTCTATTGGGCCTTCATCAGTGGGCTGCATGTTATGAACAAGTGGAAAATGTGTTCTGTACAAAAAATAGTATGTGCTACGTACGGTACGGGGCACTAAAGGATCGAACCGTGCAAAGACTTCCAAAACATTGTGTTTGTCATTCTAACAACACATTTATTCAACCAACAGACGAAATATACTACTGATTGTACATTGAAAACAGCAGCATCAACAACCAGGGCTGGGGGTGCAACAGAAGCAGTAAGTAGGCCAGAAGAGTGAAGACGCAACTCTCTCTTCCAAACCAAACATCATCCATCATTACAAAAGGGCTACCAAAAAAGAACAAGTGTATTCATCAAACTAAATAAAGATCCTACTACACAAGTGTACGCATCTAACTAACTGGCTTAGTTAGACGTTACTATTTATTAAGCTATGGAGATTGGCTGACGGCTTGAACCAGATGGGTGCCTGACGGGGGAAACTCCAGCCAGCAGGTCGAAGTCTGATACTTGCGACCCTCTCTCCTACTTTGGGCTGAAGAGCATGGCGGCACATATCAGGGTATGGTGCATGCAGAGACGCATGGTACACTGTGTACACACAGTTTTGCCTGATGAACGAAACCGCGCTGCCATCATGATCCCTGCCGTCGGTTATCTCCTGGTTAATCGGATAATTCAGTCCGACAAACAGAGAGCGTGTACCAAGGCTACTTACCAACCTCCAGTCAAAAATTCCTAATGGCCCAGAGAAGATGGGATCCTGCTCAAAGACCTTGCAGTGACTGTGATTGTATTCCGCGAAACAACACGTCCGGTACGTGCGAACATCATCAATCGTTCGCCGTCGTCTGATCGAGCCATGAACCACGTGCAACTTCCATGCCGCTTTTCTTTGAAAGGTTCTGGGATTAGGAAGGGTAGGGACACCAGGCGGCCTACACCATCATATCAAGTTGGAGTCAAATAACCCTAAAAAAAATTTGGAGTCAAATAAAAAAGGGCTCTTGATGTAGTCAATCTTAAGAATAACATGTTATGAGCATGGATATTTTTCAGTAAATGTTGACAGTAATATAAGCAAACCATCATGATATCATAGGAAAGTAACATAGTGTTGTAATAGCCGTTTGTAGCGATGACTGGAGTAGGCCAGCAATACGCCCAGCCATAGAAGGAGTCGACAGCGTAAATGAAGCCCTTGTGTTCAATGGCATCAGAGAACCGTGGAGGATGTATGATCGTGCAATGGACGTGTAGATTTATCCACTTACCGTAGTGACCTGTCAGATAGGCGAGATCGTGGTTGAAGAACGCAATTAGCCTGAAGTCTTTATAATTCGCAGATCACTACTCGCCCTTGGCGAAGAACATCAAGTACGAGATGTGCTAACCGTTCACCGTGCCGGAGCCTGCTACTCTCGGAGGAGGACGACAACGTCTTCCTCTTGATCGTGGGCACCGGCGAGGCCCGCGCACGCCACCGCCACATCTCTGTAGTGACTGTTAGGGGCGACGCCGCCGACGCTGACATTGACACGAGGCCGATGTACGGGTGCGTTCTCACTATTACTACCCCTCGGAGGTACGTGGGCGGCGACACTGGCTACGTCAAGCTGACTTGGACTCTGCCGAGCTGGGACCTTGATACGTCTCCAACGTATCTATAATTTTTGATTGTTCCATTCTATTATTTATGAAGTCTTGGATGTTTAATGGGCTTTATCATTCACTTTTATATCATTTTTGGGACTAACCTACTAACCCAAAGGCCCAGTCCAGATTGCTGTTTTTTGCCTATTTAAGGGTTTTGCAGAAAAGGAATATCAAACGGAGTCCAAACAGAATGAAACCTTCGCGAGAGATATTTTTTGGAGAAAATCACGCACGGAAAACGTCAGGACCAAGTTAGGGGACAGCTGGGCTGCCCTCGAAGGTGGGGGCGTGCCCCCCTTCCCAGGGCGTGGCCCCCCTGCCTCGAGGCTGGCCCACACGGCCCCCGGTGCCCTCCTTCTTCCTATATATACCTTCCTACCCCAGAAACTCCATACGCAGAGAGAAAACCCTAATTCCAATGCCATAGCTTCTGTTCCCGTGAAGATCCCATCTTGGAGCCTGTTCCGGGAGGGGGATCCATCACAGAGGCCCTCATCATCATCATCATCGCCCTCACCATGAGTTGTGAGTAGTTTACCACAGACCTTCGGGTCCATAGGTAGTATCTGGATGGCTTCTTCTCTCTCTCTGGATCTCAATAAAAAGTTCTCCCCGGTCTTCGAGGAGATCTATTCGATGTAATCTCTTTTTGCGGTGTGTTTGTCGAGATCTGATGAATTGTGAGTTTATGATCAAGGTTATCTATGAAAGATATTTGGTTCTTATCTGAACTTTTTATGTGTGCTCATAACATCCTTACAAGTCTCTTCGAAATATTGGTTTGGTTTGGCCTACTAGATCTATAGTTCTTGGAATGGGAGAAGTGCTTGGCTTTGCGTTCAATCTTGCGGTGTCCTTTCCCAGTGACAGTAGGGGTAGCAAGGAACGTATTGTATTGTTGCCATTGTGGATAAAAAGATTGGGTTTTCATCATATTGATTGAGTTTATCCCTCTACATCATGTCATCTTGCTTAAGGCGTTACTCTGTTCGTATGAACTCAATACACTAGATGCATGCTGGATAGCGGTCGATGTGTGGAGTAATAGTAGTAGATGCAGGCAGGAGTCAGTCTACTTGTCTCCGACGTGATGCCTATATACAATGATCATGCCTAGATAGTCTCATAATTATTCGCTTTTCTATCAATTGCTCGATAGTAATTTGTTTACCCGCCGTAGAATATCGCTATCATGAGAGAAGCCACTAGAGAAAACTATGGCCCCCGGGTCTATTCTCAACATATCAATCTACATCTACTTTACTTTACTTTACTTGCTTTTATTTGTTGTTTTATTAAACCAAAAATACCAAAAATATAACTATCATCTCTATCAGATCTCACTCTCGTAAGTGACCGTAAAGGGATTGACAACCCCTTATCGCGTTGGCTGCGATGTTCTTATTTGTTTGTGCAGGTGCGAGCGACTGGCGCGTGGTCTCCTACTGGATTGATACCTTGGTTCTCAAAAACTGAGGGAAATACTTACGCTACTATGTTGCATCTCCTTTTCCTCTTCGAGGGAATACAACGCAAGCTCAAGAGGTAGCAGACCTTCCCGCCGATGTGGATATGGAAGACACACGGTATTATTGGACCCCCAACAATGTGCACGGGGACTCCAAGGAGGTTCACCTGGACATCTGCATTATCAAGTTAAATGTTGATCATTAGTCTTCGCTCAATGTAATCCGCTGTCTAAGCATGGGAGACTTCCATGCATGATCTTGCTCTATTGGAGTATCACGCATGGATAAAAGTGTATCCATTTATGGTTTAGTCTAGAATCTTCCATGTATGAATTTTTACTACAGTACTGGTGAAAGACTTATGATCAACCATTTCTTACATATCCTGTGCCCCCTTCAAGTCATCCTGATTTAATCCCTCCGTCTAGGTGCATAAGGGCATGGTTAATACTTAAATACTATAGCCAACTGTTGACTATAAGAAAGTGACATGTCATCTGTAGCCAACATGTATAACAATGGATACTGAAAAACAAATTCTTGAAGATCATTTCCTGCAAAGCACAATAAGAGTTATTTCTTCACAAGTTTTGCATGCAGGTTGAATAGTTGAACGCTTTTGTTTGCAAAAGATACCTTTTTATCTATTTCACCCGGATGTTTGTGAGCTATAGAGATGAAATAATATTCGAACAAACCTATCGATACCCGTTACACATGAGATGACCCCCACATCCTTTGTCAAAATAAACAACTCCCCGATCAATGCATTTCACTCTTTCGTGCAACGCATGGGCACCTTACTATACATTAGTACGACGAAAAGTTTAAATAACATTATATATAGTACGATAAATGATGATGCATGTCACCTAAAATTATATCATTGAAAACTATGTTCAAATACGAATCCAACGATATTGTTTTTGTTGACATGCGCTAACATTTTGTCAGTTAAATATTCAGACAAATTCAATGGGGGATAAACCACGACCGATGTAGTAGTACTAGTGTAGAGTGCGGCGCTGCACGGGAGTCTCACCCCGCTCTTGGCGTGGCAGTAAAGCCGTCACATCACAAAACCCAACCGCTTCCAGTAATAAGTGGCCTGGTAAATAAACGGACAAGCAACCATCACATCCCTCCGTCTTTTATGCATTTCATCTCTCTGCATTTACTTTCTCCGGTTCATCTCGCACACTCGATCCCTAGCTACTACTCCTAGTATCCCTAGCTACTACTCCTACGGCCAGTTCTTTTGGCGGCTTCCCTAGCATTTCCCATAAGACTAGTCACAGTGGAGAGTAACATTAAGGCGCCTCACTCATTTATTTGGGCTTCTAAACTAGTACTACTAGTAGTACCTCCGTCCTGGTTTATTCCTCACCATTGTAATTTGTGCTAAATTTTGACCAACGATTTAACTGATAAAATGTTAGTGCATGTGGCATGCACTAACATTTCATTAGTTAAATTTATGATCAAAATTATACACAGATTACAATGGGGACTAATAAACCAGGACGGAGGTACTTAGTAGTTATGGGATTACTAATCTAGAAGCCTAAAAGAACTGGCCCCTGGTACTCCTAAAGTAGTACTCCCTCCGTCTAGGTGTGTAAGTCACCTAAGGTGGAGCAGCGTGACCTAGGTGGCTGCGGATTGGAAGAGGCCAAAGAATTAGATCGAAAATTCGTCCAATCACCGCGCCACTTTTTTCCTCCTAAACCAAACGGAGATTAGCAATGAATCCCTAATTAATAGGGCTGCCGTTTCAGCCAACCCATGCAGGCCCATTGACGTGCATGCAAACTAGGGTCAATCCCTCCCCTAATCAACATGTTCCTTCTCTACATGCATAGGTCGCTCATTCTCTTCCGCATTAACTTCCTCCCCCGCGTGGTTCAGCCAAAAAAATTGCTCGCTGATGAATGAGGCAGTGAGGGGAACGAGGATGGAATTTAATACATTGTGCCTAAGTGTTTTGGGAATACTTGATTTTCGTAAGGTGACTTACGCACCTAGACGGAGGGAGTAGCACTCAAGTTGGAATTCCAATTGCACGGCACAACTTGTTAGGCTAAAAATTTGATACATGGTGTAGGAAGCGGGTTGGGAATTCGCATGCCTTTCCGACCAGTGAGATACTCCGTACAAAGTACGACAGAGAAATAACCACAGAGAAGGAAGCTAAAAGTAAACAATCAACCAAGAATTTTTGCATTTGTTTTGCATTGAATCGTTTCACAAGCTTGACTAGTGCCGTTTTTCTACTTTTAGAAAAAACCGCATCATAGTGTTAAAACGTGCATTTGCACGTACATAAGTAATAGTAGTACTCCCTCCGTCTAGGTGTAGAAGTCTTCCCTCTTTCTTGGTTACGGTGCACAACAAAAGATGACTTATTGACCTGGACGGAGGGAGTAGCACAGTCTGCAAGCATATATAGAGAGAGACGTGTAGTGCGATAGTATATAGTAAAGTTTGTGCTATATGCATGTACTTACAAAATGCGTACGAATACACAAGGTTTCCAAACTTTCCCTTTTACATACTTAATTAAGGATGCTAATAATTCCTGAACATTCGTAATTTATCATTTGCTTCCCAAAACTAATGACATCGCCTTACGAAAAAAATTATACTCCTACTAAAAGCCACGATGCTCCCAGGAGCGCTTGCGGCGCGCCATGAGTGCCCTAGTGCGCGGCCGTTTCCCAGCACGTCGACACAACGCCTCTTCCTCAGCCTTGCAACTAGCGAGGTGCTGATTGGCGACTTTCCGGCAGGAGAGCGCGATCTCACCGGTGTGCTGATCCTGCGCCAACAGGTATTCCTCCTGGCTGGAAGCGTGCACCCGGTCCACGTACGCCAAGCGTAGATGAGGCGCTTGGGTCCGACTGCACCCAGGGCTTTGGCACGGGCGTCCTCCGCCAACCTCACGGCCCTCGCACGAGCCTTCTGCCAAAGAGCCAATTGCCTGACTCTCTCGGATGCGACATAGACCTACGAGGCAGCTTGTCCCCCGGTGCGCTTCTCTTCCTCGGCCTTCTTCTCCGCCTCTATTTTGGCGCGCTCTGCTGGAGGCAAAGCCTCCCACAAGGCGACATCCATTTCTTTCCAAAGCTCCTCAAGGCTGGGGCGCTCGGTGGGCGGCGCGGCGTTCTCCTCATTGCGAGGAGCCGACACGTCCTTCGACACGTGTGCTGGTGAGATTGGGAATGCCGACGCGTCCACCTCGACGCGTCGCAGCAAGGAGCGGAACGCCGACGCGTCCTCCTCAACTAGTGGCGGCGAGGAGCGGAACGCCAACGCGTCCACCTCGACGCGTCGCAGCGAGGAGCAGAACACCGACGCGTCGTCCTCGACTAGTGGCGGCGAGGAACGGAACGACGACGCGTGAACGTCTGCGTGGTGTAGTGAGGGGCGCCTAGGGCTTGGGAGGGGTGATGCCATGGTGGTCGACGTGAGAGGGAGGGGGAGGAGATAGTGATGAACGTGAGCGTTCTTCCGAATGTCGTGGGATGCGCAGTATTTATAGCGAGCAATGGCACACCTACGTAATATATGGACTGAGCTGGACTGACTTAACTGTAGGTTCAGTTGCGTCACTGACATGTGGGCCAGACCCCTGTTGGGCCCATATGTCAGTGACCCAATGCACCTGAAGTTAAGTAACTGAAGCAGTTTCCCGGGTGGAGTGGTGGGACCATCGGAGGGAGAAGGAGAGTCTGGCAGGCATATTGTTTCCACAGATGGAGAGGAAAATATTTGGAGATAAACTATCTTCCTGCAGGTATGGGGAATGGTGCATAATCTCTCATCTTGCATGCCGGGCTAGGTACAGTCTCAAGTCATTAAAAGCATAAACGCCACACACATGTTCATATTTCAAGGTGCACTAAATTATTGCATGCGATGGTTAAGGCTGGCCATAATGGTGGTATCTTAGCTGGTACTCCTTCCGATCCTTTATACTCTGCACATAACTTTTTTCATTTTTCCCAAATGCTCTGCGCAATCCCCTTGAGTAGCGCACCTTTCCCAGCCTGCCCCTGCCTTTTCGCTTTGCTAGCAATTAATCTCCTTAACTGGCGCAACTTCCCAGTTTGCATGTAGAGACATAAGCGGAGGAGAGAGAGATTACGTGTGACATGCATGGAGGGATTCGAGGCGACTAGTACTCTAATCCACGCAAAAGCAGGGGAAAACTTGTCCAGAAAATTTTGAATGGGCCTCTCCTTGGTATGCGAGCTACGAGTTATGCGCAAAGTAAAACGAAACGGAGGGAGTATCATGTACACGGGAATAGCAAACAAGCCAGCATGGCGTGCGAACAGGCCGAGGTCGTGGGAGGCGCGACGGTTGACGGAATTAATTGAAGTTACACACAAGCCAGCATGGCGTGCGAACAAGCGGAAGTTATACCGTCAGGCCTACGATATGGGTCTAGTAGACATGACATCTAGTGGGTCCCGCATAGTTCTCGAGAACTCTTTGGCGGCTTGCAGTCGTTTATCCACCGGGCAAGCCAACAACCCCACGCCATTCGCACGCCCTACTCGTCCCCGTCTTCTACTAGTACAGTACCTTACAATAGTTCACTCCCAGTCGTCCCGTCAATCCTAACCGTCCTCCCAAATCCATGGCGTCCCAAATCTCCATGATCGGCGGTGAGTACAAGGTTAGAACCATCACCGGCGATGAGTTCGACGTCATCTATGCCCGTTCTTCCGCAACAGTGAAAGAATGCCTTGCTTGCTTCAAACGCATGTTCGAAAACTCAAATAATGAGTGGGTCGCTCTGCTAGATGTTGAGTACCCCCACAGTCCTGGGAAGCGAGAAGAAACTAAGTGAGGCAGAGAAGAAGAAGCCCACCGTGATCCAGGTTTGCGTGCATGACTTATGCTTGGTTTACCACATATGCCATGCCGACATTGAGTGCGAGGAATTTAAGAAGTTCCTCAAGGGCGGCCGAGTCAAATTTGTTACCGTAGACTTTAGGAACGACAAGGAAATCCTGGGTCGGATAGGCCTCGTTGTAGGCTAGCCCTATGATCTCCAGAAGGAGAGCATGGTGTCCTCCTCTCAGCCTTCAATGCTAACCCTGGCAGCAGCCATGATTGATCGTTCGTACGCTAAACTGAAGAAACCTCACCACGAGTTTCATCATGCATGGGAGTCGAAGACATTAGATGAAGATCACATCCTGTACGCAGCAATGGATGCCTACCTTTGTTTAAATATCTACAAGGGTTGGATGAAGAAGCAGAGCCCAGTGTCCAGTTCAAGCAAAGAAGCGTTGGCGAAGAGGAAGAGGAAGAAGGACGAGGACGAAGTCGAGGACGTGGACTCAGACTCCGAGTAGGTGGCAGTGTCGTCGCTCATGCTGGTTCTACTGTAGTGTCAAGCGGACTAGTTGCTTAGTTTATTTTCAAGGGTGTGTTGCGCTGAGGCCCCAGCAGAACTATGTTTATGTTCTTTCTCGTTATTTGAACTCTTTAGTACGTACAGTAGTACTAGTACTATGTCTTACTACTGTTCTTCTTGCAGTTGGTACTACTGCTCGTATCTTCGTGTTCCTACTGTAGTTAATACGTTCATACTAGTAGTATAATTTGGGCCAGTCGATTTGTGAAATAAGTTCGACGGAGTGAAGAAAGAAGACGGCAGGGTGCCCATGATCTATCTTATGAGTGTTGGGTGTGGAATGCAGTTCGCCGGAAAAAAAATGGATCGTGCCCCGGGTTAAACGGATGGCGGGAGTGGGGGGAGCATGGCGGTGGCAGGCGGTTCAGGGGAGGACGTGGCGGCGGCGGCAGGCGGTTAGGCGTGTGGCGAGCTGAGAAGATGAACCGTGCATCTATTTTGGAGGTTGAAGAAGCCCTTCTAGCCATCCATATGGCATCAAACGGCTCACAAGAATCGACTGACCCAAATTGCTCCTTCAGATTGTAGGATCCACGTGGCATTCAAGGTCTCGAAGGTAGATTACGCGTCCACACCCGGTTTGCGGGCTCGACGCGCGCGCGACAGGCTTCCGCCGTGACAGCCACCATCCGCGCGGGCGGAGACGACAATGACACACTAGTTCCTCCTCACCGGCGTGCTGGAGCACGCGCTCGTCCTCCTCTTCGTACGATGCGTGCATAGACGCGGCTCTACCAGCTGCTCGCGTGCTTGGCAGCGCAGTGGCATCACGAGGAGGGACTGCACACGACGTGAGCGGGCGAGCCTTCGGCTTGGCGGCGACACGGCGATGATGGGCGAGAAATTGTCGTCCGGAGCAGGCGGACGTCGGCATGCGCAACGGCGGCGGCGGCATATTGATGAGTGCGCGTATGGGGGCTTAGTTTAGTTTTATATAGGGTTGGTCAAACTTAAAAGAAAACCGTAATAGTACACGTAAACATTAGACTTAGGCAGCGCTTTTATTAGTTACCACAGCCACGATATGGAATCCTGTGCAAGCGCGTTAACCACGGCCGCGCGGTCGATCGTACGGTGCGTCACCGTGTCGCGCTCGAAGGACATCCACCGAACCTTTTGTGTGTGTGAATCCCCGAATATTACTAACTTTTTTTTTCACGAAAAGTTCTTGACGCTACAATATTTCCATATATTTGAATTTATCTCCAGTTCGTGTTTATTTGGATTTGGACGTTTTAGGTGCGCCCTAGTTTTTTTAATACTGATTTTGTGTGTGTGACTGAGAGAGAACGTGTGCATATGTCCATATGTGTGTTGTGGCTGAAGGGAAATGTGGAGACGGTGTGCGTGTGATAGAGACATAGAGAGGTGTGAATGTGCAAATGATCATGCATGAGTGACACATAGACATATGCCAATACGTTGTGTATACATGAGAGAATGGTCTTCCATTTTACTTGTGTGTGTGTGTGACACAGCGAGAGATAGGGGAGCATCCGTAACACAACAACCATCTCTCTCGATTCGACCGTCCCTCGCATGATCGCATGTAACACATGCATCAACGCGCACATTTTTGACACCCTCACCCGGCCCCTGCCCACCTCAAGGCCCGCACATCTTTCTCTATCTCGGACGCACAATCTCTTCGTGAATACACACACATTTCTCTCCTTAGGTTTGTTTTCTCTCAATATCTGACACACACACACACAGCATAAAGCACACACACACCCCCTCTCCCGAGCACACAATTCATCCCCATCCAAGGTTATATCACTAGTAGAAAAAGGGCCTTTTGTCCCGGTTCTAGAGGGCCTTTAGTCCCGGTTCTGGAACCGGGACTAAAGGGTCAATACAAATGCTCCACCCTTTAGTCCCGGTTCTTATACGAACCGGGACTAAAGGCCCTCCATGTGGCTGCTGCCTGGAGGTCCACCTTTAGTCCCGGTTGGTAACACCAACCGGTAGTAAAGGATATTTTTTGAAAAAAAAATTAATTTTATTTATATTTTTTTGAAATATTTTCCCGATTTTCAAATTTCTGAATTATTTTAACCTCTAATCTCTAATCACCCCTCATCACTACTCAATATAATCTCTAATCACCCCTCGTCATACCAAATCATCTAACTTCCCGAACAGTCACCCATCTTACCACTCCCCCAGCCTGAGCATGCTTAACTTCCGGGTTCTATTCTCCCTCATTTCCAAGTCTGCACTTGTTGTTTTCCTAACAATAGTAAGATGTCAATCCTATTAACCGTTAGGAGTTTAGCTTGAGCGTGAAGTCACACATTTCACTGTTTGAGTTTGAAACTATTGTTCTAGAAAACAATAATTATTTAGTAACACTAATATTTCTTGAATAAGTAGTTTGACCATTGCTTGACCAGATTTGACCAAAATTCAAAAGAACTGAAATAATTATTTAGTAACACTAATATTCTTGAATAATTATTTAGTAACACTAATACTTCTTGAATAAGTAGTGTGACCATAGTTTGACCAGATTTAACAAAAAAAAATCTGAAATTTGAGCATAACTTTTTCCTTTTGGAATTTGACGATTCTAAAATTTTGCAAACAGCCCATAGGCTGTCAAAATCGGATGCGGATTTTCATGCTGAACATTTTCATATATTATACGTTTTTTCTGACATCGTATGCAAAAGTTATAGTCGTTTTACATTTTCCCTACACTTTTTGCAAAACATTTCCAAATTTAAGTTTTTAAATTTTCCTAACTAGTGGATGTGGTAACATAACTACATATCGAAGGATTTTAAGTTTTGAAGTTTCTATCATTTTTTTGCTTTTTACAAAACTGAAAAGGCGATACACAGGGGGTAGGATTTGAAAATTGCACCATTAGTACCGGTTCGTGGCACGAACCGGTACTAAAGGTCTCAAGCCCATTAGTACCACTTCGTGGCACGAATCGGTACTAAAGGTTAGACCTTTAGTATCGGTTCGTGCCACGAACCGGTACTAATGGGCATCGCACCCTTTAGTACCGGTTCGTGGCACCAACCGGGACTAAAGGTCTCATTTGAACCGGGAGTAATGCCTGTACGGTGCCCTCGCTGCTCGAACCGGGACTAATGCTCACATTAGTCCCGGTTCGTAATGCAACCGGGATTAATGCTTTTTTCTGGCCGAAACTCTCGCTTGTGCTTCTCTGCACCCCAGCATGCACAACACATCAATCTTCAAAGAGGGCATCGAGGTGATCGAAGACGGCGACCACACTGCGCTAGAGAATGCGGGGCCATTTGGAAGCAGGATTATGTGACGATGGCTGACTAACTTCTCCCCCACCCTCTCTCTCTCGCACAAAATTACCAATCCCTCTCTCTCCCGCACAAATTTATCAATCCCTCAACCCAAGAGATCCTTCCCCTCTCGTCCATGTTTTTCCAGCTCTCTCATCAAACCTGTTGTCTCTTCTCCTTCCACATGTACAGAATCCGGATGCACACACATCTCACGTGTATTACATGTCTCCATCTTTATCACAGACCTAAATTCTTCTTGTCTCTTTCTCTCTCTAGCTATCTCCCTCTATATGTTTCGTTAGGTTTGTCTCCTACTATGTCGTTCACATACATACAATCTTTCCCGCCCTATCTGCTCCATCTTCCCAAGCTCTCTCTGCACGTTTCATTCGCACAGTGGGATATGTTCAAAATGTTGCTGTTATAATGGTTGATGTAGAGTTATTGTTGGTTTTGTTGCATCCTACAAAGTAATAACTATGAAATGCATTTTGATTGTCATTTGACTGGGATTATGTGAGTTTGGGCATGTTGTGAAGTACTATAGACCTCGTATACATCTTGGAATTCGACAATGATTGTAGCTATTGAATTGTATAGACCATTACATTCGTAGTCAGTAGCCTAATATATTTATTTCACAATTTCAACAAATGATTAATTCACTACAAACTAGGAAAACAAATGTGTACACCCTCCGTTTTTATTTATGTCTGCGTATTAGCATTGGTCAAAGTCAGGTTTTGTAAACTCTCATAAAGTTTATAACAAAAAATATTAACATATACAATAACAAATAAATACCGTTAGATTCATTATTAAATGTACTTTCACATCATACATATCTGCTATGGTAAATGTTTATATTTTTCTATAAACTTGGTCAAACTTTAGGAAGTTTGACTTCGGTCAAATCTAATATGTAGAGTTTACTAATACTACTCGCTAGTTGCTTATCCGAATCACCCAACAAGCCACATGGGGAGTTCAGTGTCACAAAATTTTGAGGTCGGCGGGAAAATCTCCCGCGACCCTGATTCGAGCAGTGGGAAGTTACCATCATAGCCTTCGGAATAGGCCGACAGATGACTGTTGGTACGGGGCTATTTTCGTAACTTCAAGTTCACCCTACCCAGCCAACCCCACCCCGGCACTCAGAGCAGTACACCTGAATACTCCCCATTTTTTATCCCCACCGCAAAATAGACTTCTCCACGTCACCGCAGCTTTCATGCTCCTCCCCTTCTACATCGGCGCACTCGTCCACTGCAGCGCATCTGCCTCATCGACGACCTCGTACGCCACACTAGAGCCGGTCCACCGTCGTCGTCGTACACGGAGACTCTTCCCCGGCACCGTCTTCCACGGTCTCAGATCTGCTTCCCGGAAGCCAACGCCAAGAGCAAAAGCACCACCGTCGTGGACAATGAACTGACTCCCGTTGCCGACCATAACTAACAAAGGCCGCCGCGACCATCATTCTCCTCCTCGATTGGTAATGTGTGTATTGAATCACTTAGCGGTACATGTGCAGTTCCAATTTTGTTCATACCTACCCTTCAAATTTCCTGGGTGCTATTGTTCCCGTAAAAGTAATTGGTTATAGCCTCCATTGTCCAACAGAATATCAACTTGTAATTCTGTGTCACTCCTGTATTGCGCTGTGCTTGGGAAGGTATTTCATCTGCAACCAGTAGTGTGGCAAATGATGGATAGTTTTTTGGAAGTAGCAAGATGCCATGCGTTGCACGCATCAAGATGCATTTGTATGAGTAGTTTATCTTGTGGGAGAAAAGGATGAACGAGGGAATGCATTATTTGCAAATGCGGAGAGTGGTGTGGGTATCTTTTTGCAAAATTGCCACAATTTCCTTCCGATCCGTCGGATATAAATCGGATGGCCTATATTGCAGAATGGCAGGAACACCATCATCACCAACTCTATTTTGTAGAAGATTAGGCAAAAAGTAGAGAGAAAATAGAGAGTAGAGAAGTAGAGATAAATATAAAATATAAGTTAAATATAATAGTAGAGAAGAGAGTAGAGATAGCAGAGACGCCGGGAAAGGATTGCGCGCGCGGGGAAAAACGCGGTCGGGCGTGCGCTAGTTTTGGTGCACGGCATCCGGTGTGCTTTATAAAATCCAACGCCCTCCCAACGCTCTTGTAATGCCCAGGATGGGATCATACCTCCTACGTGTGGAGGCACGACTTAAAGGTATAAGCCCATTCTAGAATGATCTCAAGTTTGGTATCTTTGCACTACTCATGTAAAAATAGGGATGAAATTGCAAAGAATAGTTGGCTTACACTCACCACGTCACACAATACATTACATAAGCAAAACATCATTCAAAACATCACAACCCGACTACGGGCGAAGATCCAAAAGAAAGATAGCAAAAACATAAAGCCACAGGTCCAAATCGCCCCTAGTAGAAACCACTACTGATCGTCGAAAACGTCAGAAGCATACGGCCACGCTCTTCATGGAACTCCTAGAAGTTCAGACCCATCTCCTGCGTCAATCTCGGCTGAACCTGCATCTGGTGTTGTAGTATTTGTGAGCCACGAGGACTCAGCAATCCCATAACCATGGGTATCAAGACTAGCAAAGCTTTATGGGTAGGAAGAGGTAAAGTGGTGAGGTTGCAGCAGCGGCTAAGCAATATATGGCGACTAACTTACGAGTACAAGAATAAGATGAGCATCTACGCAAACGGTCGCAACTAGAAATGATCGCTAAAGATCCTGAACTACCTATGAGTCAAACATAACCCCACCGTGTTCTCTTCTCAAAGTGAAAAGAGACAGTCACGGTTACTCACACAGTTGTGTGTTTTACTTCGGATCCTCTGTCAAGTTTTCTACAACCAGACATTAATAAATTCCAATCTGCCACATAACCGCGGGCACGGCTTTCGAAAGATCCTAACCATGCAGGGTAGTCCCAACTTAGCCCATCACAAGCTCTCACGATCAGCTGAAGTGATAAATATAATATCATCACCCCTTATCTTAGGGAAATCCGATCAGGCTCGGCATCCCGGTGGACAAGACATTTCGACAATGGTAAAACAAGTCCAGCAAGACCTCCCGGCGTGCCGACACCCTGATAGTAGCCGCGCGTATCTCGTCTCAGGCCACGTCCAGATGGGCGATTATACGAGTAAAACCAGCCCTCGGGTTTCCCCGAGGTGGCCCCGCATACTCCCCGTTTGGGACCAACACCATCAGCACTGGCCCCCCTGCTATGTAGAAAAGAATCTCCAAAGAGCGTCCCCCTTATGCAATTTAATTAATTAATTAAGTTGTTATTATGAGGCAAATTAAAACCAATGTTGGGCCTTGCTGGAGGAGTTTTCTTCAAAGACGAAGTGTCAAGGGGTCCCCATATACCCAACCGTGTAAGGAACGCAAAATCAAGGAACATAATGCTGGTTTATCGACGCCTAAGGTGGCATGAGTGGAACAAAACACCGAGCAAAAGGCCTAGCCTTCCACCCATGCCCAGTATATAGGTGTGTCAATAATAATAATAGATATTGTGATATTCCAACAACAAGTTCCCTCCTGGAACGATCTTCATCTTCACCTGCAACTAACAATGCTATAAGAGGGGCTGAGCAAGTGGGTAACATAGCCAAACAATGGTTTTGCTAGGAAGGTTTCAAATGTTAGAGGTTTCATGGCAACAAGGAGAGGCTGACAATAATGATGGGTAGCGCGACATATAACGATAACATCGAACCACTAAGCATGGCAATGATAGTAAAGGTATCCAAGGGTATGGTCATCTTGCCTGAGATCCCGCAAGGAAGAAGAACGGATCCGTGAAGAAGACGAAGAAGAAGCCTTGAAGAAGAACCACGGGTAGACGAACGAATCCTCACGAACGCAATGGAACAAGCACTAACGAGAAGAAGCAAGCACCACGGTAAACTCACCACACGAGACATGACAATATGCTCAACCAAGTATGATGCAAGATAGTTCTATATAGGATGCACCACAAGTCTATACAGGAAGCGAAACATGGCAAGGTAGGAAGCACGGGAGAACAACACAAGTCTATATATGATGCAATACATGGCAAGATATGATGCATGAAAAGTCTATACAGGAAGCAATACATGGCAAGGTAGGAAGCACTCAAAACAACACAAGTCAACAAGTTTAAATGAGGCCAGAAACTACAATAACAATTCCGGAAAATCCCCATATGCATGTTTAGCAATTTTAAGCAAACAACAATTCACACATTTTAATGTTGTTAACATGATGCGGATGACATGATCAAGTTTTATGCAAATTTTAGTAAAAGTTAATATAAGAGATGTGAAGCATTTGTCACCGTGGTGGAAGGAAAGGGTGCCACGGCAACGATCCGAAAATTATGCAACGGCAACATCTCGGTACCGGTAACTCGTTGAGAGACCGGTGCAAAAGAAAAGGTGGCGTGAACGTGTCGAACAAGATGATGGGGTGCTCCCGGCTTCCGGGTTCCCACGGGTCGACGACAAAAGAGGGGCACAACGGGCATGGCGCAAACAAGTACTTCATCTCATACAACGCACATCACAAGCGTTCATCCACGGGGTCGTCTCGGTGGTATACCTTTGTAGCGTGCGGATTCGGGGTGGTTCGAGACGTCGAGGGAAGTAGTGGTACTCGCGGGTCGTGGTACACGTTATCGTGTCGTGGTACATGCCGCGTTCCGGACCGAAGGGGTACTTGGCGCATCCACGAGTCTTCGAGGGTAAACATACACGTTCGTAGTGGGAAGTAGCTGTTCCGTTTCGTAGTCGTACACGTGTTCTTCGGCGACGGTAGTTGTACACTTGGTCTTGACGGATCCACGGCAAGGGTAGACGAACTTGGCGCATCCTTGTTCTTTCGGGTTCGTAGTTGTACTTGGCGTTCGGAGTCCGGGTCTTGCCTGTGGTGTACTTGGCGAAATCATCGAAGACGATGCGTCCGCGTATGGTTCTTGGCAAAGTTCCGCTCCAGTGAAGAGAGCCGAGGAGCCCGAGGAGGGCCGAGTGGAGGCTGGAGCTGCTGTTGTTGGAAGGCGAGGACGACACAAAGCGGAGGGCTTGGGCACGAGCAGGGGATCGAGACCCTGGCTCTCTCCTGCGGGTGTTGCACCGGACGTCGCGGAGAGAGGCTCGCGCGGAGGCGGCATTCTACAGCAGAAGAAGAGGCGCGACGGCTGATGGAAGGGCGCAACGGCGGCCTGGGCTCGTAGGCCGGCGAGGCACCATGGCGGGCGCGCGAGGGGAGGAGCAAGGTTGGCGCTTCGCGGAGGAAGGAGGTCGTGGGCGCCTGGGGGCCTTGGTCGCCAGTGCTTGGCAAGGCCAGAGACGAGGAAGAGGCCGGTGCGGCGGCGGGAAGGACTTGGTGGCGACGGTGGCTTGAGGGCCGGCGGCGCGAGGACGAGGATGGAGGGGAACGAGGCGTCCTGGTCCTGCGGGAGGTGAAGTAGGGCCGACGGGAAGGAGAGTTGGCGAGGAGGCGGAGCACGGGTAGGACGCGGCGGCTGCTGGCTCCAGCGAGCTCCGGCCCGCGGCGGAGGAAGGAGACAGGGGAAGAGATCGGCGTGGGGCGCTGCGGCGTACGAGGGAGACGGGATCGAGAGGAAAGGAGATGAGGGCGCGGGTGCACGGGCGATGGGGAGGGATCGGTCGGGCTAAGGTTTGGGGGGTAAGTGGGCTGCGGCTGGCTGGGCCTAGGAGGCTGGCCTGGGCCACAGGGGAGGGGAAGCTGGGCCTTGCCGGCTGCGGCTGGGAGGCCCAAAGTGGCGCAAGGAGCCCTTTCCCCTTAAAAAAACAAAAGCAGCCTCGAAAACCCAATGATGAAAAGGAAAAAAAGGCCAGGGGGTTATATGAAGAATAAGAAGGAAGTAAAAATATGCTTAAACTCCCAGATTTATGCACAATTTTAATAAACTAGTTTGGACATTTTTTAAGGATATAAAAATAATTCAAGTTTGAATTAAATTCAAACTTGAGCCATTTTTGAACCCAACCAAAACAAGTCCAAAGGAACTAAAAATTGGCAAGAATGTTGAAGGCATGGTTGAGAATTGATAGGAAAAGAATAAACATTAAATTGGTGCAGGAAAAAGAATGCCACAATTTCAAAGGACTAACGAAGAAGGAGAAGAAGATGATCAAGCAAGGTTGTGGGAGTCAAAACTTGGAGTGAAACAGACATGGGGAATATTATGCAAGTGTGTGATGGTTGCTTCCAACAATGGAATATTTTTATAATAGCTCCATAAATATTAGGAGGATATATATATGTTATAAAGAGAAGTCATCCTTCCCTCGATTTAAATGGACTGAAGGTCCACACGACTTATTTGGTTGAGTTGCAGAATTAAAGTCATGATGGCATGATGCAATGCAAAATAAATAACACAAGCACAAATGAAACACACGGGAGAACCGGGAACATCTGGAATCTTCTGGGACGTCGGTCTTCGGGCGTTACAGCTTTGTGCCTTGCCACCGCTCTCTCCCCGCTCTGTGCCTCGCCACCGCTCTCTCCCCGCTCTTTCTCGCCTCGCAGCCGCCGCGCCACCATCCCACCGCGTCGTCGAGAAACTTGGGGATACAGCGGCGTCCGCGCGCGCCCCTCCGGTGGCTTCTCCACCGAGATCCGGTTCCGCGGGATGTGCCTTGGCCTCGGAAATTTCGACACCGCCAACGAGGACGCCCGCGCGTACGACGCGGTGGCGTGGCGCCTCTGGCGGCCTCATAGAACATTGAACTTCCCCAATGTGCCAACGCGAGGGCGGGCACAGGAGCTCGCGCCTCTGCCGCGGCTTATCACCGACGAGGATCGTCGCGACCACCGGAGGCGGGAGCACCGTCTTGGCATCATCGAGATGGACAAGGAAGCCATGGCGCTGTGGCGCCAACGCTTCCCGCAGGACAACATCAACGAGCGTGAGTTCTACGAGCAAAGGAGGGCGGAGCGAGCCGCCTCTCGCGAGGACAAGCGTAGGTGAAAAGCGGACACTCAATTCAACATGAGACTAGGAGCAGCATCGCCCTGGGAATCCGACGACGATCGGTATCTTCAGGCCTACAGTCAGTCGTCGTCGGAGGACATCACCGAGGAGGAGTCAGACGACGAGGAGTAGTTGAATAATCTATTTTTTATCTATCTATGCTGAGAACTATCCTCTACTCTCTATCTCTACTTCTTGATCTCAGCACTGTAAACACTTTTTTAAAGCGCCGCGCGTTGCGATTCTGTTGGAGATGCTCTAACATGGCAGACGAGTGCTTTAATGTTGCCCACAAGATGCGCGAGTATTACTAGTAGTATATTTTTCTTGCCATGTAGAGATTTTAAAACCATGAGTGTGAACAAGTAGAGGATCAATGAAGACCAAGCACGGGATATTGGGGACATCTTCAAGGAGTGTGGCAAGTTAAAGAGGAGCTTCACCGAACCTGTAAAACGATCTTTGGTAAGTAACACCCTTTCAATTACTTCCGTTTAGCCTTGTGTTCTTAGATGTGTATATGTTGTAGTTTCAGTTTCTCTTAAGCCTCGTGTTCTTCGATGTGTCATAAGAAGAGTCTTAATCATCCTAATGCTTTCGTTTTTAGCTTGATGTAGGAAGTGGGTGTTCTCACCTTGTAGTCTATTTATATATATATTTTTCCTTTTGAATTCACTTCTCCCAGTTCTGTTTATCTGGCTTCTACTAAATGGATCTGGGTTGCTCTAAGTAATTATCTAAAAAAGAAGTAACTTCATGTCAGGATGCAGTTCCTGCGAGGAGGGAAGTATGGTCAACCTCGAGATCATGTTTCCAGAATGAGGCTGGATTACACACAAGGTGCGAGTTCCTTAATAATGCTGGATTAGACACAAGGTGCAAATTCTCGGAAGATGCTGGATTACACACAAGCCAAGTGGAGTCATTAGCTATTCGTGTCCTCGTGGCTCTAGTAAAGGCTGAAAGAAAGCGTGTAGCAGCCCTTGAGAATGTAGCTGAGTTCCTGAAGAAGCGAAAAGAGCAATCATATGCTCTCTTCACCCATGCCAAAGAAGAGATGGAAGAAGCCAGAAATAAGCTAGCAGAGGCAGAGCAGGCTAGGTGTCTCCTGCTATCTAAAACGGTTGTCAATACAAAATTTCCTTCATAGTAGCTTGGTTCAAATGTTTATCCAGTCAGCATGCCTACTGTGATGTCTGTGCATCTACTGATGTGGCACAAAATATATTTTTGGGGTCATGTAATAAGAGCAATTTCTTTCCAAACAATAACAGACGAAGCATTGGACATGGTATAGTTCACGCGCAAGCCCGACATTCCAAGTTCAACTTCCACATCAAACTCATGTTCACAAATATCTCCACATTCATACATAATGTCCACAACCATGATTCACTTCAAAGACAAAATAATTTGAGGAGAGTTATGAATAAAGAAAAACATCAGGTTCCTGCTACCAGTGCGAGCACAACAAGTCAAGACCATGCGTAATTAATTATATTTTGGTCATTTTTTGTGTTCTAAAATGCCGGCCGGCACGCGGAAGGACGTGTTGCCGGCACACGCGCGGATGCAATGAAGGCAGTAGGGGCAGTCTGAAGCCGGTTGCATGTGGCGAGGAGGCGTGTTCAGCCGGGCCTGCAGCGAGTGGGGCCCTCTTGGCTGGCGCGCTGGTTCAATGACTGTGCTATGAGAGGTCGCGTCCGTGTCAGAGAAATCACTCCCTCCAGTCCTTTTTTTGTTTGCGTATAACAAAATCTCGTTTTCCATTCACATTTACAAGTAAAATTCGTGGACAAACTTTGACCCAAAATAGGATGGGGACTAGTAAACCAGAACGGAGGTAGTAGTTTTTTTTTCTAATCAAAGAAGGGTTTCCCCCTTCCGATTTTCATTACTGAAAACCAACATCTAAATCTAAACATGGCATTTGCCCTAGAACTACCAGGTTAACATCTCGCAACATAAACCCATACAACCATATGCCAAGGAGGTATGTAGTACTATGAATTCCATTTTCGCTCCATACCAATCGTTCTAAAAACTACTTAGTACTTATAACGCGCAATTGAAAATCGGAACTCTTAACCCCGCTAAAAATGATATTTTAAATGTGGCTACTCGATCTGTGGCAACTGGCGAGCCACCACCTCCAAGTCGTTCACATGTGGTCTCGACCATCAACTCCTACGGATCAAATTATCACATGAGCTGACTATTCCTACAAAGGTGCGCTCCACCACGTACCTAGTACCCGCGAATGCAGCAATCATGCACCTAGGGTTTGTTTGTTAACGTTGCCTTTAGGTAACACTCGTGTGTGCGAGACAGAGAGAGACCGACTGCGTGCTTGTGCCTCTTCTCTTCATATATGTACTCCACCATTTGTCTGGTGTCCAAAAAAATATACTAATAACTACTAGCAATGTGCTAATGCGTTGCCACACGATCTGAGTATATTAATACATATTCACCGATTTGATAGAAAAAAGTCTAGTTTTGAAATACGTATATCACTAAAAAATTGTTATGTTTCACTCAAAATATATTCCTTTGGCGGTTTTGATGAGATAAGGGAGGAATGTTGTTGGTTTCAAGATTCGAGAAGTGGTATATGTCTAATTTCTACTCTTACTAGCAAGATGCCCGTGCGTTGCACGGAACATCAAGATCTTGTGGGAGAAAAGGATGAACGAGGGAAGGCCTCATATGCAAATGTGGAGAGGAGTGCGGGTAAATTGCTATCCGTGCGTTTCGTTCCTATCCGTCAGATATAAATCGGACGACCTATATTGCAGGATGGCAGGCCCACCATCATCACCAACTCTATTTTTTTATCCCTACTCTTATAAAAAGCATAGTTGGTGATGATCGTGTTCCTGCCATCCTGCAATATAGGCCGTCCGATCTATATCTGATGGATAAGAAGGAAACTATGGCAATTTTGCAAAAAGATACCCACACCCCTCTCCACACTTGCAAATAAGGCCTTCCCTTGTTCATCCTTTTCTCCCACAAGATAAACTACTCATACAAATGCATCTTGATGTTTCATGCAACGCATGGGCATCCTGCTAGTTGTTGCAAAAATCCCATGTGTGTGTGAGAGAGAGGGATAGAGGAGGAGGACGAAGTGCATGTGTGACAAAGACAAAAAGAGTGTGTGTGCGAGAGGTATCAGCTTAAAATGAGGCGATATTGTGTGTGTGCACGATTGAGAGGGCGTGTCTCAAGAAGGGAAGAAAAATCTACATAGATACAAGGAGCGAGAGAGAGACATGTATGCGATAGTGGAAGCACGAGTGTGCGGGTGTATAAACCTATCTAGAGGTTAGTCGATAAATGTTTGTGAGAGAAATATGAGTCGGGGGGTGCAAAAGCGAGAGTTTTGTGTGAGAGAGAGAGAGACGGTAGTCGGGAAGGGGAGTGGAAGCAGGAGTTGTGTGTGTGAGAGAGAGGGAGGGGGGAGTTTGTCTGATTGGTAAATAAATGAATAATGTCAGTCTGGGATGGAGACGAAAAGGAGACCGCAACAAATGTTGTGTCCACAGGAGAGAGTGAGAGAGTAATTTTAGTGGTATGATTCGTATCTAGAGACATATAGGGTGTGTGAGAGAATCCCATAGAGAGAAAGACAAAGTGAAAGACGAGTGGAGACTGTGTGTGTGGCGGTGAAAAAGAAAGCTTAGGTACCTAGTGATACGAGAGAACGGTAGAGACGTGAGAGATAATGAAAACCGTGTAATGTATATTGATAGGGAGACTGTGACACTTCTCAAGGGAGACGTCGAGAGACCATGTTTGCGAGGATAGGAGAAACATGAAGTGAGCGTGCGGGTGAGCTAGAGAAAAGAGAGTGATAGTTACATTAAGGAGCATGCATGCGAGAGAGATGGGCATGAAAGGAATGAACATAAAAGGGATTTAAATATTTGAATTCGAGATGATGATACATGTAATCCATACTCGAACCAAATTGATCTATCAAACATGCATACTCATATGAATTCACGCGCATCTATGTTATTTAATATGTAGATATTACTGATCCATACATTTTAGTAGAACATAATTTGGTTTAATTTTTTTATTTCAACCTTATGATTTTGAGATCATTGTATTTCTAAATCATATTATACATATAAAGGAGCAGAATTCTTTGTTGTGCTTTTGAAAGTATATATTAAAAAAATGATGTATGTAGAATTTTATTCCAATCGAAAATGGATCCCGCCCGAAAAAAATAGAATACAAACGGGATTCGAATTGAGTTGGAACGGTAAACGTGCACTCTACAAAATTTGAACGAAGCGGGGAAAGTCGCAGTAACCACCCGAAACCAAAATCCGCGAGATGGAAATTACTACTGCCTATCCCTGCCAAGCAAAGCCTATCTGCTCGATTTCTATAGGTTTCGATGGGGGTAGGTTTGTTATTTCACTCAAACGTGACATAACCGCCTCTCACCCGGATTCATACACGGTGGGCGCCAAAACACAGTGTGTCCTCGGCCGAAATCAACTCCCTCCCTGATTCATACACGATGGGCGCCAAAAACAAACTCTCGTCGACAAATATTCAGTGTATGTGAGATTACCGTCCTATCCCCAACCGACTAATTTTGCTGTGATGTAGGAAATTTGAAATGGGGGCTAAGTTTGTAAATTTCCTCACATTTGAAACAAGCGCGCCCTACAGACATGGTTCCTCCCTTCCTCTCCACCTCCATTTCCCCATTCGTACTCCGTGGGCGCCAAAACACCCTCTCCACCCCAGCCTACTCCGCCTGCCACCCCATCCACCGCCGTCCTCCTCCACCATGCCAGAGCTCATACCCCGACGCCGTCGTCCATTACAAGAGATTGACCTCTCTCATCCACGGCTTCGGACCGGGATCCTTGCATCCCGTCCTCTCGCTTCATCCCCATCGTCGTCCACCTTGCCGGCGCCGCTCCTACGACCGTCTCGTCCACCACGCCCCACCGCCACCGTCTACCCTCCTAGATCTGCTTCCACGCCGCCGTTCGTATCTGCTCAACTTATTTATCGCAGCAAGAAAATAGATCGCCACTGCTTTACTCTGATTTCTTGTCCATCACTTACTTGCTAGTTGAGAGCAAACATTGGTTGCGAAGTTGCCTTTGTCCAGTTTGCACCTTCAGATCCGCCATGGCACGCTCAACACTATACTCCCAATGCTTATGGTTTTCCCCTTTTTTATTCCCCACTAGTTAAATAACAGTAGACTAAATTTCAAAATTGGGTCAGTTGATTTTTCAGAGCTCGCCGGAGTTTGCCGGTGTGAACGAAGGGGCTCGGGTGGGGACTTTGGTTGGGGGGCGGTGGTGGGGCCTCGCCGAACGAAGAAAACTCGACGCGGGTGGGGGCGAGGGTGGGGGGTGGGGGTGGCGGAGGAACACAGGCATTGGGGGCCGGTGGTCCAGTCGGCGGCCCGTGCGGTGTTCTGTATGGGAAGAATCAGAGACGAGGAAGAAGAAGGTTTAGGAGACGTAGGATCTTCATCCAACCGCCTGAAATGGTCGACTGACCGAAATGACAAAAGCCACGCGACTTGCATGCAGACATGCCTTTATATTCAGTACCATCATCGATCCTGCTTAGCACTGCTCCTAAATCCATCAAGCTAAATAACGTGCCACTCGTAATTCCAAACTTGTTGCTCAAGTACGAATCTGATATGATTCTGATATTACTAAAACAGATTACATTAAATTGGTCACCTAATGTTCCTACTTTACTTTCGAAAAAGCACATGCACCACATATAGAGAGACAGCAGGGAGTTGCTTTCTTAATGCGCTCTTGTTCATCATGCGTGGGCACTGCGCAACGAACATTTTATTATCCAAAATATGCTTGCTCTTCTTTAGCATGTTCCTCTTCCATTCTTCTTTAATAAGTACTCTCTCCGTTCCTAAATACAAGTCTTTGTATAGATTCCACCATGGATTACATATGGAGCAAAATGAGTGAATCTACACTCTAAAATGTATCTGGATACATCTGTATGTGATCCATAGTGGAAATCTCTACCAAGACTTATATTTTGGAATGGAGGGAGTATGATAGTAGTACAGTATGTTCCTTGTAGTGAAAATGAGCAGGGACATTTGCAGTGTAGAGGTCTATATGGTCGGTTGGTATGGACACTTTGAACTCTTCGGGCCTCTTTGATTGATAGGATTTTATAAACATGGGAATATGATTTGTAGAGGCCTGCCCACTTGAATCCTATAAGAATAGCAAGGAAATGTGGGGAGTTGTGTCGCCTTTGAGAGTTACACTGATATTAACAGTACCGCACCTTCAGTTGAAGAGAGCTGGTATCCGAAGCCTTTCTAGCCGTACCGGCAATACTAGCACATATATTCCAGCAAGTTCCACTTTGCTGATTTTACTCTGATGCTTACGGTTTTCCCGTTAAATCTACACTATGATATGTGTAGCTGCTTTGTGCCGCACTAGCAATAGTCCACTCTTGAAGCTAAACACCGCAGTGACTTACAAAATTGGCACCAAGGCATTGAGCGCCATTCTGGATGCAATGAAACTCATACGCTCCCCACATGTTGACTCTTGTTCAGAATATGATCCTAATGACTCTTGTTCAAAATTGCCACATATAGAGAGACATCATGGAATTGCATTTCTTTGGGCGCTGTGATTCATCATGAGTGGGCAACCAACATTTTATGCAATTAAGTGGAACCTCAACAATATGCTTCCTCTTCTGTTCTTTAACATGTTCCTCTTTTGTTATTTTGTATTTAGTACGTACAGTATGTTCCTTGTCAGGAAGGGGAGCAGGGACATTTGTAGTCAATAGCTGATAGAGCTGGCATGTATTTGATCGATAGGATTTCAATTACTAGCGGCAATACAACACCGTATTTTCAAGCCAGTTCCACTTTCTCGATTTATATATCGTGGTTATGGTGTACCCCTTTTATGCACACTATGATCCGCCTAGTTGCTGTGTGCTCTTGTTATCATGGTTTGGCAATAAACTCTCTATACAATATATTTTGAACATATCATCTGCCAACTATCCTTACATCTGGAGCCTATTTTTTGTGTACTTGTGCCAGATTATATAAATGCACGCACCATATTACAGCACACATGAACTCTCTCATCAGAATCCAGTGATAGCACACAAGTGTTTACAGGGGCACCCCTATATTAGAATATCCTCTGTATTACAAAGATAATCTCACAACTATTTATGTTTTCATGGTTCTCAGTTATTATACGTAATTACAGTGAATATCAGAATCCACACATCAGAAGAAAATTGTGGAACACTGCAATGACTTACAAAATTGGCACCAAGGCATTGAGTGCCATTCTGGATGCAATGAAACTCATACGCACCCCACCTGTAGATTCTTGTTCAGAATATGATCCTAATGACTATTCTAACCTCGAGGAGTCAAAGGCAGATGGCCTGTCATGTTCACCCATCAAGGTGCCTGCTCTAATTTGGCAAGGTTTTATTGATTGCACGTATCTTGCATATGTTATCTTGCATTTCTTCTACTTTGTTGCACCGCCATCTACTTAGTTTACTCATCATATATGTCGAGATGCCATGCCCATACATTATCAATACATATTTCATCTGTCATCATACCATGTTTTTCCACTCGAATGATGTTCTTGTGCATCAGACATCAAAAAGGAAGAGGCTGATTGCCGAACCTGAAGGAGCACCAGCAATGTCCTTGAAAAACGTGGTTGTGCCGGAGAAATCAGACATCACCCCACTTATATTGGTTGTACAACCAGTGACACAAAACGTAGAACCGACTCCAGCAGACTGTACCCATACTTCACTAGCCACACCACTAGCCCCACCACACGGGACCTGCACTCAGCAAAAGGTATGCCGATTTCAGTTGCCATAGCACCAGCCATACCACAGAAAAATCCCACTCCAGCAAAAAGTACAGCAAGTCCACCGGCCGAAGACCTATCCCAACTGTAGAGACGGCCAATTCCTACAGATTGGAACCCCATTCTAGTTATTCCCAGTTTAAAAGACAATGATTTCAATGTTGTTAGGGACTACGTGCATATATTTCCATCATTGGAAGATTATAGTGAAGACAAACACCATTTTCACATCTTCCTGTCCCACTAACGTGTAAGTGCTATTATTAATGGTGATTATTTTCCTGTTTTCTGCTGATTGAACACATCAATGATTTACATTACATTGTTGTAAGTAGGCGAGGGTCAATCTGGATAGTCATGACGAGCAAAGCTTGCTTGCGCTTTTCAAGGAAGCATTGCAGCAGTATAGATGTTACCCGGAAATCACACTTTGATGGCAAGTCTATAAACGAATTTCTGGTGAAGTCTCATGTGCTAAATTTAGAAGATATTGAATGGAAAAACCTTGTTATGCACTGGTCTCGTTCCGAGGATGAGGTCTTGTCTATGATATCGCATGACAATTCGAACTTCTACTTTTACGCATGTGCCTTACGGATCTTTTTTGCAGGAAATCTGCTCGAAAAATAATTCCAGTTTGAAAAGAACGGCAGGATATCGCAAATATGTTGCCCGCTGCTTTGCTCTTGTTAGTACCAGTTGTCCTATATCACTGTACTTGCATACATACCAGGTTCATTATGTGACAGCAGTATGCATGATAGCTTGCTTATCAATTGTTCGCTCCAAATTATCTGAGCTGTATGAATGGTTACATTAGAATAGAATATATCCAATGCCAATGAATTTTTTTAGCTCTGCATTGTTCTTGTAAATACCTACTGTCCTTTATCAGTGTACTTATATTGACAGGTAGTTGTTCATGTACCATCACTCTGCACCTTATTTTCCTTTGCCCTCCATTTTCTACACATAAGATCTATATTTACTCTTACCATAAGGTTGGATAACACCGATGGTACTGAAGAAGTTTAGCTCTGCATTGTTCTTGGCTGTACCTTTTTCCTGTATCGATATACTTACATTTATAGCTACTTGGTTATGTAGCATCACTCTTCATCTTATCTTAAATATTCTCCATTTTTTCTCATATTGTCACATCTATATTTACTCATAACAAAATGTAGAATAAAGGCAATGCTTATGAAGAAGATTCTGTGGTAAATTTATTGAATTGCCCCCCCCCATCAGAATGGACAAGGGCTTTATAGAGCCTGCCTTCACCAATAATGTAAGTTTGTCCTTCTCAAGCCTTCAAACTTTGTTGTGTATATTTGGTTAGGCATGACTACAACAACTATTTATTTTTGTTGTTTGCGTCAAATTGAATGTTTAAAGTTTATTATGTACTCCGGTTCATAGACAAAAGTTTGTCCTTCTCAATTTAAGTTTTCAGTTGTACAACCAAGTTCCTTCTTCATACCATGTAAATGAAACTAGACAGAGCAAGTAATCTTATTTTGCCAATCTGAAATGGGATAAATTGATAGCACACTAACCATTGATACTTATGAGTTCTTGATCTGTAATCCAGTGGTGTCGTGAAGCTGCCAACTCTTTCACAATGACATTTCCTGCCATGTCTTGGCCTGAACAATACCATATTGTGTTAATGTTATTTTAGACTGTGTCACTTTATTCGTCAGTTAGAAATGTGATGAATTGTCAGCACTGATACTTATATGTGCAAAACATGTCATCTGTATGCTTGTTTATCATTCAGAGTGAGGAGGATATAAGTGTCAAACAAGTGCAGTCTCACCAGTTTGCTCAGCTGCTTGCGCTGCAGCTCCCGAGCAGGGCTAACCTTTCTTGAACTCTATTGAAGTGATGTCGGTTTTGAATATTATTTTGTCGGCGTGTTTAGTTGCACTGGTGGCGATCTTTGATGCCCAGTGTGTGTAATATGATGTCTGCTTGGGCTTTATTATCATAGTGGCAAACTTTGATGCCCAATGGATTTAATATGCCGTAATTTATTTATTGTATAGTCTAGGTTTTTTTTTATTCACGATGCTGCAGTTATTTTACTGTATATATTTCCTGTCTTCGCAGTAAACCGGCCAAACCGTAAAATTATGGTACATCATCGGGCCGTCATGCAAATCACCATGTATGATCCGCATCATGGGCCCCGTCATCTTGGTCCGTTAACAGGCCTAAATGTAAACTGGCCCACTAGTAGATTCCGGCCTTTAATAGGCCGAGTAAACCGCCGGCCCTATTTTCCCAAGAAAACTCAATGGGCCTTTAGGAGGCTGAAAAGTAGGTTGGGCCTAAAACGTGCCGAACAGCTCACGGGTCGGCAGCAGGCCGAAATAGACCCCGGCCCGTGAATGTGCCAATCAAATCACGGGCTTATAACAGGACAAAATTGTCTCGGTCCATATTTGGCCCAATCAGATTATCGGCTGCGAGCAGGCCGGATGCAAACCGGAACGTAGTTAGGCCCAACTATATGACGGGCTTTTAACATGCCTGAATTAATATAGGGTCGAAATGTTAAACGGGCCCTCAACATGCCGAAACTAATATCAGGCCGAATTACTAAATGGGCCTTTAGGAAGTGGGCCCAAAAGCATAGCGTCCAGTTGACGGGCCGAATCTGATATGGGCCATAATTTAGCCCAAAGCCTCTTAAAGGGCCGGACCTGATCTGGGCCGTAATTTAGCCCAGAACATGGTAGGCTTTTAACGGGCCGGATCTCATATGGGCCATTATTAGTCCCGGAACATGGTAGGCCATTAATGGACCGGATCAAATATGGGCCGACATTTGGCCCAAAATATGGCAGCCAGTTAATGGGCCGGCCTACTAGGGTCCTCAAAATCTTGTGGGCCTACAGCTGGGCTGGCCCATTAATGTCGGTGAAATCTCATGGGCCTTTAGCTGGGCCGGCCCATTATGGTCCACAAAAAATTTGTGGGCCTTCACCTGGGCCGGCCCATTATGGCCCGCAAAAATCTTATGGGCCTTTACCTGGGCCGACCCATTATGGCCTGCAAAATCTTGTGGGCCTTTAGCTGGGCTGGCCCATTATGGTTCACAAAATCTTGTGGGCCTTTAGTTGGGCCTTCCCATTATGGTCCGCAAAATCTTGCGGGCCTTTTGTTGGGCCGGCCCATTTAAAATTTATGGGCCACTTTTGGGCCGGTCCACGTGTCAACATATCATAGGCGCATCTCGCCCATTGGATGAGTGACACCTGTGCCAACGCGGAGCTGACACGTGTTTCCGTCAGCCAATCAGAATTTTACACGTGGAAAATCCCCATTGGTCCGGGCTCTTAACGGGTTATCGGATCCAAAACCCGACCCTGTAGCTTAACGACGTTCCGTTACATATTCTACGAAGATCTTTATCGGTCAAACCGCATAACAACATATGTTGTTCCCTTTGTTATCGGTATGTTACTTGCCCGAGATTCGATCGTCGGTATCATCATACCTAGTTCAATCTCGTTACCAGCAAGTCTCTTTACTCGTTCCGTAATGCATCATCTCGCAACTAACTCATTAGTCACATTGCTTGCAAGGCTTATTGTGATGTGCATTACCGGGAGGGCCCAGAGATACCTCTCCGACATTCTGAGTGACAAATCCTAAACTTGATCTATGCCAACACCACAAACACCTTCGGAAACACCTGTAGAGCATATTTATAATCACCCAGTTACGTTGTGACGTTTGATAGCACACAAGGTGTTCCTCCGGTATTCGGGAGTTGCATAATCTCATAGTCATAGGAACATGTATAAGTCATGAAGAAAGCAATAGCAATAAAACTAAATGATCATAGTGCTAAGCTAACGGATGGGTCTTGTCCATCCCATCATTCTCTAATGATGTGATCCCGTTTATCAAATGACAACACATGTCTATGGTTAGAAAACATAACCATCTTTGATTAACGAGCTAGTCAAGTAGAGGCATACTAGGCACACTCTGTTTTTGTCTATGTATACACACATGTACTAAGTTTCTGGTTAATACAATTCTATAGTATTCCCGGTGAATAATCGCTAAAATATTGATTGGATGTGACCCAATATGTGTTTGGTGTCCGAATTTGTTCCAATTTTGCTTGGAGTGCTAGGATGACCATGCCCAGTTGTGGGTATATTTAATGAAAGTCCGCAAGTACATCATGTACACCATAGGTGTTTCGGTTAAGTCGGTAGAGTCCGTCCCATAACACTTATTACACATTCATCAACGTAGAGAGTGTTAGGGAAATTGAATAAAGCCGTTCTGTCGTACAAACTCGATAACATGAAAGAAGAAGAAGAGAATGTGTTCGGAGACAATAGTGAATCCAAGTGCGATGATATATTTCCTAAAAAAGATTTCCCTTAAGATGAAGTGCACACACCTGATGGCTCAAAGGGTTGTCAACTATGATTTGAAAAGAATTCTCTAACTGTTGATACCAGGCCGGATTTACCAGTTTGGGAACCTTTTAGAAGGTTAATGGTATTTTGAAATTACAAAGTTAAAAAATGTTCAGCATATTTATTTATTCGTATTTGTGAAAAAAAGTTAAAATATAGAAAAACTGGTCGCATTTTCAGGAAATTTCAGAGTTTCATAATTGTTTGTGTTTTCAAAAAATCTCTTGTTTTAAAAATTTATTCAGTGTTTAAAAATCTGTTCTACTTTTTGGAAAAAAAAAATTGCTTGTTAAAAAATCAATTTTGAAAATATTTGCATTAAAAACGCGTTCAAAATTCTAAAAAATTGTTCAACTATGTCATCGTTCATAGTTCTTATAACTCCACGCTGCCCATTTGTTGCCGACGGTGATACGAGTGGGTGTGTGAACGGGAGTGGACGAGGTTAGGTTACCGGATGAGCTGCCATGTGCGCAGTAGCACCTGAGCCCATGTACCAGTCGCCTTCACCGACAGAGCTACTCGGCGACGGCGCGGAGTGCTGGGCGGCGAGGAGAATGGGGTCCCATGGCACAGGTACCGGCGACAGCGGAAGGCCCCCGTAGGGTGGTGCCCAGACGGGCGGGCCATAACCACCTAGGGGCGGTGGCGCAAGGAGGGCGCCGTAGCCGTCGCCAGTCGGCTGGAAGGACGCGCAGATGAATGCTTGGTGGCCAGCGGGGAGAGCCTGCTGATAGTGCCCCCCAGCGTCCTGGGCCCGCTGCTGCTGCAGGTGGCGGCGACCGCCGCCAGGCCGGCTGCGTTGGCCCCCTCCCCCTTGCGGGTGCTGCGGGGCGGGGGGTGCTGGTGGCGACACCGGGTAACACCCGGCGGCTGCGGGAGGACGCGACTGGATCGGCGCGGCCATTGGAGCGGTTCCACCGCAGATGGTGAAGTAGCCCGAAGAGTCCATGGAAGGTGTCAGAAACGGCGGGAAGAGGAAGGGGGCGGCGGCGACACGCGGGAGCGCGCGGTGGCGGCGCGTCGGGTTAGGTTTGCGACGCGACGGGGCGGCAGCGGCGCAGCAAGGGGCGCGCGGCGGTGGCAGCAAGTCAGCGCAACGGGTGGGAGCGGAAGCGGCGCGGCAGCACGCGCGAGGAGGCGCTGCGCGGCGGCGGTGGGGGTGGTGGGGAGCGGCGGCGGCGGCGGCGCGCGCGGGGAATCGCGGCGCGACGGCGGTATTGGCGAGCGAGGAGGCCCGGCGCGACGGCGGCGGCTTGCCCTAGGTCAGGACCTTCAATATGATACCATGTAGACCAGAAAGTTTGCAATACAATAGACGTGGTATTGATGGGGTGCTGGTGCACGTATATATAATACAAGGGAAGACCTCTACCTCAACTATACAAGACTAGGAGGTGGGCCACAACTCCAATACACGTGCAATACAAAATACATACTCAACATATTTATACCTAATTTTTCCCAAAAATAATGGGTATTCAATTGAATACCCTTGAATTGATGTGGGCCCAACCCTCATGATGAACATCACACCTGAAGGAAAATCACTGGCCTAGTTCCCTTGTCGTTTAGAATCCTCCACTGAATCTTGGGTTTTGTCATCAAGGAGCCCAATATACGGCATCCGACGATTCCAACTGATCTCCCCACGTGGGAAGAATAATGGATACTAGTGGTCGGGGCACACCTTCGTGCGCCTCTTGAGGCATTTTTGTGCGCCCCTATCTTTTCTTAGCACATGCCATCTTTTTTGGTCCCCAATGTCGCTCCATAACTTGAGTTAGAAATGCTAGTTTATTTAGATATATAACATAAGGATATGTTAGTGGCTTAACTAATCAATCCAGAAACAAAGATAAGGTCATCTAAATGCAACATACAAATTTATTGGGTTTACCCTATAATAAGCAACCACTATTTTTGCAAATACTTTTTCCAGCTCCTTGTGCATCCAACCACAAAATGATAATACAAAAAATTCTTAATATCCATCCATGAAAATAAATTAAATCAACAAACCAACATAAATCTGAATAACATAGGTCTTGACATTGCCATCTAGAGTATGCAGCTGGCGACCCACTCATACCTCTTAATAAACAAGCTAGTGAAGTGAGAATGCCTACCCATATACGAGTATGTTGTAGGAAATTATAGAAGTATACTTTGCACTTATGGGATGTATTGATTCTGCCAGCCATCAAAGTATTGCATTGTATCCAACCACCATGGTTCCTGCTTTATTATCAAATAGGACCCATGCCTGAACAGGCATAGCACGTATTGTCAGCTTCCAAGTAGACTCTGATGGACCAAAATCTATCTCCTCCAACACCCATAGTGTTGGGGAACGTTGCATGGGAAACAAAAAATTTCCTACGCTCACCAAGATCGATCTAGGAGATGCATCTACGAGGGAAGAGTCGGATCCACATGCCCTTGTAGATCGCTAAGCGGAAGCGTTCAAGAACGCGGTTGATGGAGTCGTACTCGCGGCGATTCAAATCGCGGAAGATCCGATCTAGCGCCGAACGGACGGCGCCTCCGCGTTCAACACACGTACGGCTTGATGATGCCTTCACCTCCTCGATCCAGCGAGTGATGGTGAAGTAGCAACTTGAGTCCTCCGGCAGCACGACGGCGTGGTGGAGGTGGTGGTGGAGAAAACTCAGCAGGGCTTCGCCAAGCACTGCGGAGAAGAAGATATGCTACGAGGGAGAGGAGAGGCAGCGCCAAGGCACGTAGGGGTGTTGCTGCCCTCTCTCTCCCTCTCTATATATAGGGGGAGGGGAGAAGTGGAGGCGCCCCTAGGGTTTCCCCTAGGGGGTGGCGGCCACAAGGGAGAGGGGGGCGGCTAGGGTTTGGGTGGCCCCCCCTAGGCGCCTTGCCCCCCAAGCCAGAGGGGGCCGGCTGCCCTAGGGGCGCCCCCACCCTCCTAGCTGCGTGGGAGGCCTGTGGGGGGGCGCACAGCCCCTGTGTGGGCTGATGTGCCTCCCCCCTTTTGGCCCATGAGGCCCGCAACACTTGCCGGGACCCCCCGAAACTCCTTTCGGTCATCCGACGACTCCCCGGTGCTCCCCGGAACACTTCCGGACTCCGATTCCCATCATCCAATATATCAATCTTCATCCCCGGACCATTCCGGAGTTCCTCGTCACGTCCGGGATCTCATCCGGGACTCCGAACAACCTTCGGTTACCAACATAACGACTCGACTATACTTATATCATCACCAAACGTTAAGTGTGTAGACCCTGCGGGTTCGAGAACTATGCAGACATGACCGAGACACCTCTACGGTCAATAACCAATAGCGGGACCTGGATGCCCATATTGGTTCCCACATATTATACGAAGATCTTATCGATTGAACCTCGATGTCAAGGATTCAGACAATCCCGTATATAGTTCCCTTTATCTGTCGGTATGTTACTTGCCCGAGATTCGATCGTCGGTATCTCTATACCTAGTTCAATCTCGTTACCGGCAAGTCTCTTTACTCGTTCCGTAATACAAGATCCCGTGATCAACTCATTGGTCACATTGCTTGCAAGCTCATTGTGATGTTGTATTACCGAGTGGGCCCTGAGATACCTCTCCGTCATACGGAGTGACAAATCCCAGTCTTGATCCATGCCAACTAAACAGACACCCTCGGAGATACCTGTAGAGCACCTTTATAGTCACCCAGTCACGTTGTGATGTTGGGTACACACAAGGTACTCTTCCGGTGTCAGTGAGTTGCATGATCTCATGGTCGTAGGAACATATACTTGACATGCAGAAAACAATAGCAATAAACTGACACGATCATATGCTACGTTTATCGTTTGGGTCTTGTCCATCACATCATTCTCCTAATGATGTGATCCCGTTATCAAATGACAACTGATGTCTATGGCTAGGAAACCGTAGCCATCTTTGATCAACGAGCTAGTCTAGTAGAGGCTCACTAGGGACACGGTGTTGTCTATGTATCCACACATGTATCTTAGTTTCCTATCAATACAATTCTAGCATGGATAATAAACGATTATCATGAACAAGGAAATATAATAATGACCAATTTATTATTGCTTCTAGGGCATATTTCCAACAGTCTCCCACTTGCACTAGAGTCAATAATCTAGTTCACATCGCTATGTGATTAACACTCATAGTTCACATCGCCATGTGACTAATACCCAAAGAGTTTACTAGAGTCAATAATCTAGTCCACATCACCATGTGATCAACACTCAATGAGTTCTGGGGTTTTATCATGTTATGCTTGTGAGAGAGGTTGTAGTCAATGGGTCTGCAACATGCAGATCCACACGTACTTCGCGAAAATCTATGTCATATTGTAGATGCTGCTACTTCGCTCCACTTGGTGCTATTCCAAATGGTTGCTCCACTATACGTATCCGGTTTTTCTACTCAGAGTTATCCGGATAGGTGTTAAAGCTTGCATCGACGTAACTCTTTACGTTGAACTCTTTATAACCTCCACAACCGAGAAACATTTCCTTATTTCTCTAAGGATAATTTTGACCGCTGTCCAGTGATCCACTCCTGGATCACACTTGTACCCCCTTGCCAGACTCGTGGCAAGGCACACATCAGGTGCGGCACACAGCATGGCATACCGTATAGAGCCTATCGCTAAAGCATAGGGGACGACTTTCGTCCTTTCTCTTTCTTCTGCCGTGGTCGAGCTTTGAGTCTTACTCAACTTCACACCTTACAATTCAGGCAAGGACTTCTTCTTTGACCGATCCATTTTGAACTCCTTCAAATATATGACAAGGTGTGTGCTCTTTGAAAGTCTAATCAGGCGTCTTGATCTATCTCTATAGATCTTGGTGCCTAATATGTAAGCGGCTTTACCCAGGTCTTCCTTTCAAAAACTCCTTTCAAACAACCCTTTATGCTTTCCAGAAATTCTACATCATTTCGGATCAACAATATGTCATCCACATATACTTATCAGAAATGTTGTAGCGCTCCCACTCACTTTCTTGTAAATACAAGTTTCTTGTAAACTTTGTATAAACCCAAAAACTTTGATCACTCCATCAAAGCGTATGTTCTGACTCCGAGATGCTTGCTCTAGTCCATAGAAGGATCGCTGGAGCTAGCATACCTTTTAGCATCCTTAGGATCGGCAAAACCTTCTGATTGCATCACATACAACCTTTCCTTACGAAAACCGGTAAGGAAACTTGTTTTGACATCCATCTGCCAGATTTCCTTATCGAAAAATGCAGCCAATGCTACCATGATTCCGACGGACTTAAGCATCGCTACGGGTGAGAAAATCTCATCGTAGTCAACTCCTTGAACTTGTGAAAAACTCTTTGCCACAAGTCGAGCTTCATAGACGGTGACATTACCGTCCACGTCCGTCTTCTTCTCAAAGATCCATTTATTTTCAATGGCTTGCCGATCATCGGGCAAGTCCACCAAAGTCCATACTTTGTTATGATACATGGATCCTATCTCGGATTTCATGTCATCTAACCATTTGTCGGAACACGAGCCCACCATCGCTTCTCCATTGCTCGTAGGTTTCATCGTTGTCTAACAACATGACATCTAAGACAGGATTACCGTACCACTCAGGAGTAGTACATATCCTTGTCGACCTACGATGTTCGACAGTAACTTGATCCGAAGTTTCATGATCACTATCATTAGCTTCCTCTTCAACAGATGTGGGTTCCACAGAAACATCTTTCTGTGTTGCACCACTCTCCGTTCGAAGTAGAGGTTCAACAACCTCATCAAGTTCTATCTTCCTCCCACTCAATTCTTTCGAGAGAAACTCCTTCTCAAGAAGGGACCCGTTCTTAGCGACAAACACTTTGCCCTCGGATCTGAGATAGAAGGTATACCCAACTGTAACCTTTGGGTATCCTATGAAGACGCATTTGTCCGCTTTGGGCTCGAGCTTTTCCGGCTGAAGCCACAAGCATCGCAGCCCCAAACATTTAAGAAACGACAACTTTGGTTTCTTGCCAAACCAATGTCCATTCGATGTCGTCTCAACGGACTTTAGATGGTGCCCTATCTAAAGCGAATGCAGCTGTCTCTAATGCATAACCCCAAAATGATAGTGGCAGATTGGCAAGAGACATCATAAATCGCACCATATCTCATAAGGTTCGATTACGACGTTCGGACACACCATTACACTGTGGTGTTCAAGATGGCTTCAACTGTGAAACAATTCCACATGTCTTAAGTGATTGCCAAACTCATAACTCAGATATTCTCCCTTGATCAGATCGTAGGAATTTGATCTTCTTGTTATGATGATTCTTAACTTCACTCTGAAATTGCTTGAACTTTTCAAACGTTTCAGACTTGTGCTTCATTAAGTATATATCCCCATATCTACTCAAGTCGTCAGTGAAGATGAGAAAACAACGATATCCCCTGCTCGCCTCAATCCTCATTGGATCACACACATCAACATGTGCGATTTCCAACAAGTCACTTGCCCGTCTCATTGAACATGAAAACGGGTCTCAGTCATCCTACCCATGAGGCATGGCTCGCATGTGTCAAGTGATTCAAAATCAAATGACTCCAAACATCCATCAGCATGGAGTTTCTTCATGCACTTTACACCAATATGACCTACGCGGCAGTGCCACAAGAAAGTGGTACTATCATTATTAACTCTACATCTTTTGGCGTCAATATTATGGACATGTGTATTACTACGACCGAGATTCAATGAACCATTCACATAGGGTGCATGACCATGAAAGGTATTATTCATCTAAGCAGAATAACCATTATTCTCTAACTTAAATGAACAACCGTATCACAATGAACATGATCCAATCATATTCATGCTCAACGTAGACACCCGATAACTTTTATCTAGATTCAACACTAATCCCGAAGGTAGAGGGAGCGTGCGATGGTGATCACATCAACCTTGGAAACACTTCCAACACACATCGTCACCTCGCCCAGCCAGTCTCCGTTTAGTCTGTAGCTTTTGCTTCAAGTCACCAATAATAGCAACTGAACTGGTATCCAATACCCAGGTGCTACTAGGAGTACTAGTAAGGTACACATCAATGACACGTATATCAGATATACTTTGTTGAAGTTGCCAGCCTTCTTATCTACCATGTATTTAGGGTAGTTCCGCTACCAGTGACCGTTCCCCTTATAATAGAAGCACTTAGTCTCGGGTTTGGGTTCAACCTTGGGTCTCTTCATTAGAGCGGCAACTTGTTTGCCATTCATGAAGTTTCCCTTCTAGCCCTTGCCCTTCTTGAAACCAGTGGTCTTGTTAAACCATCAACATTTGATGCTCCTTCTTGACTTCTACCTTCGCGGTCTTAGGCACCGCGAACAAACCCGGGATCATCTCTATCCCTTGCATGTCATAGTTCATCACAAAGTTCTAGTAGCTTGGTGATAGTGACTAGAGAACTCTGTCAATCACTATCTTATCTGGAAGATAAACTCCCACTCGATTCAAGCGATTGAAGCACCCAGATATTCTGAGTACATGCTCACTGTCTGAGCAATTCTCCTCCATCTTTGTAAGGCAAAGAACTTGTCAGAGGTCATACCTCTCAACACGGGTATGAGCTTGAAATACCAATTTCAGCTCTTGGAACATCTCATATGTTCCATGGCGTTCAAAACGTCATAGGAATCCCGATTCTAAGTCGTAAAGCATGGCACACTAAACTATTAAGTAGTCATCAGAATGTGTCTGCCAGATGTTCACAACATCCATAGACGACGCTCGAGGGGTTGGTACACCGAGCGGTGCATTGAGGACGTAAGCCTTCTGTGCAGCAGTGAGGACATTCCTCAGATTACGGACCTAGTCCGCAAAATTGCTTACAATAACTTTCAACTTATTCTTTCTCTAGGAACGTATTAAACAGGGAGCTACAGTGCAAGCTATTGATCTACAACATAATTTGCAAAGGCAACTTAGACTATTGTTCATGATAAGTGAGTTTAACTAATCAAATTACTTATAACTCCCACTCAAATTGACATCCCTCTGGTCATCCGAGCGTGACATGATCCAAATCCACCAACCCAAGTCCGATCATCACGTGAGATGAGGTGGTGTCAATGGTGAACATCTTCATGTTGATCATATCTACTATATGACTCATGCTCGACCTTTCGGTCTTCCGTGTTCCGAGGCCATGTCTGTACATGCTAGGCTCGTCAAGTCTAACCCGAGTGTTCTGCATGTGCAAAACTGGCTTGCACCCGTTGTATGCGAACGTAGAGTCTATCACACCCGATCATCACGTGGTGCTTCGAAACGACGAACCTTCGCAACGGCGCACACTCGGGGGGAACACAACTTCATCTTGAAATTTTAGTGAGGGATCATCTTATAATGCTACCGCCGTCCTAAGCGAAATAAGATGCATAAAAGGATTAACATCACATGCAAATCATAAGTGACATGATATGGCCATCAACTCGTGCTTTTGATCTCCATCTCCAAAGCACCGGCATGATCTCCATCGTCACCGGCGTAACACCATGATCCCCATCATCATGATCTCCATCATCGTGTCGCCATCGGGGTTGTCGCGCGCCCACCATGCTCTTACTACTATTGCTACCGTTTAGCGATAAAGTAAAGCATTACATAGCGCTTAATGATTGACACGCAGGTCATACAAAAATTAAAGACAACCCTATGGCTCCTGCCGGTTGCCGTATACATCGACATGCAAGTCGATATTAACTATTACAACATGATCATCTCATACATCAAATATATCTCATCATGTCTTTGGCCATATCATATCACATACATACCCTACAAAAACAAGTTAGACGTCCTCTAATTTGTTGTTGCATGTTTTACGTGGCTGCTATGGGTATCTAGCAAGAACGCTTCTTACCTACGCAAAGCCACAACGGTGATATTTAAGTTGCTATTTAACCTTCTACAAGGACCGCCTTCGTCGAATCCGATTCAACTAAGATAGGAGAGACAGACACCCGCCAGCCATCTTATGCAACAAAAGTCGCATGTCTGTCGATGGAACCGGTCTCATGTACGTGGACATGTAAAGTTGGTCCGGGCCGCTTCATCCCATAATGCCGCTGAATCAAGAAAGACCAAAGAGGGAAGCAATCTAAACATCAACGCCCACAAACCCCTTTGTGTTCTACTCGTGAAAACATCTACGCAAGATCCTAGCTCATGATGCCACTGATGGGGAACGTTGCATGGGAAACAAAAATTTTCCTACGCTCACCAAGATCGATCTAGGAGATGCATCTACGAGGGAAGAGTCGGATCCACATACCCTTGTAGATCGCTAAGCGGAAGCGTTCAAGAACGCGGTTGATGGAGTCGTACTCGCGGCGATTCAAATCGCGGAAGATCCGATCTAGCGCCGAACGGACGGCGCCTCCGCGTTCAACACACGTACGGCTTGATGATGCCTTCACCTCCTCGATCCAGCGAGTGATGGTGAAGTAGCAACTTGAGTCCTCCGGCAGCACGACGGCGTGGTGGAGGTGGTGGTGGAGAAAACTCAGCAGGGCTTCGCCAAGCACTGCGGAGAAGAAGATATGCTACGAGGGAGAGGAGAGGCAGCGCCAAGGCACGTAGGGGTGTTGCTGCCCTCTCTCTCCCTCTCTATATATAGGGGGAGGGGAGAAGTGGAGGCGCCCCTAGGGTTTCCCCTAGGGGGTGGCGGCCACAAGGGAGAGGGGGGCGGCTAGGGTTTGGGTGCCCCCCCCTAGGCGCCTTGCCCCCCAAGCCAGAGGGGGCCGGCTGCCCTAGGGGCGCCCCCACCCTCCTAGCTGCGTGGGAGGCCTGTGGGGGGGCGCACAGCCCCTGTGTGGGCTGATGTGCCTCCCCCCTTTTGGCCCATGAGGCCCGCAACACTTGCCGGGACCCCCCGAAACTCCTTTCGGTCATCCGACGACTCCCCGGTGCTCCCCGGAACACTTCCGGACTCCGATTCCCATCATCCAATATATCAATCTTCATCCCCGGACCATTCCGGAGTTCCTCGTCACGTCCGGGATCTCATCCGGGACTCCGAACAACCTTCGGTTACCAACATAACGACTCGACTATACTTATATCATCACCAAACGTTAAGTGTGTAGACCCTGCGGGTTCGAGAACTATGCAGACATGACCGAGACACCTCTACGGTCAATAACCAATAGCGGGACCTGGATGCCCATATTGGTTCCCACATATTCTACGAAGATCTTATCGATTGAACCTCGATGTCAAGGATTCAGACAATCCCGTATATAGTTCCCTTTGTCTGTTGGTATGTTACTTGCCCGAGATTCGATCGTCGGTATCTCTATACCTAGTTCAATCTCGTTACCGGCAAGTCTCTTTACTCGTTCCGTAATACAAGATCCCGTGATCAACTCATTGGTCACATTGCTTGCAAGCTCATTGTGATGTTGTATTACCGAGTGGGCCCTGAGATACCTCTCCGTCATACGGAGTGACAAATCCCAATCTTGATCCATGCCAACTAAACAGACACCCTCGGAGATACCTGTAGAGCACCTTTATAGTCACCCAGTTACGTTGTGATGTTGGGTACACACAAGGTACTCTTCCGGTGTCAGTGAGTTGCATGATCTCATGGTCGTAGGAACATATACTTGACATGCAGAAAACAATAGCAATAAACTGACACGATCATATGCTACGTTTATCGTTTGGGTCTTGTCCATCACATCATTCTCCTAATGATGTGATCCCGTTATCAAATGACAACTCATGTCTATGGCTAGGAAACCGTAGCCATCTTTGATCAACGAGCTAGTCTAGTAGAGGCTCACTAGGGACACGGTGTTGTCTATGTATCCACACATGTATCTTAGTTTCCTATCAATACAATTCTAGCATGGATAATAAACGATTATCATGAACAAGGAAATATAATAATAACCAATTTATTATTGCCTCTAGGGCATATTTCCAACACATAGCCGACCTAAAATCAGTAAACGAAATGATGTATTTAGACCAGGGATAAACCTGCTCGCATGATGGAGTTGTTTGAAGCTAACATTCAGCTGCATCGAAATGGTATATATTGATTACAATATACATTTTCATGAATGAGACTACATAAGCATTGAAAACTATTAAATTACTATTTATAGTGATTCATATAAAACAACTCTTGTTTTTACCATAAGTATCGAATGATTCATATCCATAATTGGAGAGTATATGTAGAAATTCTAAATGGAAGGATGGCTACCATGAGTATACATCAAAAATAATTGCAAACAAGTGTTTGAAAAAACTATGAAAAAAAACATGCTCAATCATGCTGGATGAGCTATCAGCATATGTATAAAAAAAGTTGGTCAATTCGCTCTATTTCCTTTCAAACCACTATAGTGGGAACGGGATATAATAATGGAAATGTTACTTCAAATAGATTTAAGTAACATGTGGGTTACTATCAATATACAGTGTCTTTATTTTGCATATCGCATACCATATAACAGAATTTAGCCTGCAAGCAAAAATTATGCATTTGGTAATTATATAATATGCAAGCAAAAATTATGCATTTGGTAATTATATAATATGCAAGCAAAAATTATGCATTTGGTAATTATATAATATGCAAGCAAAAATTATGCATTTGGTAATTATATAATGTGAAAGCAAAAATTATGCTTCTGGAAGAAGCGGAAGTAAGGAGAAGGCTGACACGTAGCTTGACATAAACCAAATAAGTGAATAACACGTACATGCACATTCTTACACCCAGATGTATAAGTGTAAATTGTTCAACAAGTATTTCAGAAAGAAAAGGAATCAGTGCATCTCACCACATGTGCTTTCCTGCTGGTAAGGTCTATATTGACTCCTTTCCTTTTTCTATTTTGTTCCTAAAAATATAATTGTTTGCTTAGTACCCATTCAGATAGTCATAACTCAAAAGAGAATATCATAGCTCCCACTCCAACCCATACGGAAAAGAAGTAATGCGAAAATGAAACTAAACTGAAGCTAGTAAAGCTTGATGAAAAGGAAATCGATGCGCAGCTCAACTGCACAAGGCAGCCACTTCACATACGCAACCGCGCACAAATTGGAATTAGTAGCTGACATGTCCAACACGAACAAAATTTTAGAGCAGGCTGTGATTCACATGATATGGACTACAAAGAAACACACAGGCCCACAGGCATATGTATGAACAGGTGACGAGCAACAATCTAACGACACAAAAGAAAACAATGGAAAAAGGCAGAGCAACCTCGGCAAAGGAGAGCATCCTCTTGCGACGCGATTATTGGACTACTCATGTACTCCGGCCGGCGAGCCTCCCTCAACTGCTGACACCAGCCTCATCTGCCACTCCACCAACTCCTGTTGCCTCCGCCTATGGGCGTCGGGCTCGCCATGACCTCCCGCTCCCGCCCTGAGCTTTACGAACAGAGCACCAGCTTCAAATCGAACACTCGCACACAGAGAAGAGGTGGAGAGGGCACCTTGTCCATGGCTTTGGCACCAGGGTAAGATCCACAGCGAGCTTGCTCCTCACGTGGACTAAGCCTGCATCGGGACGCTCCAAGTAGACAAAGAATCCTGAAACAATTAGCTGCAATATTGATCACAATCAAACATGTCCCCGTTATTACAAAACATACTACATCTAGAGTTACTAAACTGAATCATTTAGCTATCTTGTGAATATGGTAATCAAATTCATCCTTTTGAAGGAAAGTTCAAAGGAATTGTCTAAAAACATTATTTTTATTAATTCATTAAGTACTACGAAATCATACCATTTGTATCTATCCCTATCTTAATAAGGATTTGAATTAATCATGTTCATTTTTGTTAAAATATATGGTAATAACATGGTTCCAGAAATATTACTTGTGGGGGTTATATACACTTTTTTCTATTGGATTCATCTCCAGCAATGCTGGCAAACTATTCCAAATAATTTAGAATGCCCTAAATTTGGAAATAATTAGAATGACCCTAATTACTCAAATAATTAGCATGGCCCAAAAATTCAAAAAACAAAATATCTAATGTATAGGGTACAAAGAAGGGAGCTTATTTTGCAAGTGAGATATATACCCGTTCACATCTCCAAGGCACATGAAACATAGTGTTGTAGACCCAATGTCGCTTCTTGTCATTACTACTGCAATTGTACTCCTAAGTGAATTGTCGCTATACATTTCTCTAATGAAGTATCTGAATGGTGAATTATCACGGCGCTCAACTTTTGTGGTATCACATAGTTGAGATGAGGTGTAAACGCATACATTGTACTAATTCAGTGTGCGATAGGAAATCTGACTAAAAGTTGTTCTCATCAACGACCACTACAAAGCAACAATGGTTACGAGCTGGACAGTTAAAAAGAAATGCAAATCCATATACTGGTAATAATATCTTTAAAAGGATCCATTAAAAAGAAATGCAAATCCACATACTGGTAAAAATATCTTTTAAAAATAATTATCTGAGGCTGTCTTTCTTTTCTTCATGTCTGTGCTAATCTTGCGAGCTTGCTGAGTTGCCATTGCGGAGAACAAGTGAGTTGACCGACCTAGACGTGCCAACCATTTTTCTGCAGTTTGAAGATCCCCAATGACAATTGTGATCTGCTCCAAACTCGACATATCTGTAGACAAGGACAGAGATTAGAAGCAGCAACCGTTTTGTGTGCACAACGCAATAAAACAAGTTAGCCAGTTTGTTTGTAATCAAAAGAAAGACTTGTAAATAACCAGGAAACAGAGATTAGAACATACTTACAGTCATATGTCAGCTCCTCCCCTCTCTCCATGTCAAGAAGAGCAAACATTCCAACTTTGGTCTCTGCATCTACAGTCCTGAAATAACATGAGACCAGTACCAAATATCATGGTCATCAGCATGGATATAAAATAAGAAGTACAATAGAACTAACCATTTCAGCATCTCTGTGTTTGGTTCACAACAAGTCCAGGATGAAACCCGAGCCCTGGATTTCCTCCTTCACGAGCCTCGCCCTCTCCGCCCACGACCGTGTTATGCTGGTTCTGGCACGGCCCGTTCGCTCCGCTCTGCTCTGCCCAGCCTGTTGATCAATCTGGTACGAGGAGGAGGGGAGGTCGCCGATGGTGAGGAGAAGCTAAGGCATCTGCAAATATGTAGTGTAATTTCTTCAGAAAGTTCAAACTGCATTATTTCAAAAAGTTCAGAACTACATGTATGCATGTAATGTACCCCTGAAGTGGCATTTAAGGTGCTACTGCTGTTCCTGAATAACGGTGCCCAGAGACTGGCCAGGAAGCTGCTGTCAATGCCACTGGAGCTGGAGTTTGCAGCACCGCTGTCCGCTGCTACTCCAAGGCTGTACGCCACACTGAAGCTGCATACATACATGACCAATCTAATTATCATGATGCCAAGTTAATTTGAAGAAAATATACCAATATGAAAACCTTTTGATGTTTCTTATCATACATTGGGCGTCATCGATGCCGGGAAAGAGAAGCTGACGACGAACCCCAACAACACCATGGCTAATGCTGACAGAACCGGGACTAATTTCATCCTTACTGCATATATTATTCAGTCACCACAAAAATTCCAGGAAAGAACATCGAATATACTTATATGTAACAAGATTCTGATTCTGCAAGGCAGATGCTTACAAGATCGATCGATGAGGACCCCTGCTTCTGGTGCGGACTCGAAGGGCAGGAAGAACAGAGGAATGTCTCTGTGATTTATGCCATGGCATTACACGATCTACTACCCGAGGACGAGCCCCTATGATGCCGGCGGCAACTGCAACAAGCAGTGGCGGAGGACGAATTTTTTTTAAGGTGGGGCGGACCTTGCACCGGCAATGGTCGTGAAAACATGCCACTAGAACTGGCGACCAGCAACGCACACACAAACTGCTCGGTATACTGGACTGCACACACAAACAGTTTTTTTTTTAATATTTTCGTGTGCTGCACGGGCTTGGATTGGTTGGGTGGATGCTCCCGTAGTTGGGCCTTGCTTTTTTGGGTTGTGTTGGGCTGAACCCAGCCCTTCTTTTCCTCATTTTCCGTTTTCACATCCATCCAACGAGCGATGCATGCACGACTGGATCTGGATGCATTGCGAAACGCGGTATGCCAAGTTTTGCGCTCAATCAAGGTAGGGCGGGCGCCCGGCCTCGCCCTACCGGGTCCTCCGCCTGTGGCAACAAGTACTAAGCCGCCGCCGTCTCATCCGGTTGCCCTACCGTTGTCCCTCCATCCCCGCCGTCACGCGGGAGAGAGGAGGAGGCCCGGCTGCGGAGATTGGATGGCAGATGAGGGGTGTGGAAAAAGGCGAGGAAGAAAGATGGGGTCGCGGCGGCAGGAGAATGGAAGGAGAGGCGGTGGTGGCGGCGGCGGCGAGGAGGAGGACGAGCGGAAGGAGGCAGGGATGCCTTCGTGGGGAAGACAAGGGAAGGACTTTTCACTGACGCAGGGGTTATCCCGGGACGCATTTTCTGCTCCCATTCGTTTATTTTACTCCGTCACAGTAAAAAACAGGGAAGGATGACAAAGGGTGCTCAGTTTTATATCCAACCACGACTTTCATCCCGATCCTGTTTCCCACCTTCTCGTTTGTCAAATCTTGCGATGCATTGGTCGGATGGATGTAATTCTTAGTCCTGATTTAGTAGATCAAACTCACGATCTAAAAGGAGAGGTAGGCCGGATGGATTTAATTCTTACTCCTAATTTGGATGCAACACACGGGGCGGCAAAGATTGCGTGTAACAACTGCTTCCCCGCTGCGTCCCAATCCCATCGCAGTATCGCACATACTCATGACTGTCTCTTGTTACAAGCTCAGAAATTGTTCCCATGCTGGGCATCGATCAGCTTCTAGAAAAGAAAAATCAAGCGTGCGTGTGCTGACTGCGAGTGAATGCCGCTGCTGCACTGTGGCCGATTTATACGATTGTGTAAGCTGGGTCTGTGCAAGTGCGTGTGTGTATGTGCCCTTTTATATTGCTAGCGACTGTCCTGATCTAAGACGGCCTTGCTAGCTAGAGAGTGAAACAACGTGGAGAACTGTTGGTCTCTGTTTGCTTTTTCTATAATACTCCTCTTATAAATGCATTTCGTTCTTTCTTTTTGTCCCCCCTTCGGCCTGAACCCACGTGATGATGATTTGCCCACACATGTTTCCTCCAGGGGCGGAGACAGGGGGACGAGCGGGGGCCACGATTGTGTAAGCTGGGT
>LR738713.1:635879814-636019963 GCA_902687465.1 Secale cereale | reverse complement strand
CCCCAATGATCGATCGAACATGCATCAGCTAATATAGATTAGCGTAACGAACTCATGTACGCACGTACTTGGCCCCCCCTATCTCTCTCAACGTGAATTTTGGAAAAAATAAGGAAAAAGGCCCATGTGGAGCCCATTAGTGACCAGACTAATTGGGTCTACTCTCCAGACTGTCATGTGTTTCTCTCGTAATTAGCGCCTATGTAGGATTAGTACGCATAAAATTAGGCCGGGAGTTCCCTACCTTATCCACCCAATCGCCTCTGCTCTCCCTACCCTGATATGGTTCATACGGCGCCGGCGCGAGGTATCCTGCTCCAGTTGTCAATTCCCAATCAATGAACTAGCCAAGGTTTGACAAATGACACTACCTACTAATCTTTCCCACTCCAAATTCTCATCTTGTATCAATGTCGAATTTATACATCAGTTTTCTGTTGTCTTGGTTGTGTAATTTGTGACACTATGATTTTACAAAGTGTTTCATCAATCTTGTGGTTGTCGTACCAATTATTATGATCGTAATGCAAATTATCTTGCACGAGTTCCTATTTGTGACACAAATTTTACCTATGTTAAACTTATATAATATAGCTAATTCAAGATTACAGTTTAACAATTGAAGAGAAGCTTAATCTCAGTGGTAAATTTAAATTAATTATATGGCTGAAGGGAACCTTTATTTTTTGCATTGGATGAATTTTTTTCTATACTTGGCTTGGCCCCCCTATACCTAAATCCTGGCTCCGCCCCTGGTTTCCTCTCACCACAACTGAAGTAGATTGATCTTCAAGAAGCGTTTATAGTTTATCTAAATGCAGTTTGCTAATGGCAGGATAGAATGCAGAAGACGCCACTAGTAGAAAACAGGGCTTTGGTTCGGGCCTAACAAGCCCATTAGTCCCGGTTCACTCACGAACCGGGACCCATGGGGCATACGTCCCGGTTCGTGCGCCCAGGGGGCCGGCCGGGCCTCGTGGTGCATCTCTCCCGGTTGGTCTGGACCCCGGTTCCAGGCACGAACCGGGACCAATGGGCCTCGCTCCTGGCCCACACCCATTGGTCCCGGTTCGTGGCAGGAACCGGGACTAAAGGCACATCTTCTGTCCCGGTTCCAGTAACGAACCGGGATCACTGCTCTGTTTTTTCTGGCCGGCGAGGGGAGAGCTTTGTGTGGTGCTCTAGCTCACCTCCCATATATCTATGTACATGAGGTGTTCGATGAAATCAGGGCCGGCCCTGAGGGGGAGCAGCAGGGGCGGCCGCCCCGGGCCCCCGGATTCCAAGGGGCCCCCTCCCACTGTATGCAGCTAGCCCAAGGCCCAAGCCTCAGGCCTAGAGAGTCAAAACGCACATAGTTGGTAGCCCCGCGAGAACCCCGTCATATGTTTTCTTTCAGATCTAAATTTACCCTATTAGCTGGTTCACGATGATTTTGGGTTATTCCTTTTCGATGATTACCCTCGTTTAGGTCGTCCTCAGCATCGACCAAAAGTCCCGCCTCCGCCGGACTATCAAACTCCACGACCGATTCATCTATGCTGTCTCGCAGGTTGGAGGCCAGACTGTGGGGAGATCGGTCCATGGTTTCAGTTTATATGTTGGTAACTCTGAATACTATCGTCGTGAGGATTATGGGAGTTAAGGCCTCACGATCTACCATCTCAAGAATCATCTTCAGGTATGTATGCATGGATAAAATACAATTAGGTTTCCGTTTGGGATGCATGTGTGATCTAATTGTAATTCTATTTATGTCATAAATTCATGGTAGGGAGCAGCACCAAGAGTCCGGCGATCAGCCGGTCATGGATGGTAAAATCGTAAGATCTAGTACTTACTTAAAATTGACGGCATATTCATGTTTTTGTTTTTATATTATATAATCTTTAGTTCTAATTGTTGGATGAGGCTACCATAATTTTAGTATTTTTAGAATCATATCCGCTTTATTTAAGTATAAAGAGATTTTGGGATACAATGGACATTAGGTCAAGTTGTTAGCCACACACGGCGATCAACCTCATGTCCCAGTGAAGAGCGCAGAAGCATGTGCACCTCTTTATTTGGAGATCCTCTCTCGTATACAAAGGTAATATATTCGAATGCCTGGCTTAATACCATCGTGGAGGGTAGTAATGACCTAGATGTCGCGCTAACGATTCTCGCCTTACGAACGAGAAAATCCATCGCCATCGAAAGTGCCACTTGGCGTTGTCCGCGGGTCCTGGATGCCACCAAAGATGACACTTGATGCTTTCGTAAAATCATCCTCATGCCTCATTGCGACTGTGGCCACCACCTTGTTGTCGTAACGTTCACCTTTGCACAAGCAACAAAGAGTATGGATCCAGGATGAGACTGTCATAAATGACTTTCCATCGGTGGTCGCTAGAAGAAAAATTCAATGGGCCCCATATTTTATTTTCGCCCCGGGCCCCCAAAATCTCAGGACCGGCCCTGGATGAAATGCCCGAGCCACACTAGTTAAGCTTTCTCCTCTCGAAGCTCGAACTCCAAGCTTCATATTCTGCAAGATTTGTCTAGGTTAGCGGTCTGTCACGTCCCGTCCCCGTCTTCATCGTCGTCGATCACCCGCGCCGATCTCGTCGCCGGCACCACCGTGGTGAGCTATGCATGTACTTTGAATTTAATGTGATGATGAACTTATATTAATTTGAGTGGAAATGTATCCATGATATTCTGTAATGGTTTTTGACATAGTTAATTATATATAAATGCAAGCAGATGAACCAGCAATGGATGTACGGTGACAAATGCACCTCCGAGTACATTAATGGCGTGCATAATTTTCTCGAAGTGGCTAAGACAAACAAGCAGAATTGTTTTATGTGTTGTCCATGCACTAGCTGTGGGAATACGAGGTCTTACTTCAACTCGAAAACCCTTCACACCCACATGCTTTATAAGGGTTTCCTGCCACACTATAATGTTTGGACCAAGCACAGAAAAATAGGGGTTATGATGGAAGACAACGAAGAAGAAGAGGACGATGACAACTATGTGCCCCTGGAACACGGAGATGCTGCTACGGGGGAAGCCGCTGAAGGTCAAGAGGAACCAGACGATGTTGTGCCCGATGATGATCTCCGCCGGGTCATTGTTGATGCTAGGAGACAGTGCGAAAGTGAAAAGGAGAAGCTGAAGTTCGATCGCATGTTGGAGGATTACAAAAAAGGGTTGTACCCCAATTGCGAAGATGGCAACACGAAGCTCGGTACCGTACTGGAATTCTGCAGTGGAAGGCTGAGAAGGGTGTGCCTGACAAAGGATTTGAGAAGCTACTCAAAATAGTGAAGAAGAAGAAGCTTCCAAAGGATAACGAATTGCCCGACAGTACGTACGGAGCAAAGAAGGTCGTATGCCCTCTAGGATTGGAGGTGCATAAGATACATGCATGCCCTAATGACTGCATCATGTACCGCGGTGCGTACGAGGATTTGAACGCATGCCTGGTATGCGGTGCATTGCGGTATAAGATCAGACGAGATGACCCTGGTGGTGTTGACGGCGAGCGCCCAAGGAAGAGAGTTCCTGCCAAGGTGATGTGGTATGCTCCTATAATACCACGGTTGAAACGTCTGTTCAGAAACAAAGAGCATGCCAAGTTGATGCGATGGCACGTAGAGGACCGTAAGAAAGACAGGAAGTTGAGAGCACCCGCTGACGGGCCGTAGTGGAGAAAAATCGAGAGAACGTACTAGGAGGAGTTTGCAGGTGAAGCAAGGAACGTATGATTTGGTTTAAGAGCGGATGGCATTAATCCTTTTGGGGAGCAGAGCAGAAATCATAGCACCTGGCCCGTGACTCTATGTATCTATAACCTTCCTCCTTGGTTGTGCATGAAGCGGAAGTTCATTACGATGCCAATACTCATCCAAGGCCCTAAGCAGCCCGGCAACGACATTGATGTGTACCTAAGGCCATTAGTTGAAGAACTTTTACAGCTGTGGAATGGACAAGGTGTACGTGTGTGGGATGATGCTAACCAGGAGGAATTTGACCTACATGTGTTGCTGTTTGTAACCATCAATGATTGGCCCGCTCTCAGTAACCTTTCAGGACAAACAAACAAGGGATACCACGCATGCACGCACTGTTTAGATGACACCCAAAGTATATACCTGGATAGATGCAGGAAGAATGTGTACCTGGGGCATCGTCGATTTCTTCCGACCAACCATCAATGTCGAAAGAAAGGCACGCATTTCAAAGGCGAGGCAGATCACCGGAAGAAGCCCGCCATGCGTACATGTGATCACGTACTTGCTATGGTCAATGATTTACAGGTAATCTTTGGAAAGGGTCCCGACGGACTATCTGTTCCGAATGACGCTGAGGGACGCGCACCCATGTGGAAGAAGAAATCTATATTTTGGGACCTACCCTACTAGAAAGACCTAGAGGTCCGCTCTTCAATCGACGTGATGCTCGTGACGAAGAACCTTTGCGTGAACCTGCTAGGCTTCTTGGGCGTGTATGGGAAGACAAAAGATACACCGGAGGCACGGGAGGACCTACAACGTTTGCACGAAAAAGACGGCTTGCCTCCAAATCAGTATGAAGGTCCTGCCAGCTACGCTCTTACAAAAGAAGAGAAGGAAATCTTCTTTACATGCCTGCTCAGTATGAAGATCCCATCTGACTTCTCGTCTAATATAAAGGGGATAATAAATATGGAAGAGAAAAATTTCGAGAACCTAAAGTCTCATGACTGCCACGTGATTTTGACTCAACTGCTTCCGGTTGCACTAAGGGGGCTTCTACCAGAAAACGTCCGATTAGCCATTGTGAAGCTATGTGCATTCCTCAATGCAATCTCTCAAAAGGTGATCGATCCAGAAATCATGCCAAGGCTAAGGAGTGATGTGGCGCAATGTCTAGTCAGTTTCGAGCTGGTGTTGCCACCATCCTTCTTCAATATCATGACGCACGTCCTAGTTCATCTAGTCGACGAGATTGTCATTCTGGGCCCCGTATTTCTACACAATATGTTCCTCTTTGAGAGGTTCATGGGAGTCTTAAAGAAATATGTCCATAACCGCGCTAGGCCAGAAGGAAGCATCTCCATGGGCCATCAAACAGAGGATGTCATTGGGTTTTGTGTTAACTTCATTCCTGGCCTTAAGAAGATTGGTCTCTCTAAATCGCTGTATGAGGGGAGACTGACTGGAAAAGACACGCTTGGAGGGGAGTCAATAATATGCAGGGATGGGAATTCTTGGTCTGAAGCACACAACACAATTCTACAGACCTCTACCCTGGTGACCCCGTATGTCGATGAACATAAGAACAGTCTACGCTCCAAACACCCGGAGCAGTGTGACGACTGGATTACATGTGAACACATCAAGACTTTCGGCAGTTGGTTGGAAACACGTCTCAGAGGTGACAACACTGTTTGTGATGAGCTGTACTCGTTGTCCATGGGACCATCTTCGGCTGTATTGACTTACAAAGGATACGAGATAAATGGGAATACATTTTACACGATCGCCCAAGATCAAAAGAGCACCAACAAAAACAGCAGTGTCCGCTTTGATGCAGCAACCAAGAAGGGAAAGGACACATATAGTGGACATATGGGAACTTGACTACGAACATGATTTTAAGGTCCCTTTGGTTAAGTCCAAATGGGTCAATCTGTCAGGAGGCGGGCTACAGGTAGACCCAGATTACGGAATGACAACAGTGGATCTGAACAATCTTGGGTACACAAATGAACCATTCGTCCTAGCCAATGATGTGGCGCAGGTTTTCTATGTGAAGGACATGTCTACAAAAACCAAAAAAAGAAAAGATATGGAAGCGAACACATCATACGATGAGCCAAAGCGTCACATAGTTCTTTTAGGAAAAAGAGACATCATGGGAGTGGAGGGCAAGACAGACATTTAAAAAGATTATGAAAATTTTCATGAAATCCCCCCTTCAAAGTCAAGGCTGACCCAAGCACCCTGATAAACGATGAAGATTATCCATGGTTACGGCGCAATAAGCAAAGGATACAAGCGAAGAAAAAGTGAAGACTTTCTCTCCACAACTATTATGATGATGCCTTTGATCTAGAATATCACTGCAATTACATGTGAAGAAATGAAATCCCTTTGCAACAGACGAGTTTCCGTATGAAACCCTGATACCTCAAAAGAGATTGTCTGTTTTGTACACGAAGTGCATCCAGTTTTTTCCGTAACCCTCTCTACTTTTGTGTACATGCTATGTGGGTGAAATGATGATACCATGCCAATTTTCAACCTTTTCAGAGTTCATTATTTGAAATGCTTTTCAATTTCAGGGTCATTTAGCTCAAAGAATGAACTAATACAAAAAAAACCTTCGTGAGATCGTTAGCATAATAAAGCAAATCACCACTTCAAGTACTATTGCAAACCCATTCCTATTTTATTTTTGCACAGTAGCTAATTTATTATAACTTCTCCATGGCTTATACCACCGATAAAATCGATAGTTTCATAAAAACGAGCAAAACAATGCATGAAAAATAGAATCTGTCAAAAACAGAACAGCCTAAAATGTAAAATCACGCACTATAGCCAAAGTTTGTGTTTTTGCACCGCACAAACCAAACAAACAATCTAATCATCCTAAAGGAAAATCTTGACACATTATTATTATAATACAATGGATTTATACAAGGGGATAATTATTTTTGTTGAAAAGTTTTTGTAATTAAGATTCACAAAGTTTCCACGGGCATTGATACGTCTCCAATGTATTTATAATTTATGAAGTATTGATGCGATTATATTATCCATCTTGGATGTTTTATATGCATTTATATGCTATTTTATATGATTTTTGGGACTAACCTATTAACCTAGAGCCCAGTGCCAGTTTATGCTTTTACTTGTTTTCGAGTTTCCTAGAAAAAGAATATCAAACGGAGTCCAATTGACCTGAAAATTTACGGTGATTTTTTTATGGACCAAAAGAAGCACACGGAGTGCCGGAGATGGACCAGAAGAGCCACGAGGACACCACAAGGGTGGAGGGCCCCCCCTAGGGCGCGCCCCCCCGTCCTTGTCGGTGCCTCGTGGGCCCCTTGACTTGTTCTCGATGCCAAAAATTCATATAAATACAGAAAACCCCCGAAAGTAAACATAGACCGGGAGTTCCGCCGCCGGAAGCCTCTGTAGCCACAAAAAACCAATCGGGAGCCCGTTCCAGCATCCTGCCGGAGGGGGTAACCATCACCGGTGGCCATCTTCATCATCCTGGCAGTCTCCATGACGAGGAGGGAGTAGTTCACCCTCGGGGCGAGGGTATGTACCAGTACCTATGTGTTTGATCTCTCTCTCTCTCATGTTCTTGATTTGGCACGATCTTGATGTACAACAATCTTTGCTATTATAGTTGGATCTTATGATGTTTCTCCCCTTCTACCTTCTTGTAATGGATTGAGTTTTCCCTTTGAAGTTGGCACACTTTTTTGTCTTGACTCTCCGGTAGAAACTTTGGGCACTCTTTGAAGTTTTTGTGTTGGTTTGAATAGATGAATCTGAGATTGTGTGATGCATATCGTATAATCAAACCCGCGGATACTTGTGGTGGCATTGGAGTATCTAGGTGACACTAGGGTTTTGGTTGATGTGTGTCTTAAGGTGTTATTTTAGTATGAACTCTAGGGCTATTTGTGACACTTATAGGAATAGCCCAATAGATCGATCGGAAAGAATAACTTTGAGGTGGTTTCGTACCCTACAATAATCTTTTCTTCTGTTCTCTGCTATTAGTGACTTTGGAGTGACGCTTTGTTGCACGTTGAGGGATTGTTATGATCAAATTATGTTATCATTGTTGAGAGAACTTGCACTAGTGAAAGTATGAACCCTAGGCCTTGTTTCTAAGCATTGCAATACCGTTTGTGCTCACTTTTATCATTAGTTACCTTGCTGTTTTTATATTTTCACATTACAAAAACCTATATCTACCATCCATATTACACTTGTATCACCATCTCTTCACCGAACTAGTGCACCTATACAATTTACCATTGTATTCGGTGTTGAGGGAGTCATGGATCGAGGGGTCCTCGGGTGGCCAGATAACTCTTGGTGGGCTGGACTGGTGGGCCGTGAAGATCATAGTCAAAGATCATCTCTTGTATCCGGATAGGACTCCTATATTCGTACAATGGCAAGTTTTAGGTTCGGGTGTAATCTTTCCTTCCTCAGCAAGATGGTTATGTACAAACCCTAGGGCCTCTGGTGTATATATAAACTAGAGGGTTTAGTCTGTAGGGGCTAATAGAGAATCACAAATCCTCATAGGCTAGACTTTAGGGTTTAGCCAATACGGTCTCGAGGTAGATCAACTCTTGTATTCATATTAATCCATATTAATATAGAAGGAAGTAGGGTTTTACCTTGATCGAGAGGGCCTTAACCTGGGTAAACATCGTGTCCCCAGCATCCTGCCACCATCAATCCTCAGACGCATAGTTCGAGACCCCCTACCCGAGATCCGTCGGTTTTGACACCGACATTGGTGCTTCCATTGAGAGTTCCACTATGTCGTCGACCGAAGGACTGATGGATCGCGTCATCAACCAAGACGGCAACACCGAGGGAATCTTCCCTCCTAGATAGCTCTTCGTGTTCGGCGGCTTCATGCTCCGTGCAAACACTGAAGGCCACCTCGAGTAGATTGAGACCTATGCCCCTGGCCATCAAGTCAGATTTGGAAGCTTGAACTACGTTGCTGATATCCACAGAGACTTGATCTTCGATGGGTTCGAGCTCGACGCGACCTCTCCCTGCCATCACGATGAACATGACCTAACTCTATCATCGGATCAGGAAATAACACTTGTAATAGTTCTGGTCCTAGATTCGGAACAGATCGCGTCGACCGAGGACGGGAAGCTCAACCCCGTCATGGAAGCCGCAGACTCTACGGCGCTGGAGCCACACGCAGACCCAACTATGAGAGGCGTGTGTGTTACCGGAACCCCGGACTCGACTTCAGCCTCAGATTCCGAATCATGCGCATCTACGCCTGATAACCCACAAGTTTAGGGGATCGCAACAGTTTTCGAGGGTAAAGTATTCAACCCAAATTTATTGATTCAACACAAGGGGAGCCAAAGAATACTCTGAAGTATTTGCAGCTGAGTTGTCAATTCAACCACACCTGGAAACTTAGTATCTGCAGCATGGTAATTTAGTAGCAAGGTAATATGGAAGTAACAGTAACGGTAGCAAAAGTAGCGATAGTGTTTTTGTAGTGATTGTAACAGTAGCAGCGGAAAAGAAAATAAGCAGCAAGCAATATGTGAAAAGCTCGTATGCATTAGATCGGTGATGGAGAATTATGTCGGATGCGATTCCTCATGTAATAGTTATAACCTAGGGTGACACAGAACTAGCTCCAGTCCATCAATGTAATGTAGGCATGTATTCTGAATATAGTCATACGTGCTTATGGAAAAGAACTTGCATGACATCTTTTGTCCTACCCTCCCGTGGCAGCCGGGTCCTAGGGGAAACTAAGGGATATTAAGGCCTCCTTTTAAAAGAGTACCGGAACAAAGCATTAACACATAGTGAATACATGAACTCCTCAAACTACGGTCATCACCGGGAGTGGTGATACGTCCAAAACGTATCTATAATTTCTGCTTGCTCCATGCCTCTTCTGTGTGATATTGCTATGATATTTATACACTTCCATACACTTTTGATCATATTTGGACTAACCTATTAACTCAGTGCACCCCAGTGCGAGTTTCTGTTTTCTGCTGTTTTTGTATTTCAGTTTTTCCCATTACATAAACTGCCAGAAAAATCCCGGAAAAATCATATAAAAAATCAGCGTTCCGGAAGCTTCCTTGCGGCCAAAGTAGGGCCGGAGGGGGGCCACCAGGGCTCCAGGCGCCCTGGTGGCGCGGCCCCCCTCCTGGCCGCGCCGGGGGGGCGCCTGGGCCCCCCAGGTCTCCGCTGATGCCCCCTTTGGCATATATTTACACCGCATCCCGAAAGCCTCGAGGACGGAACCCTTTTTCGCGATCTCATCTCTGTTCCGCCGCCGCCGCGCTTCCAAGATCGGGAGCACCAGGAGAACTCTTCCCGGCACCCTACCGGAGGGGAGAATCACCACCGGGAGCCTCTCCACCACCATGGACGCCTCCCGGATGAGTTGTGAGTAGTCTCCCTTGGACCATGGGTCCATGACCAGTAGCTATGTGATTTCTCCTCCCCTCTTTGTTCTTCACTAATTAGACCTCGTGAGCTTCCCTACATGATCGAGGCACATATGTAATCCTTATGCTGTTGCTATGATGAGTTTGCAGGGATCCGATGGATTGTGAGATTATGTTCAGATTGTGTGTGAGTAATATATTTGATTTACCTCTTTTATATTTATGTTCTTGAGTAATTCTTGCATGTTCTCCGTTGCTGTTTATTGCTTTGGCCAAGTAGTAGGTAGCAACTCCAAGAGGGAACGTTATGCTTGATTGTGGGTTCATGCCCCTCGATGACTAGTTTGAGTGACAGAAACATGAGTCTAGGGAATGTGCTGTTGCCACAAGGGGGAAAACAACGGTGCTTGTACTCGCGGGTGCAAGGATTGTTTACTTTACACAAAGTTCTTTTAATGCAGTTGTCTGTTGCTTTGAGTTTACACTATGGGTGGGACTCGCAACTTAATACCAGCGAGATGTTCTGGATAGATATCTCAAGGTGGATGATTAGTAGTAGATGCAGATGGATTTCGGTCTACTTACCTTGGCGTACCGCCCATGCTTTTGAGCCTCAACCTTTCTTGCAGCATAGTTAGCATTGGTTTGCGCACATAATTCTGTCAATTGCCCAGCTGTAATTCGTTTACCTCACATAGCTGTTTTATCGTCTTTTGGGAGAGAGACATCACTAGTGAACATCATGGGACCCCGGTCCATATTACCATCATTGATCACATCCGCTATTTACTTTCTGCTTTTACTTACTAGTTGCAATTATACCTATCACTATTATCTTTTGCGTTTGATCCTTTGTAAACGATAAGGCCGGAGGGATTGACAACCTCTCTGTACTCGTTGGGAGCAAAGTTATTTGTATCTGTGTGCAGGTCCAGTTAATTGCTAAGTATCTGGCGCCATTAGCAGTTGACACCTTCTTGTTGAACCTTGGAGTCTCAGGGGAATTCGATCCTTGGTATCTTTGCCAAGGAAAGACAACCGCTACACTGCATCTCAAACCTTCCACTTGGGGTAACCAACGAGGGGCGAGAAGCCATCAAGCAAAGTTTTCTGGCGCCGTTGCCGGGGACTCCACTCTTCAAGATAGGGGAGTTGCACGCTATCTTTTATCTTTGCTTTATAGTCTTGTTAGTTTACCTTTTAGTTTTCTTTATGTCTTTTCACTAGTTTTTCTTAATGGAAAACAACAAAAATATGAGAGAGCTTTATAAGCTCTACCTTGCTTTGGGACATGATGTGTTTGAAGAGAAAGTTAAAAAACCTATGGAACTTTATTATTTGCATAACAATCATGATGGTGGTGATGTTATTAGTATGCTTTCTTTGAATATCAATATTGCTAATGACATGGAAAGCTCTAAGCTTGGGGATGACACGTTTGATGAACATGATATTTTTAGTCCCCCAACTTTTGAAGAGAAAATTTACTTTGATAATACTTTGCCTCCTAAATATGATGATGGTTATGATAGTCTTGCTCTCACTATTCCTAATAAGAAAGATTTTGCTTATATGAAGAGTAATGACACTTTTATGCTTTTGGATCATGGAAATAATGCCTTATGTGATAGTTATATTGTTGAGTTCATCCATGATGCCACTGAAATTTATAATGAGAGAGGGAGACATGGTTCTAAATATCTTAATAATAAGAAGTTTCCTCTCTTTATGTTGAAGGTTTTGAAGCTGCACTTGTTTTGTCTTCCTATGCTTATTGCTTTGTGCTTCAATGAATTATTGTATTGCAATACTCCTATGCATAGGAAGCATGTTAGGCTTAAATGTGTTTGGTATTTGCTTCTTGATGCTCTCTTTTGTTCTTGAACTCTTATTCCTACGAGAGCATCATTAAAGTCTTAAGCCTATCTTTATGGCTATAAAGAAAGAGCTCTAGGGAGACAACCCTTGTTATCTTTGCTTTCAGTTTGTTCTTTCAGTTTTAGTGGTCTTGATGTTTGTTACTACAGTAGCATCATCATTGTATCTTTAATTTTCAGCCTTGTGCCAAGTGTAGCCTCTGATTGCAAGAAAGTTCAAAAGTTGTGACGTGCTGTCCAGGAAACAGATTCTGTCCTTGGATAGACAAATTCGTATAAAATCACCAGATCATATTTTTGGTCTGAATTTTTTCGACAGCGTGCTCTATACAATTGTCTTTCGGGCGTCTGTTCTGAGTTTTTTGATTTGAGTTGCAGAAGTGCCCCGAAAAAATCATTTACTACCTGCTGGTCTGTTTTTCACAGATTCTGTCCTGTTTTGCCTTTCCTTCATTTTGCAAACCTTGAGCTTGCTTTTTCTTTGCAAAAACCTTTTGGCAATCTTGAGAAACAGTAGACCTTCAAGAATAACCTTATTTCCAGCAAGGAACAATTATTTTATTATGGGTACTAACCTCGCTAATCAGATTATGATGAGTTATGTATGAAGGGAGTTTTCAAGTGTGCGAGGGAAGATGATAAAAAGATTCAGGAGTGTCAAACGCTCAAGCTTGGGGATGCCCCCATGCACCCCAAAGAAATATTCAAGAAGACTCAAGCGTCTAAGCTTGGGGATGCCCCCGTGCATCCCCTTCTCCATCAACAATTATCAGTTCGTCTTTCGTTCCACTATATTTTTATCACTTCATGTGTTATGTGCTATGCTTGGAGCGTCTTACTTTTAGTTTCCTTTTTAGTTTTCTTTAGCTTTGCTTGCTGTTCATAACGAGTTGGAACTCAGCTTTCTTTGTGTGGGAGAGAAACACGCTCCACTTCAACCTAGAACATAACATAGAATTTTCATGTCTATCTTTGCTGTGTGTGTTCTTGGTCTTTCAATAGCTACTATCATGTTCAGCTCTTAGTTTTCATGCTTATCTTTTTAAAGAGCTTTTGTTTAGTTGGTCGCTGGAACTCTCTTTAGTTATCATTCTTATCTTATTAAGAGAGTTGGCTTCTGTTCCATTGGTTGATATGTCTATTATAAAATGCTATGTGCATAATGATGCTTAGTAGTTCATGTTTTCTTATGGTTAGTCTCAAATAGCTGGGGGGTTCTCAATGTGTTATTGGAGTACCAACATGATTTGTTTGCCTATGATGTGGTATGGTTTAGTGATATCTTCCTTCAAGAATTTATTTTGATTGACTTGGCGTATGCTCACGCATATTTAAGATTGTAAAGAAAGTCTATCAAGCCTTGATGATCTTTAATTTCTGAGTAGCGATATAACTTCCATGCCTGATTCAATGTTGCTTTGTCGCTCTGCATGATTATGACCGTCATTGCTCTTTTAGTTGGTCGCTCCCAGTCTTTTGCTAACCTTTGCCTGTACTAAGCGGACTGACTGCTTGTGCATCCAAAATCTTTTAAACCAGTTATGCCATATGAGTCCACCATACCTTCCTATACATGGTATTTACCTGCCATTCCTAACGAAGACTTTCATGTACCATCTCGAAATTATTCAAAAAAAAAGCATTTCTCTTTTGTGCCTCTGTTTTAGTTCATGAGGAAGTAGTAGTTAATTCATGATCTTTTTAAGTTGGACAAGCTTCACCCCGGGATTGCATGGCTAATGTGCAAACCCATAATACGAGAAGGAACTGGCATAGAGTGCGCCCGGCTCATTAAAAAATTATACAACAAACAAACCCTCCTTCACGCTTTGTTCATGAGAAATCAGAAAACTTTGGCAGTGATAAACAAAGGAGATTAAGAGGATGTGATCGTCCTCATTCGGGAGCCGTTCCTCGAAACTTGTCCAGCTCAAGAAGTGATTGAGTTATCTGCTAGCATTCATTGACGAAATATGCATAATCTAAAAAAATTAATTATTACCTCTGTTTTTAAAACCAAGAGCTCTGGTACATATTTAGTTTTTGTTTCCGACCACGGGTTTTCAACCTTGCCATCAAAAGCCACAGTTCGAGAGTCTCCACCTTCTTTAAAGCACCAACTACTGAGAGCATGATTGTGATTCTGAGTGTAATGTGCATTGTCCCAAAGTAGCATTGTCTTTTGCATGATTATGATATCGTTTATTCTGAAATCATTGTATCTAGTCATCACTTAAACCTTGGAGGTGCCCCTGCATTTATGTTTTGCTTCACTAAAGGGGGCAAGCGAGGTACCACTTTATCATATTTGCACACCATGCTCATTGCAAATCTATTGAATGTTTCAGTATCATATTGTAAAACTTTTAGTTCTTTGTGTTTTTCTCATGAGGCAACTTAATTACTACAGATTCATTGTCTCAGTAAGCACTTGTCATGTGACTGTAAAAAGTTCTTATATGGTTAATAGCATGTCACCACAAAAATTATGCTTGTTATCATTTACCTACTCGAGGACGAGCAGGAATTAAGCTTGGGGATGTTGATACGTCCAAAACGTATCTATAATTTCTGCTTGCTCCATGCCTCTTTTGTGTGATATTGCTATGATATTTATACACTTCCATACACTTTTGATCATATTTGGACTAACCTATTAACTCAGTGCACCCCAGTGCCAGTTTCTGTTTTCTGCTCTTTTTGTATTTCAGTTTTTCCCATTACGTAAACTGCCAGAAAAATCCCGGAAAAATCATATAAAAAATCAGCATTCCGGAAGCTTCCTTGCGGCCAAAGTAGGGCCGGAGGGGGGCCACCAGGGCTCCAGGTGCCCTGGTGGCGCGGCCCCCCTCCTGGCCGCGCCGGGGGGGCGCCTGGGCCCCCCAGGTCTCCGCTGATGCCCCCCTTTGGCATATATTTACACCGCGTCCCGAAACCCTCGAGGACGGAACCCTTTTTCGCGATCTCATCTCTGTTCCGCCGCCGCCACGCTTCCAAGATCGGGAGCACCAGGAGAACTCTTCCCGGCACCCTGCCGGAGGGGAGAATCACCACCGGGAGCCTCTCCACCACCATGGACGCCTCCCGGATGAGTTGTGAGTAGTCTCCCTTGGACCATGGGTCCATGACCAGTAGCTATGTGATGTTCTCCTCCCCTCTTTGTTCTTCACTAATTAGACCTCGTGAGCTGCCCTACATGATCGGGGCACATATGTAATCCTTATGCTGTTGCTATGATGAGTTTGCTGGGATCCAATGGATTGTGAGATTATGTTCAGATTGTGTGTGAGTAATATATTTGATTTACCTCTTTTATATTTATGTTCTTGAGTAATTCTTGCATGTTCTCCGTTGCGGTTTATTGCTTTGGCCAAGTAGTAGGTAGCAACTCTAAGAGGGAACGTTATGCTTGATTGTGGGTTCATGCCCCTCGATGACTAGTTTGAGTGACAGAAACATGAGTCTAGGGAATGTGCTGTTGCCACAAGGGGGAAAACAACGGTGCTTGTACTCGCGGGTGCAAGGATTGTTTACTTTACGCAAAGTTCTTTTAATGCAGTTGTCTGTTGCTTTGAGTTTACACTATGGGTGGGACTCGCAACTTAATACCAGCGAGATGTTCTGGATAGATATCTCAAGGTGGATGATTAGTAGTAGATGCAGATGGATTTCGGTCTACTTACCTTGGCGTACCGCCCATGCTTTTGAGCCTCAACCTTTCTTGCAGCATAGTTAGCATTGGTTTGCGCACATAATTCTGTCAATTGCCCAGCTGTAATTCGTTTACCTCACATAGCTATTTTATCGTCTTTTGGGAGAGAGACATCACTAGTGAACATCATGGGACCCCGGTCCATATTACCATCATTGATCACATCCGCTATTTACTTTCTGCTTTTACTTACTAGTTGCAATATACCTATCACAATTATCTCTTGCATTTGATCCTTTGTAAACGACAAGGCCGGAGGGATTGACAACCTCTCTGTACTCGTTGGGAGCAAAGTTATTTGTATCTGTGTGCAGGTCCAGTTAATTGCTAAGTATTTGGTGCCATTAGCAGTTGACGCCTTCTTGTTGAACCTTGGAGTCTCAGGGGAATTCGATCCTTGGTATCTTTGCCAAGGGAAAACTACCGCTACACTGCATCTCAAACCTTCCACTTGGGGTAACCAACGAGGGGCGAGAAGCCATCAAGTGGTCCCGATTGTTGTCACTTCGGGGTTGCCGGATCGTAATACATAGTAGGTGACTATTGACTTGCAAGATAGGATCAAGAACACACATATATTCATGAAAACATAATAGGTTCACATCTGAAATCATGGCACTCGGGCCCTAGTGACAAGCATTAAGCATGGCAAAGTCATAGCAACATCAATCTTAGAACATTGTGGATACTAGGGATCAAACCCTAACAAAACTAACTCGATTACATGGTAAATCTCATCCAACCCATCACCGTCCAGCAAGCCTATGATGGGATTAGTCAAGCACGGTGGTGAGCATCATGGAATTGGTGATGGAGGATGGTTGATGATGACGATGGCGACGATCTCCCCTCTCCGGAGCCCCGAAGGGACTCCAGATCAGCCCTCTCGAGAGAGATTAGGGCTAGGCGGCGGCTCCGTATCGTAAAACGCGATAATTCTTCCTCTCTGATTTTTTTCCCTGAAAGAGAATATATGGAGTAGGGGGATACGTCGGTGGAGCAACAGGGGGCCCACGAGGAAGGGGGCGTGCCTAGGGGGAGGGGGCGCACCCCCCACCCTCGTGGACAGGGTGTGGGCCCTCTGCCTTGGTTCTTTCCGCAGATATTTTTTATATATTCCAAAATAATTCTCCGTTGAATTTTAGGTCATTCGAAGAATTTTATTTCTACACAAAAATAACACCATGGCAGTTCTGCTAAAAACAGCGTCAGTCCGGGTTAGTTCCATTCAAATCATGCAAGTTAGAGTCCAAAACAAGGGAAAAAGTGTTTGGAAAAGTAGATACGTTGGAGACGTATCAACTCCCCAAGCTTAAACCTTTGCTTGTCCTCAAGCAATTCAGTTGATAAGCTAAAAGTGATAAAGAAAAACTTTGACAAACTTTGTTTGCTCTTATTGTTGTGAATATGTAAAGCCAACATTCAAGTTTTCAGCAAAGATCATGAACTAACCACATTCACAATAACTTTCAGGTCTCATGTCTAATCATATCACTGGCATAATCAACTAGCAAGCAATAATAATAAACCTCGGATGACAACACTTTCTCAAAACAATCATAATATGATATAACAAGATGGTATCCCGCTAGCCCTTTCTGAGACCGCAAAACATAAATGTAGAGCACCTTTAAAGATCAAGGACTCACTAGACAGTGTAATTCATGATAAAAGAGATCCAGTCACAATCATACTCAATGCAAATTAGTAGCAATACATGCAAATGATAGAGGTGCTCTCCAACTGGTGCTCTTTTATAGGAGGATGGTGACTCAACATAAAAGTAATAGATAGGCCCTTCGCAGAGGGAAGCTGGGATTTGTAGAGGTGCCAGAGCTCGATTTTTTTTGAATAGAGATGAATAATATTTTGAGCGGTATACTCTCATTGTCAACATAACAACCAAGAATCTTGATATCTTCCATGCTACACACATTATAGGTGGTTCCCGAACAGAATGGTAAAGTTTATACTCCCCCAACCACCAACAAGCACACTCCACGGCTAGCCCAAAACAACGGGTACCGTCCAAACAAGCAACAACCCTGGGGGAGTTTTGTTTAATTATTATGATTTGAGCATGGGACTAGGCATCCCGGTTACCGGCCATTTTCTCATGAATGATGAGCGGAGTCCACTCATCATGAGAATAACCCACGTAGCATGGAAGATATAGACAGCCCTGGTTGATACATGAGTTGTTCAAGCATACAAAACAGAATTTCATTTGAAGGTTTAGAGTTTGGCACATACAAATTTACTTGGAACGACAGGTAGATGCCGCATATAGGAAGGTATGGTGGACTCATGTGGAATAACTTTGGGGTTTATGGAAGTGGATGCACAAGCAGTATTCCCACTTAATACAGGTGAAGGCTAGAAAGAGACTGGGAAGTGACCAGCTAGAGAGCGACCACAGTCATGAACATGCATTAAAATTAATCAACAATGAGTGCAAGCATGAGTAGGATATAAATCACCATGGACATAATTATCATGGAGGCTATGTTGATTTTGTTTCAACTACATGCGTGAACATGTGCCAAGTCAGACCACTTGAATCGTTCAAAGGAGGATACCACCCTATCATACCGCATCACAACCATTTTAATATCCATGTTGGCACGCAAGATAGACCATTATAAACTCTTAGCTAATTAAGCATGCCATGAGCATCTATGATCTCTAATTGTCATTGCAAGCATGTTTCATTCATAACAAGTTGAATCAGGAACGATGAACTATCATATTTAGAAAAACAAGAGAGGTTGAGTTCACCAGCTTTTCTCATCTCTATCAATTCATCATATATCGTCATTATTGCCTTTCACTCGCACGACCAAACGGTGTGGATAATAATAGTGCACGTGCATTGGACTAAGCTGGAATCTGCAAGCATTTAATACAAGAGAGAAGACAAAGTAATATGGCTCAAGGTTAAATCGACAATAAAGCATATGAGAGCCACTAAACATTTTCATCATGGTCTTCTCTTGACCCCCAAAGAAAGAAAAGAAACTATTTACACGGGAAAGCTCCCAACAAGCAAAAGAAGAATGAGAAATCTTTTTTGGTTTTCTTTTGATTACTTCTACTACAGGCATGGAAAGTAAACTAGCTAAAAGCTACAACTAATTTTTTTCTTAAGGTTTTTCTAACACACAAGAAAAAGACTAAGAAACGAAATGAAACTAGCATGGATAGTACAATGAAAGAGTGTGAGCACCGACAGCTAGAATAAGTGTGTGAACATGAATGTAATGTGGGTGAGAAACACATACTCCCCCAAGCTTAGGCTTTTGGCCTAAGTTGGTCTATGGCCAGTACTGGCCTGGCGGATATCCAAAGTCGTAGTTGGGGTTGTACTGAGATGCAGCGGCTACTGCCTGGCGAGCTGCATCCTGGAGACGAGCTGCTCTCATTGTCTCCTTATACGCATTTGCCTCCTCCCTGGTTATAATATATCTCCCTTTTTCCTGAAAGTCAAAGAAGGTAGGAGCAGGGAGAGCAATATGGACAGTGTGATGCCTGTCAAAGATTAATCGATACAGGAGGGATTGTTCATCCCTCTCTACAAACCGATGACTAACCATAGCATTATAATCTAGATAAGCATGTGGTAATAGTGCATCATTTTCATGTATAGGCACGCCAAGACGATTGGCTATGCAAGTGGCATAGATCCCACCAAATAAATCTCCATTTAAACCATTATGATGTAACCTACGTGCAACAATGGCTCCAAGTTATATTGTCTATCACCTAATACAACACTCTTGAGAACAGTAAGATCTGGGACGCACATATGGCAAGCCTCATCTTTACCGTTGATGCATCTACCAATAAAGAGAGCAACATAATGAATAGCAGGAAAATGAATGCTTCCTATGGTAGCTTGTGTGATCTCTCTAGATTCCCCCACAGTGATACTAGCAAGGAAGTCTTTATATTCAGATTTGCGAGGTTCACTAATATTACCCCACTGCAAGAGCTTACAAGCATCATTAAAATCTTCTAGGTCCATGGTGTAAGATTATATAGATCAAACAGGACAGTGTGAGAGTTTCGTGAAGATGTAAATTTAAACCTTCTAATAAAGGTATTAGTTAAGTAACGGTACTGAGGGCACTTATCTAGTGTGAATCCCTCGAGGTCAGCATTACGAACATATGCGTCAAAGTCCTTCTTAATGCCTGCCCGAACCATAAACTCCTCTGATGGCCATTCGCAGGGCCGCACTTGAGCTTCCCTCGGTAATTCATCGCCCGGCTCATGCATCGCGAGCCTTGGTCCTTGTTTCCTTGAGGAACCACCTTGGAAGATTTTCCTATGCATTTTTTCTGAAATTTTAGTAACTCAAAATAAAAGTGAACCAAAATCAACAAGATTGATAGCAACAACTCCTACAAGTGCCTAGAGACTATATCATGCATTAGAACTACTTGGGACCAAAGAATTTTAACAAGCAAGCTCAAAAACAAGGTCACCACAGCAGCCAAAATTTGCAATAAATAAAGCAATAGAACAAAAACTAATTGGACCAATGGAGGAGTCACATACCAAGGAACAATCTCCCCAAACATTTTTGTGAATGGAGCTTTGAGGAAGGAGGTCGAAAATGGCAGCAAGATGAGCTAGAACTCGTGCTTGAGCTGGATAGTGATTTTTTTGGAGGAAGACGGAGTGTGTGGGTGCAGGAATAAGTGGAGGGGGGCACGTGGGGCCCATGAGGCAGGGGGCGCTCCATGTGAGGGTAGGCGTGCCCTGGAACCTCGTGGTCAGGTGATGGCTCCCCCTGGTGTGTTCTCTCTGCCAAATATTCTCAAATATTCTAGAAAAAATCATATTTCATTTTTAGGGCATTTGGAGAACTTTTATTTTCGGGGTATTTTTTATTGCACGGATAAGTCTGGAAATAGACAGAAAATACTAATTTTGCTTTATTTAATCTAATTAATGGAAAGTAAAAGGAGGGTACAGAAAGTTGTCCTATCTAGATTCACCAATCTCATGCTCATCAAAAGGAATCCATTAACAAGGTTGATCAGGTCTTGTTAATAAACTCTTTCCGAATAACATGAAACCGGAGAATTTTCGAATAACACTAGGTTACATCAATGGGGATATGCATGTCCCCAACAATAAGAATATCATATGTCTTCTTGACAGTAGGAAGAGGAAATTCAAAACCTCCAATAGTAATAGTTGAGATTTTTCAAATAGAATTGATACTGTGGGCCTGAGGTTGTTTCATCGGAAAGTGTACCGTATGCTCATTACCATTGACATGAAAAGTGGCATTGCCTTTGTTGCAATCAATAACAGCCCCTGCAGTATTCAAAAAGGGTCTACCAAGGATAATAGACATATTATCGTCCTCGGGAATATCAAGGATAACAAAGTCCGTTAGAATAGTAACATTTGCAACTACAACAGGCACATCCTCACAAATACCGACAGGTATAGTAGTTGATTTATCGACCATTTGCAAAGATATTTCAGTAGGTGTCAACTTACTCAAGTCAAGTCTACGATATAAAGAGAGAGGCAAAACACTAACACCGGCTCCAAGATCACATAAAGCAGTTTTAACATAGTTTCTCTTAATGGAGCAAGGTATAGTAGGTACTCTTGGATCTCCTAGTTTCTTAGGTATTCCACCCTTAAAAGTGTAATTGGCAAGCATGGTGGAAATTTCAACTTCACTTATCTTTCTTTTATTGGTGATATTATCTTTCATATACTTGGTATAAGGATTTGTTTTAAGCATATCAGTCAAACGCATACGCAAAAAGACAGGTCTAATCATTTCAGCAAAGCGCTCAAAATCCTCATCATCCTTTTTCTTGGATGGTTTAGGAGGAAAAGGCATGGGTTTCTGAACCCATGGTTCTCTTTCCTTACCGTGCTTCCTAGCAACAAAGTCTCTTTTATCATAACGTTGATTATTTGATTGTGGGTTATCAAGATCAACAGTAGGTTCAATCTCTACATCATTATCATTGCTAGGTTGAGCATCATCATTAACATTATCACTAGGTTCATGTTCATTACCAGATTGTGTCTCAGCATCATAAACAGAAATATCATTGGGGTTCTCAAGTGTGTCAGCTACAGGTTCACTAGAAGCATGTAAAGTCCTATCATTTTTCTTTTTCTTCTTCTTAGAAGAACTAGGTGCATCTAAATTAGCTCTCTGAGAATCTTGCTCAATTCTCTTAGGGTGGTCCTCAGGATACAAAGGTTCCTGAGTCACTTTACCCCCTCTAGTTGCAACTCTAACATCAAAGTCATTACTCTTATTATTTAATTCATTGAGCAAATCATTCTGAGCCTTAAATACTTGTTCTACTTGAGTGGTAACCATAGAAGCATGTTTACTAACGAGGTTCAATTCACCTTTAACTCTAGACATATAATCACTCAAGCGTTCAAGCATATAAGCATTACGTTGCCATTTTCTACCAACATAAGCATTGAAGTTTTCTTGCTTCACAATAAAATTGTCAAACTCATCTAAGCATTGGCTAGCAGACTTATAACGAGCAATATCACCTTCATCAAATCTATAAAGAGAATTTACCGTTACTACCTGTATCGGGTTATCAAGACCATGTATTTCTTCAATAGGTGGTGAATTCTTAACATCTTCAGCTTTAATACCTTTTTCTTTCATAGATTTATGTCTACTACGCAACCTTCTTCTTGTAGACGTTGTTGGGCCTCCAAGTGCAGAGGTTTGTAGGATAGTAGAAAATTTCCCTCAAGTGGATGACCTAAGGTTTATCAATCCGCGGGAGGCGTAGGATGAAGATGGTCTCTCTCAAACAACCCTGCAACCAAATAACAAAGAGTCTCTTGTGTCCCCAACACACCCAATACAATGGTAAATTGTATAGGTGCACTAGTTCGGCGACGAGATGGTGATTCAAGTGCAATATGGATGGTAGATATAGGTTTTGGCAAACTGAAAATATAAAAACAGCAAGGTAGGAAATGGTAAAAGTGAGCATAAACGGTGTTGCAATGATGGGAAATAAGGCCTAGGGTTCATACTTTCACTAGTGCAAGTTCTCTCAACAAGGATAACATAATTGGATCATATTACTAGCCCTCAACATGCAACAAAAAGTCACTCCAAAGTCACTAATAGCGGAGAACAAATGAAGAATTTATGGTAGGGTACGAAACCACCTCAAAGTTATTCTTTCTGATCGATCTATTCAAGAGTCCGTAGTAACGTTCAATCTATCATAGAGTTCGTACTAGAATAATGCCTTAAGACAAAAATCAATCAAAACCTTAATGTCATCTAGATACTCCATTGTCACCTCAAGAATCCGTGGGCATGATTATACTATATGCATCACACAATCTCAGAATCATCTATTCAACCAACACAAAGAACTTCAAAGAGTGCCCCAAAGTTTCTACCGGAAAGTCAAGACAAAAACGTGTGCCAACCCCTATGCATAGATTCCCAAGGTCATGGAACCCGCAAGTTGATCACCAAAACATACATCAAGTAGATCACATGATATCCCATTGTCACCATAGATAAACACGTGCAAGACATACATCAAGTGTTCTCAAATCCTTAAAGACTCAATCCAATAAGATAACTTCAAAGGGAAAACTCAATCCATTACAAGAGAGTAGAGGGGGAGAAGCATCATAAGATCCAACTAGAATAGCAAAGCTCGTGATGCATCAAGATCGTGCCATCTCAAGAACACGAGAGAGAGAGAGAGATCAAACACATAGCTACTAGTACATACCCTCAGCCCCGAGGGTGGACTACTCCCTCCTCGTCATGGAGAGCGTCGGGATGATGAAGATGGCCACCGGAGAGGGATTCCCCCTCCGGCAGGCTGCCGGAACAGGGTCTAGATTGGTTTTTGGTGGCACTAGAGGCTTTCAGAGGCGGAACTCCCGATCCAGGTTAATTTCCGAAGGTTTCAGTATATATAGGAGGTGTTGGAGTCGGGGCCAAGCAAAGGGGGGCCACGGGCTGTCCACGAGGCAGGGGGCGCGCCCTAGGGGGGGCATGCCCCCCACCCTCGTGGGCAGCCCATGGGTCCTATCGTCCCCCTCCGGCACTCTGTGGGCTTCTTCTGGTCCAAAAATGATCTCCGTTGATTTTCAGGTCAATTGGGCTCCTTTTGATATTCCGTTTCTACGAAATCCTAAAATAGGAGAAAAACATAAACTGGCACTGGGCTCTAGGTTAATAGGTTAGTCCCAAAAATCATATAAAAGTGTATACACTACACCACAACACTGATGTAATGACAGAAAAACTGCCGGGAGAAGGCTCTTTAAAGGGCAGATAAACTGTCGGGATAGTAGTTCTCCCGGCAGATAGAACCGCCACGAGAACGGCTGCCAGGGATTATATGTCCCGGCAGATAAACTTCTCCCGGCAGTTTTTCTGCCCTGGCCCATGTATCTGTCAGCAGTTTTATTGCCAGCACAAACAAGTTTGCCCGGCAGATAATACGCCACCATGTTATGTTTGACCAACAATCTAGGCCCACCATGTTATGTTTGACCAACAATCTAGGCTGTTCTGGGCAATATATCCCCAATTTAGTATCCAATCACAATATGCCTAGGCATCATACATCATCTCACTCAAGATTGAATTGCAGACCGCAAACACATTCAGACTAAAAATTCAAGATTTCAACATCCATAGATGTGTTCAGTAGCAACCAGCCACATCGGTAAACATAATTTACATGAGACAATAAGATGTTGTGTCTTCAAACTAAGCTACACTAATGGATTGAGTTTGACTTATGGCTACAACTATTTCTAGGAAACAATGGGATGTTCACCCATTTGTATATTTCTGCTCAACCGTTTGTCGAATGGCATTGCCATATTTATGAGATGTTCTGAATACCAGACTCGCCGCCATCATGTGAAACTTTATTATTCAAAGAGGGCCGCATGTCTCTAGTAGAAGAATCACCAAACTTGCAATGCTTGAAAGATCACAGACTAGCCTCACCACACTTAATTGTGTTGTCACTATGAACAAAAGAATCACCATGTACAAATCCTAGTTGACTAGCACAACTACATGTTGACCAGAAGATCTTCCAGTGTGATGCCAACCTGAACAAATAAGATGGTAAAAATTAAGAAAGAACATATAGAAGCTGCTGGATGTAACGAGATACTCATTTAAAGAAAAACTCTGGTTTAATGTAGCTGCTAAAAGCATTGAATCTCTACAACATGGATTAATAGCAATGAATCTTTGCAATAATTGATTTTAGAGAACTAAACCGAATCACAAGTCAATGAATGTATTTTATTTTAAAAAATCTTAACATGAAAGGAAAACAACATGTGTTCAGAGATGAGAACCATGTTACAAAAAAGAATTCTGCTGACTTGCGTCAAAGCTCAATATACATGATCCTGATTCTAGTTTCCAGCTGTTTGTATAAAATTTGTGCCACAAGTAGATCGAGTTTTACAACACTGATATATATTTTTGTTTCTTACCCGAATCAAAAGTAGGTATTTTTTACATAGCTTAAAATACTGGTTAGTTTGATCACTTAACAATACAATGAAGTGTCTCCCTTGTAAAATTATCAAAACAAATAAATTGGACCCATGAGCATAAAATATAGTAATGAAAGATCATTTGGTGTACTTTTAATGCTCAAATTTAATAACTGCGTGATTATGTGAGAACAAAAAATTGAAAACTATCATATATGAATCTTGTTTTTAAATTTACAATAGCGTGGATAGCAACCAGAAGCTTCAGAATATCTTACCATTCCATAATCCATTATTATCATCAACACATAATCAGAAGGGGTCGCACCATACTTTAGATGTGCAAAATTGTTTCCATGAAACTTACTAAAATTCTATGTATCTAAGAAACTAAACCATAGATGGTACTCATGTACATACGTGAGATTTAACAACAAACCAAAATAGGACTTCTATTCCAGTTCAATAGACCATGAAAGCATACAACAAATAAGATGCAATGTACAGCAGTAGCAATTTATGTGCACAGATGAGGACATATTCCTAAAATATACTGATTATGGGCTCTGTTATTAGGGAAAGACATTAGGAGATAATATATTAGCGCGTGAATGAGTATAACTTTCATGTGAGGTTACACACAGACTTGCAAGGTAGCAACGAGCGCCCGTCTTGTTCGGTCCAGAGCTAATGTAGCTATTACGCATGTCACATTTTGCTTCAGAAAATAAGCATTATTATTTGTTATTCTCTCATCTTCTTACTTTGGACAAAATATTATTCCCTTTTTATCATAAGCGATCAGTACAATTGCAGCAGTTCATAGCTGCACTAGACATGTCATACAAAATCGTGACAAATGTAAAAGAAAGGAAAGTGAGATTACTTACTGTTTCTTTTACATCTACACAGAACAGAAGACCACAACTCTAGAATAAATCAACCTGTTCAGAAGTTACATATCGCAAATACTCCCAAGTATCCGCCATCCACCTACAAAACCATTAAGAATAGTTTTCTGAAATTATGAAAAGAAGGTATGAAGTTTTGTAGCATTCTAACGACTTCATCCTTGTGATAAAATTACAAGCTTGAGACAAAATATGTTGAACTACAGAGAAAACAGACTCAGCAATAAAGATTTTCTAAGTAGAAACCAACAACATCTGCAAACTAACAAAATTGTAACGTCAAACCAGGAAAGGTTAATAAAAATGCAGGATAAAGCACTACAGTCCAGTCCACAACCGAGCATAAATTTTTTGACAGAAAAAGTAACCTTTGTTAATCCAAAATTGTCACACCTCTTAGAAGTTTAGGCAAAACTAAAGATGGGGGTTCTTCTAGCCACCTATTCAGAGAGGAGCTGGTACCTGTAACTGATATAGACGTAAAAATAATTTGTTTAACATGCACTGAATTAATCAAGTGAGCATGAGCAGAATTAAACTATTGAGGAACTAGCATGTATGTGCAAGGACATGATGGCCCCAATATACATCCCATTATTCTAGACACAAATCGTTCAAAGACAAAGGGGGGAAATGATCCAAATATTCATTATATGTCTTCAGTCCCTGTAAACAGAAAATATACAAGTGCAATTCCTATTGTGATAATTAGCTCACCTCCTCCGAGCAACCACAAAAATCAACTGCAACTCAGAAAGACATATCCTCCAGGAAGAGGGTCACTGGAAAGAGGAGAAATGGTCCGCAATGGGAAAGACTTCCTCCAGGAAGAGGGCCACGGGAGAGAGGTTCACAGCCTTGGGAAGGAAAAGCTCACCTGCATGTGATTTCCACCTTGACGGATCTGAGCAACATGTTGTGCCAGCGTAGTGACGGATCTGCACTCACCGTCGGGACTCGGGGTGGAGGAAGTCCGCCCGTGCTCGTCGGATGGAGGTCCGCGGGGATGTAGAGCGTGGCGACATGGTGGCGGCGTGGCAGCCCGGAGACAGTAGAGGAGCCAAGAAGCACTGCTTCGTCTTGTGCTTGCCGTCGGCGAGCTTGCAGCATGATGGACGGGCCTCGGTGATGTCGTGGGATCTGGTCATGGGGAGGGAGGCAAGCATTGACCTAGATGCACCGACGGTGTTGACCAATCCGGATCTCGATGCCGAAGGGAGGAAGGTGATGTCGACCTCGCACACCAAATGCGTGTGGAGTGAGGTGTCGCCCTCGATGCAACGACGCGGTGGAGGTTGCACAGGTCGGTAGTGGTGGGTGCTTCGAGGGCGGAGGGTGTCGGCGGCGGCGGTGTTTGTCGGGGAGGAGGGCTGGGCTGGGGAGGAGGGTTCAATTTGGGGAAGAACTGGTTGGGGGCGGCGGCTATAAATTTTCCTGTGAAAATGTTCAGTCCCTCGCGCCAGCGCGTTTGGGCCCAATTACTTCAGTCTCGCGCCACGGGGTGGGGTTAGTCTTCGGGTGGGCCATGCTCGAATTCTGCCGGCAGTTTATCTGCCACTCTGTACATCCACCGGCAGTTAAATCATCCCCGACAGATGATTTGCCTTTAATCCCGTTTTTCTCCCGGCAATTAATTGCCGCTAATTAAGTGTTGTGGTGTAGTGATAATAAATCCCATAAAACATCCTAGAAGGATAATATAATAGCATGGAACAATCAAAAATTAAAGATACGTTGGAGACGTATCAAGCATCCCCATGCTTAATTCCTGCTCGTCCTCGAGTAGGTAAATGATAAAAACAGAATTTTTGATGTGGAATGCTAACCAACATAATTTTCAATGTAATTCTCTTTATTGTGGCATGAATGTTCAGATCTGAAAGATTCAAGACAAAAGTCTATATTGACATAAGCAATAATAATACTTCAAGCATACTAACAAAGCAATCATGTCTTCTCAAAATACTATGGCTAAAGAAAGTTATCCCTACAAAATCATATAGTCTGGCTATGCTCCCTCTTCATCACACAAAATATTCATATCATGCACAACCCCGGTTTCAGCCAAGCATTTGTTTTCATAATCTATTCTTTCAAACCTTTCAACTTTCACGCAATACATGAGCGTGAGCCATGGACATAGCACTACGTGGAATAGAGAGCTGGTTGTGGAGAAGACAAAAGGGAGGGAGATAGTCTCACATCGACTAGGCGTATCAATGGGCTATGGAGATGCCCATCAATAGATATCAATGTGAGTGAGTAGGGATTGCCATGCAATGGATGCACTAGAGCTAAAAATGTATGAAAGCTCAACAAAAGAAACTAGTGGGTGTGCATCCAACTTGCTTGCTCATGAAGACCTAGGGCATTTGAGGAAGCCCATCGTTGGAATATACAAGCCAAGTTCTATAAGGAAAATTCCCATTAGTATATGAAAGTGACTAAACATGAGACTCTCTATCATGAAGAACATGGTGCTACTTTGAGGCACAAGTGTGAAAAAAGATAGTAGCAATTGTCCCTTTTTTTGGGGCCAAAACATACATCAAGTGTTCTCAAATCCATAAAGACACAATCCGATAAGATAACTTCAAAGGGAAAACTCAATCCATTACAAGAGAGTAGAGGGGGAGAAGCATTATAAGATCCAACTAGAATAGCAAAGCTCGCGATACATCAAGATCGTGCCATCTCAAGAACACGAGAAAGAGAGATCAAACACATAGCTACTGGTACATACCCTCAGCCCCGAGGGTGGACTACTCCCTTCTCATCATGGAGAGCGCCGGGATGATGAAGATGGCCACCGGAGAGGGATTCCCCCTCCGACAGGGTGATGGAACAGGGTCTAGATTGGTTTTTGGTGGCACCAGAGGCTTTCGGCGGCGGAACTCCCAATCTAGGTTAATTTCCGGAGGTTTCAGTATATATAGGAGGTGTTGGAGTCGGGGCCAAGCAAAGGGGGGCCACGGGATGTCCACGAGGCAGGGGGCGCGCCATGGGGGGTGCGCCCCCACCCTCGTGGGCTGCCCGTGGGTCCTCTCGTCCCCCTCCGGCACTCCGTGGGCTTCTTCTGGTCCAAAAACGATCTCCGTTGATTTTCAGGTCAATTGGGCTCCGTTTGATATTTCGTTTCTGCGAAATCCTAAAACAGGAGAAAAACAGAAACTGGCACTGGGCTCTGGGTTAATAGGTTAGTCCCAAAAATCATATAAAAGTGTATAATAAAGCCCATAAAACATCCTAGAAGGATAATATAATAGCATGGAACAATAAAAAATTATAGATACGTTGGAGACGTATTAAGGACTGAGAAATAGAACACCCCTTTTTTCGGAGTTGGCTTAGGGGCTGGTTCAGGAAGTGTCCAATTATTTTCATTGGTCAACATATTATTCAATAGTAGTTCATCTTGATCAACTGTTCTTTCCCTGAAAACACAACCAGCACAACTATCCAGGTGGTCTCTGGAAGCATCGGTTAGTCCATTATAAAAGACATCAAGTATTTCATTCCTCTAAAGGATCATGCAAAGAATTAAGTAACTGGAGAAGCCTCCCCCAAGCTTGTGGGATACTCTGTTCTTCAATTTGCACAAAATTATATATTTCTCGTAAGGCAGTTTGTTTCTTATGAGCGGGAAAACATTTAGCAGAGAAGTAATAAATCATATCCTGGGGACTACGCACACAACCAGGATCAAGGGAATTAAACCATGTCTTAGCATCACCCTTTAACGAGAACGGAAATAACTTAAGGATATAGTAATAACGAATCTTTTCCTCGTTGGTAAACAGGGTGGCTATATCATTGAACTTAGTAAGATGTGCCACAACAGTTTTAGATTCACAGCCATGGAAAGGATCAGATTCAACCAAAGTAATTAACTCAGGATCAACAGAGAAATCATAATCCTTATCAGTAACAAAGAGAGGTGAAGTAGCAAAAGCATGGTCATACTTCATTCTAGCATTCAAAGACTTTTCTTTCAGCTTAGCTAATAATTTCTTAAGATCATATCTATCGTTGCAACCAAGAAAGTCTCTAGCAGTTTCTTCATCCATAACATAACCCTCAGGAATAACAGGCAATTCATATCTAGGGGGAGAATCTTCATTATCACTTTCATCAATATTATCAGTTTCAATATTTGCATTTTCCCTAACCTTAGCAATTTGTTCATCTAGAAATTCACCTAGTGGCATAGCATCAAGCATAGAAGTAGTTTCATCGTACATAGCAGAAGTAGCATCATCAAGAACATACGACATGTCATATTCAATAGCAGGAGTAGGTGTCGCAAATTTACTCATAACAGAGGGTGAATCAAGTGTAGAGCTAAATGGCAGTTCCTTACCTCCCCTCGTAGTTGAGGGAAAGATCTAGGTTTTTGAGTCCTTCAAATTCTTCATAGTGATCAACAGATATAAATCCCAAGTGACTTAAAGAATATAGCTATGCTCCACGGCAATGGCACCAGAAAATAGTCTTGATAACCCACAAGTGTAGGGGATCGCAACAGTTTTCGAGGGTAAAGTATTCAACCCAAATTTATTGATTCGACAAAAGGGGAGCCAAAGAATACTCTTAAGTATTTGCAGCTGAGTTGTCAATTCAACCACACCTGGAAACTTAGTATCTGCAACAACGTAATTTAGTAGCAAGTTAATATGGAAGTAACAGTAACGGTAGCAAAAGTAGCGATAGTGTTTTTGTAGTGATTGTAACAGTAGCAGCGGAAAAGTAAATAAGCAACAAGCAATATGTGAAAAGCTCGTAGGCATTGGATCGGTGATGGAGAATTATGTGGGATGCGATTCCTTATGTAATAGTTATAACCTAGGGTGACACAGAACTAGCTCCAGTTCATCAATGTAATGTAGGCATGTATTCTGAATATAGTCATACGTGCTTATGGAAAAGAACTTGCATGACATCTTTTGTCCTACCCTCCCGTGGCAGCGGGGTCCTAGTGAAAACTAAGGGATATTAAGGCCTCCTTTTAATAGAGTACCGGAACAAAGCATTAACACATAGTGAACTCCTCCAACTACGGTCATCACCGGGAGTGGTCCTGATTGTTGTCACTTCGGGGTTGCCGGATCATAACACTTAGTAGGTGACTATTGACTTGCAAGATAGGATCAAGAACACCCATATATTCATGAAAACATAATAGGTTCAGATCTCAAATCATGGCACTCGGGCCCTAGTGACAAGCATTAAGCATGGCAAAGTCATAGCAACATCAATCTTAGAACATAGTGATTACTAGGGATCAAACCCTAACAAAACTAACTCGATTACATGGTAAATCTCATCCAATCCATCACCGTCCAGCAAGCCTACGATGGGATTACTCACGCACAGCGGTGAGCATCATGGAATTTGTGATGGAGGAAGGTCGATGATGACGATGGCGATGATCTCCCCTCTCCGGAGCCCCGAACGGACTCCAGATCAGCCCTCCCGAGAGAGATTAGGGCTTGGCAGCGGCTCCATATCGTAAAACGCGATAATTCTTCCTCTTTGATTTTTTCTCCCCGAAAAAGAATATATGGAGTCGGTGGAGCAATGCTACCTCTTGAGCTTGCGTTGTATTCCCTCGAAGAGGAAAGGGAGATGCAACACAGTAGCGTAAGTATTTCCCTCAATTTTGAGAACCAAGGTATCAATCCTGTAGGAGACCACGCGCCAGTCCCTCGCACCTGCACAAACAAATAAGAACTTCGCAGCCAACGCGATAAGGGGTTGTCAATCCCTTTACGGTCACTTACGATAGTGTGATCTGATAGAGATGATAAGATAATATTTTTGGTATTTTTGGTATAGAAACAGAAAGTAAAGAAAGCAAATAAACAACAGCGGCAGAAATTAACGGGAAAGTAATATGAAAATAAACAACAAAGATATAAATTGACGGGAAAGTAATAGGATAAACAACTGAGATATAAATTGACGGGAAAGTAATAGGATAAAGATAGACCCGAGGGCCATAGTTTCTCTAGTGGCTTCTCTCATGATAGCGGTATTCTACGGCGGGTAAACAAATTACTGTCGAGCAATTGATAGAAAAGGGAATAATTATGAGACTATCTAGGCATGATCATTGTATATAGGCATCACGTCCGAGACAAGTAGACCGTCTCCTGCCTGCATCTACTACTATTACTCCACACATCGACCACTATCCAGCATGCATCTAGTGTATTGAGTTCATACGAACAGAGTAACGCCTTAAGCAAGATGACATGATGTAGAGGGATAAACTCGAGAAATATGATAAAAAACCCATCTTTTTATCCTCGATGGCAACAATACAATACGTGCCTTGCTGCGCCTACTGTCACTGGGAAAGGACACCGCAAGATTGAACCCAAAGCCAAGCACTTCACCCATTGCAAGAACTATAGATCTAGTAGGCCAAACGAAACCAATAATTCGAAGAGACTTGCAAGGATATTATGAGCACACATAAAAAGTTCAGAGAAGAACCAAATATCTTTCATAGATAACCTTGATCATAAACTCACAATTCATCGGATCTCGACAAACACACCGCAAAAAGAGATTACATCAAATATATCTCCTCGAAGACCGAGGAGAACTTTGTATTGAGATCCAGAGAGAGAGAAGAAGCCATCTAGATAGTAGCTATGGACCCGAAGGTCTGTGGTAAACTACTCACAACTCATGGTGAGGGCGATGATGATGATGATGAAGGACTCCGTGATGTATCCCCCTCCCGGAACAGGCTCCAAGATGGGATCTCCACGAGAACAGCAGCTACGGCGGTGGTATTAGGGTTTTCTCTCTGTGTATGGAGTTTCTGGGGTACGTAGGTATATATAGGAAGAAGAGGGGCACCGGGGGGCATAGGGGCTGCCTTCGAGGCAGGGGGGCACGCCCTGGGAAGGGGGGTGCACCCCCCACCCTCGAGGGTGGGCCCTCTATCCTCTGGCTTGGCCCCGAAGTCTTTCGTGCGTGATTTCCTCCAAAAATATCTCGTGCGAAGGTTTCATTTCGTTTGGACTCCGTTTGATATTCCTTTTCTGCAAAACCCTGAAATAGGCAAAAATTGCAATCTGGACTGGGCCTTTGGGTTAGTAGGTTAGTCCCAAAAATGATGTAAAAGTGAATGATAAAGCCCATTAAACATCCAAGACTTCATAAATAATAGCATGGAACAGTAAAAAATTATAGATACATTGGAGACGTATCAAGCATCCCCAAGCTTAATTCCTGCTCGTCCTTGAGTAGGTAAATGATAAAGAAAGAATTTTTGATGTGGAATGCTAACCAATATAGTTTTTCAATGTAATTCTCTTAATTGTGGCATGAATGTTCAGATCTGAAAGATTCAAGATAAAAGTCTATATTGACATAAGAAATAACAATACTTCAAGCAATACTAACAAAGCAATCATGTCTTCTCAAAATACTATGGCTAAAGAAAGTTATCCCTACAAAATCATATAGTGTTGGCTATGCTCCCTCATTATCACATAAAATATTCATATCATGCACAACCCCGATTTCAGCCAAGCATTTGTTTTCATGCTCTATCTTTTCAAACCTTTCAACTTTCACGCAATACATGAGCGTGAGCCATGGATATAGCACTATGGGTAGAATAGAGGTGGTTGTGGAGAAGACAAAAAGAGGGAGATAGTCTCACATTGACTAGGCGTATCAACGGGCTATGGAGATGCCCATCAATAGATATCAATGTGAGTGAGTAGTGATTGCAATGCAACGGATGCACTAGAGCTAAATATGGATGAAAGCTCAACAAAAGAAACTAGTGGGTGTGCATCCAACTTGCTTGCTCACGAAGACCTAGGGCATTTGAGGAAACCCATCGTTGGAATATACAAGCCAAGTTCTATAACGAGAATTCCCACTAGTATATGAAAGTGACTAAGCATGAGACTCTCTTACAATGAAGAACATGGTGCTGCGTTGAATCACAAGTGTGGAAAAAGATAGTAGCAATTGTCCCTTTTTTCTTTTTCTTTTTTCTTCCTTTTTTTCTTTTTTTTGGGCCTTTCTTTTTTTTTCTCTGGCCTTTTTTTTCTTTTTTCCTTTTTTTTTGCGGAGGGGCCTTATAGATTCAGCCTTTCCTCCCATGGGACAATGCTCTAAAAATGATGATCATCACACTTTCATTACAACACAAGATTACAACTCGATACTACAACAACAAAGTATGACTCTATATGAATGCCTCCGGCTATGTACCGGTATGTGCAATGAAACAAGAGTGACATATATAAAAATTATGCATGGTGGCCTTGCCACAAATACGATGTCAACTACATTATCATGCAATGGTAATATGACAATATGATGCGTGTCATATAAACAGAACGGTGGAAAGTTGCATGGCAATATATCTCGGAATGGCTATGGAAATGCCATGATAGGTAGGTATCGTGGCTGTTTTGAGGAACAATATGGTGGCTGTTTTGAGGAAGGATATATACTGGGTTTATGGCACTGGCGAAAGTTGTGTGGTACAAGAGAGGCTAGCAATGGTGGAAGGGTGAAAGTGCGTATAATCCATGGACTCAACATTAGTCATCAGAACTCATATACTTATTGCAAAAATCTACGAGTCATCAAAACAAAGCAATCAACGCATGCCCCTAGGGGGGAGGTTGGTAGGAGTTAACCATCGCGCGCCCCCGACCTCCACACAAAGGTTGACACTCTACAAATACCTCATGCTTTAACTTAGTCACATAACGGTTCACCATACGTGCATGCTACGGGAATCACCAACCTTAACACAAATATTTGTCAATTTCATAATTACTCCACTAGCATGACTCTGATATCACTATCCTCATGTCTCAAAAAAATTATCAAGCATCCAACATCTGTTTCTATTCAATGCACTTGATGTGATTTTTTTACTACATTGACATTGTATGTTTATCATGTGAAGACTAGTTTCTTTAGCCCAAACACTTTACGATGCTGTTTTAATAGACTCTCAAATAGATATAAGTGAAGCATGAGAGTTCAACAATTTCTACAAAATATTACCACCACCATGCTCTAAAAGATATAAGTGAAGCACTAGAGCAAAAACTATTCAACTCAAAAGATACAAGTGAAGCACATAGAGTGTTCTAATAATTTCTAGGCCATATTTAACTCTCTCAGATTGGTGTGTCCAGCAAGGATGATTGTGGAAAACTAACAAGCAAATACTCAAATTATACAAGACTCTCCAAGCAAAACACATAGCATGTTGCGAATAAAAATATAACTCCAAGTATAGTTACCGATGGATGAAGACGAAAGAGGGGATGCCTTCCCGGGGCATCCCCAAGCTTAGGCTTTTGATTATCTTGAATTTACTTGGGGTGCCATGGGCATCCCCAAGCTTGGGCCTTTGCTACTCCTTGTTCCATAGTCCATCAAAGCAATACTCAAAACTTGAAAACTTCACAACACAAAACTTAGACAAAAATTCTCGTGAGCTCCGTTAGTAAGAGAAAGCAAACCACCACTCAAGGGTACAACAAGGAATTCATTCATTGTTTATATTGGTGTTAAAACTACTGTACTCCAAGTTCTCTATGGTTCATATCGTCCAATATTACTCATAGATGCATTGGAATAAGCAAACAACACATGAAAAACAGAATCAGTCAAAAACAGAACAGTCCGTAGTAATCTGATGTGTTCTCCTACTCATGGAACTCCAAAAAATTCAAACTAAATTGGTAAATTTGCGCAATTTGTCTACCAATGCAGAAAAAAGAATCAACTAAAAAGCATGCTCTAGTAAAATCTGAAGTCTACTTTAGCGAGCGCTAACGATTCTGTTTTTCACAGCAAGATCAAATAAACTTCACACAAGTCTTACCAAAGGTTCTACTTGGCACAAACACTAAATAAAACATGAAAACACATCTAATCAGAGGCTAGATGCAATATTTATTCCCTAACAGCAACAAAAGCAAAAAAAATAAAATTGGGTTGCCTCCCAACAAGCGCTACCGTTTTACGCCCCTAACTAGGCACGATACAAGATAGATCTAGGTATTGCCATCTTTGGAAGGCAATCCATAAGTGGCTCTCATGATAGATTCATATGGTAATTTGATTTTCTTTCTAGGAAAGTGTTCCATGCCTTTCCTTGATGGAAATTGGAATCTAATATTTCCTTCCTTCATATCAATAATTGCACCAATCGTTCTAAGGAAAGGTCTACCAAGAATAATAGGACATGAAGGATTGCAATCTATATCAAGAACAATGAAACATATGGGCACATAATTCCTATTGGCAACAATAAGAACATCATTAATTCTTCCCATAGGTTTCTTAATAGTGGAATCCGCAAGATGCAAATTTAAAGAACAATCATCAAACTCATGGAACCCTAGCAAATCACACAAAGTTTTTGGGATAGTGGAAACACTAGCACCCAAATACCACAAAGCATAGCATTCATGATCTTTTATTTTTATTTTGATAGTAGGTTCCCATTCATCATAAAGCTTTCTAGGTATAGAAACTTCCAACTCAAGTTTTCTTCATAAGATTGCATCAAAGCATCAACTATATGTTTCATGAAAGCAATATTTTGGCTATAAGCATGCGGAGAATTTAGCATGGATTGCATCAAGGAAATACAATCGATCAAAGAGCAATTATCATAATTGAATCCCTTGAAATCAAAAGTAGTGGGTTCATCACTATGCAAAGTTTTAATCTCTTCAATCCCACTTTTAGCAATTTTAGCATCAAGATCTAAAAACTCCGAATTATTGGGACACCTTAAAGCAGAATCATCTCCAATCCTATTCTCATCAAGATTAATACTAGAAAACAAGGATCTAATAGGAGACACATTAATAACTTTCATATCTTCATCTTTATTTTCACGATAACCCAAAGAGCACGATTTAATATAATCTTCTCTTTTAGCATGCATTCTGGCTGTTCTTTCTTTGCATTCATTAATGGAAATTCTCATGTCTTTGAGAGACTCGTTGATATAATGCTTAGGTGGGATAGATCTAAGTTTCAAAGAATCAACATCAAGAGTAATTCTATCCACACTTCTAGCCAATTCATCAACTTTAAGCAATTTCTCTTCAAGCATAGCATTGAAATTCCTTTGCGAGTTCATAAACTCCTTAGCACTAGTTTCAAATTCAGAAGGCATCTTTCCATAAGAGTTGTTGTAGGAATTACCCAAAATTATTAGGGGAATTACTAGGAAAAGGCCTAGGATTAAAATTACCTCTATAAGCATTGTTACCAAAATTATTCCCACCAACAAAATTCACATCCAAAGATTCATTGTTATTCTCAATCAAAGTGGATAAAGGCATATCATTAGGATCAGAAGAAGCACTCTTAGCAGTAAACAATATCATAAGTTCATCCATCTTCCCACTCAAAACACTAATTTCTTCGATAGCATGCACTTTTTTACTAGTAGATCTTTCGGTGTGCCATTGAGAATAATTAACCATAATATTATCTAGGAGTTTGGTAGCTTCTCCTAAGGTAGTTTCCATGAAAGTGCCTCCGGCGGCCGAATCTAAAAGATTTCTAGAATGAAAATTCATGCCAGCATAAAAGTTATGGATAATCATCCACAGATTCAAACCATGTGTAGGGCAATTACGTATCATTAGTTTCATTCTCTCCCAAGCTTGTGCAACATGCTCATGATCTAGTTTCTTAAAATTCATAATATCGTTTCTAAGAGAGATGATCTTAGCAGGAGGGAAATATTTAGAGATAAAAGCATCTTTGCACTTATTCCACGAATCAATACTATTTCTAGGCAAAGAGGAAAACCAAGTTTTAGCACGATCTCTAAGTGAAAACAGAAATAACTTCAATTTAACAATATCGTTATCCGTATCCCTTTTCTTTTGCATATCACACAAATCAACAAAGTTGTTTAGATGGGTAGCGGCATCTTCACTAGGAAGGCCGGAGAATTAATCTTTCATGACCAGATTCAATAAAGCAGCATTGATCTCACAAGATTCAGCATCGATAATAGGAGCAATCGGAGTGCTAATAAAATCATTGTTGTTGGTATTGGATAAGTCACACAATTTGGTATTGTTCTGAGCCATAGTGACAAGCAAGCAATCCAACACACACAAGCAAACAAGAAGCAAGCGAACGAAAAACACACGGCGGAAGAAGGGCGAATAAAACGGCAAAGGTGAAGTGGGGGAGAGGAAAACAAGAGGCAAATAAATGTAATGCGAAGGATAAGGGTTTGTGATAGGTACTTGCTATATGACTTTTGCGTAAGCCTCCCCGGCAACGGCGCCAGAAATTACTCTTGCTACCTCTTGAGCTTGCGTTGTATTCCCTCGAAGAGGAAAGGGAGATGCAGCACAGTAGCGTAACTATTTCCCTCAGTTTTGAGAACCAAGGTATCAATCCAGTAGGGGACCACGCGCCAGTCCCTCGCACCTGCACAAACAAATAAGAACTTCGCAGCCAACGCGATAAGGGATTGTCAATCCCTTTACGGTCACTTACGATAGTGAGATCTGATAGAGATGATAATTATATTTTTGGTATTTTTAGTTTAATAAAACAGAAAATAAACAACGGAGATATAAATTGACGGAAAAGTAATAGGATAAAGATAAACCCGGGGGCCATAGTTTTCTCTAGTGGCCTCTCTCATGATAGCGGTATTCTACGGCGGCTAAACAAATTACTGTCGAGCAATTGATAGAAAAGCGAATAATTATGAGATTATCTAGGCATGATCATTGTATATAGTCATCACGTCCGATACAAGTAGACCGAATCCTCCCTGCATCTACTACTATTACTCCACACATCGACCGCTATCCAGCATGCATCTAGTGTATTGAGTTCATACGAACAGAGTAACGCCTTAAGCAAGATGACATGATGTAGAGGGATAAACTCAAGCAATAAGATAAAAACCCCATCTTTTTATCCTCGATGGCAACAATACAATACGTGCCTTGCTGCCCCTACTGTCACTGGGAAAGGACACCACAAGATTGAACCCAAAGCCAAGCACTTCTCCCATTGCAAGAACTATAGATCTAGTAGGCCAAACCAAACCATTAATTCGAAGAGACTTGCAAGGATATTATGAGCACACATAAAAAGTTCAGAGAAGAACCAAATATCTTTCATAGATAACCTTGATCATAAACTCACAATTCATTGGATCTCGACAAACACACCGCAAAAGGAGATTACATCGAATAGATCTCCTCGAAGACCGAGGAGAACTTTGTATTGAGATCCAGAGAGAGAGAAGAAGCCATCTAGATACTAGCTATGGACCCGAAGGTCTGTGGTAAACTACTCACAACTCATGGTGCGGGCGATGATGATGATGATGAAGGCCTCCGTGATGGATCCCCCTCCCGGAACAGGCTCGAAGATGGGATCTCCACGGGAACAGCAGCTACGGCGGTGGAATTAGGGTTTTCTCTCTGCGTATGGAGTTTCTGGGGTATGTAGGTATATATAGGAAGAAGAGGGGCACCGGGGGCCACAGGGGGTGCCCTCGAGGCAGGGGAGCGCCCTGGGAAGGGGGGCGCGCCTCCCACCCTCGAGGGTGGGCCCTCTGTCCTCTGTCTTTGCCCCGAAGTATTTCATGCGTGATTTCCTCCAAAAATATCTCCTGCGAAGGTTTCATTCCGTTTGGACTCCGTTTGATATACCTTTTCTGCAAAACGCTGAAATAGGCAAAAAACAGCAATCTGGACTGGGCCTTTGGGTTAGTAGGTTAGTCCCAAAAATGATATAAAAGTGAATGATAAAGCCCATTAAACATAGAAGACTTCATAAATAATAGCACGGAACAATCAAAAATTATAGATACGTTGGAGACGTATCAAGCAATAGGGGGCCAACGAGGCAGGGGGCGCACCCAGGGGGAGGGGGCGCGCCCCCACCCTCGTGGACAGGGTGTGGCCCCCCTGGCTTGGTTCTTTCCTCAGATATTTTTTATATATTCCAAAATAATTCTTCGTTGAATTTCAGGTCATTCCGAGAACTTTTATTTCAGCACAAAAATAACACCATGGCAGTTTTGCTGAAAACAGCGTCAGTCCGGGCTGTTTCCATTCAAATCATGCAAGTTAGAGTCCAAAACAAGGGAAAAAGTGTTTGGAAAAGTTGATACGTTGGAGACGTATCAGCGCCCTTCAAGCTCGATCAGGCGTCTATTGCCGAATTCAGTGCTATAGATATATTCCAGCACTCACCCTTTGGCGACATGTTAAAGTCGTTAAAATCGCTCTCCTTAGATGGGACACACAACCGCATTATATCCGGTTCGAACTGGAGGCTGATGGAGAATTATGCGCCCCACCCAGCACCCACTTGGTAGCCACGGTTGAAGATCTAACCGATCTACTTGACTACGCTTTCGAAGACTTCAAAGGGATGGACCTCGAAACCGGGCACCGAAGGGGAAGGGTGGCGACGACGAAAACAATCCCTTAGAGGACAAGCCTGTTGAAGAACCTCCCTAACATCGGTGTCCAAAGCGCCGAACTAAATCCCGTAAATAGCAACACTGTCACAAACAACGGTGACAGTCCGGAACAAGCCGAAGACCCCACAGACCCAGCGATGGAGCAGGTGGAGCGAGAGGACGGCGAACATAGTCCGAAACCGCTGTCCGATAACAGCGATGCCGAAGACAGTAACTACGAACCTGTCTCCGAAGAGGAGGTTAGCCTGGACGACGACGAATACATCGTCCCAGAAGAACCCTCAAAACAAAAACGCTTCCATCAGAGGCTTATTGCCACCGCAAGGAGCCTGAAAAAGCAGCAGAGACGACTTCGAGCCGCACAGGACACGCTCAACGATAGATGGAACGAGGTGCTAGATGCTGAGCAAAAACATGGCTACAATGGCCAAACCAAAGGCTATCCTAAGCGTAAACTGCTGCCCGAATTCGACGACGAGGCCACTGCACCCGTACCGCCGAAGAATAACACCACCGATAAGCCGGACCGACCACCTCGCGGGAGGGACAGAGTTGCTAGCAACAGCGTACACAAGCCCGCACCCCCACCCCGTAAAGGAAGGGAGGATGCGGCTCAATCCCGGAAACACGATCATCGTGAGGACCTGAACAAAAATGCTAGCAAGACCAGGTCTATCTACGGACCTAGGGACCGGGCCCCTGCACGGGACGGCGGCTATCAAGCCAATCGCGCCGGTCATATACCAGTTCGGGGTCAATACCGAACATCACGACCGTCGGACATACGCTATGATATAGCAAAATACAGAGGCATCGCACACCCTCTGTGCTTCACCGATGAGGTACTGGATCATGATTTTCCAGAAGGGTTTAAACCCGTGAACATTGAGGCATACGATGGAATGACGGATCCTGCCGTCTGGATAGAAGACTTCATTCTTCACATCTACATGGCTCGAGGAGATGATCTCCACGCCATCAAATACCTACCCCTCAAGCTTAAAGGACCAGCTCGACACTGGCTAAACAGTCTCCTAGAGAACTCCATTGGGAGTTGGGAAGAACTTGAGGATGCTTTTCGGGCCAATTTTCAAGGGACCTATCTCCGGCCCCCGCACGCTCACGACCTAAGTCACATCATCCAACAACCCAGGGAGTCAGCCCGTAAGCTTTGGAACCGGTTCCTCACTAAGAAGAACCAAATTGTCGACTGTCCGGACGTTGATGCCTTATTGGCCTTCAAACATTGTGTCCAGGACGAATGGCTAGCCAGACACCTCGGACAGGAAAAGCCGAGGACAATGGTGTTGGGGAACGTAGTATTTTAAAATTTTCCTACGATCACGCAAGATCTATCTACCAGATGCATAGCAACGAGAGGGGAGAGTGAGTCTACGTACCCTCGTCGACCGAAAGCGGAAGCGTTAGAACAACGCGGTTGATGTAGTCGTACGTCTTCACGGCCCGACCGATCAAGCACCGAAACTACGGCACCTCCGAGTTCTAGCACATGTTCAGCTCGATGACGTCCCTCGAACTCCGATCCAGCCGAGTGTCGAGGGAGAGTTCCGTCAGCACGACGGCGTGGTGACGATCTTAATGTTCTACCGTCGCAGGGCTTCGCCTAAGCACCGCTACAATATTTATCGAGGAGAACTATGGTGGAGGGGGGCACCGCACACGGCTAAGAGATCAAGAGATCAATTGTTGTGTCTAGAGGTGCCCCCTGCCCCGTATATAAAGGAGGGAGGGAGAGGCCGGCCCTAGAGGGGGCGCACCAAGTGTGGGGAGTCCTACTAGGACTCCCAAGTCCTAGTAGGATTCCCCTTTTCTTTCCGGAGTAGGAGAGAAGGAAAGAGAGGGAGAGGGAGAAGGAAAAGGGGGCTGCACCCCTTGTCCAATTCGGACCAGAAGGGGGGGTGCACGCCTCCTTCCTTTTGGCCTCTCTCCTCTATTCCCGTAACTCCCCGGTACTCCGAAAATACCCGAATCACTCGGAACCTTTCCGATGTCCGAATATAGTCGTCCAATATATCGATTTTTACGTCTCGACCATTTTGAGACTCCTCGTCATGTCCCCGATCTCATCCGGGACTCCGAACTCCTTCGGTACATCAAAACTCATAAACTCATAATAAAACTATCATCGAAATGTTAAGCGTGCGGACCCTACGGGTTCGAGAACTATGTAGACATGACCGAGACACGTCTCCGGTCAATAACCAATAGCGGAACCTGGATGCTCATATTGGCTCCCACATATTCTACGAAGATCTTTATCGGTCAAACCGCATAACAACATACATTGTTCCCTTTGTCATCGGTATGTTACATGCCCGAGATTCGATCGTCGGTATCTCAATACCTAGTTCAATCTCGTTACCAACAAGTCTCTTTACTCGTTCCGTAATACATCATCCCGCAACTAACTCATTAGCTGCAATGCTTGCAAGGCTTATAGTGATGTGCATTACCGAGTGGGCCCAGAGATACCTCTCCGACAATCGGAGTGATAAATCCTAATCTCGAAATACGCCAACCCAACAAGTACCTTCGGAGACACCTGTAGAGTACCTTTATAATCACCCAGTTACGTTGTGACGTTTGGTAGCACACAAAGTGTTCCTCCGGTATTCGGGAGTTGCATAATCTCATAGTCATAGGAACATGTATAAGTCATGAAGAAAGCAATAGCAGTAAAACTTAAACGATCATAGTGCTAAGCTATCGGATGGGTCTTGTCCATCAGATCATTCTCCTAATGATGTGATCCCGTTGATCAAATGACAACTCATGTCTATGGCTAGGAAACATAACCATCTTTGATCAATGAGCTAGTCTAGTAGGGGCATACTAGGGACACTCTGTTTTGTCTATGTATTCACACATGTATTAAGTTTCCAGTTAATACAATTCTAGCATGAATAATAAACATTTATCATGATATAAGGAAATTAATAATAACTTTATTATTGCCTCTAGGGCATATTTCCTTCAGTTTCCCACTTGCACTAGAGTCAATAATCTAGTTCACATCGCCATGTGATTTAACACCGATAGTTCACATCGTCATGTGATTAACACCCAAAGGGTTTACTAGAGTCAATAATCTAGTTCACATCGCTATGTGATTAACACCCAAAGAGTACTAAGGTGTGATCATGTTTTGCTTCGTGAGAGAAGTTTAGTCAATGGGTCTGTTACATTCAGATCCGTATGTATTTCGCAAATGTCTATGTGTCTACAATGCTCTGCATGGAGCTACTCTAGCTAATTGCTCCCACTTTCAATACGCATCCAGATTGATACTTAGAGTCAGCTGGATTTAGTGTCAAAGCTTGCATTGGCGTAACCCTTTACGACGAACTCTTTATCACCTCCATAATCGAGAAACATTTCCTTAGTCATCCAGTTACTAAGGATAATTTTGACCGCTGTACAGTGATCTACTCCTGGATCACTATTGTACCCTCTTGACAAACTCATGGCAAGGTACACAACATGTTTGGTACACAACATGGCATACTTTATAGAACCTATGGCTGAGGCATAGGGAATGACTTTCATTCTCTCTATATTTTTCTGCCGTGGTCTGGCTTTGAGTCTTACTCAACTTCACACCTTACAAGTCAGGTAAGAACTCCTTCTTTGACTGATCCATTTTGAACTACTTCAAAATCATATCAAGGTATGTACTCATCGAAAGTCTTATCAAGCGTCTTGATCTATCTCTATAGATCTTGATGCCCAATATGTAAGCAGCTTCACCAAGGTGTTTCTTTGAAAAACTCCTTTCAAACACTCCTTTATGCTTTCCAGAAAATTCTACATCATTTCCGATCGACAATATGTCATTCACATATACTTATCAGAAAGGTTGTAGTGCTCCCACTCACTTCTTGTAAATACAGGCTTCACCGCAAGTCTATATAAATCTATATGCTTTGATCAACTTATCAAAGCGTATATTCCAACTCCGAGATGCTTGCACCAGTCCGTAGATGGATCGCTGGAGCTTGCACATTTTGTTAGCACCTTTAGGATTGACAAAACCTTCTGGTTGCATCATATACAAGTCTTCTTTAATAAATCCATTAAAGAATGCAGTTTTGTTATCCATTTGCCAGATAAAATGCGGCAATTGCTAACATGATTCGGACAGACTTAAGCATCGCTACGGGTGAGAAAGTCTCATCGTAGTCAACTCCTTGAACTTGTTGAAAAACTTTCGCAACAAGTCGAGCTTTGTAAACAGTAACATTACTGTCAGCGTCAGTCTTCCTCTTGAAGATCCATTTATTTTCGATGGCTTGCCGACCATCGGGCAAGTCAACCAAAGTCCACACTTTGTTCTCATACATGGATCCCATCTCAGATTTCATGGTCTCAAGCCATTTTGCGGAATCTGGGCTCATCATCGCTTCCTCATAGTTCGTAGGTTCATCATGGTCCAGTAACATGACTTCCAGAACCGGGTTGCCGTACCACTCTGGTGCGGAACGTACTCTGGTTGATCTACGAAGTTCAGCAGTAACTTGATCCGAAGTTTCATGATCATCATCATTAGCTTCCTCACTAATTGGTGTAGGAATCACTGGAACCAGTTTCTGTGATGTACTACTATCCAATTCGGGAGAAGGTACAATTACCTCATCAAGTTCCACTTTCCTCCCACTCACTTCTTTCGAGAGAAACTCCTTCTCTAGAAAGGATCCACTCTTAGCAACAAAGACCTTGCCTTTGGATCTGTGATAGAAGGTGTACCCAACAGTTTCTTTTGGGTATCCTATGAAGATTTACTTCTCCGATTTGGGTTCGATCTTATCATGTTGAAACTTTTTCACATAAGCATCGCCGTCCCAAACTTAAATAAATGACAGCTTAGGTTTCTCGTCAAACCACAGTTCATACGGTGTCATCTCCACGGATTTAGATGGTGCCCTATTTAACGTGAAGGTATCTGTCTCTAATGCATAACCCCAAAAGCGATAGTGGTAGATCGGTAAGAGACATCATCGATCGCACCATATCTAATAAAGTACGGTTATGACGTTCGGACACACCATTACACTATGGTGTTCCAGGTGGCGTGAGTAGTGAAACTATTTCACATTGTTTTTACTGAAGGCCAAACTCGCTAACTCAAATATTTTACCTCTACGATCATATCGTAGAAACTCTTATTTTCTTGTTATGATGATTCTCCACTTCACTCTGAAATTCTTTGAACTTTTCAAATGTTTTAGACTTGTGCTTCATTAAGTAGATATACCCATATCTGCTCAAATCATCAGTGAAGGTCAGAAAATAACGATACCTGCCGCGAGCTTCAACACTCATTGGTCCACATACATCTGTATGTATGATCTCCAACAAATCTGTTGCTCGCTCCATTGTTCCGGAGAACGGAGTTTTAGTCATCTTGCCCATGAGGCATGGTTCGCAAGCACCAAGTGATTCATAATCAAGTGATTCCAAAAGTCCATCACTATGGAGTTTCTTCATGCGCTTTACACCATTATGACCTAAACAGCAGTGCCACAAATAAGTTGCACTATCATTATTAACCTTGCATCTTTTGGCTTCAATATTATGAATATGTGTATCACCACGATCGAGATCCAACAAACTATTTTCATTGGGTGTATGACCATCGAAGGTTTTATTCATGTAAACAGAATAACAATTATTCTATGACTTTAAATGAATAACTGTATTGCAACAAATATGATCAACTCATATTCATGCTCAACGAAAATGCCAAATAACATTTATTTAGGTTTTACACTAATCCCGAAAGTATAGTGAGTGTGCGATGATGATCATATCAATCTTGGAACCACTTCCAACACACATCGTCACTTCACCTTTAACTAGTCTCTGTTCATTCTGCAATTCTCGTTTCGAGTTACTAATTTTAGCAACTGAACCGGTATCAAATACCCAGGGGTTGCTATGAACACTAGTAAAGTACACATCAATAATCTGTATATCAAAATATACCTTTGTTCACTTTGCCATCCTTCTTATCCGCCAAGTATCTAGGGCAGTTCCACTTCCAGTGACCATTTCCTTTGCAGTAGAAGCACTTAGTTTCAGGCTTGAGTTTTAGCTTTGGGTTTCTTCACGGGAGTGACAACTTGCTTGCCATTCTTCTTGAAGTTCCCCTTCTATCCCTTTGGCCTTTACTTGAAACAAGTGGTCTTGTTAACCATCAACACTTGATGCTTTTTCATGATTTCTACCTTCGCCGACTTCAGCATTGCGAAGAGCTCGGGAATTCCTTTCGTCATCCCTTGCATATTATAGTTCATCACGAAGTTCTACTAACTTGGTGATAGTGACTAGAGAACTTTGTCAATTACTATCTTATCTGGAAGATTAACTCCCACTTGATTCAAGTAATTGTAGTACCCAGACAACCTGAGCACATGCTCACTGGTTGAGCTATTCTCCTCCATCTTGTAGGCAAAGTACTATCAGAAGTCTTATACCTCTCGACACGGGCATGAGTATGAAATACTAATTTCAACTCTTGGAACATCTTATATGCTCCGTGGCGTTCAAAACGTTTTTGAAGTCCCGGTTCTAAGCCATAAAGCATGGTGCACTTAAACTATCAAGTAGTCATCATACCGAGCTTTTGTCAAAACGTTCATAACGTCTACATCTGCTCCTGCAATAGGTATGTCACCTAGCGGTGCATCAAGGACATAATTCTCTGTGCAGCAATGAGGATAATCCTCAGATCACGGAACAATTCCGCATCATTGCTACTAACATCTTTCAACTTAGTTTTCTCTAGGAACATATAAAAAATAAACGGGGAGCAACATCGCGAGCTATTGCTCTACAACATAGATATGCTAATACTACGAGGACTAAGTTCATGATAAATTAAAGTTCAATTTAATCATATTACTTAAGAACTCCCACTTAGATAGACATCCCTCTAGTCATCTAAATGATCACGTGATCCAAATCAACTAAACCATGTCCGATCATCACGTGAGATGGAGTAGTTTCAATGGTGAACATCTTATGTTGATCATATCTACTATATGATTCACGCTCGACCTTTCGGTCTCCAGTGTTCCGAGGCCATATCTGCATATGCTAGGCTCGTCAAGTTTAACCCGAGTATCCTGCGTGTGCAAAACTGGCTTACACCCGTTGTATTTGAATGTAGAGCTTATCACACCCGATCATCACGTGGTGTCTCGGCACGACGAACTTTCGCAATGGTGCATACTCAGGGAGAACACTTATACCTTGAAATTTAGTAAGGGATCATCTTATAATGCTACCGTCGAACTAAGCAAAATAAGAAGCATAATAAGATAAACATCACATGCAATCAAAATATGTGACATGATATGGCCATCATCATCTTGTGCTTTTTGTTGGGGAACGTTGCATGGGAAACAAAAATTTTCCTACGCTCACCAAGATCAATCTAGGAGATGCATCTACGAGGGAAGAGTCGGATCCACATACCCTTGTAGATCGCTAAGCGGAAGCGTTTAAGAACGCGGTTGATGGAGTCGTACTCGCCGCGATTCAAATCGCCGAAGATCCTAGCACCGAACGGACGGTGCCTCCGCGTTCTTCACACGTGCAGCTCGGGGACGTCTCCTCCTTCTTGATCCAGCAAGGGGGAAGGAGAGGTTGACGGAGAAACCCAGCAGCACGACGGCGTGGTGAAGATGGTGGTGGAGGAATTCCAGCAGGGCTTCGCCAAGCACTGCAAACTAGACGAAGATATTCGTGGGAGAGAGAGAGCAGCGCCGAGGCACGAACTTATGTTGCTGCCCTCCCTCTACCTCCCTTTATATAGGGGGGAAAGAGGGGAGGGGGCGCCCTAGGGTTTCCCCTTAGGGGCGGCGGCCAAGGGGAGATGGGAGGGGGCGGCGGCCCAGGTGCTAGGGTTTCCCCCCCAGGCGCCTTGCCCCCCAAGCCAAGGGGGTGCGGCTGCCCTAGGGGGGCCCAGCCCCCATGCGCAGGTGGAGAGGGCCCAAGGGGGGGCGCACAGCCCTATGAAGGCTGTTGCTTCTCCCACTTATGGCCCATGGGGCCCGTAACTTTTACCGTGCCCTCCCGAAACACCTTTCGGCACTCCGATTTCTTCCCGATGACCCCCGGAACAATTCCGGACTCCGTTCACTCTCATCCCATATATCAATCTTCGTCCCCGGACCATTTCGGAGACCCTCGTCATGTCCGGGATCTCATCCGGGATTCCGAACAACCTTCGGTTACCATTCACTGTTCTCACTAACAACCCTAGCGTCACCGAACCTTAAGTGTGTAGACCCTGCGGGTTCGGAAACTATGCAGACATGACCGAGACACTCCCAAGTCAATAACCAATAGCGGGATCTGGATACCCATATTGGTTCCCACACGTTCCTCGATGATCTCATCGGATGAACCACGATGTCAAGGATTCAGGCAATCCCGTATACAGTTCCCTTTGTCTCGTCGGTATGTTACTTGCCCGAGATTCGATCGTCGGTATCTCTATACCTAGTTCAATCTCGTTACCGGCAAGTCTCTTTACTCGTTCCGTAATACATAATCCCGTGACTAACTACTTAGTCACTTTGAGCTCATTGAGATGACGTATTACCGAGTGGGCCCGGAGATACCTCTCCGTCACACGGAGTGACAAATCCCAGTCTCGATCCATGTCAACTCAACAGACACCTTCGGAGATACCTGTAGAGTACCTTTATAGTCACCCAGTTACGTTGCGACGTTTGGCGCACACAAGGCACTCCTACGGTGTCAGTGAGTTACATGATCTCATGGTCATAGGAACTTATACTTGACATGCAGAAAACTATAGCGATAACTGATACGATCAAAAGCTATGTTTAACGTTTGGGTCTCGTCCATCACATCATTCTCCTAATGATGTGATCCCGTTATCAAATGACAACTCATGTCTATGACCTGGAAACCGCGGTCATCTTTGATCAACGAGCTAGTCCTGAAGAGGCTTACTAGGGACACAAAGTTTGTCTATTTATCCACACATGTATTTAAGTTTCCAATCAATACAATTATAGCATGGATAATAAACGATTATCATGAACAAGGAAATATAATAATAACTCTTTTATTATTGCCTCTAGGACATATTTCCAACAGTCTCCCACTTGCACTAGAGTCAATAATCTAGCATTACAAGGTAATGAATCTAACACCCATAGAGTCTTGGTGTTGATCATGCTTAGCCCGTGGAAGAGGCTTAGTCAACGGATCTGCAACATTCAAATCCGTGTGTACTTTGCAAATGCTTATGTCCTCCTCCTTGACTGAATCGCGGATGGAATTGAAGCGTTGCTTTATGTGTCTGGTCCTCTTGTGAAACCTTGGTTCCTTGGCTAGAGCAATGGCACCAGTGTTGTCACAAAACAGAGTCATTGGGTTCAATGCACTAGGCACAACTCCAAGATCTGTCATGAACTCCTTCATCCAGACACCTTCCTTTGCCGCCTCCGAGGCAGCTATGTACTCCGCTTCGCATGTAGAATCGGCTACCACGCTTTGCTTGGAACTGCACCAGCTTACCGCTCCCCCGTTGAGAATATATACGTATCCGGTTTGAGACTTAGAGTCATCCGGATCAGTGTCAAAGCTTGCATCGACGTAACCCTTTACGACGAGCTCTTGATCACCTCCATAAACGAGAAACATCTCCTTAGTCCTTTTTAGGTACTTCAGGATATTCTTGACCGCTGTCCAGTGATCCATACCAGGATTACTTTGAAACCTTCCGGCCATACTTATGGCAAGGCTGACATCTGGTCTTGTGCACAGCATTGCATACATGATAGAGACTATGGCTGAAGCATAGGGGATGACACTCATCTTTTCTCTATCTTCCGCAGTCACTGGGCATTGAGTCTTACTCAACTTTGTACCTTGCAATACCGGCAAGAACCCCTTCTTGGATTGATCCATTTTGAACTTCTTCAAAACTTTATCAAGGTATGTACTTTGTGAAAGTCCTATCAAGCGTCTCGATCTATCTCTATAGATCTTGATGCCCAATATGAAAGCAGCTTCACCGAGGTCCTTCATCGAAAAACTCTTGTTCAAATACCCCTTCACGCTATCCAAAAGTTCTATATTGTTTCCAATTAGCAATATGTCATCCACATATAATATCAGAAACGCTATAGAGCTCCCACTCACTTTCTTGTAAATACAAGCTTCTCCGTAAACTTGTACAAACCCAAACGCTTTGATCACCTCATCAAAGCGAAGATTCCAACTCCGAGATGCTTGCACCAGTCCATAAATGGAACGCTGGAGTTTGCAAACTTTGTCAGCATTCTCTGGATCGACAAAACCTTCTGGTTGTATCATATACAACTCTTCCTTAAGAAAACCGTTAAGGAACGCTGTTTTGACATCCATCTGCCAAATTTCATAATCGAAATATGCAGCTATTGCTAACATGATTCGGACGGATTTAAGCATCGCTACGGGTGAGAAAGTCTCATCGTAGTCAACTCCTTGAACTTGTGAAAAACCCTTTGCCACAAGTCGAGCTTTATACACGGTGACATTGCCGTCAGCGTCCGTCTTCCTCTTAAAAATCCATTTATTCTGAATGGCCCTCCGCCCTTCAGGTAATACTTCCAAAGTCCATACTTTGTTTTCATACATGGATCCCATCTCGGATTTCATGGCCTCTAACCATTTGTCGGAATCCGGGCCCACCATCGCTTCTCCATAGCTCGCAGGTTCACTGTTGTCCAACAACATGACCTCCAAGATAGGGTTACCATACCACTCAGGTGCAGTGCGTACCCTTGTCGACCTACGAGGTTCGGTAGTAACTTGATCAGAAGCTTCTTGATCATCATTGGCTTCCTCTTCAACCGTCGTAGGCTCCACAAAAACATCTTTCTGTGCTGCGCTACTCTCTGGTTGAAGCAGAGGTTCAATAACCTCATCAAGTTCTACCTTCCTCCCACTCAATTCTTTCGAGAGAAACTCTTTCTCGAGAAAGGACCCGTTCTTAGCGACAAACACTTTGCCCTCGGATCTGAGATAGAAGGTGTACCCAACCGTCTCTTTTGGGTATCCTATGAAGACACATTTGTCCGCTTTGGGTTCGAGCTTTTCTGGCTGAAGCCTTTTGACATAAGCATCGCAACCCCAAACCTTGAGAAAAGACAACTTAGGTTTCTTACCAAACCATAGTTCATACGGTGTTGTCTCAACGGACTTAGATGGAGCCCTATTTAAAGTGAATGCAGCTGTCTCTAACGCATATACCCAAAACGATAGTGGCAAATCGGCAAGAGACATCATAGAACGCACCATATCTAATAGGGTTCGATTACGACGTTCGGACACACCATTACGCTGTGGTGTTCCAGGTGGCGTCAACTGTGAAACAATTCCACATTTTCTTAAGTGATTGCCAAACTCATAACTCAGATACTCTCCCCCTCGATCAGATCGTAGGAACTTGATCTTCTTGTTACGATGATTCTCAACTTCACTCTGAAATTGCTTGAACTTTTCAAACGTTTCAGACTTATGCTTCATCAAGTAAATATACCCATATCTACTTAAGTCGTCAGTGAAGGTGAGAAAATAACGATATCCACCGCGCGCCGTGACACTCATCGGGCCACACACATCAGTATGTATGATTTCCAATAAGTCACTTGCCCATTCCATTGTTCCTGAAAACGGGGTCTTAGTCATCTTGCCCATGAGGCACGGCTCGCATGTGTCAAGTGATTCAAAATCAAGAGACTCCAAAAGTCCATCAGCATGGAGCTTCCTCATGCGTTTCACGCCGATATGACCCAGACGGCAGTGCCACAAGAAAGTGGTATTATTGTTATCAACTCTACATCTTTTGGCATCAATGTTATGAACATGTGTATCATCACTATCGAGATTCAATAAGAATAAACCCCCTACTTCGGGTGCATGACCATAAAAGATATTACCCATATAAATAGAACAACCTTTATTCTCTGATTTAAATGAGTAACCGTCTCGCATTAAACAAGATCCAGATATAATGTTCATGCTCAACGCAGGCACTAAATAACAATTATTCAGGTTCATAACTAATCCCGATGGTAATCGAAGAGCGAGCGTGCCGACGGCGATCACATCAACCTTGGAACCATTCCCCACGCGCATCGTCACTTCGTCCTTCGCCAGCCTCCGTCTATTCCGTAGTTCCTGTTTAGAGTTGCAAATGTGAGCAACCGAACCGGTATCAAATACCCAGGCACTACAACGAGAGTTGGTAAGGTACACATCAATAACATGTATATCACATATACCTTGCTTGTTGTTGTTGTTGGCCCCCTTCTTGTCTGCCAAATACTTGGGGCAGTTCCGCTTCCAGTGGCCGTTCCCCTTGCAATAGAAACACTCAGTCTCTGGCTTGGGCCCAGCCTTGGGTTTCTTCACTGGATGAGCAACTGCCTTGCCACCCTTCTTAGAGTTACCCTTCTTGCCCTTGCCATTCTTCTTGAAACTGGTAGTTTTATTGACCATCAACACTTGATGCTCCTTCTGGATGTCTGACTCAGCGACTTTTAGCATCGCAAACAGCTCGGCGATGGTTTTGTTCATCCCTTGCATGTTATAATGCTGCACGAAGCTCTTGTAGCTAGGTGGGAGTGACTGGAGAATTCTGTCAATGATAGCCTCCTCCGGGAACACAAGTCCCAGATCAGCTATGCGGGTATAGTACCCAGACATCTTCAGTAAGTGCTCACTGACAGACGAATTCTCCTCCATCTTGCAAGCAAAGAATTTATCGGAGGTCTCATACCTCTCGATCTTGGCATTCTTCTCAAAGATGAACTTCAACTCCTGGAACATCTCATATGCTCCATGATGTTCAAAACGCCTTTGAAGTCCTCCTTCCAAGCTATACAACATGGCACACTGCACTACTGAGTAGTCATCCGCACGCGACGGCCAGGCGTTCATAACGTCCACAGAGGCCGGAGCGGGGGGTTCACCTAGCGGTGCATTTAGGACATAAACCTTTTGGGCAGCTGTGAGGATGATCCTCAGATTGTGGAGCCAGTCCACAAAGTTGCTCCCATCATCTTTCAGCTTAGTTTTCTCTAGGAACGCATTAAAATTCAAGGGAGCTACTGCGGGAGCCATCTACAACAAAAGATTTGCAAAGACATCTTAGACTATTGTTCATGATAAGTGAGTTTTAACTAATCAAATTACTTATAACTCCCACTCAAATTGACATCCCTCTGGTCATCCGAGCGTGACATGATCCAAATCCACCAACCCAAGTCCGATCATCACGTGAGATGAGGTGGTGTCAATGGTGAACATCTTCATGTTGATCATATCTACTATATGACTCATGCTCGACCTTTCGGTCTTCCGTGTTCCGAGGCCATGTCTGTACATGCTAGGCTCGTCAAGTCTAACCCGAGTGTTCTGCATGTGCAAAACTGGCTTGCACCCGTTGTATGCGAACGTAGAGTCTATCACACCCGATCATCACGTGGTGCTTCGAAACGACGAACCTTCGCAACGGCGCACACTCGGGGGGAACACAATTTAATCTTGAAATTTTAGTGAGGGATCATCTTATAATGCTACCGTCGTCCTAAGCAAAATAAGATGCATAAAAGGATTAACATCACATGCAAATCATAAGTGACATGATATGGCCATCAACTCGTGCTTTTGATCTCCATCTCCAAAGCACCGGCATGATCTCCATCGTCACCGGCGTAACACCATGATCCCCATCATCATGATCTCCATCATCGTGTCGCCATCGGGGTTGTCGCGCGCCCACCATGCTCTTACTACTATTGCTACCGTTTAGCGATAAAGTAAAGCATTACATAGCGCTTAATGATTGACACGCAGGTCATACAAAAATTAAAGACAACCCTATGGCTCCTGCCGGTTGCCGTATACATCGACATGCAAGTCGATATTAACTATTACAACATGATCATCTCATACATCAAATATATCTCATCATGTCATTGGCCATATCATATCACATACATACCCTGCAAAAACAAGTTAGACGTCCTCTAATTTGTTGTTGCATGTTTTACGTGGCTGCTATGGGTATCTAGCAAGAACGCTTCTTACCTACGCAAATCCACAACGGTGATATTTAAGTTGCTATTTAACCTTCTACAAGGACCGCCTTTGTCGAATCTGATTCAACTAAGATAGGAGAGACAGACACCCGCCAGCCATCTTATGCAACAAAAGTCGCATGTCTGTCGATGGAACCGGTCTCATGTACGTGGACATGTAAAGTTGGTCCGGGCCGCTTCATCCCATAATACCGCTGAATCAAGAAAGACCAAGGAGGGAAGCAATCTAAACATCAACGCCCACAAACCCCTTTGTGTTCTACTCGTGAAAACATCTACGCAAGAACCTAGCTCATGATGCCACTGTTGGGGAACGTTGCATGGGAAACAAAAATTTTCCTACGCTCACCAAGATCAATCTAGGAGATGCATCTACGAGGGAAGAGTCGGATCCACATACCCTTGTAGATCGCTAAGCGGAAGCGTTCAAGAACGCGGTTGATGGAGTCATACTCGCCGCGATTCAAATCGCCGAAGATCCTAGCACCGAACGGACGGTGCCTCCGCGTTCTTCACACGTGCAGCTCGGGGACGTTTCCTCCTTCTTGATCCAGCAAGGGGGAAGGAGAGGTTGACGGAGAAACCCAGCAGCACGACGGCGTGGTGGAGATGGTGGTGGAGGAATTCCAGCAGGGCTTCGCCAAGCACTGCAAACTAGACGAAGATATTCGTGGGAGAGAGAGAGCAGCGCCGAGGCACGAACTTATGTTGCTGCCCTCCCTCTACCTCTCTTTATATAGGGGGGAAAGAGGGGAGGGGGCGCCCTAGGGTTTCCCCTTAGGGGCGGCGGCCAAGGGGAGATGGGAGGGGGCGGCGGCCCAGGTGCTAGGGTTTCCCCCCCAGGCGCCTTGCCCCCCAAGCCAAGGGGGTGCGGCTGCCCTAGGGGGGCCCAGCCCCCATGCGCAGGTGGAGAGGGCCCAAGGGGGGGCGCACAGCCCTATGAAGGCTGTTGCTTCTCCCACTTATGGCCCATGGGGCCCGTAACTTTTACCGTGCCCTCCCGAAACACCTTTCGGCACTCCGATTTCTTCCCGATGACCCCCGGAACAATTCCGGACTCCGTTCACTCTCATCCCATATATCAATCTTCGTCCCCGGACCATTCCGGAGACCCTCGTCATGTCCGGGATCTCATCCGGGATTCCGAACAACCTTCGGTTACCATTCACTGTTCTCACTAACAACCCTAGCGTCACCGAACCTTAAGTGTGTAGACCCTGCGGGTTCGGAAACTATGCAGACATGACCGAGACACTCCCAAGTCAATAACCAATAGCGGGATCTGGATACCCATATTGGTTCCCACACGTTCCTCGATGATCTCATCGGATGAACCACGATGTCAAGGATTCAGGCAATCCCGTATACAGTTCCCTTTGTCTCGTCGGTATGTTACTTGCCCGAGATTCGATCGTCGGTATCTCTATACCTAGTTCAATCTCGTTACCGGCAAGTCTCTTTACTCGTTCCGTAATACATAATCCCGTGACTAACTACTTAGTCACTTTGAGCTCATTGAGATGACGTATTACCGAGTGGGCCCGGAGATACCTCTCCGTCACACGGAGTGACAAATCCCAGTCTCGATCTATGTCAACTCAACAGACACCTTCGGAGATACCTGTAGAGTACCTTTATAGTCACCCAGTTACGTTGCGACGTTTGGCACACACAAGGCACTCCTACGGTGTCAGTGAGTTACATGATCTCATGGTCATAGGAACTTATACTTGACATGCAGAAAACTATAGCGATAACTGATACGATCAAAAGCTATGTTTAACGTTTGGGTCTCGTCCATCACATCATTCTCCTAATGATGTGATCCCGTTATCAAATGACAACTCATGTCTATGACCTGGAAACCGCGGTCATCTTTGATCAACGAGCTAGTCCTGAAGAGGCTTACTAGGGACACAAAGTTTGTCTATTTATCCACACATGTATTTAAGTTTCCAATCAATACAATTATAGCATGGATAATAAACGATTATCATGAACAAGGAAATATAATAATAACTCTTTTATTATTGCCTCTAGGGCATATTTCCAACACTTTTGATCTCCATCTCCAAAGCACCGTCATGATCACCTTCGTCACCGGCGCGACACCTTGATCTCCATCGTAGCATCGTTGTCGTCTCGCCAACTATTGCTTCTACGACTATCGCCAGCGCTTAGTGATAAAGTAAAGCAATTACATGGCGATTGCATTTCATACAATAAAGCGACAACCATATGGCTCCTGCCAGTTGCCGATAACTTTACAAAACATGATCATTTCATACAAAACCGTATAACTCATCATGTCTTGACCATATCACATCACAACATGCCCTGCAAAAACAAGTTAGACGTCCTCTACTTTGTTGTTGCAAGTTTTACGTGGCTGCTACGGGCTTAGCAAGAACCGTTCTTACCTACGCATACAAAACCACAACGATATTTCGTCAAGTATGTGTTGTTTTAACCTTCACAAGGACCGGGCGTAGCCACACTTGATTCAGCTAAAGTGAGAGAGACAGACACCCGCCAGTCACCTTTAAGCAACGAGTGCTCGTAACGGTGAAACCAGTCTCGCGTAAGCGTACGCGTAATGTCGGTCCGGGCCGCTTCATCTCACAATACCGCCGAATCAAAGTATGACATGCTGGTAAGCAGTATGACTAGTATCGTCCACAACTCACTTGTGTTCTACTCGTGCATATCATCTACGCATAGACCTGGCTCATGATGCCACTGTTGGGGAACGTAGTATTTTAAAATTTTCCTACGATCACGCAAGATCTATCTACCAGATGCATAGCAACGAGAGGGGAGAGTGAGTCTACGTACCCTCGTAGACCGAAAGCGGAAGCGTTAGAACAACGCGGTTGATGTAGTCGTACGTCTTCACGGCCCGACCGATCAAGCACCGAAACTACGGCACCTCCGAGTTCTAGCACACGTTCAGCTCGATGACGTCCCTCGAACTCCGATCCAGCCGAGTGTCGAGGAAGAGTTCCGTCAGCACGACGGCGTGGTGACGATCTTGATGTTCTACCGTCGCAGGGCTTCGCCTAAGCATCGCTACAATATTTATCGAGGAGAACTATGGTGGAGGGGGGCACCGCACACGGCTAAGAGATCAAGAGATCAATTGTTGTGTCTAGAGGTGCCCCCTGCCCCGTATATAAAGGAGGGAGGGAGAGGCCAGCCCTAGAGGGGGCGCACCAAGTGTGGGGAGTCCTACTAGGACTCCCAAGTCCTAGTAGGATTCCCCTTTCCTTTCCGGAGTAGGAGAGAAGGAAAGAGGTTGAGAGGGAGAAGGAAAAGGGGGCTGCACCCCTTGTCCAATTCGGACCAGAAGGGGGGTGCACGCCTCCTTCCTTTTGGCCTCTCTCCTCTATTCCCGTAACTCCCCGGTACTCCGAAAATACCCGAATCACTCGGAACCTTTCCGATGTCCGAATATAGTCGTCCAATATATCGATTTTTACGTCTCGACCATTTTGAGACTCCTCGTCATGTCCCCGATCTCATCCGGGACTTAGAACTCCTTCGGTACATCAAAACTCATAAACTCATAATAAAACTATCATCGAAACGTTAAGCGTGCGGACCCTACGGGTTCGAGAACTATGTAGACATGACCGAGACACGTCTCCGGTCAATAACCAATAGCGAACCTGGATGCTCATATTGGCTCCCACATATTCTACGAAGATCTTTATCGGTCAAACCGCATAACAACATACATTGTTCCCTTTGTCATCGGTATGTTACATGCCCGAGATTCGATCGTCGGTATCTCAATACCTAGTTCAATCTCGTTACCAACAAGTCTCTTTACTCGTTCCGTAATACATCATCCCGCAACTAACTCATTAGCTGCAATGCTTGCAAGGCTTATAGTGATGTGCATTACCGAGTGGGCCCAGAGATACCTCTCCGACAATCGGAGTGACAAATCCTAATCTCGAAATACGCCAACCCAACAAGTACCTTCGGAGACACCTGTAGAGTACCTTTATAATCACCCAGTTATGTTGTGACGTTTGGTAGCACACAAAGTGTTCCTCCGGTATTCGGGAGTTGCATAATCTCATAGTCATAGGAACATGTATAAGTCATGAAGAAAGCAATAGCAGTAAAACTTAAACGATCATAGTGCTAAGCTATCGGATGGGTCTTGTCCATCAGATCATTCTCCTAATGATGTGATCCCGTTGATCAAATGACAACTCATGTCTATGGCTAGGAAACATAACCATCTTTGATCAATGAGCTAGTCTAGTAGAGGCATACTAGGGACACTCTGTTTTGTCTATGTATTCACACATGTATTAAGTTTCCAGTTAATACAATTCTAGCATGAATAATAAACATTTATCATGATATAAGGAAATTAATAATAACTTTATTATTGCCTCTAGGGCATATTTCCTTCAAATGGCAGCCCTAACTACCCTCATGACCCTCTTTTACGCGGGTGAGGACAGCTGGTTAACTCGTAGCAGCACCAGCGACCCTGGAACATCCGAAGTCAGGGACGGCAATGGAAAGCCATGGCGTAGCAAAAACAAACTTCAAAATAATGCTAGAAGCCCAGATGATACAGCGGTAAATGCCGGATTCAGCGGTTCCAGACCCGATCAACGAAATAAGCCATTTAAAGACAACAGAGATGGTCCATCTAGCCTGGACAAAATATTAGATAGGCCCTGCCAAATCCATGGCACCCTAGAAAAACCTCCAAATCATACCAACCGTAATTGTTGGGTCTTCAAGCAGGCCAGCAAGCTCAATGCCGAACACAAGGGGAAGGGACATCAGAGCGAAGACGAGGATGAACCTCGCCAGCCAAATACAGGGGGACAGAAAAAATTTCCACCGGAGATCAAAACAGTGAACATGATATATGCCACTCATATCCCAAAGAGGGAGCGCAAGCGCGCACTCCGGGATGTCTACACTGTCGAGACTGTTTCCCCCAAATTCAACCCATGGTCGGCCTATCCGATCACTTTAGATCACAGGGATCATCCGACTAGTATTCGTCATGAGGTTCGGCTGCCCTAGTGCTCGACCCAATAATCGATGGATACCATTGATGGCTTCTCGCCCCTCGTTGGTTACCCCAAGTGGAAGGTTTGAGATGCAGTGTAGCGGTAGTTTTCCCTTGGCAAAGATACCAAGGATAGAATTCCCCTGAGACTCCAAGGTTCAACAAGAAGGTGTCAACTGCTAATGGCGACAGATACTTAGCAATTAACTGGACCTGCACACAGATACAAATAACTTTGCTCCCAACGAGTACAGAGAGGTTGTCAATCCCTCCAGCCTTGTCGTTTACAAAGGATCAAACGCAAAAGATAATAGTGATAGGTATAATTGCAACTAGTAAGTAAAAGCAGAAAGTAAATAGCGGATGTGATCAATGATGGTAATATGGACCGGGGTCCCATGATGTTCACTAGTGATGTCTCTCTCCCAAAAGACGATAAAACAGCTATGTGAGGTAAACGAATTACAGCTGGGCAATTGACAGAATTATGTGCGCAAACCAATGCTAACTATGCTGCAAGAAAGGTTGAGGCTCAAAAGCATGGGCGGTACGCCAAGGTAAGTAGACCGAAATCCATCTGCATCTACTACTAATCATCCACCTTGAGATATCTATCCAGAACATCTCGCTGGTATTAAGTTGCGAGTCCCACCCATAGTGTAAACTCAAAGCAACAGACAACTGCATTAAAAGAACTTTGCGTAAAGTAAACAATCCTTGCACCCGCGAGTACAAGCACCGTTGTTTTCCCCCTTGTGGCAATAGCACATCCCCTAGACTTATGTTTCTGTCACTCAAACTAGTCATCAAGGGGCATGAACCCACAATCAAGCATAACGTTCCCTCTTGGAGTTACTACCTACTACTCGGCCAAAGCAATAAACAGCAACGGAGAACATGCAAGAATTACTCAAGAACATAAATATAAAAGAGGTAAATCAAATATATTACTCACGCACAGTCTGAACATAATCTCACAATCCATCGGATCCCAGCAAACTCAACATAGCAACAGCATAAGGATTACATATGTGCCTCGATCATGTAGGGCAGCTCACGAGGTCTAATTAGTGAAGAACAAAGAGGGGAGGAGAACATCACATAGCTACTGGTCATGGACCCATGGTCCAAGGGAGACTACTCACAACTCATCCCGGAGGCGTCCATGGTGGTGGAGAGGCTCCCGGTGGTGATCCTCCCCTCCGGCAGGGTGCCGGGAATATTTCTCCTGGTGCTCCCGATCTTGGAAGCGCGGCGGCGGCGGAACAGAGATGAGATCGCGAAAAAGGGTTCCGTTCTCGAGGGTTTCGGGACACGGTGTAAATATATGCCAAAGGGGGGCATCAGCGGAGACCTGGGGGGCCCAGGTGCCCCCCCGGCGCGGCCAGGAGGGGGGCCGTGCCACCAGGGCGCCTGGAGCCCTGGTGGCCCCCCTCCGGCCCTACTTTGGCCGCAAGGAAGCTTCCGGAATGCTGATTTTTTATATAATTTTTCCGGGATTTTTCTGGCAGTTTACGTAATGGGAAAACCTGAAATACAAAAACAGCAGAAAACAGAAACTGGCACTGGGGTGCACTGAGTTAATAGGTTAGTCCAAATATGATCAAAAGTGTATGGAAGTGTATAAATATCATAGCAATATCACACAAAAGAGGCATGGAGCAAGCAGAAATTATAGATACGTTTTGGACGTATCAACATCCCCAAGCTTAATTCCTGCTCGTCCTCGAGTAGGTAAATGATAACAAGCATAATTTCTGTGGTGACATGCTATTAACCATATAAGAACTTTTCATAGTCACATGACAAGTGCTTACTGAGACAATGAATCTGTAGTAATTAAGTTGCCTCATGAGAAAATCACAAAGAACTGAAAGTTTTACAATATGATACTGAAACACTCAATAGATTTGTAATGAGCATGGTGTGCAAATATGATAAAGTGGTACCTCGCTTGCCCCCTTTAGTGAAGCAAAACATAAATGCAGGGGCACCTCCAAGGTTTAAGTGACGACTAGATACAATGATTTCAGAATAAACGATATCACAATCATGCAAAAGACAATGCTACTTTGGGACAATGCACATTACACTCAGAATGACAATCACGCTCTCAGTAGTTGGTGCTTTAAAGAAGGTGGAGACTTTCGAACTGTGGCTTTTGATGGCAAGGTTGAAAACCCGTGGTCGGAAACAAAAACTAAACATGTACCAGAGCTCTTGGTTTTAAAAACAGAGGTAATACTTATTATTTTTAGATTATGCATATTTCGTCAACGAATGCTAGCAGATAACTCAATCACTTCTTGAGCTGGACAAGTTTCGAGGAACGGCTCCCGAATGAGGACGATCACATCCTCTTAATCTCCTTTGTTTATCACTGCCAAAGTTTTCTGATTTCTCATGAACAAAGCGTGAAGGAGGGTTTGTTTGTTGTATAATTTTTTAATGAGCCGGGCGCACTCTATGCCAGTTCCTTCTCGTATTATGGGTTTGCACATTAGACATGCAATCCCGGGGTGAAGCTTGTCCAACTTAAAAAGATCATGAATTAGCTACTACTTCCTCATGAACTAAAACAGAGGCACAAAAGAGAAATGCTTTTTTGAATAATTTCGAGATGGTACATGAAAGTCTTTGTTAGGAATGGCAGGTAAATACCATGTATAGGAAGGTATGGTGGACTCATATGGCATAACTGGTTTAAAAGATTTTGGATGCACAAGCAGTCAGTCCGCTTAGTACAGGCGAAGGTTAGCAAAAGACTGGGAGCGACCAACTAAAAGAGCAATGACGGTCATAATCATGCAGAGCGACAAAGCAACATTGAATCAGGCATGGAAGTTATATCGCTACTCAGAAATTAAAGATCATCAAGGCTTGATAGACTTTCTTTACAGTCTTAAATATGCGTGAGCATACGCCAAGTCAATCAAAATAAATTCTTGAAGGAAGATATCACTAGACCATACCACATCATAGGCAAACAAATCATGTTGGTACTCCAATAACACATTGAGAACCCCCCAGCTATTTGAGACTAACCATAAGAAAACATGAACTACTAAGCATCATTATGCACATAGCATTTTATCATAGACATATCAACCAATGCAACAGAAGCCAACTCTCTTAATAAGATAAGCATGATAACTAAAGAGAGTTCCAGCGACCAACTAAACAAAAGCTCTTTAAAAAGATAAGCATGAAAACTAAGAGCTGAACATGATAGTAGCTATTGAAAGACCAAGAACACACACAGCAAAGATAGACATGAAAATTCTATGTTATGTTCTAGGTTGAAGTGGAGTGTGTTTCTCTCCCACACAAAGAAAGTTGAGTTCCAACTCGTTATGAACAGCAAGCAAATCTAAAGAAAACTAAAAAGGAAACTAAAAGCAAGACGCTCCAAGCATAGCACATAACACATGAAGTGATAAAAATATAGTGGAACGAAAGACGAACTGATAACTGTTGATGGAGAAGGGGATGCACGGGGGCATCCCCAATCTTAAACGCTTGAGTCTTCTTGAATATTTCTTGGGGGTGCATGGGGGCATCCCCAAGCTTGAGCGTTTGACACTCCTGAATCTTTTTATCATCTTCCCTCGCACACTTGAAAACTCCCTTCATACATAACTCATCATAATCTGATTAGCGAGGTTAGTACCCATAATAAAATAATTGTTCCTTGCTGGAAATAAGGATATTCTTGAAGGTCTACTGTTTCTCAAGATTGCCAAAAGGTTTTTGCAAAGAAAAAGCAAGCTCAAGGTTTGCAAAATGAAGGAAAGGCAAAACAGGACAGAATCTGTGAAAAACAGACCAGCAGGTAGGAAATGATTTTTTCGGGGCACTTCTGCAACTCAAATCAAAAAACTCAGAACAGAAGCCCGAAAGACAATTGTATAGAGCACGCTGTCGAAAAAATTCAGACCAAAAATATGATCTGGTGATTTTATACGAATTTTTCTATCCAAGGACAGAATCTGTTTCCTGGACAGCACGTCACAACTTTTGAACTTTCATGCAATCAGAGGCTACACTTGGCACAAAGCTAAAAAGTAAAGATACAATGATGATGCTACTGCAGTAACAACATCAAGACACAACAAAAGCAAAATAAAATTTTATTCATTGTGGGCTGCCTCCCAAAAGCGCTTTCTTTTATGCCTTTAAGCTAGGCATAATGCATAGAGATCAAGTTGTATCAATTGAACCATCATCAAGATCATCAAAAAGCTCTTCAATAGTACAACTAGTCTTAAGAGGACATTCAAATAAAGGCCTAATAGAGATACTTCTAGGAAGAAGACCAAAAGGAAAAAGGTCAAAGGAAGATTCATTTATAAATTTATCAAAGAGAGGTGTTTCTTCCAAAGTCTTCACAGTTTCAACCCCTTTGGCAATAGATGGATTACTTTTAGAGTGGGGAGCCTTTGGAACGTGAAGGAACTTAGGCTCCTTCTTTGCCGGAGTTTCTACCTTTTTGGTTTTGATTGAGGAGAAAGTAGTTCCTAGAGTATCAAAGATATCCTCAATCTTGTCTATCCTAGAAGAGTCCAAGTCATGGGATTTGATGGTCTCCAAAGTTTTGAGAATTTTATGCATGGAGCTATCAAGCCTATTCAAATTCCCTTGGATCTTACGATCCAACTCATTTATCTTATTAGTGTTTGGCATCTCTAGCTCTATCTTTTCAAGTTTTTTCATAATGTGAGCTAGGGTGATGTCCTCTTGAATGCTAACAACAGGGGGATTTCCAACAAGATTTTCAATAATACTAAGAGACTCCCAAACTGGGGCCTCTAGGAAATTCCCATTGATAGCAGAATCTAGAATAAACCTATTCCAAGAAGTAATTCCAACATAAAAATTTCTAAGCAGGATAGTAGTAGATTGTTTCTTGGTGGCTCTTTTTTGAGAATCATTAATTCTATACCAAGCATCTTTTAAACTTTCCCCACCTCTTTGTTTAAAGGTGAGAACTTCTGCCTCACCAAAGACAAAAGGACCAGACATAATGCAAACTAAAGAATGAGATAACTATTTTTGTGATTTTCGATAAAGGATACTAAAGCAAAAACTGAAAGGTAAACTAACAAGACTAAAAAGCAAAGGTAAAAGATAGCGTGCAACTCCCCTATCTTGAAGAGTGGAGTCCCCGGCAACGGCGCCAGAAAACTTTGCTTGATGGCTTCTCGCCCCTCGTTGGTTACCCCAAGTGGAAGGTTTGAGATGCAGTGTAGCGGTAGTTTTCCCTTGGCAAAGATACCAAGGATCGAATTCCCCTGAGACTCCAAGGTTCAACAAGAAGGTGTCAACTGCTAATGGCGCCAGATACTTAGCAATTAACTGGACCTGCACACAGATACAAATAACTTTGCTCCCAACGAGTACAGAGAGGTTGTCAATCCCTCCGGCCTTGTCGTTTACAAAGGATCAAACGCAAAAGATAATAGTGATAGGTATAATTGCAACTAGTAAGTAAAAGCAGAAAATAAATAGCGGATGTGATCAATGATGGTAATATGGACCGGGGTCCCATGATGTTCACTAGTGATGTCTCTCTCCCAAAAGACGATAAAACAGCTATGTGAGGTAAACGAATTATAGCTGGGCAATTGACAGAATTATGTGCACAAACCAATGCTAACTATGCTGCAAGAAAGGTTGAGGCTCAAAAGCATGGGCGGTACGCCAAGGTAAGTAGACCGAAATCCATCTGCATCTACTACTAATCATCCACCTTGAGATATCTATCCAGAACATCTCGCTGGTATTAAGTTGCGAGTCCCACCCATAGTGTAAACTCAAAGCAACAGACAACTGCATTAAAAGAACTTTGCGTAAAGTAAACAATCCTTGCACCCGCGAGTACAAGCACCGTTGTTTTCCCCCTTGTGGCAACAACACATCCCCTAGACTCATGTTTCCGTCACTCAAACTAGTCATCGAGGGGCATGAACCCACAATCAAGCATAACGTTCCCTCTTGGAGTTACTACCTACTACTCGGCCAAAGCAATAAACAGCAACGGAGAACATGCAAGAATTACTCAAGAACATAAATATAAAAGAGGTAAATCAAATATATTACTCACGCACAATCTGAACATAATCTCACAATCCATCGGATCCCAGCAAACTCAACATAGCAACAGCATAAGGATTACATATGTGCCTCGATCATGTAGGGCAGCTCACGAGGTCTAATTAGTGAAGAACAAAGAGGGGAGGAGAACATCACATAGCTACTGGTCATGGACCCATGGTCCAAGGGAGACTACTCACAACTCATCCGGGAGGTGTCCATGATGGTGGAGAGGCTCCTGGTGGTGATCCTCCCCTCCGGCAGGGTGCCGGGAAGAGTTCTCCTGGTGCTCCCGATCTTGGAAGCGCGGCGGCGGCGGAACAGAGATGACATCGTGAAAAAGGGTTCCGTCCTCGAGGGTTTCGGGACGCGGTTTAAATATATGCCAAAGGGGGGCATCAGCGGAGACCTGGGGGCCCAGGCGCCCCCCGGCGCGGCCAGGAGGGGGGCCGCGCCACCAGGGCGCCTGGAGCCCTGGTGACCCCCCTCCGGCCCTACTTTGGCCGCAAGGAAGCTTCCGGAACGCTGATTTTTTATATAATTTTTCTGGGATTTTTTTGGCAGTTTACGTAATGGGAAAACCTGAAAATACAAAAACAGCAGAAAACAGAAACTGGCACTGGGGTGCACTGAGTTAATAGGTTAGTCCAAATATGATCAAAAGTGTATGGAAGTGTATAAATATCATAGCAATATCACACAAAAGAGGCATGGAGCAAGCAGAAATTATAGATACGTTTTGGACGTATCAACCATCTCACCAGAGTCCTTATGGACGGCGGCAGCAGTCTTAATCTGATATACCAGGATATGGTCCGCAAGATGGGAATCAACCCGTCAAGAAACAAGCCAAGCAGCACGACCTTTAAAGGAGTGATACCTGGCGTTGAAGCCCGCTGCACGGGCTCTTTAACATTGGAGGTCGTATTCGGCTCTCCCGATAACTTTCGAAGCGAAGAGCTAATCTTCGACATAGCTCCTTTCCGAAGTGGCTATCACACACTACTCGGAAGAATGGCCTTCGCCCACTTTAATTCAGTCCCGCATTATGCCTATCTAAAGCTTAAAATGCCTGGACCATGTGGCGTCATCACGGTCAATGGAAATATGGAACGCTCTCTCCGCATGGAGGAGGACACTGCGGCCTTAGCAGCCGAAGTCCAACACGGCCTATTCAAGCCGGACAACTTACCGGTCGTTAAAACCGCGGACACAGTTAAACATGTCCGACACACGCCTCAGTGCGGCAGCTCAGATGAACCTCAGCTAGATTAGGAATTAAGCCCCCATCGACTGCCCCAGAAGGTGATAGCACATGTACCTCGAGTGCATAATTATGCGTTAAAAATCCCTTGGGTGATGCTGGGGGCACACTGCATATAGTCCATAGTTCAGCTCGACCCTATTCACACTCTAAATATTATCTGTTAAGGTTCACTAAACGAACCAGTCTTGTTTATGGCCACACTGGATGTCTTTTTGTTTTCCAGGTTTCTTTTTCTTTTTACAGATGGCCATCATATTCCACCCTTCAAGGACACATTACAGAGGAGGAAACGGCGCAGACGTGCAGCAGGGACCCGTGCTAAGGTTTCTTTTTAGATTAAGATCTTGTGTAAACTTTTTTTCTCTTTCTTGTTATATACTTTTCTGGCATGTAAAATGTCCAAGAAAGTTATCGGCACTAACTGTAAGCTTACGGCTCGCCGTACTATAAAGGGATATTAATAGAGCAGCTTGATTCGCATTATGTGCCTTGTCAACAGGGTCTATTACGAGGAGCTGCATTCAGCCCGGTATATGTCGAAAAGACCGAACACCTATAGGGAGTGTTCGGCGTCCTGGATGTTTGCCTTATATGCATCAGTTTGGAATCATGTCTTGGGTCAATAGTTGGTTTGCCCGGCTCCTATGCTTACCCCTACGTTCCTGATTGTTCGGCTAGGGTGTAAAGGGAGAACTACTGCGATTGTACTTCTGGCTTGTCCAGTCAAGTACCTCAGTAGAGAAAGCCTAAAACTGACCATCATCATAGGCAAGAACCTGGTCCGCAGTCCGGTGACTTAGTTTTATACTACGATCGATAGAGATCTACTTCGTGTTATACGAAGGGTTGGTTTTTTCGCCCAGCGAGGTGCAATTGGATACCTTAAGTAAGGAATGTCATATCCGCACTAGGGGCTAATACCTAGCCCCACATGTCATCTCCTACGACTAAGTGAAAGCAATAACGTCGCATAGTCTGATTGCCTGGTTCGCTCCGCATACACCTCCTATACGGACCAAGACGTTGGATAAAGAGTTTATATGCATACCCCAGTACTATGTACATGGGGGCTGAAGCCGACGACTAGAAACTTTTAGATTTACATAAACAGTCACATAGGAGGTAAAAGTCGCTCATATTATAATAGCGCAAAAGTTATATACATCGGTTCATAAGCTTAAGTCTTTACAGTCAAATACAATTACTCGAAGATAATATCCTTCGAGCACTGGCCTTCTACAAGGCGGGCGCCTTCGATGACGTCCTCGAAGTACTTCTCCGGCTTGCGGTGCTCCTTGCCCTCGGGCGGACCAGCAGTAGCTATATGCTCCACCCTCATCTTCGCCCAGTTCACTTTCACATGAGCGAAGGCCGTTCGAGCACCTTCTATGCAGGCCGAACGCGTCAATTCGTCGACCCGCGGACTCGCGTCGACGAGCCGCTTCACCAATCCGAAGTAGCTACTTGGGAGTGGATCAACGGGCCATAGCCGAACTATTAAATCCTTCATGGCCGAACCCGCCATATTTTGCAGCTCAACCAGCTGCATCATCTGGTCATTGAGGGGCACCGGATGTTTTGGCGCATAGAACTGCGACCAAAACAACTTCTCCGTGGCGTTCCCCTCCTGGGCTCGGAACTACTGGGCAGCGTCAGCACTGCTCCTCAGAATATCAGCAAACACGCCAGGAGAAATCCATAACCGTGTCAGCCCAAGATACTTCTGCCCTCCGAAGATGCTCTGTAAGAGCAAGGTCTTACCAACCGCTATCTGTCATGCCTGCTTGATTTCTTCACAGGCCTGCGCGCCTCGCTTCGCGCATCCTGGGCAGCCTTGATTTCCTCTGCAAGCTTGGAAGCTTGTTCCGAAGCATCCCCCTCCAATGCCTCTCATTTGCGAATGGCATCGTTGAGCTCAACCTCAAATTCGCACACCCGAGCCTGGTGCTTCTCGCACGCGGCCTTTTCGGCCTCTAGTTCGGCAACCGCTTTGTCAGTGGTCGCCTTGCTCGCCTCGGCCTCCTTCTTGGCCTTCGCGAGCTCGCCCTTGAGGGCCTCGAGCTTAGTGGTGCCAAATATGTAATACAAAATATCAAGAAAAAGTTTATACCCATACTCAATTAACATTGTTAGTCTTCTTGACATTTTAATTCTGCATACCTTGCATTTCATCTAAACACTGGTTGACGCGGTCGATGTCCGCATTGGCCAACAAGAGCTTCCGGTTTAGTTCAGCAACCTCTACATCTCGTGTTGTTGCCGTAACTAGTGAAGCATGTTCAAATAACATAAAGCACAACAGTTCAGCTCTACAAGCATGCTATACTATGGATACTTTGTCTGATTCTTTTCAAAATGACAAAAAGCATCAGGGGCTACTGGCTATATATGTGTTTTTACAACAAACAAAGTTCCATAAAGAACATTACATTGCTTATCTCAAAGCCCGTTAACAGGATGTTGATGGATTCATTCAGTCCGCCCTTGATGGATTGAATCTTCTTCATGACCGCACCCATCACGGTGCGGTCCTCCTCCATGACGGAAGCACTTTGCGGTGCTCCCTCCATAGATTCTGGCCCTTCGGATTGACTCCGAGCGCCGTCCACCCCCGCCCTAGGGGTCCGGTCTTCGGACCCCAGAGCCGCACTAGGCTCCGGGTCTATGTTCGGGAGGGCCCCGGATTGTTTGGGCCCCCATCTTCGGTCCACATGGGGGTTGTTTCCCCATGGTCAGCGACGGCCGAGGTACTACCCCCGGTCGCCCCTTCACCTGCCCCACACTCATCCCCTTGACCGGAGGACACCCATTGGGAGGACACTTCGGTGTCCCCGCCGATCATGGGTGAAGGAGCTCGAACCGGCGGGTCACTCTCCGTCTCTCCGGGCGCTAGAGAGTTCCCCTCGGATAAGGAGGCGTCGGGGTGTCCTCCGAGAGGGCTGTAGGTTAGCAGGTGAGAAATACTAAGTAAGCATCAAAATGCTAAACAAATAAAGGTGCAACAATTAATCCGGACAAACTTACGTTTCGGGTAGGGGTTTCTCCCTGGGCTTCACCACGAAGCTGTGTTCGGATGATGAATCCGAACTAGCGGCGAGGTTCAGCTTCCTCGGGGGCGCGGCCGTGCCCACGTCAGCAGCGGCCCCCCTCTTTGTCCCCCTGCCTCACGCAGGGAGTTCTTCTTCCTCTTCTTCCTCGTCATCCTCCTCCTCTTCGGAGGAGAGGATGTTGATCTTCTCGGACTTCTCATCCGTAGGATGGGGGCTGTCTCTGGTCCCCTTGCCCTTCTTCTTGGGCTTCTTGACCGGCGCCTTGTACGGCGCCGGGACTAGCATCACCGTCAGTCAAGGCGATTCTGGGTCTTCGGGCAAAGGTGTCGGACACTTGATCCGGGTCGCTTTCTTCGTCCAGCTCTATATATCACGCAAAAACTCCAATTCCTGTTATCATTAACAAGACAGAGGATGTATGTTTGGCGGAATTTTTCATTACCTCAGGGGTGGAGAACACGGTACTATAGCCTACATCATTCGTTTCTTCCGGCCACTCCTTCTGGCTCTTGAAGAGATGCTTCCAGATCTCTTTGTGCATAAAGCCAAAGAGATGCTTCAGACGCCTATCTCCTGCCGGATTGAACTCCCATAGTGAGGAATCCCGGCATTGGCAAGGAAGGACGAGCCGGGCCAGCATTACCTGGACCACGGTCGAGAGCTGATAGCCCTTGGAAATCACATCGGACACACGGCTCTGGAGTGTTGTCACTTAAACTTGAGACCCCCAGTCCAGACCCTTTTTGGTCCAGGAAGTCAACCTCTCTGGGAGTCCAGATATGAAAGCAGGTTCCGCCGCCCATTTGACGTCGCGGGGTTCGGTGATATAAAACCACTCCTGCTGCCAGACCTTGTTCGTCTCTACGAACGACTCCTTTGTCCAAATCGCATTCGGGAGCTTGCTAATCATGGCACCCACGCACTCCACGTGCTGCCCATCCACCACCTTTGGCTTCACGTTGAACGTTTTAAGCCATATGCCGGAGTGTGGAGGGATGCGGAGGAAAGCTTCACACACCACTACGAAAACGGAGATGTGAAGGATTCAGTTCGGGGCTAGATCGTGGAAATCTAGTCTGTAGAAGAACAGAAAACCCCAAACAAAGGGGTGGAGCGAAATCCCTAGCCCCCTAACAAAGTGTGAAGTGACACTACTCTCTCACCCACCTCTGGGACAGGGACCACCTGGCCAGACCCAGTGCGCGATGTTGGCGGCGAGATAGCCTACGCTCCGAAGATCCTCCACGGTTTTTTCAGTGACCGTGGAGGCCTCCCACTTGCCTCTGGCACCGGATCCAGCCATTGCTGGGGAAGGGAGTGGTGGTGGAGGAACGAAAAGCGGTGGGCGCAAGAGATGAGGATGCTGGGGCTAGGGGAGTAGGAGAGCTCGAGCTTGAGGAAAGCGTGGGGCTGATGAAGGGGATTGGTATCCTTTTATAACATTGTGAGTACAAAACGTCCCCCCACTTTAGCCATAAACCTCGCCGGTTCCCAAAGCTGACGTGCGTAATGCGCGCTGTGGATGCTCACATCACATTGATAAGGATCCCACAATAAGCGGGCACGATCTCTATTCTGATAAGACGTGTCAATGAGGATATACCTCGAAACGCAAAACTTGGACCAAATAAAACGGTTCGATATGTCAGTGGGATGGACACGACGCTTCACCAAAAAATTGTCAGTAAAGACACATTATTCATTTTATTTTAAGAGCCTTGCCTTCGAGGCTAAGGGTTGTACTAACCTTGCAGAGCCGAACACAATACACTTTTTTGCAGAAGATATATTCGGAAGAAGGAACCCGCCTTGCAATGCCGAAGACAATACGGAAGCCGAACACATCGTCATCAAAGACAGGTTCATGGGCTACGGAGGGAGTCCTGGATCAAGGGGTCCTCGGGTGGCCAGATAACTCTTGGTGGGCCGGACTGGTGGGTCATGAAGATCATAGTCGAAGATCATCTCTCGTATCCGGATAGGAGTCTTGTATTCGTATAATGGCAAGTTTTAGGTTCGGGTGTAATCTTTCCTTCCTCTGCAAGATGGTTATGTACAAACCCTAAGGCCCTTCGGTGTATATATAAACTGGAGGGTTTAGTCCATAGAGGCTAGAGCAACACAAATCCTCATAGGCTAGACTTTAGGGTTTAGCCAATACGATCTCGAGGTAGATAAACTCTTCTATTCATATTCATCCATATTAATATAGCAGGAAGTAGGGTTTTACCTCGATCGAGAGGGCCTAAACCTGGGTAAACATCGTGTCCCCAGCCTCATGTTACCATCAATCCTCAGACGCATAGTTCGGTACCCCCTACCCGAGATCCGCCGATTTTGACACCAACAGGTGTGTTGGGGACACAAGAGACTCTTTGTTATTTGGTTGCAGGGTTGTTTGAGAGAGACCATCTTGATCCTACGCCTCCCACAGATTAATAAACGTTAGGTCATCCACTTGAGAGAAAATTGCTATTGTCCAACAAAACTCTGCGCTTGGAGGCCCAACACGAGTCTACAAGAAGAAGGTTGCGTAGTAGACATCAGGCATGAACAAAGTTCAAGGCATGCTCCCACTTTAACAATGCTCATCTCTCTCACTTTCACTTTACTTTTTGAAAAAGTTTTAGGTCCCCCTCTTTTTTTTTAAAACTTTATAAAAGCACTCAATATAAATAAATGACTCTCTAAAACTTCCGGGTTGTCTCCCTGGCAGCGCTTTCTTTAAAGCCATTAAGCTAGGCATATAGTGCTCAAGTAATGGATCTACCCGGACCCCAAGGTATAACAAAGCCAATTTTAATTAACAATAATTTTGGATTTATTAGTGAGCACAAAGTAATATAAATCATGCAACAACGAAGTCTAACTCTCTTCATATGCATCAGCATGTCATAAAAGAACAAATCATGCACATCAAGTAAAGGCCAATACATAGTATAATCAGTTTCTTGCAATTTTCTTGTATTGGAAACATAGAGAGGCAGAGATGTAGTTCCTCTCTCATAATAATTGCAAGTAGGAGCAGCAAGCACATGCATATTATATTCATCAAAATCATCATGTGTAGTAGTAAGACGCAACCCATCAATATAATCCTTAATAAGAGCAAAGTTCTCCGATATAGTGTAGTTGGAGAATTCAAAAAGATAATAGGACTATCATGCGTGGGTGCAATAGCAACAATTTCATGTTTAACATAAGGAACTATAGCAAGTTCATCTACATAGGAATAATTCATATTGGCATCATGGCCATAAGCAAAGCAAGCATCAAGTTTATCAAAAAGGGATATTTCAAACGAATCCAAGGGATCATAGCAATCATCATAGGATTCATCCTTCGGTAAGCACGAATGAAAATTAAACAATGTATGGGATAAAGAGTTACTCTCATTAGAAGGTGGGCAAGGGTAGCTAATCTGCTGATACGTCCAAAACGTATCTATAATTTCTGCTTGCTCCATGCCACTTTTGGGTGATATTGCTATGATATTCATACACTTCCATACACTTTTGATCATATTTGGACTAACTTAGTAATCCAGTGCACCCCAGTGCCTGTTTCTGTTTTCGGCTGTTTTTGTATTTCAGGTTTTCACGTTTCGAGAACTGCCCAGAAAAATCCAGAAAAATTATATAAAAAATCAGCGATCCGGAAACAACACTGCGTCCGAAGGGCAGCCTGGGGGGGCCACAGGGGCTCCAGGCGCCCTGTGGGCGCGCCCCCCCTGGGCCGCGCCGGGGGGGCGCCTGGGCCCCCCGAAGCCCGTCCGGTGCCCCCCTTTGGCATATATTTAGAGGGACCTCCGAAACCCTCAGAACAGGAACTCTTTTCGCGATCCCATCTCTGTTCCGCCGCCGCCGCCGCTTCCAAGATCGGGAGCACCAGGAGAACTCTTCCCGGCACCCTGCCGGAGGGGAGGATCACCACCGGGAGCTTCTCCACCACCATGGACGCCTCCCGGATGACTCGTGAGTAGTCTCCCTTGGACCATGAGTCCATGACCAGTAGCTATGTGATGTTCTCCTCCCGTTCTTGTGCTTCACTAATTAGTCCTCGTGAGCTGCCCTACATGATCGAGGCACCTATGTAATCCTTATGTTGTTGCTATGTTGAGTTTGCTGGGATCCGATGGATTATGAGATTATGTTCAGATTGATCTTGAGTAATATATTTGATTCACCTCTTTTATATTTTAGTTCATAAGTAATTCTTGCATGTTCTCCGTTGTTACTTATTGCTTTGGCCGAGTAGTAGGTAGTGACTCCAAGAGGGAACATTATGCTTGATTGTGGGTTCATGCCCCTCGATGACTAGCTTGAGTGACAAAAACATGAGTCTAGGGGATGTGCTGTTGCCACAAGGGGGAAAACAACGGTGCTTGTGCCCGCGAGTGCAAGGATTGTTTACTTTACGCAAAGTTCTTTTAATGCAGTTGTCTGTTGCATTGAGTTTACACTATGGGTGGGACTCGCAACTTAATACCAGCGAGATGTTCTGGATAGATATCTCAAGGTGGATGATTAGTAGTAGATATTGATGGATTTCGGTCTACTTACTTTGGCGTACCGCCCATGCTTTGAACCTCAACCTTTCTTGCAATGTAGTCAGCATTGGTTTGCGTTCGTGGTCCTGTCAATTGCCCAGCTGTAATTTGTTTACCTCACATAGCTGTTTTATCGTCTTTTGGGAGAGAGACATCACTAGTGAACATCATGAGACTCCGGTCCATATTACCATCATTGATCACATCCACTATTTATTTCCCGTTATTATTTACTATTGCAAAAAAACTATCTATCACTACTATCATTGCTTTTAATCCTTTGTGAACTACAAGGCCGGAGAGATTGACAACCTCTCTGTACTCATTGGGAGCAAAGTTATTTGTATCTGTGTGCAGGTCCACGTTGGTTGCTACTAATCTGGCGCCGTAGCAATTGACACCTACTTGTTGAACCTAGGAGTCTCTGGGGAATCGATCCTTGGCATCTTTGCTAGGGGAAAACACTTCTACTTACTGCATCTTACACCTTCCACTTGGGGTAACCAACGAGGGGTTCGAGGCCCATCAAGGAGTATTTTCTGGCGCCGTTGCCGGGGACTCCACTCTTCAGGATAGGGGAGTTGCTTGCTATCTTTTTCCTTTGCTTTTTAGTCTTGTTAGTTTACCTTTCATTTTTGCTTTAGTACCTTTTTTATCAAAAATCACAAAAAATTATTTGTCTTTTTATTAGTAGTCCTTTCTGTTTAGCCAAACATGTTAGGATTTGGTGCTTTGAGGGAATCAGAAGTTTTAGATTTCCATCAAAGGGATGGAGAAAATATGAAGAAGGCATGGGACAGAATTTCTGATGCACATAGGAGAATTATGCCTTGGATACCTATAAAAGTTGTGCTTAGGAATTTTTACCATGGTCTTTTTAAATGGTGTAAACACTCCCTTGACATTATAGCTGAGGGAGATTTCTTAGAATGTGATGAAGCTAGAGCTCTTGAGATTATACATGGTCTATCTAGTTACTTTGTTTATGATCATAACTTTGATACTATCATAGATAGACTTGCTACTATTGAGAAAAGAATGGATGCTCTAGACTTAATGAAGGTAGAGAAACCCAAACCCAATGAGAGAGATATTTTGGAAATAGATAATGACTGGGAACCTCTTGTTAGGATTAGCATCTCTAATCAAGACTTCCTTGCTTATTGTGATATTGGATCTATGGTTTCTACTATGCCAAAAATTGTTCATGATTCTTTAAAATTTAACATGGATAGATTACCATCTTATCATGAACACACTAATGGAGATATTTCTGAAATCCAGGGAAAAATAAAAGACGTACCGGTTAAATTCCTTAAAGGGATTGCAATGATTGATTTCTTCATCGTGGAGCCAAACCAAGGAAATATAGTGCTTGGAAGGGACTTCCTCCGAGCAGTTAAAGGCTTCATCGATATAGGTAAGGGACAAATCCGCTTACGCGGGAAGGCAAAAGGTGTGTACCCCTTTCCTAGAAGGAACAAGAATGAACTTATTGAGGAACCATTTGAAACAATTTATAACTCCGATTATTATGATGATTATTGATTCCTCTATGCATTATGCCTAGCTTAAAGGCATAAAAGAAAGCGCTTTTGGGAGGCAGCCCACATGAATAAAATTTTTGCTTTTGTTGTGTCTTGATGTTGTTTACTGCTGTAGCATCATCATTGTATCTTTGCTTTTCATATTTGTGCCAAGTATAGCCTCCGATTGCTAGAAAGTTCAAAAGTTGTGAGGTGCTGTCCAGGAAACAGATTCTGTCCTTGGACAGAAAAATTCGTATAAAATCATCAGATCATCTTTTTGGTCTGAATTTTCTCGACAGCGTTCTCTATATAATTGTCTTTCGTGCGTCAGTTCTGAGTTTTTTGATTTGAGTTGCAGAAGTATCCCGAACAGATCAATTACTGCCTGCTGTTCTGTTTTTCACAGATTCTGTCCTGTTTTGCCTTACCTTCACTTTGCAAATTAAGAACTTGCTTTTTCTTTGCAAAAACCTTTTGACAATCTTGAGAAACAGTAGAACTTCAAGAATATCCTTATTTCCAGCAAGGTATAATTATTTTATTAAGGGTACTAACCTCGCTAATCAGATTATGATGAGTTATGTATGAAGGGAGTTTTCAAGTGTGCGAGGGAAGATGATAAAAAGATTCAGGAATGTCAAGCGCTCAAGCTTGGGGATGCCCCCGTGCACCCCCAAGAAATATTCAAGGAGACTCAAGCGTCTAAGCTTGGGGATGCCCCCGTGCATCCCCTTCTCCATCAACATTATCAGTTCGTCTTTCGTTCCGCTATATTTTAATCACTTCATGTGTTATGTGCTATGCTTGGAGCGTCTTGCTTTTAGTTTTCTTTTTAGTTTTTCATAATGAGTCGGAACCCAGCATTCCTTTATGTGGGAGAGAAACACGCTCCACCTCTACCTATAACGTAACATAGAATTTTCATGTCTGTCTATGCTGTGTGTGGTCTTTGTCTTTTAATAGCTACTATCGTGCTCTGCTCTTAGTATTCATGCTTATCTTTTCAAGAGCTTTTATTTAGTTGGTTGCTTGAACTCTCTTTAATTACCATGCTCACCTTATTAAGAGAGTTTGCTTCCGTTGCATTGGTTAATGTGTCTATGATAAAGATGCTACTTTCAGGATGGTGCTTAGTAGTTCAGGTTTTCTTATGGTTAATCTCAAATAGCTGGGGGGTTCCCAATGTGTTATTGGAGTGCCAACTTGGTTTGTTTGCCTATGATGTGGTATGGTTTAGTAATATCTTCCTTCGAGAATTTATTTTGATTGACTTGGCGTATGCTCACGCATATTTAAGACTGTAAAGAAAGTCTGTCAAGCCTTGGTGATCTTTTATTTCTAAGTAGCGATATAACTACCATGCCTGATTAAATATTGCTTTGTCGCTCTGCATGATTATGACCGTCATTGCTCTCTTAGTTGGTCGCTCCCAGTCTTTTGCTAACCTCCACCTGTACTAAGCAAACTAACCATGCAATACATAGCTCATGGGAAAGTAGCCTAAAAACTATTGTAGTAAAGAATATGTTGCTTATGTATCTTATTTCTTATAAGTTGCTTGCTGAGCGGTAACCATGTTTCTGGGGACGCCATCAACTGTCACACTTTTGTTGAATATCATGTGAGTTGCTATGCATGTTCGTCTTGTCTGAAGTAAGGGTGATTTACCGTGGGTTGAATAACTATGCATATTGTTAGAGAAGAACATTGGGCCGCCAACCAAAGCCATGCATCATGGTGGAAGTTTTAGCTTGGACCTTAATCCTCAATCTCTCATGAGAATATGCTTATGCATTAAAGAGGAGTCCATCATCTATTTTCTATGTTGTCCCGGTATGGATGTCCTCAAGTTGAGATCTATCAAAAACGAGAAATCAAATGCAATTTATCTCCTTGGACCTTTGTACAGGTGGCATAGAGGTACCCCTTTGTGACACTTGGTTAAAACATATGTAATGCAATGATAACCCATGGGGATCCGAGCTAATTAGGACAAGGAGCGAGCACTATTGGTATTCGATGCATGAGGCTTGCAACTTATAGGATGTTTTATGCATGACACATATGAAGTACTACTACCGTTGACACAATTGCTTCCATGTTTTCAAAATAAAAAGCTCTAGCACTTAACCTTTCTTTTACCTTTATATTGAAGCACCAACTACTGAGAGCATGATTGTCATTCTGAGTATAATGTGCATTGTCCCAAAGTAGCATTGTCTTTTGCATGATTGTGATATCGTTTATTCTGAAATGATTGTATCTAGTCATCAATTAAACCTTGAAGGTGCCCCTGCACTTATGTTTTGCATCACTAAAGGGGGCAAGCTAGATATCACTTTATCATATTTGCACATCATGTTCATTGCAAATCTTTTTGATGTTTCAGTTTCATATTGTAAAACTTTCAGTCATTTGTGATTTTCTCTTGAGGCAACTTAATTACTTTAGAATCATTGTCTCAGTAAGCTTTTGTCATATGACTATGAGAAAGTCCTATATGGTTAATAGCATGTCACCACAGAAATTATTCTTGTTATCATTTACCTACTCGAGGACGAGCAGGAATTAAGCTTGGGGATGTTGATACGTCCAAAACGTATCTATAATTTCTGCTTGCTCCATGCCACTTTTGGGTGATATTGCTATGATATTCATACACTTCCATACACTTTTGATCATATTTGGACTAACTTACTAATCCAGTGCACCCCAGTGCCAGTTTCTGTTTTCGGCTGTTTTTGTATTTCAGGTTTTCACGTTTCGAGAACTGCCCAGAAAAATCCAGAAAAATTATATAAAAAATCAGTGATCCGGAAACAACACTGCGTCCGAAGGGCAGCCTGGGGGGGCCACAGGGGCTCCAGGCGCCCTGTGGGCGCGCCCCCCCCCCCCCTGGGCCGCGCCGGGGGGGCGCCTGGGCCCCCCGAAGCCCGTCTGGTGCCCCCCTTTGGCATATATTTAGAGGGACCTCCGAAACCCTCAGAACAGGAACTCTTTTCGCGATCCCATCTCTGTTCCGCCGCCGCCGCTTCCAAGATCGGGAGCACCAGGAGAACTCTTCCCGGCATCCCGCCGGAGGGGAGGATCACCACCGGGAGCTTCTCCACCACCATGGACGCCTCCCGGATGACTCGTGAGTAGTCTCCCTTGGACCATGAGTCCATGACCAGTAGCTATGTGATGTTCTCCTCCCGTTCTTGTGCTTCACTAATTAGTCCTCGTGAGCTGCCCTACATGATCGAGGCACCTATGTAATCCTTATGCTGTTGCTATGTTGAGTTTGCTGGGATCCGATGGATTATGAGATTATGTTCAGATTGATCTTGAGTAATATATTTGATTCACCTCTTTTATATTTTAGTTCATAAGTAATTCTTGCATGTTCTCCGTTGTTACTTATTGCTTTGGCCGAGTAGTAGGTAGTGACTCCAAGAGGGAACGTTATGCTTGATTGTGGGTTCATGCCCCTCGATGGCTAGCTTGAGTGACAGAAACATGAGTCTAGGGGATGTGCTGTTGCCACAAGGGGGAAAACAATGGTGCTTGTGCCCGCGGGTGCAAGGATTGTTTACTTTACGCAAAGTTCTTTTAATGCAGTTGTCTGTTGCATTGAGTTTACACTATGGGTGGGACTCGCAACTTAATACCAGCGAGATGTTCTGGATAGATATCTCAAGGTGGATGATTAGTAGTAGATATTGATGGATTTCGGTCTACTTACTTTGGCGTACCGCCCATGCTTTGAACCTCAACCTTTCTTGCAATGTAGTCAGCATTGGTTTGCGTTCGTGGTCCTGTCAATTGCCCAGCTGTAATTTGTTTACCTCACATAGCTGTTTTATCGTCTTTTGGGAGAGAGACATCACTAGTGAACATCATGAGACTCCGGTCCATATTACCATCATTGATCACATCCACTATTTATTTCCCGTTATTATTTACTATTGCAACAAACTATCTATCACTACTATCATTGCTTTTAATCCTTTGTGAACTACAAGGCCGGAGAGATTGACAACCTCTCTGTACTCGTTGGGAGCAAAGTTATTTGTATCTGTGTGCAGGTCCACGTTGGTTGCTACTAATCTGGCGCCGTAGCAATTGACACCTACTTCTTGAACCTAGGAGTCTCTGGGGAATCGATCCTTGGCATCTTTGCTAGGGGAAAACACTTCTACTTACTGCATCTTACACCTTCCACTTGGGTAACCAACGAGGGGTTCGAGGCCCATCATCTACTCGTCCTCCTTTTGTTCTTCGCTCTCCTCCTCAACTTTTTTATCTAATGAGCTCACAGTGTCATCAATTTCTTCTTCCATAGATCTCTGCAAAATATTAGTCTCTTCTTGGACAGCGGAGGTGTCCTCAATATATGATTTAACATAAGCATTAGAAGCATAGTTTTGATAGCATTATTTAAGTATGGCAGAATTTTCAGATTTCTAAAGAGTAGCATCATACATTTCAATCAAAGAAGCAATTTCATAAGCACCCTTAAAAGCAACAAATTCTTCAATTTGTTGAACATCATAGTAATTATAAACACCCTTGGCATAAGAAGATAAGATTCCATTATCACTAAACTCACATTGATAGGGAAGGTGTTTCTTAGGGTCTTCAGAACGACAAGTACAATCATATAATTCACATAAATTCCAAGCATAGCACTGCAAAGTATTAATATGATGCAATAAAATTTTCCCTTTTTGAGATAAGCTGTGTCGCACAAAATAAGCATGCTCATTTAATGATTTTCCCTCGACTAAGCTAGTTGGATTTTCAGCACGAGCACAAATGGATCAAAGATGATCCAACTAAAAAGCTTCAGGAGTGTGATAGATTTTCAGTGGTTCTTCAACCATTGTTGCAGTAGGTACAACTATTTTTTTTGGTATTTTGCGTTTCCTACCCATAACTAAAGATAGAAAACAAGAGCACAAAAAAATCAACATAGTGATAAAACAAACAAGCACACATGAGAATATTCACCCCACACTATTGCTCCCTGGCAACGGCGCCACAAAAAGGTCTTGATAACCCACACGTATAGGGGATCAATAGTACCCACTTTTGATAAGTAAGAGTGTCGAACCCAACAAGGAGCTAAAGGTAGAACAAATATTCCCTCAAGTTCTATCGACCACCAATACAACTCTACGCACGCTTGACGTTCTCTTTACGTAGAACAAGTATGAAACTAGAAGTACTTTGTAGGTGTGATATGATAGGTTTGCAAGATAATAAAGAGAATGTAAATAAAAGCTAGGGGCTTTTTAGATAAAGAAACAACTAACTTATTTTTAATAGAGAGATTTTTGTCACAAGAAATTTATTTGTCCCTAGGCAGTCGATAACTAGACCGGTAATAATTATTGCAATTTTATATGAGGGAGAGGCATAAGCTAACATACTTTCTCTTCTTGGATCATATGCACTTATGATTGGAACTCTGGCAAACATCCGTAACTACTAAAGATCATTAAGGTAAAACTCGACCATAGCATTAAAGTATCAAGTCCTTTGTTATTCCCATACGCCATGACCCACTTATCCGTGTTTGTGTTTCTATCACTTACGCAACGCGGACAATAAGAAAACCATGAACATATTGCAACACCCTACAGCGGGGATCCCTCACGCTTGCGCGACACAGAGAGCACCATAGGAAAACATCAATAATAAAACATGCAACTCAAACCAATCACGATCATCAATCAACACATAGGACAAAACGGATCTACTCAAACATCGTAGGATAGCCATACATCATTGGGAAATAAAATATAGCGTTGAGCACCATGTTTAAGTAGAGATTACAGCGGGAAGAAGAGGTGTTACACTACTGCATAAATGGGGAGATAGTTGGTGATGACGGCGGTGACGTTGTTGGTGTAGATCGCCGCCACGATGATGGCCACGGCGGCGTTTCGGCGCCACCAGGAGAGAGGGGGAGAGAGCCCCCCTCCCTCTTCTTCTTCTTCCTTGACCTTCCCCCTAGATGGGAGAAGGGTTTCCCCTCTGGTCCATCGCCTCCATGGCGGCGGAGGGGCGGGAGCCCCTCCGAGATTGGATCTCTCTCTCTCTCTCTCTCTCTCTCTCTCTCTCTCTCTCTCTCTCTCTCTCTCTCTCTCTGTTTCCTTCTGTTTCTGCGCTCAGATTCTCGCCTTTTACCATTTCTTAAATTTCCGGAGATCCGTAACTCCGATTGGGGTGAAATTTTAACACGACTTTTTTTCGAATATTAGCTTTCTTGCGGCCGAAGAAGGGCACCAACCGCCTTACGGGGTGACCACAAGGGCCCAGGGCGCGCCCTACCCCCTAGGGCGCGCCCCCTGCCTTGTGGCCCCCTCGAGCATCGTCTGGCGTTAATTCTTTTTCCCAAAAATCACATATATTCCAAAAAAATCTCCGTAAGTTTTTATCGCGTTTGGACTCCGTTTGATATGGGATTTCTGCGAAACAAAAAACATGCAACAAACAGGAACCGGCACTGGGCACGGGATCAATATGTTAGTCCCAAAAATAGTATAAAAAGTTGCCAAAAGTATGTACAAGTTGTAGAATGTTGACATGGAACAATCAAAAATTATAGATACGATGGAGACGTATCATGCTCCATACCCTCCTTCAAGATTCCAACACCGAAGAGCTCGAGCTGCTTCAGTTGAGAGAGAAGAAGAGCAGGCAGGACATTAATCTGGGGGAAAGCAGTCCATGAGCCTTGTGCGGTGCAGCGTGGGAGCAAGGCGGAGCGCGGGCGGCGGCAGCAAGGGCTGCTGTCCAGCTTGAAAACTGAGCACCTTGAGATGATCTAGTGCGGTGGATAGGAACCACTCGTGAACCTTGCGTTCGACCTTGATGTTACAACAGAACTTGCCGATGGCAAGGCGTCTGACTGGCCCAGGGTGCGTGCCGAGGATCTAGGACTATGATTCTAAACGTTTGCGATCCCCGCTGCAGAGCTCGTGGTCGTCGATGAGGTTGAGGGGGTGGAGTGCCAGATGGGGCGACACCATCGGGAGAGGACGATTGTCTACACGCCAGATTTGATGGGGAGGAGGGTGATGATGGTTACCAACATCTCGTCGGGGTGGGGGGCTACTAATGAAGTCTAGGCTCACCAGAGGCTCTTGTGGTTCTGTCTCGACCCGCCTTCGCTTGTTGGCCACATCGTCCTCCATTGCAACACATGCAACTCCATAGTCTCCTTGGCGACAGAGCTTTATGATAGTAGTGGGGGGAGTAGGAGGAGCATTGGAACTATTGTATGTACATTCCTAAGGTGCCCAAACCTTATGTGACAAGCCAGAGGAGAAGACAGGTGAATCAGGAGCCGTCCATCCTCCATTTGACGGTTCCTACTGCTTCAAAGATGACAAGTAGGCAACGAAACAGAGGCCGCACATCGTGCATCCAATGGCCATGAATCTTATAAAATTGTTTATTAACTATAGCTATCAAAAGATTAACATATTGTGTGTATATTTGTTGTGAGAATTTTTAACCTCACTTATATGCCACGGTATGTCCATAAATTTTATGTTTTTTTCCAGTAAAGCTGTAACAAAATGATCAGTTAATTAAAATATATTTTCAGCCATAATAAATGGGGATGCTATTTTTAAGTTTCTACTAATAATTGTCTTGTCAAATATTTCGCTATCCAAATGTTGGTATGCTTTACATGCCCATAGATTGACTAACTACACTCCCTCAAAAAAAGAGTTACTAACTCCATAGAGTTGCTTAATGCGAGGGTGTACCTTTCTGCTTTTGTCCTTTTTTCCTACGCGGAATACAATTTAATGGGCCCCGAGTAAAGCGACATGTACACGGCCAAAGCTTTTCTTCGTGACACCCACTACAAAACGCAATGTGCATTTCTAGGGCTTAAGTATGAGCTCTATTGTGAACCAACCTGTGGTTGGATGGTTAGGTGGATAGTGGTATCCGACGAGGTTACAGACCTAGGGTAGGGTCACATGCATGACCAACGTACCCCACCCAAGGTCACTACCCCAGAAAATCAAAAGACAAAACCTACGATGATAAAGACAGTCGACTGAGACGGCCCAAGAGGACATCCCACTCGATTGGACATCACCTGCAAGACGACTCAACTCCACTCGACCGATCCAAGGCACTTGACCCCCGAAGGTCAAAGGTCCCTTAGGACAATAACGGTCTGGTATTGACTCGCCATAGTGAATGCCTTTATTACTCTTTACTGCAGACGTTATCAGTAACGTCTGCCTTAATGTACATTGAACCCTTGGTAACGTGGAGCATGGCTGGGGTCCTGGCGCACTATATAAGCCACCCCCCTCCTCCTGTACAAGGGTTCGCATCCTTGTAACTCACAAATATACACATATCGGTCGACCTCCTCCGGGCACCGAGACGTAGGGTTGTTACTTCCTCCGAGAAGGGCCTGAACTCGTAAAACACCTCGTGTATGACTTCACCATAGCTAGGGCCTTGCCTCCTCATTCGTACCCCCTACTCGTACTGTCAGGCTTAGAACCACGACAGTTGGCGCCCACCGTGGGGCAATGCGTCTTAGTGACTTCTGGTGAGGTTGCAACCTTTTCTCCGACCTCCTTCATCATGGTTTCCGGCGGTGGTTTGGCGTTGGGCCGCGAGATCCGACTTGGCGTGCTTGTCTTCATCGCCGATGACTCCGCTTGGCTCCAGGAGGCTCCTCTCGACGTCGAGGCTCTGCCCGTCCGCGGAGCCGCGCACTTCCGTGCCAGCGCCTACGGCGTCCTTCTTCGGCAGCCGTCGACCCAGTACCTACCGAATCCTACATTGTCCACCATCCCCGCCGGACACCGTCATAAGCGATCCGGTCACTCATGGCTCCAGCGGTGTGTGAAACACGCGGTGGCCCGCCAGACGGCCACCCCTCAGGTTGCGGCTATCGAGCCCGACGGTTACTTCTACGGGCCGGCCGATCCGTCGACTGAGCTCGTGGATTCAGTTTCTGAGTGCGGGAGCAGCGATCCCGCAGCGAAAGTTCTCATGGCCAACTCCCACCGCAGCCCGTTTTCCTCGCGGTGGCGACGGCGGCAGCGGTGGCGGCCGTTCATACGACAACGACGGATACATTCCTCAACCCCTCACTGCCGAGCAGAGGGATGAGCTCTGTCGCCGCAACGAAGACGTAATTTTCACTCCCATCGTGGGAGATTCTCCAGAAGCTCTGGCCCTGGAGGCCACGCGCTTGGCCACCGTGGCTGAGTGCGTGTGCTTTGAAAATATCCAGCGCACACTCGACGAACAGTCCCGCCCACTGGTCCCCGAGTCCAGTCGACGACCGCGGCAATCGCACCCGCGCGAGACTCAGGTGTTCCGCATACCAGTCCAGAACCTCAAAGCCGCGGCTCGCATCGCGGAGTCTATTCAACCATCTCAATCGGAGGCTGGGAGAGGCCTTCAGCAGATCCGGGCTTTGCTTCGAACGGCTGAAGAGCAAAACACGGCAGTTTCTCAGTCGCGCAACAGAATTCACAGAAGATCAGTGGCTGCAGACACCGTTTGGTCAGCCCACAATCCAAGATCGCCCCCGAGGCGTGAGGAACGTGGCCCGCGGCAAGACCGGCATCTGGGTCGGAATGACGAGCAATACGACCGTCGACCCGGTCATCATGACCGTCGTCAAGTGCCTACGCCTCCTCCGGGAAGCGGATCGTACTCGCCCCGACGGCACGAGGGCAGGTGCCTGCGCGACGACGAGCGGAGGATTCCCCCAGATCCCCGGAGGCCAGGATTCGATGCAAGGTCTATCCTTGTATAGGGGCTGGTCGACCGTAACAGAGCATTCAGAGAAGAGCAAGGCAGAGATCGTCCGAGTGCAAGCCGAGCACCTGTCTCTAGACCCGAGTGTTTCTGCAGCGCCATCAGGGCTGCTGTGATCCCCCCGAACTTCAGGATGGCGGCGGGGTTAAATAAGTTTACCGGAGAGTCAAAACTAGACACCTGGCTGGAAGATTACCGAGTGGTTGTACAGATCGGAGGCGGCAACGACAACGTAGCCATGAAGCACCTTCCTCTGATGCTGGGCGGTTCGGCTCGGGCGTGGCTCAATCAGGTGGCCCCCGGGAGTATTTACAGCTGGGAGGAGCTGGCTCGGGTGTTCATTCGAACCTTCGAATGAAACTGCAAGCGGCCTGCTGGCCTTGCGGAGCTTCAGCATTGCGCGCAGAAGTCGAATGAAACCTTGAGGGATTACATCCATCGATGTACCACCTTGCATCACATGGTGGAGAATGTTTCTGAGCACCAGACAGTTTGCACCTTCAAGGAGGGCGTGCGTAACCGAGAGCTGAATCTGAAGTTTGGTCGAATAGGCGATATGTCCCTGTCTCGGATGATGGAGATTGCCAGTCGGTACGCCAACGGCGAAGAGGCCGATCGGCTCCGCAGTGGCAAGAAACCAGTCGGACAAGATGATCAAAATTCCAATCGGAAGAACAAGCGCAAGGCCGAGCCAGCTGCTCAGGGCGAAGCAGCAGTGGTCAACCAAGGAAAGGGCAAAGGAAAGCCGAAGTGGCCCTGGGCTCCTAAGAAAGTAAAAGATCGAGCTGGGAATGATGTACTCGACCAGCCGTGTCCCATCCACACGAAGAAAGATGAAGAGGGAAACTTGGTATATCCCAAGCACACCACTCGACAGTGCCGGCTCCTGATCCAGAACTTCCAGAAAGATCAGTCGACTGATAAGGAAAAGGAATCAGAGGAGTCCGAAGACAAGGAAGGGGATGGAGGATACCCCCAGATCAACTCCACTTTGGTGATCTTCGCAGACGTCGAGAGCAAAAGTCGACTGAAAGTCTTCAACAGAGAAGTCAACATGGTTGCCCCGGCAACCACCACGTTTCTGAAGTGGTCCAAGACCCCCATCACATTCGACCAGTCTGATCACCCTGCGCACATTGCCACCCCCGGGCGGCAGGCACTGGTGGTCGACCCAGTGGTCGCGGGCACGCGTCTGACTAGAGTCCTGATGGATGGAGGCAGTGGTTTGAATATTTTGTATGCGGCAACCCTCCGGGATATGGGCATCCCAATGTCCAAGCTGAGCGAAAGCAACATGAGGTTTCACGGGGTCATCCCCGGGAAGAAGGCCGACTCACTTGGCCAAATCACACTCGACGTAGTCTTTGGCGAGTCGAAGAATTATCGCAATGAGAAGCTGACGTTTAAAGTGGTGGACTTCAACAGCGCTTATCATGCTATTCTGGGTAGGCCCGCCTACGCCAGGTTCATGGCTCGACCGTGTTATGTATACCTCAAGCTGAAGATGCCGGGACCCAACGGCGTTATAACCGTCACTGGGAACCGTCAGAAAGCGGAATAGTGCTTCCAGAAAGGCTTGAAGATCGCTGACGAGCAGATGGCAGCAGTAGAGATGGAGGAGTACCAGAAGAGCGTGGATCCGAGTGATTTGCTGAGGGCAAAGAAGCCGGCTTCCGAGTCATCTTTCCAGTCGGCCGGGGAGACGAAGCCCGTACACATCCACCCCACCGACCCCAATGCAGCACCGACCCACATTTCCACTACACTCGACAGCAAATAGGAAGAAGCGCTCATCTAGTTCCTCCGTGAGAACTGGGACATCTTCGCATGGAAACCATCAGACATGCCGGGTGTACCCAGGGGACTAGCTGAGCACCATTTGCGAGTCGGCCCAAAGGTGAAGCATGTGAAGGAACATCTCCGTCGGTCCGCTGCGGAGAAGAGGAAGGCAATTGGCGAGGAAGTGGCTCGGCTCCTGGTAGCTGAGTTTATCCGCGAGATCTACCACTCCGAGTGGCTCGCCAATGTCGTCATGATCCCCAAGAAGGAAAAGCCTCTCCGCATGTGCATCGATTTCAAGCACATCAATCGGGCCTGCCCGAAGGATCATTTTCCTCTCCCTCGCATCGATCAGATAGTTTACTCGACTGCAGGATGCGAGCGTTTGTCCTTTCTGGACGTGTATTCTGGGTACCATCAGATCCATCTGTTCGGGCCCGATGAAATCAAGACAGCTTTCATCACCCCCTTCGGGTGTTTCTGTTATGTCACCATGCCTTTCGGTCTCAAAAATGCCAGCGCTACCTTCATGCGCATGATCCAGAAGTGCCTGATAAAGCAAATCAGTCGGAACGTCGAAGCATACATGGATGACATTGTGGTCAAGTCACGGAAAGGTTCCGACCTCGCAGAGACATTCGCAAACTTAAGAAGCTATGATATCAAGCTCAATCCGTCGAAGTGTATATTTGGAGTTCCTGGCGGCAAGTTACTCGGTTTTCTCGTTTCCGAACGGGGAATCGACGCCAACCCAGAGAAGGTCAGCACCATCCTCCGAATGAAACGCCCCGAGCGTATACACGACATCCAGAAGCTTACTGGTTGCTTGGCCGCATTGAGTCGATTCATTTCTCGTCTCGGTGAGAAGGCATTGCCTCTCTACCGACTCATGAAGAAATCAGACAAGTTCGAGTGGAATTCCGAAGCCGAAGCAACGTTTGAAGAGCTCAAAGCCCTGCTGTCCACCCAGCCGATGCTTGCTGCCCCAGATAGCAAAGAGCCTCTCCTACTATACATTGCAGCCACCGGACAAGTTGTCAGCACTGTACTCACGGTCGAGCGGGAAGAAGAGGGCAAGGCCTACAAGGTCCAGCGCCCAATCTACTACATATCTGAAGTTTTGACTCCCTCCAAGCAAAGGTATCTGCGTTATCAAAAGCTCGTGTACGAGATTTACTTGACTGCAAAAAAGGTTGCCGATTACTTCTCGGACCATACAATCTCAGTCGTCAGCGACGCCCCGCTATCAGAGATCCTGAACAACCGAGACGCGACCGGTCGAGTGGCAAAATGGGCGATTGAACTTCTTCCGTTAGATATCAAGTTTGAAGCGAAGAAAGCCATCAAGTCTCAGGCTATAGCAGATTTTGTGGCCGAGTGGATAGAACAAGAGCTGCTGACTCAAGTTCAGTCGGATCACTGGACTATGTTCTTTGATGGATCCAAGAAGTTGAACGGATCCGGCGCAGGCGTGGTCCAGGTATCTCCCAAGGGCGACCAGCTCAGTTACGTCCTTCGGATCCACTTTGACTCATCAAACAACGAAGCTGAGTACGAAGCACTTTTGTACGGGTTGCGCATGGCCATCTCACTCGGCGTCCGTCGCCTGATGGTCTACGGCGACTCAGACTTAGTGGTGAACCAAGTGATGAAAGAATGGGACGTCAGGAGCCCGGCAATGACCAGTTATTGCAGTGTAGTGCGGAAGCTCGAAAAGAAGTTTGAAGGTTTAGAGCTCCATCACGTGCCCAGAGCCAAGAATCAGCTTGCCGATGACCTCGCGAAAATTGGGTCGACTCGGAAGCCTATACCCAAGAATGTGTTTCTAGAGCATCTGCACACCCCTTCTGTCAAAGAAGACCCCTTCACGGAAGAACCCCCGCAGCCAGTCGGTGCGTCAGATCCGACTGAAGTCGAAGTGCCTGCGGTGGTCGACCTGATCATGGAGGTTCTAGTGATTACGCCCGACTGGACTGTGCCATACATATCATATCTGCTCAGGCAAGAACTCCCGGAAGATGAAGAAGAAGCGCGCCAGATCATCCGTCGATCCAAGGGGTTCACTGTCATTCAGGGTCAACTCTACAGGGAAAGCGTCACTGGAGTTGCTCAGCGCTGCATCACCCCAGAGGAAGGTCGACTGATCCTGGATGAGATTCACTCGGGAACTTCTGGCCACCACGCTTCCTCTCGGACTATAGTGGCCAAAGCGTACCGAGCCGGGTTTTATTGGCCCCGGGCCAACGAGATGGCCAAAGATATTGTGGACAAGTGCAAAGGCTGCCAGTTCTACTCCAACATGTCCCACAAGCTGGCGTCTGCTCTGAAGACCATTCCACTAGTCTGGCCCTTTGCCGTTAGGGGCTTGGATATGGTCGGCCCCTTCAAAACGGGCAGAAGCGCATTCACTCACCTGCTCGTGGCAGTCGACAAGTTCACCAAATGGATTGAGGCCAAGCCCATCAAGAACCTCGAGTCGAGCACCGCCATCAGCTTCATCATGGAATTGATATTCAGATATGGAGTCCCCCACAGCATCATCACGGACAATGGCTCCAAGTTTGACTCGGATGAATTCAAAGCTTTATGTGCTTCTCAAGGAACACGAGTCGACTATGCCTCTGTGGCGCATCCGCAGTCAAATGGACAGGCAGAAAGGGCAAACGGCTTGATTCTCCAAGGCCTGAAGCCACGGCTCATGCGTGACCTTAAGCATGCCGCTGGGGCTTGGGTAACCGAGCTACCGTCTGTTTTATGGGGTCTGAGGATAACTCCAAACCGGTCGACTGGCTGTACCCCTTTCTTCTTGGTCTATGGAGCTGAAGCCGTGCTGCCAAGTGATTTGTTACATAATGCCCCCCGAGTGGAACTCTTCTCTGAGGCCGAAGCAGAGCAAGCTCGCCAGGATGCAGTCGACCTCTTGGAGGAGGAACGAGAGATGGCCCTGATCCGATCAACCATCTATCAGCAAGACCTGCGTCGATTCCATGCTCGCAACGTCCGAAGCCGAGCATTTCAGGAAGGAGACATGGTTCTTCGAGTGCATCAGAAACGACCACACAAGCTCGCCCCGGCCTGGGAAGGCCCCTTCATCATCACCAAGGTACTGCACAACGGAGCATATCACCTTTACAATGTTGCCAAGAAGAAAGATGAACCTCATTCGTGGAACGCGGGCCTGCTCCGCCACTTCTACACTTGAAACACTCGAGCAGTCGAGTTGTAATAAAGATTTTCCGGTTTATTTCAAAGACAAGTTTGCAGCGATCCTTTAATGATTGTTGTTTTCTAAGATGATGGTCTTCAAAATCCCCCAGTGGGTGCTTAGCCGCGAACCCGATTCGCCTAAGTTTCAAAAACTACTCAGAGTGAAGAGCGGTCCTCTCACTCGGGGGCTTAGCCGCGAACCCGATTCGCCTAAGTTTCAAAAACTACTCCGAGTGAAGAGCGGTCCTCTCACTCGGGGGCTTAGCCGCGAACCCGATTCGCCTAAGTTACAAAAACCACTCCGAGTGAAGAGCGATCCTCTCACTCGGGGGCTTAGCTACGACCCCGTGACTCGCCTAAGTTACAAACATCCACTCCGAGTGAAGAGCAACCCTCTCACTCGGAGGCTTAGCTGCGGTCCTCCGAGCTGCGTCCTAAGTATAACGTGGCTTGTCTTCCGAGCTCCGCCACAAAGACAACGTTGCTTTGAATCGCTTAAGTTACAAAAACCACTCCGAGTGAAGAGCAATCCTCTCACTCGGGGGCTTAGCTGCGACCCAGTGACTCGCCTAAGTCACAAACATTCACTCCGAGTGAAGAGCAACCCTCTCACTCGGGGGCTTAGCAGCGGTCCTCCGAGCTGCGTCATAAGTATAACGTGTCTTGTCTTCCGAGCTTCGCCACACATACAACGTTGCTTGAAATCGCCTAAGTTACAAAAACCACTCCGAGTGAAGAGCAATCCTCTCACTCGGGGGCTTAGCTGCAACCCCGTGACTCGCCTAAGTCACAAACATTCACTCCGAGTGAAGAGCAACCCTCTCACTCGGGGGCTTAGCTGCGGTCCTCCGAGCTGCATCATAAGTATAATGTGGCTCTATCTTCGGAGCTCCGCTACAAATACAACGTAGCTTGGAATTGCCTAAGTTACAAACATTCACTCCGAGTGAAGAGGAACACTCTCACTCGAGGGCTTAGTTGTGGTCCTCCGAGCTGCGTCATAAGTATAACGTGGCTCTGCCTTCTGAGCTCCGCCTCAAATACAACGTTGCTTGGAATCGCCTAAGTTACAAAAACCACTCCGAGTGAAGAGCAATCCTCTCACTCGGGGGCTTAGCTGCGACCCCGTGACTCGCCTAAGTTACAAACATCCACTCCGAGTGAAGAGAAACCCTCTCGCTCGGAGGCTTAGCTGCGGCCCTCCGAGCCCCACCACAAGCACAACGTTGTCGTCAAGACGTCGACTCAAAATCCAAGCGATCAAAAAGAGTCAGAAGGAAAAGAATCAAATCCAGATAATGTCCCGCAAGATTCGGGCAAGAGTACCTGGGCCACGGGCCCACAAGAGTTTAACGATTACAAGATCACTCGGCATTCCGAGGCAAATTGAATCAAAGTATCAAAGTTCATTCACTCCTCAGGAGGAGGCGACTCGCAGGTGCGACGAACTGGTCCAGGTCGATCCCATCGGCGATGCGGGTGGCAGCTTCCAAGAATGTCTCCATGAATGACTGGAACTGGAGCTCCTTCATATTGGCGACCTTGAGTGCCGCAAGCCTCCTCTCCTTCACTTCCTTGCAGTGCACTAGGACCAAGGATAGTGCCACGTCAGCTCCGCAGCGGGCGGATGACTTCTTCCACTCCTGCACTCGACTAGGGATCTCTTTGAGTCGAGTTATCAGTGACTTGAGGTCGTTCTCCTGCACGACTCCCCTCCAGAGCGCAGCATCGATCAGAGCCATCACTTCTTTCAGCCGACCCAGGTAGCCCATGGCAGCGGTAAGGCGGGATTCCAACCTCAACATATTCATGGTGGCTTCGTCCTTGACAATGGAGTTGGCTGTGTCCAGACCGGGTTCGACCTGCCCAGTCTCTTCGTCGAAGTTGCGGCAGAATTCTACACCACAAGAAACACGTCGAGTCAGCAAGCAAGATACGAGTCGACCGATCCCACTTATTCTGAGCCAAAGAGACATACCTTCGAGCACGAGATACCACTTCTTGGTGAGGTTGCTCAGATAAGCTTCCAGATCAATCCTCTTCTGGAAGAGGGCCTCGTATTTGTCGTTCAGAGCACTCTTGGCATTCTTCAGTCGAGTCACTTCATGGTTAGCCGCGTCGAGGGAACCCTTTAGCCTGGTGATCTCCGTCTCAAGCGCGCCTACGGAAGCCAGCTTCTGCTCTCCCAGTTACATTTTCTCTTGAGCCTGCTGCTGTGCCGCCGCCAAGTCGAGGTATGTCTGCTCCAAGGCCGCCTTCAGTTGGCCTACAGAAGACATCACTGGATAGATGAACATGAGGGAACACAGAGCATACTTATCAAAGGTCAGTTGACGAATTGCTCGCATTAGTTACCAGCTGCGTCGTCCTGCGTCTTCTTCAGGTGGTCCCGAGCCAGCTGCAAGTCGAGATTAAGGTGGATCTGTTTCTTCTCAAGGTCCACAAATTTAGCAACAAACTCGCAAGATTTCTGCATCAACACAACAAAACAGGATTCAAAGACTACAGTCGAGTCAAACACTCAACCGCAATCTCGGGGACTACACCCAGTGGGTGCACTGAGCGTGCCCCCACTGGTTCTCACTCGGCCAAGATCACTCTGGCTCGAGCTCAAAAAAAAAACAAGGAAAGTTCTAATATCAGACCATGGCCGACTACCAGCAGTCGACCACGGTCTCGGGGACTACACCCAGTGGGTGCACTGAGCGTGCCCCCACTGGTTCTCATTCGGCCAAGATCAGTCTAGCTCGAGCTCAAGTGAAGCTCAAAGCAAATGCTAAAATGCTACAAGACAAGACAACACCTAGTTGGTGTGGCATCATCTTACGAACAAAGTAGTAGATTTTTCAAACTGAAGATTATCCCAGCACAACAAGCCAATCAGTTGGAGGAAACAAACCTGGACATTGGTCAGAAGGGCAGAACTAGCGTCGTAAGCAGCCATGCTGGCCTCGTACGCCGCCTTCGTCTTCTCCATCATCAGCCCCGCCTGGCGAACGGCTTCTTGAGCCGTGCCCACGGGATCCTCCGGGAGACGATAGGTGGAGAAGAGAACGGACGACGGAGCAGGCACTAGGTCGAGGCCGGAGCGGGCGTTGGGTCGACGGTTGGAGCAGGCGCTGGGTCGACGGCCCCTCCAGCCGACGAAGCTGGGCGTTCAGTCGACACGGGGACGGCGAAGGAGACCATGGCCCGGACCGCGTCCTCCTGTCGCTGGGCCTCTGGGCCAGAAGGCACCTTCCGGCCCTTCCTCCCCGTGCGCCGCCGAGCATCTCCTGAGCGCTCCTCATCATCATCATCATCATCATCGTCTGGGAGCTCTATGACGTGACGTGGCACTTCAAAACAAACAATTGTGAGGTTCAGTCGACCGTCAGCTCCAATCGGCGAAAAGCAAAGCACAATCTACAACTCGCACCTGCGCGGGATGTAGCAGCATCCGCGGTCTCCTCGTCGTCCCGGCCCTTGTCGATGTCCATCAAGGTCGCGGAAGCAGCAGCACTGAAGAATTTCCTTGAAGTTGAGTCGACGAAGACAGAGTCGACCTCCGAAAGGCAGGAAAGAACAAAGTTGAATAGCACTTACCTGGAGGCGATGGGAACATCCACCTTGATCTTGGGCAGGGCCTTCCGGGGCTTGGCGGTGGTGACCTTGGGGTGCTTGGCGCCTACTCAGATTGGTCAGGAGTGGCCGTGCGAGCTCGCTTTGGCGCTTGGGAGCTGGAGGGCCCCGTCCGAGAGCGCACGGCCCCTGGGTCGTGCTTCCCCTTGGATCGCTTCTCGCCACGGGGTGGTGACTCGACCTCCTCCCCGCTGTTGTAGTCCTCGCTCTCTTCTTCGATCTCTTCGTCAGACTTCCACTCGGAGGCGTCGCCCACACCCTCTTCGCCCTCTTGGACCTGATCCCCGTTGGGCACCGAGTACATTTCAGTATAGATCTGCAGAAAAGGAAGATCAGCCAAATGTCAGTCGGACTCATCAAGACAATTGCAAGCCAATAACAGAAACACCACTCGGAAGCCAAGAACAGACCTTGTTAGGAAGATGGTCGGCGTCGAATGGGAGAACCCTCCCGGACCCCCTAGGGTTGTCTTTGTTCCTCGTGACGCACTTCAGGCACTGCGCCACGTACTTCACATCTGCTGCCTCCGGGTGGACTCATGATGAGTCGTTGGTGCCGGAGTACAGCCTCATCGGGTGGTCCTAAGCCTGGAGCGGCTGGATCCTCCGCATGAGGTATACCTCAAGCAGGTCCAACCCTGTGACTCCCTCGCGGACCAATTGGATGACCCGTTCCACCAACATGTTCACTTCCGCCCTCTCGGCCCGACCCACAATCATTGACGGAGGCTGGCTGGCTCGACCAAGAGAGAAAGGTGGGAGTCCGGTCGACTGACCAGGAGTCGGACTGTCCTTGTAATAGAACCAAGTCGACTGCAGCCCCGAATCGACTCTGGAAGAATCATAGGGGGGAAAGCACTCCTATTCCTTAGTTGAATGCCGAGCCCGCCGCACGCCTGGAGGACGTGCGTCTTCTCATCACTCGGGTTCGCCTTCTTGACGGTTTGCGTGCGACAAGTAAAGATGTGTTTGAACAAACCCCAATGCGGCCGACAGCCGAGGAAGTTCTCGCACATAGAGACAAACGTGGCAATGAAGGCAATGGAATTGGGCGTGAAGTAATGCAGCTGGGCGCCGAAGAATATCAAGAAAGCGCGAAAGAAAGGGTGCGGAGGCATGGAGAAACCTCGGTCGACGTGGGTCGTGAGAAGGACGCACTCGCCCTCCCGCAGCCGAGGCTCGAGCTCGCCCTCCGGCACCCGCCAGGAGCCGCGGGCGACCAGCCCCTCCTCCTCTAGCTCCTCCAAATCCTCTGCCGTGATGGTGGACCTGATCCAATCCCCCTGGATCCAACCAGGAGGGAGCCCGGACCTCGACGACGATCCGCTACGGCCGGACCGCCACCCCTTCCCCGTCGCTGCCTTCTTCGAACGCTCCATCGCCGAGGTCTTGTCCTTGCCCATGGCACGCGAGCCGACGGTTGCTGTGGAGAAAACGAGAAGGAGCAGAGGCACGGCAGAGAGGCAGAGGCCAAAGAACAGGGAATGGGCGCACAGTGCCCTCGCTTCGGGCTCGGCGTGCACTTATAGCACCACGGTCGAGTGGCTGACCGGTGGCCCCGAGCGATCTTATCAAATCCCGCAACAGGCGTGGACGCGATACGTGGCGAAAAAGGTGGCGCGATGATCGAGGCGTCCCGAGCATATCCGTCCGATTGCTGCGGCACGACCCGCCCCGCGCGCTTCCCCAAATTTCGAAATCCCGTGAAATCCGGGACCAGAGAGCAACCAATCCTGCCAAAAACTGCGCACGCCAACGGCACCCGACGCCTAGCGCAAAGTTCAGTCGACGGATGACGCAACAAACGCACCCGACAGTTCCAGAATCGATCAAGGCGACCAAGACAAGATTGAGAAGGACAGCCTAGTCCACAAGCTCAGAGAAGGCTACCCCAAGGGCGTCGAGCCAGGACCGAGGCTCTCTTCAGCACACTCTCCTGCTCAAGCCTCAATCCATTCGGGGGTTACTAAAGAGGTTACAGACCTAGGGTAGGGTCACAGGCCTGACCAACGTACCCCACCCAAGGTCACTACCCCAGAAAATCAAAAGACAAAACCTACGATGATAAAGACAGTCGACTGAGACGGCCCAAGAGGACATCCCACTCGACTGGACATCACCTGCAAGACGACTCAACTCCACTCGACCGATCCAAGGCACTCGACCCCCAAAGGTCAAAGGTCCCTTAGGACAATAACGGTCTGGTATTTACTCGCCATAGTGAATGCCTTTATTACTCTTTACTGTAGACGTTATCAATAACGTTTTCCTTAATGTACATTGAACCCTTGGTAACGTGGTGCATGGTTGGGGTCCTGGCGCACTATATAAGCCACCCCCCTCCTCCTGTACAAGGGTTCGCATCCTTGTAACTCACACATATACACATATCGGTCGACCGCCTCCGGGCACCGAGACGTAGGGTTGTTACTTCCTCCGAGAAGGGCCTGAACTCGTAAAACACCTCGTGTACGACTTCACCATAGCTAGGGCCTTGCCTCCTCATTCGTACACCTACTCGTACTGTCAGTCTTAGAACCACGACAGTGTCCCCTGCCCCGCTGATCAAAACCCAAACGGACTCAGCGAGCCGCCGTCAAAAAACCAAGGGTTTCTCTGCCTCCCGCCGGCGCCGGTGTCGGTTCGCCCCGTCTACCGTGGCCTTAGGGCCATGAAGACAGAGTGGATCTCGGCCCTTGTCGGTGGGAGGGCTCCGTTTTTAGACCTTTTTGAGATTTATTATGGTTTGTGTCCTACTCAGGAAGGTGAGACGGCGGCGACTCCCTGAAGATGGAATAAAGGTCTCCCCGCCTAGTCCCCGTTCCGGTGATGCGTCTAGCATCGTCGGTGGGCGTGTGGAGGTGTGTCTCCGGTGGATCTGTCTCTGCTGGATTTGCTCGGATCTGTTCGTCGTTCGACTTTGTTCGTGTGTCTTGAGGTTGGATCCTTCTTATCTACACTCTTCATCAACGGCGGTTGCTGTTCTGGTGCGTTGGTTCTATGGGGCCTTAACACGACGACTTCCCGACTGTCTACTACAACAAGGTTTGCCCGGCTCTGGCGAGGGAGGGGCGATGACAGTGGCGCGCCTTCGGCTCGCTTCAGTGTTTGTAGTCGTCGCTAGGTGGTCTACGGATCTGGATGTAGTTTTTATTATTTCTAGTTTTCGTTGTACTACCATGATTGAAGATTAACAAATCAGAAGTTTATCCCACAAAAAAAGGTATCCCCTGCCCATCAAGGTTTAAGTCCTGGTGCTTGCATTTATCCTGTATTTATTTCAGGACTTCCGGCGATGCACGTTCAACGGGAGGAGACGTTCCCGTCAACTATGAGACGCTTATGGTGACTTCGTAAAATATCAAGATGATATGTCGGCTCAGTCTCTCAGATGTGCTCATAAGGGTAGGGTGTGCATGTGTGTTCATAGGGATAAGTGTCTGCGCGTATATATGAGCGCTTGCGTCTATACTGTGTTAAAAAAGTATGAGCTCTACTCATTAGTTAGATGACATGGTCTTCTGGTACTCCCTCCATTTTTTTACTCCGCGTATAGGATTTATTATAAGTCAAACTACGCAAAGTTTGATCAAATTTACATTAAACAATATCAATATCTAGAATAATAACATGATGCATCCAATAATATTAATTTTGTATTGTGAATGTTGGTATTTTCTTTCATATAAAGTTTATAAAACTTTGTAAAGTTTGGTTTCTGACAAATTTTATATGTAGATTAAAAAGAAACGGAGGTAGTAATAACGTGGTATGTTCTCTATTGAATATTCCGCCTTAGTAATTGACTAGCCACAATAATTTGTTGCACATTTAATTACCTTCCTATCGGACCTTTCATATTGTATATGTTTTCATTCTATTATGCTAATAAACATGCGAATTGTTGCTACAGCCGGTGAAATCCTTGGGGAGGATATCTTGGACGGAGATACACAAGACACAACTACAACTGGTGCATGTTAACAGATACTCGATGCGATGACCGATGATGTTCAATATATACTAGGACTATGTAAGCGATATCAATTGTGATACACTGCATGAGACTAGATCAGATGGCTGGCACTTTGGTACAGCTGTAAAGATTTGATACTTAGGTCGACCCCTTTGGCAATGGAAGGTTCACCAAACACGACTTCCTTGGAGTCTATCTTCCCATGTACGCAGAAAATGTGGCGGAATGTGCCATGCCTCCTTCCCCATAGCTTCCTAATCCTACGCATGGTGGTCAACTCAACTCTAGTACTCCCTCCGTTCTAATTTCCTTGCCGTGGTTTTAGTTCAAATTTAAACTAAAACCCCGACAAATAAATCGGAACGGAGGGAGTACAGTACTAGTAATGCTCGAACTTTCAAGTTTGCGTTTTGAGCCAAGAAAGTTTTCACATGTTGTGTGCCTATGGTCTGAGTTATTTGTGCATCTAGCTACACCAATAAAAGAAAACAGAGCATGCATGCCAATGGTGACAGGCAAGTAGGTCGGAGTGATGTCGATTTGTTGTATCGTGCACCCGTCATGTCCATATATATGAATATAACGCTCCACTGGATCAAGTAAGTTCATATAATGTGCTTCTGATTGGTGGTGAGCCTTTTGTCCTTTAAAAGACGGACGACCGCATTAACTAGCTAGACAATGAAAAAAAAGTGCCGCCAAATAAACAAAATGTGCAGGCTGGGTGGAGCCATGCACACATGCAGCGGGAAATGGATAAACTATAAGCTGTATGTGATTGACGCTGGTGATTGACGCGCTCAACTCTCTGCTCCAGCACGCTATCAGGACCGGTGTGCTGCGCCGCCTCACTGACAGCCGGCTGGCCTCGAGCATCTCTCTCTACGCTCACGACGTGGTCATCTTCTGCCACCCGGACCGTCACGAGCTCGAGGCTATCCACGAGCTGCTTCGGGCTATCGGGTCCACGTCTGGGCTGCACACCAACTTCCGTAAGTGCTCCGCCACGCCAATCCAATGCACGGAGGCGCAGTCCACGGTGATTGAGCAGGCCTTCTCTTGCCCGATCGCGCACTTCCTCATCACATATCTTGGCATCCCCCTCTCGGTTCAGAAGATCCCGGCAGCCAAGCTCATGCCTCTCGTTGAGCGCATGGCCCGCAAATTGCCAACCTGGAGGGCCTCCCTCCTTTCTCGAGGGGAGCGGCTCGCTTTCGGCCGGCACGTGCTCGCGGCCATGCCCACTCACATCCTCATGGCCATGGCCCTGCGCCCAGCCATCCTCAAGAAAATCAACCGGATCATGTGCGACTTCCTCCGGCATGGCAAGCGCGACGCCGCGGCAGATGGCTGCCTAGTCAGCTGGCGCAAGGTCTGCCGGCCGCTCGAGTTTGGTGGACTCAGCGTCCGTGACCTGCAGCGCACGGGCGTGGCCCTCCGTGTCCGCTGGTTATGGCTCAAAGCTACGGACGACTCCCGTCCTTGGCGACACCTACACCTCCCGGCCAACGCCGAGGCCCAGGCCATCTTCAACGCCTCGACGAGTTGGATCATTGGAAATGGCACCTCTTGCCTATTCTGGACAGGTCGCTGGGTTGCGGGTCAGTCGATTAGTGAGATCGCCCCGGCTGTGCTTGCACTGGTTCCGAAGCGCCGGCGACGGGCGCGCTCCGTGGCCCAGGGCTTGCCCAACCGAGCTTGAATCCAGGACATCCAGGGTGCGATGGGGCCGGCGGCGCTGGATCAGTACGTCGAGCTTTGGCGCGTCCTCCAGCACATCACCCTTTCTTCGGACCCTGACACGCTGCGCTGGCACTGGACTGATTCCGGTGTCTACTCCGCGAATTCTTGCTACAAGGTCATGTTCTCTGGCTCCACCATCGCGCCGCACTGGAGGCTCACCTGGCGCACTCGGGCGCCTCTCCGAACCCGAATCTTCGCTTGGCTCGCCGGACTCGACCGATGTTGGTCTGCCGCTCGCCTTGCGCGCCATGGCCTGCCTCATGATGCCCATTGCATCTTCTGCGACCAGGTGCTTGAGACCCTGGATCAGCTCATTCTACACTGCCCGTTCTCCCGGGAGGTTTGGCACGAGATCTTCGCCTGGTGCTGCGCTCCCGTCCCCCTCGACCGCGATGCTGAGAGTTTCCTGGACTGGTGGGCGTTCATCACATCCCAGGCATCCGTTGGTATGCGCAAGGGCCTAGCCTCCCTCACGCTCCTCACCGCCTGGTCCATCTGGCGCCACCGCAATGCTTGCATCTTCGACAACGCGCGGCTCTCTGTCATGAACCTATTGCAGATGATCAAGGACGACGCTAGATCCTGGGCTGTCGCCGGAGCCAGAGACATCGCAAACTTTCTACCCCCATGATGTAACTTAGCTATGGGCTGAGCACCCCTTTTGTTCTGCTCTCGTAGCTCCTCTCTGCGCCTGCTGAGCGTACGCTGAGATGTTGCTACCCTTGTCCCCTTGTACCCGACTCTTGCTCCCTATCTATCAATGGAATGATACGCACCTTGCGTATTCACGAAAAATATAAGCTGTATGTGAACTCGGTCGGGCTAGTCTGTGTTAGAGTTATCACTCATCGCCACCTACTGTCAGGAATCCAGTGTCGCAGGAAGGTATCCCACTATCCCGGAGATTCACTCTCACGGTCTCACCCTCCTAATCGCATCCCACGTATCACGTATGGACACCGTGTGGTCTGCAAAATTCTCCCCACTGGACCCAACGTGCCATCAGATCACCATAATACTAATAGTAAAACTCATATGTGACGCACCTTCTAGGTTTGCATTTGAGTTGTGAAAGTTTCCCCAAGTTGTGCCAATGGTAGCAAAATAATAATTGTCCATCTATCTTCTAGAAAAGAAAACGAAGCATGCAAGCGCCGTGATGGTGAACGAGTGAGTGGGTTATGATAATGACATTGTGCTATGCGCTATGTGCTATGTGCAAGTCGTGATGCAGTGCCAGACATGTCTTATGTGCAAGCATTGCGATGCAGTGCCAGACATTGTGTAGGGAAGAACTCGTTCACTCTTGAGTAATACACCTATTTTACCCCCGGAAAAAGAGACATGGCAAGATTAATGTTGTTTTGCAGTTGTGTTTGTGCGTATTAATGCAGTCATGTGTTGCAAAAGTGTCTTGGGAAGTTAGTTGCGACAAGAAGAGAGACTTCATATATATTAACCATGCAAACAAGTTGTCACTATCCCACTATGTAAAATATTAGAAATAATTTTTTTGATTTTATTGGTTTATTTCAGTAAAGCTGTAAAAAAAGATAATTTCATCCAAATAAGTGGGGATGCTATGTTTGAGTTTCAACCAAATATTGTCCTGCCAAATATTTGGCTATCCAAATTTTGGTATGCTTTACATCCCATATATTGAATAATACCACGGAGCTAATTAATGCGACGGTGCACCTTTCTAGGTGAATGCCGCTCTGGTCGATGGTGAAGTCCCCAGCATTTTTGCCGGTGCCGGTGAAGGCGCCGAACCCGACATTGGGGAGGGCAGGAGTGGCTTCGGCACCAGCATCCACGCGTTGTTCCAGCTTGTACCTTGTACATACTCGAGAGAAATCGACTTGCATACCTAGACCACTTTGATTCACACGACTCCAAAAACATGGAAATACAACAAACTTTGATATTCTATATCATGCCGTATTTAATTTCACTAAATCTAACGGATAACTCACTGCGCCATTTCAAAGTTTGAATTATTTTTCCACTTGAGGAGCATCTCCAATGGCTGCCCTGTTTTAGGGCACCCGAGGCAAAAAAATACCTCTTCAATAACCGCCCAATCACAAAAAAATGCAAATTCTTTTGGACAACCCTAATATGAGACATCAAGTGTAGCAAATATACGGCTTCTCCTATTCAGCGTGTACGTCCCATGTTAGCGACCTAGTGGAGAGCTCCTCCTCAGCGCCTTAAGCGCCAGGGAGAGTATCTGATGTCCACGCGCCACCCCTCATGGACCAGCCCAACAAAGGAGGCGACCGTGGTTCGGCGAGTCATTGGTAGTTCCTTGTTTGTGGTCGTGGTTGATCATTGACTATTTGAGAAAAAAATACTTTTTTAGAAAATAGAATTCATAAAAAGTAAGCGAAAAAAGTTCACCGCATTTAAACTAAGTTCATGATTTTTTTTAGGTACACAAATTTGAAACAAGTTCGAGGATTTTGAAAAAACAAATCAACGATTTCAAAAAGTTTATCAGCTTTGGAAAAAGTTTGCGGACTCCAAAGAATTCACGAATTTGAATAAAGTTTACTTATTTTGAAAAAAGTTTCATGAATCTGAATAAAAACACGAAGTCATGCGTATAAAAAAGAAATAGAAGAGAAAAAGAAAACCTAAAAGAAATAAAAATAAAAACCGAATAAATACCAGTCCAGAAAACCATAAGAAAACCGGTCTGGTAGCTTCCAGAAGCTTCAGTAAACCGGCGTGGGAAGCTTCTTGAACGTTCACAAAAGAGGGGAATTAAACTACCGTCTCGTGCACTCGAGTGCTTAGCTGGGCCGGCCCATTAGTCTCGAGCACTTCTTTTAAGTCATATATAAATTTTTCATATTCTTGAACGTTTCTATAAATAGTAAAATTTCTTTGAATTTTTGAAAGCTTTGAAAATTTACGAACAATTTTTGAAAAGCCTCAACTTTTCTTAATTGGTGAACAGTTTCTGAAATTTTGGAAAAATTTGAAATTCATGAATATTTGGTTGTTCTTGAAGAGCATTTGTTTGAAATGCAGGATATGTTTAGAAAGAATGTACTTTTTCTGAAATTTGGGGAAAAAAGTAAACTCGCGAACATTTTTTAATTGTTGTGAACTTTTTCTAGAAACTCATGAATAATTGTTTTGATTCATGAACTATTATTCCCATTCATGAACATTTTTTCAATACGTGAAAGCTTTTCAAAATCATTAGAATGTTTTTATTTCCCGAACATTTTTATTGAAAGTCGTTAACATTTTATGAATATGTGACATATCTTCAGAATCACACAAAACAATTAGTCCGCGGACATTTTATGGTTTCTGAGCTATTTTTTTATTTCACAAACCTTTTATGATTTCTTGAACAATTTTTTGAAATACCCAGTTATTTATAAATTTGGAACTTTTTGAAATCCTGAATTATTTAAAGAAGAACAAAAACAAAAAAGTAATTAAAAAACAGAGGGTGTTTCATGCACACTGTGCCAAATTTGAGCTCCGGCAAATATGTAACACTTGGGCTGCCACCAAATCGCATACCTCGCTCTCTCCCCGGCGAGGCTGGTGAGTCTTTTTTGTTTTTAAGGAAATCATTAACTGGTAGTTGCTTGGTAAGCTGACGAGTAGAGGATCAATAGGCTAGTTGGCAAGTTAATCAACCATTTAATCAATTAACCCATCGATTTATCTCAGCTACTCGGTGACCGTATAAGTAGGGATTAATCGACAAGTTAAATGATTAATCGGATGAATTTTCGAACATGGCTTTTAGTGATCCAGTACGGATAGGTGACATGTTGCATGCCTTTTTCCCTAGATAATGGTTGAGTTATCGAACACACCAGAGAACGTGCTATACAAGAAGGTTTTCTTGCAAGCTTTTGTGAGAGAGTAAAATTCCACTTTTTACTGACCAGATCATTAAGACCTAAGAATGTAAACACAAGAAATTAAACATGCATGTGTACGAGGACTTGATTTTTATGACCATATGTTTGATAAGGATAATCGTGATCTTAATTTGTGCTTTCAAAGACACCTATTAAGATGTGCTTGCAACCAGACAAAATGGGGATGTGTCCAATTTACAATTTGACCGCCTGAGTCCTGCATCATGAGCCAGTTGTCCAACTATAGGCCCTATTCGTCACGCGGAGTTACCTCGGTTATTTTTAATTATTATTTTTATAAAGCATTTTTTTCTAGATCTTCGTGATGTGTGCCTACCAACCAATAGGAGTATGAGAGCAGAATACTGTAACAACGGCAAGTAAGTAAAAGAACCACCCGCACCTAGACTACACAACATGCATCTTTTCACACGAGCTATGGTTAATTCGGGTGACTTTTGGATTGTGCCTGCAGCCACCTTGCTAACCAACAACGACAAAATTTTGGCAGAGGAAACGTCCGCCAGATCCTTGGGAAATAATTGGCTGTGTTATAAATGGGAAGGACCGATGGGGCTAGAGCGAGCCAATTATTTGGATCTTAGCAATGCACGCCATCGCTCTGATCAATGACTAAATTTTTGGTCGGACGTGTTAGGGCTATGATCCAGATAAGCCATCCTCATGTTGTGAAATTGGCACCAGCCTGGGTGGGGTGGGGGGAGGGGCGGGGGGGGGGGGGGGGGGGGGGGGGGGGGGGGGGGGGGGGGGGGTTGCCAAAAGGGCATGCGACCTCGCCTCGTGGTGGAATGCGGCCCTGCCAGCTAAGGAGCCCGTCATTGACTAGATCTGGGTAGGATGGGGGTGGTGGTCATCCAAGCTAGGTGGCCTCATCAAGAAGAGCCATGGATGTTGCCCACCACTTGATGATTGGGGGCTTGTCAGTGGGGATGCATGCCATTGCTACAATCTCTTCATGGTAGGGTAGGGATCGTCGTAAGGTCGGTCCATGGTTAGGTATAACTGTGGTAGTAGTTAGGGTCCATCAAGGATTTCCAATGTGTTGTGGTGGCTTCCTCCTGTCGTTCATGCATGTGATGTCTAGCGGTGTGATACTTCTCCGTCGTATCTATAATTTTTGATTGTTCCATGCCAATATTTTACAACTTTCATATAGTTTTGGCAACTTTTTATACTATTTTTTAGGACTAACATATTGATCCAGTGCCCAGTGCCAGTTCCTGTTTGTTGCATGTTTTTTGTTTTGCAGAATATCCATATCAAACGGAGTCCAAACAGGATAAAAACGGACAGAGATTTTTTTTTGGAATATATATGAATTTTGGGAAGCGGAACCAACGTGAGACGATGCCCGAGTGGCCCACGAGGGTGAGGGGCGCGCCCAGGGCCCTCGTGGGCACTCCGTAAGGCGGTTGATGCCCTTCTTTCGCCGCAAGAAAGCTAATATCTGGATAAAAATCGTGTCCAAAAATCAGCCCAATCGGAGTTAAGAATCTCCGGAAATTTAAGAAACGGTGAAGGGCCAGAATCTGGGAACGCAGAAACAGAGAGAGACAGAGAGACATATCCAATCTCGGAGGGGCTCTCGCCCCTCCCACGCCATGGAGACCATGGACCAGATGGGAAACCCTTCTCCCATCTAGGGAGAAGGTCAAGGAAGAAGAAGAAGGAGTGGGGCTCTCTCCCCCTCGCTTCCGGTGCCACCGGAGTGCCGCCGGGGCCATCATCGTCACCGCAATCTACACCAACAACTTCACCGCCGTCATCACCAACTCTTCCTCCCTCTATGCAATGGTGTAACCCCTCTTCTACCCACTGTAATCTCTACTTAAACATGGTGCTCAACGCTATATATTATTTCCCAATGATGTATGGTTATCCTATGATGTTTGAGTAGATCCGTTTTGTCCTATGGGTTAATTGATGATCGTGATTGGTTTGAGTTGCATGTTTTATTATTGGTGCTGTCTTATGGTGCTCTCCGTGTCGCGCAAGCGTGAGGGATCCCCGCTGTAGGGTTTGCAATATGTTCATGATTTGCTTATGGTGGGTGGCGTCAGTGACAGAAGCACAGACCCGAGTAAGTAGGTTGTTTGTGTATGGGATAAAGATGACTTGATACTTTAATGCTATGGTTGGGTTTTACCTTAATGATCTTTAGTAGTTGCGGACGCTTGCTAGAGTTCCAATCATAAGTGCATATGATCCAAGAAGAGAAAGTATGTTAGCTTATGCCTCTCCCTCAAATAAAATTGCGATAGTGATTACCGATCTAGTTATCGATTGCCTAGGGACAAATAACTTTCTCGTGACAAAAAGCTCTCTACTAAAACTAATTTAGTTGTGTCCTTATCTTAACAACCCCTACTTTTTATTTACGCGCTCTTTATTATCTTGCAAACCTATCCCACAAAAACTACAAAGTACTTCTAGTTTCATACTTGTTCTAGGTAAAGTAAACATCAAGCGTGCGCAGAGTTGTATCAGTGGTCGATATAACTTGAGGGAATATTTGTTCTACCTTTAGCTCCTTGTTGGGTTCGACACTCTTACTTATCGAAAGAGGCTACAATTGATCCTCTACACATGTGGGTTATCAAGACCTTTTTCTGGTGCCGTTGCCGGGGAGCAATAGCGCGGGGTGAATATTCTCGTGTGTGCTTGTTTGCTTTATCACTAAGTAGATTTTATTTGCTTTTCTAAGTTGTTTTCTATCTTTAGTTATGGGTAGGAAACGCAAAATACTCAAAAAAATAGTGGTACCTACTGAACCAATGGTTGAAGAACCACTCAAAATCTATCATACTACTGAAGCTTATTACTTGGATCATCTTTGATCCCTATGTGCTCGGGCTGAAACCCCAACTAGCTTAGTTGAGGGAAAATCTGTAGATGAGCATACTTGTTATTTGCGACACCGCATATCTGAAAAAGGGAAACTTTTACTAGATCAAATTCATCGTTTGCAATGCTATGCTTGGAAATTTATGTGAAATTTATGATTGTACTTGTTGTTCTAAAGACCCTAAGAAACACCTTCCTTACCAATGTAAGTTTAGTGATGATGGAATCGTATCTTCGTATGCTAAGGGTGTTTATGTTTACTATGATGTTCAACAAATTGAAGAATTTGTTGCTCTTAGGGGTACTTGTAAAATTGCTTACTTTATTGAAGAATGTGATACTACTCTCTACAAATCTAAAAATTTGGTCATACTTAAATATTGCTATGATAAGTATGCTTCTAATTCTTATATTAACCCATACTAGCACATATGCCCGTGCGTTGCAACGGGGGAGACAATTGATATGTACTTAAATTTAGGGAACATTGGATGTGGAAGCACAACATATCAACTTATTAAGTAGTTTTAACTGACACAGTCAATTGCCATAAGGGCACTCCCCACTATATTTGAACTTATAATCATATGTATTAACCATAAATCTAGGTTGTGAATATGCAGTCAATGAGCCTACAACATAGCCAAGTTAAACACTCTCGGATTGCAACTATATATTCAGTTATATCACACTTCCATAGTCTCATAATATATCGTCCATCTCATGTTTACCCACAACCCCACGTACAAAGTATACCGAGTATTGGGATTTTTTCTTCTTGTTGAGAAACATCAGTTAAATCCTTCTTGCTCATCTGTAGCAAAACAATTGTGTGTTCATTTCTCCATGGACAATCGGGGCCCACTTCTCACCCTCTATCGATTCATGGAGCAGTTTATTGATTTTAGTGTACGACTTGCAAACGTATATAAACTGATGAAATTTAGTGTTAGAAAATGATAAGTGATTATTTAATTTGATAAGTAAACAAATTCTCTCGTGTGGATTTAAACGGCTAGAGGGCCAAAATTCTATGACCAAGAGACAACCTCGCGCGAAGATTAAATGCATCTAAGTGACCGCGTGAAGAAGCAGTTTTGACGTAAATTGTTGGAAATATGCCCTAGAGGCAATAATAAAAGGATTATTATTATATTTTCTTGTTCATGATAATTGTCTGTTATTCATGCTTGAATTGTATTGTACGGAAACAGCGATACATGTGTGACTACATAGACCACAACGTGTCCCTGGTAAGCCTCTAGTTACTAGCTCGTTGATCAACAGATGGTCACGGTTTCCTGACCATGGACATAGGATGTCATTGATAACGGGATCACATCATTAGGAGAATGATGTGATGGACAAGACCCAATCCTAAGCCTAACACGAGATCATATAGTTCGTAATGCTTAAGCTTTTCCAGTGTCAAGTATTTATTCCTTAGACCATGAGGTTGTGCAACTCCAGGATACCGTAGGAATACTTTGGGTGTGCCAAACGTCACAACGTAACTGGGTGACTATAAAGGTACGCAACGGTTATCTCCGAAAGTGTCTATTGAGTTGGTACGAACCAAGACTGGGATATTGTCACTTCGTATGACGGAGAGGTACCTCTGGGCCCTCTCGGTAAGACATCATCATAATGAGCTCAGAGTGACTAAGGAGTTAGTCACGGGATGATGGATTACGGATCGAGTAAAGAGACTTGCCATGACGAGATTGAACAAGGTATCGGGCATACCGACGATCGAATCTCGGGCAAGTACCGTACCGATAGACAAAGGGAATAACATATGGGATTGAGTGAATCCTTGACACAGTGGTTCATCCGATGAGATCATCGAGGAACACGTAGGAACCAACATGGGTATCCATATCCCGTTGTTGGTTATTGACCGGAGAGTCGTCTCGGTCATGTCTACGTGTCTCCCGAACCCGTAGGGTCTACACACTTAAGGTTCGGTGACGCTAGGGTTGTAGAGATACATGTACATGGAAACCCGAATGTTGTTCGGAGTCCCGGATGAGATCCCGGACGCCACGAGGAGTTCCGTAATGGTCCAGAGGTAAAGAATGATGTACTGGAAGTCCAGTTTCGGCCATCGGGAGAATTCCGGGGTTCACCGGGAGTGTCCCGGGACCACTGGAAGGGTCCCGGGGGTCCACCGGGTGGGGCCACCCATCCCGGAGGGCTCCGTAGGCCGCAAGGGGAGGGGGGCCAGCCCCTAGTGGGCTGGCGCACCCACATGGGCCCCCCTCCATGCGCCTAGGGTTGAAACCCTAGGGGGTGGGGGCGCCCCCTATGCCTTGGGGGGCAAGTTCTCCCCCCTGGCCGCCGCCCCCCTAGGAGATTGCATCTCCTAGGGCCGGCGCCCCCCTGGCCCCCTATATATAGTGGGGGGGAGAGAGGGCAGCCGCACCCAAGCCTCTGGCGCCTCTCTCCCCGGTCACACCTCCAACTCCTCTCGCAGGGCGCCGGCGAAGCCCTGCAGCTTTTTCCGTTGCATCCACCACCACGCCGTCGTGCTGCTGGATCTCCGTCAACCTCTCCTCCCCCCTTGTTGGATCAAGAAGGAGGAGACGTCGCTGTACCGTACGTGTGTTGAACGCGGAGGTGTCGTCCGTTCGGCGCTGGGATCATCAGTGACGAGCATCACGAAGAGTACGACTCCATCATCCACGTTCCTTCGAACGCTTCCGCACGCGATCTACAAAGGGTATGTAGATGCACTCCTTTATGCTCGTTGCTAGATGAATCCTTAGATTGATCTTGGTGAAGCGTAGGAAATTTTTTGAATTCTGCTACGTTCCCCAAAAGTGGCATCTGAGCTAGGTCTTTGCGTAGCATCTTGCACGAGTAGAACACAAACAAGTTGTGGGCGTTGAGTTTGTTCAATTCTCTTGTCGTTACTAGTCCAATCTTGATTCGGCGGCATCGTGGGATAAAGTGGCACAGACCAACCTTACACGTACGCTTACGTGAGACTGGTTCCACCGACAGACATGCACTAGTTGCATAAGGCGGCTGGCGGGTGTCTGTCTCTCCCACTTTAGTCGGATCGGATTCGATGAACAGGGTCCTTATGAAGGGTAAATAGAAATTGACAAATCACGTTGTGGTTTTGGCGTAGGTAAGAAACGTTCTTGCTAGAAAACCTATAGAAGCCACGTAAAAACTTGCAACAACAATTAGAGGTCGTCTAACTTGTTCTTGCAGCATGTGCTATGTGATGTGGTATGGCCAAGAAGATGTGATGAATGATATATGTGATGTATGAGATTGATCATGTTCTTGTAATAGGGAATCACGACTTGCATGTCGATGAAAATGACAACCGGCAGGAGCCATAGGAGTTGTCTTAATTATTGTATGACCTGCGTGTCACTGAATAACGCCATGTAATTACTTTACTTTATTGCTAAACGTTAGCCATAGTAGTAGAAGTAATAGTTGGCGTGACGACTTCATGAAGACACGATGATGGAGATCATGGTGTCATGCCGGTGACAAAGATGATCATGGTGCCCCGAAGATGGAGATCGATGGAGCAAGATGATATTGGCCATATCATGTCACTTTATTTGATTGCATGTGATGTTTATCATGTTTATGCATCTTGTTTACTTAGAACGACGGTAGTTAATAAGATGATCTCTCACTCAAAATTTCAAGAATTGTGTTCCCCCTAACTGTGCACCGTTGCTAAGGATCGTTGTTCCGAAGCACCACGTGATGATCGGGTGTGATAGGCTCTAACGTTCGCATATGATACGTCCAAAACGTATCTATAATTTCTGCTTGCTCCATGCCACTTTTGGGTGATATTGCTATGATATTTATACACTTCCATACACTTTTGATCATATTTGGACTAACTTACTAATCCAGTGCACCCCAGTGCCAGTTTCTGTTTTCGGCTGTTTTTGTATTTCAGGTTTTCACGTTTCGAGAACTGCCCAGAAAAATCCAGAAAAATTATATAAAAAATCAGCGATACGGAAACAACACTGCGTCCGAAGGGCAGCCTGGGGGGGCCACAGGGGCTCCAGGCGCCCTGTGGGCGCGCCCCCCCCCTGGGCCGCGCCGGGGGGGCGCCTCGGCCCCCCGAGGACCCCCCGGTGCCCTACTTTGGCATATATTTAAAGGGTTCCCCGTAACCCTCGAAACAGGACTTCTTTTCGCGATCCCATCTCTGTTCCACCGCCGCCGCCACTTCCAAGATCGGGAGCACCAGGAGAACTCTTCCCGGCACCCTGCCGGAGGGGAGGATCACCACCGGGAGCTTCTCCACCACCATGGACGCCTCCCGGATGACTCGTGAGTAGTCTCCCTTGGACCATGAGTCCATGACCAGTAGCTATGTGATGTTCTCCTCCCGTTCTTGTGCTTCACTAATTAGTCCTCGTGAGCTGCCCTACATGATCGAGGCACCTATGTAATCCTTATGCTGTTGCTATGTTGAGTTTGCTGGGATCCGATGGATTATGAGATTATGTTCAGATTGATCTTGAGTAATATATTTGATTCACCTCTTTTATATTTTAGTTCATAAGTAATTCTTGCATGTTCTCCGTTGTTATTTATTGCTTTGGCCGAGTAATAGGTAGTGACTCCAAGAGGGAACGTTATGCTCGATTGTGGGTTCATGCCCCTCGATGACTGGCTTGAGTGACAGAAACATGAGTCTAGGGGATGTGCTGTTGCCACAAGGGGGAAAACAACGGTGCTTGTGCCCGCGGGTGCAAGGATTGTTTACTTTACGCAAAGTTCTTTTAATGCAGTTGTCTGTTGCATTGAGTTTACACTATGGGTGGGACTCGCAACTTAATACCAGCGAGATGTTCTGGATAGATATCTCAAGGTGGATGATTAGTAGTAGATATTGATGGATTTCGGTCTACTTACATTGGCGTACCGCCCATGCTTTGAACCTCAACCTTTCTTGCAATGTAGTCAGCATTGGTTTGCGTTCGTGGTCCTGTCAATTGCCCAGCTGTAATTTGTTTACCTCACATAGCTGTTTTATCGTCTTTTGGGAGAGAGACATCACTAGTGAACATCATGAGACTCCGGTCCATATTACCATCATTGATCACATCCACTATTTACTTTTCGCTATTTTATTTACTATTGCAAAACACTATCTATCACTACTATCATATTGCTTTTAACCCTTTGTGAACTACAAGGCCGGAGAGATTGACAACCTCTCTGTACTCGTTGGGAGCAAAGTTATTTGTATCTGTGTGCAGGTCCACGTTGGTTGCTACTAATCTGGCGCCGTAGCAATTGACACCTACTTGTTGAACCTATGAGTCTCTGGGGAATCAATCCTTGGCATCTTTGCTAGGGGAAAACACTTCTACTTACTGCATCTTACACCTTCCACTTGGGGTAACCAACGAGGGGTTCGAGGCCCATCAAGGAGTATTTTCTGGCGCCGTTGCCGGGGACTCCACTCTTCAGGATAGGGGAGTTGCATGCTATCTTTTACCTTTGCTTTTTAGTCTTGTTAGTTTACCTTTCATTTTTTGCTTTAGTTCCTTTTATCAAAAATCACAAAAATAGTTATCTTGTTCTTTAGTTATCATTATGTCGGGTCCTTTTGTCTTTGACGAGGCAGAAGTTCTCACCTTTAAACAAAGAGGTGGGGAAAGTTTGAAAGATGCTTGGTATAGAATTAATGATTCACAAAAAAGAGCCACCAAGAAGCAACCTACTACTATCTTGCTTAGAAATTTTTATGTTGGAATTACTTCTTGGAATAGGTTTATTCTAGATACTGCTATCAATGGGAATTTCCTGGAGGCCCCAGTTTGGGAGTCTCTTAGTATTATTGAAAACCTTGTTGGGAGTCCCCCTGTTGTTAGCATTCGAGAGGACATCACCCTAGCTCACATTATGAAAAAACTTGAAAAAATAGAGCTAGAGATGCCAAGCACTAATAAGATGAATGAGTTGGATCGAAAGATCCAAGGGAATTTGAATAGACTTGATAGCTCCATGCATAAAATTTTCAAAATTTTGGAGACTGTCAAATTCCATGATTCTGACTTTTCTAGGATGGAAAAGATTGAGGAAATGTTTGATACCTTAGGAACTACATTCTCCTCGATCAAAACCGAAAAGGTAGAAACTCCGGCAAAGAGGGAGCCTAAGTTCGTTCACGTTCCAAAGGCTCCCCGTTCTAAAAGTAACCCACCTATTGCCAAAGGGGTTGAAACCGTAAAAACTTTGGAAGAAACACCTATCGTTGATGAATTTATAAATGAATATTCCCTTGACTTTTATCCTTTTAGTCTTCTACCTAGAAGTATCTCTATGAGGCCTTTATTTGAGAGTCCTCTTAAAACTAGTTGTATTATTGAAGAGCTTTTTGATGATCTTGATGATGGTTCAATTGATACAACTTGATCTATGCATTATGCCTAGCTTAAAGGCATAAAAGAAAGCGCTTTTGGGAGGCAGCCCACATGAATAAATTTTTTTTCTTTTGTTTTGTCTTGATGTTTTTTACTGCTGTAGCATCATCATTGTATCTTTGCTTTTCATATTTGTGCCAAGTATAGCCTCTCATTGCAAGAAAGTTCAAAAGTTGTGAGGTGCTGTCCAGGAAACAGATTCTGTCCTTGGATAGAAAAATTCGTATAAAATCACCAGTTCATCTTTTTGGTCTGAATTTTTTCGACAGCGTTCTCTATATAATTGTCTTTCGTGCGTCAGTTCTGAGTTTTTTGATTTGAGTTGCAGAAGTATCACGAACAGGTCAATTACTGCCTGCTGTTCTGTTTTTCACAGATTCTGTCCTGTTTTGCCTTACCTTCACTTTGCAAATTGAGAACTTGCTTTTTCTTTGCAAAAACCTTTTGGCAATCTTGAGAAACAGTAGAACTTCAAGAATATCCTTATTTCCAGCAAGGTATAATTATTTTATTAAGGGTACTAACCTCGCTAATTAGATTATGATGAGTTGTGTATGAAGGGAGTTTTCAAGTGTGCGGGGGAAGATGATAAAAAGATTCAGGAGTGTCAAGCGCTCAAGCTTGGGGATGCCCCCGTGCACCCCCAAGAAATATTCAAGGAGACTCGAGCGTCTAAGCTTGGGGATGCCCCCCGTGCATCCCCTTCTCCATCAACATTATCAGTTCGTCTTTCGTTCCGCTATATTTTTATCACTTCATGTGTTATGTGCTATGCTTGGAGCGTCTTGCTTTTAGTTTTCTTTTTAGTTTTTCACAATGTTGGGGATATCGCTTATCGGGAACTTATCGGTCGACCCATGATAAGGGGTAAATTAGCCAGTTTATCGGCATATCGGCCGATTTATCGCCATATCGGCTGATTTATCGTCCGATTTATCTTATCGGCCAGACAGGGGTAAGCGATAAATCGGCCGATTTATCGGCATATCGGAAGATATCTTGAACAGTGGTTTTTCATAACGAGTCGGAACCCAGCATTCCTTTATGTGGGAGAGAAACACGCTCCACCTCTACCTAGAACATTACATAGAATTTTCATGTCTATCTATGTTGTGTGTGTTCTTTGTCTTTTAAATAGCTACTATCGTGCTTTGCTCTTAGTATTCATGCTTATCTTTTCAAGAGCTTTTATTTAGTTGGTTGCTTGAACTCTCTTTAATTACCATGCTCACCTTATTAAGAGAGTTTGCTTCCGTTGCATGGGTTAATGTGTCTATGATAAAGATGCTACTTTCATGATGGTGCTTAGTAGTTCAGATTTTCTTATGGTTAATCTCAAGTAGCTAGGGGGTTCCCAATGTGTTATTGGAGTACCAACTTGGTTTGTTTGCCTATGATGTGGTATGGTTTAGTAATATCTTCCTTCGAGAATTTATTTTGATTGACTTGGCGTATGCTCACGCATATTCAAGATTGTAAAGAAAGTTTGTCAAGCCTTGATGATCTTTTATTTCTAAGTAGCGATATAACTACCATGCCTGATTCAATATTGCTTTGTTGCTCTGCATGATTATGACCGTCATTGCTCTCTTAGTTGGTCGCTCCCAGTCTTTTGCTAACCTCCACCTGCACTAAGCAAATTAACCATGCAATACATAGCTCATGGGAAAGTAGCCTAAAAACTATTGTGGTAAAGAATATGTTGCTTATGTATCTTATTTCTTATGAGTTGCTTGCTGAGCGGTAACCATGTTTCTGGGGACGCCATCAACTGTCACACTTTTGTTGAATATCATGTGAGTTGCTATGCATGTTCGTCTTGTCTGGAGTAAGGGTGATTTACCGTGGGTTGAATAACTATGCATATTGTTAGAGAAGAACATTGGGCCGCCAACCAAAGCCATGCATCATGGTGGAAGTTTTAGCTTGGACCTTAATCCTCAATCTCTCATGAGAATATGCTTATGCATTAAAGAGGAGTCCATCATCTATTTTCTATGTTGTCCCGGTATGGATGTCCTCAAGTTGAGATCTATCAAAAACGAGAAATCAAATGCGATCTATCTCCTTGGACCTTTGTACAGGTGGCATAGAGGTACCCCTTTGTGACACTTGGTTAAAACCTATGCAATGCAATGATAACCCATGGGGATCCGAGCTAATTAGGACAAGGAGCGAGCACTATTGGTATTCGATGCATGAGGCTTGCAACTTATAAGATGTTTTATGCATGACACATATGAAGTACTACTACCATTGACACAATTGCTTCCATGTTTCAAAATAAAAAGCTCTAGCACTCCAAGCACCAACTACTGAGAGCATGATTGTCATTCTGAGTGTAATGTGCATTGTCCCAAAGTAGCATTGTCTTTTGCATGATTGTGATATCGTTTATTCTGAAATGATTGTATCTAGTCATCACTTAAACCTTGAAGGTGCCCTTGCATTTATGTTTTGCATCACTAAAAGGGGCAAGCTAGATATCACTTGATCATATTTGCACATCATGTTCATTGCAAATCTTTTTGATGTTTCAGTTTCATGTTGAAAAACTTTCAGTCATTTGTGATTTTCTCTTGAGACAACTTAATTACTATAGAATCATTGTCTCAGTAAGCTTTTGTCATATGACTATGAGAAAGTCCTATATGGTTAATAGCATGTCACCACAGAAATTATTCTTGTTATCATTTACCTACTCGAGGACGAGCAGGAATTAAGCTTGGGGATGTTGATACGTCCAAAACGTATCTATAATTTCTGCTTGCTCCATGCCACTTTTGGGTGATATTGCTATAATATTTATACACTTCCATACACTTTTGATCATATTTGGACTAACTTACTAATCCAGTGCACCCCAGTGCCAGTTTCTGTTTTCGGCTGTTTTTGTATTTCAGGTTTTCACGTTTCGAGAACTGCCCAGAAAAATCCAGAAAAATTATATAAAAAATCAGCGATACGGAAACAACACTGCGTCCGAAGGGCAGCCTGGGGGGGCACAGGGGCTCCAGGCGCCCTGTGGGCGCCCCCCCCCCCCCTGGGCCGCGCCGGGGAGGCGCCTCGGCCCCCCGAGGACCCCCCGGTGCCCTACTTTGGCATATATTTAAAGGGTTCCCCGTAACCCTCGAAACAGGACTTCTTTTCGCGACCCCATCTCTGTTCCGCCGCCGCCGCCGCTTCCAAGATCGGGAGCACCAGGAGAACTCTTCCCGGCACCCTGCCGGAGGGGAGGATCACCACCGGGAGCTTCTCCACCACCATGGACGCCTCCCGGATGACTCGTGAGTAGTCTCCCTTGGACCATGAGTCCATGACCAGTAGCTATGTGATGTTCTCCTCCCGTTCTTGTGCTTCACTAATTAGTCCTCGTGAGCTGCCCTACATGATCGAGGCACCTATGTAATCCTTATGCTGTTGCTATGTTGAGTTTGCTGGGATCCGATGGATTATGAGATTATGTTCAGATTGATCTTGAGTAATATATTTGATTCACCTCTTTTATATTTTAGTTCATAAGTAATTCTTGCATGTTCTCCGTTGTTATTTATTGCTTTGGCCGAGTAATAGGTAGTGACTCCAAGAGGGAACGTTATGCTCGATTGTGGGTTCATGCCCCTCGATGACTAGCTTGAGTGAGAGAAACATGAGTCTAGGGGATGTGCTGTTGCCACAAGGGGGAAAACAACGGTGCTTGTGCCCGCGGGTGCAAGGATTGTTTACTTTACGCAAAGTTCTTTTAATGCAGTTGTCTGTTGCATTGAGTTTACACTATGGGTGGGACTCGCAACTTAATACCAGCGAGATGTTCTGGATAGATATCTCAAGGTGGATGATTAGTAGTAGATATTGATGGATTTCGGTCTACTTACTTTGGCGTACCGCCCATGCTTTGAACCTCAACCTTTCTTGCAATGTAGTCAGTATTGGTTTGCGTTCGTGGTCCTGTCAATTGCCCAGCTGTAATTTGTTTACCTCACATAGCTGTTTTATCGTCTTTTGGGAGAGAGACATCACTAGTGAACATCATGAGACTCCGGTCCATATTACCATCATTGATCACATCCACTATTTACTTTTCGCTATTTTATTTACTATTGCAAAACACTATCTATCACTACTATCATATTGCTTTTAACCCTTTGTGAACTACAAGGCCGGAGAGATTGACAACCTCTCTGTACTCGTTGGGAGCAAAGTTATTTGTATCTGTGTGCAGGTCCACGTTGGTTGCTACTAATCTGGCGCCGTAGCAATTGACACCTACTTGTTGAACCTAGGAGTCTCTGGGGAATCGATCCTTGGCATCTTTGCTAGGGGAAAACACTTCTACTTACTGCATCTTACACCTTCCACTTGGGGTAACCAACGAGGGGTTCGAGGCCCATCAGCATACGACGGGTGTAAGCCAGATTTACACACGCAATACACTTAGGGTTCACCTGACGAGCCTAGCATGTACAGACATGGCCTCGGAACACGGAAGACCGAAAGGTTGAACATGAGTCGTATAGAAGATACGATCAACATGAAGATGTTCACCGTTGATGACTAGTCCATCTCACGTGATGATCGGACACGGGCTAGTCGATTCGGATCATGTATCACTTAGATGACTAGAGAGATGTCAATCTGAGTGGGAGTTCATTAAAATTTGATTAGATGAACTTAATTGTCATGAACTTAGTCTAATTTCTTTGCAATATGTCTTGTAGATCAAATGGCCCACGCTCATGTCACCCTCAACTTCAACGCGTTCCTAGAGAAATCCAAGCTGAAAGACGATGGTAGCAACTATACGGACTGGGTCCGTAACCTGAGGATCATCCTCATAGCTGCCAAGAAAACTTATGTCCTAGAAGCACCTCTAGGTGACGCTCCCGCCCCGGCAAACCAAGATGTTATGAACGCTTGGCAGTCGCGTTGTGATGATTACTCCCTGGTTCAGTGCGGCATGCTCTACAGCTTAGAATCGGGGCTCCAAAAGCGTTTTGAGCACCACGGAGCATATGAGATGTTCCAAGAGCTGAAAATGGTTTTCCAGGCTCATGCCCGAGTTGAGAGATATGATGTCTCCAACGCATTCTACAACTGTAAAATGGAGGAAAACAATTCTGTCAGTGAGCACATACTCAAGATTTCTGGGTTGCACAACCGCTTGTCTCAGTTGGGAATGAATCTCCCTGACGAAGCAGTCGTTGACAGAATCCTTCAGTCGCTCCCACCTAGCTACAAGAGCTTTGTGTTGAACTTCAATATGCAAGGGATGGAGAAGTCCATTCCCGAGGTGTATTCAATGCTGAAATCAGCGGAGGTGGAGATCAAGAAAGAGCATCAAGTGTTGATGGTCAATAAAACCACTAAGTTCAAGAAGGGCAAGGGTAAGAAGAACTTCAAGAAGGACGGAAAGGGAGTTGCCGTGCCCAGTAAGCCTGTTGCCGGGAAGAAGCCAAAGTATGGACCCAAGCCTGAGACTGAGTGCTTTTATTGCAAGGGAACGGGTCACTGGAAGCGGAACTGCCCCAAATACTTAGCAGACAAGAAGGCCGGCAACGTCAAAGGTATATGTGATATACATGTTATTGATGTGTACCTTACCATCGCTCGTAGTAGCTCCTAGGTATTTGATACCGGTGCAGTTGCTCATATTTGTAACTCAAAGCAGGAGCTACGGAATAAGCGGAGACTGGCGAAGGACGAGGTGACGATGCGCGTCGGGAATGGTTCCAAGGTTGATGTGATCGCCGTCGGCACGCTGCCTCTACATCTACCCTCGGGATTAGTTTTAAACCTTAATAATTGTTATTTAGTACCAGCTTTGAGCATGAACATTGTATCTGGATCTCGTTTGATGTGAGATGGCTACTCATTTAAATCCGAGAATAATGGTTGTTCTATTTATTTGAGAGATATGTTTTATGTTCATGCCCCGCTGGTCAATGGTTTATTTTTGATGAATCTCGATCGTGATGATACACATATTCCTAGTGTGAATGCCAAAAGATGTAAAGTTGACAATGATAGTCCCACATACTTGTGGCATTGCTGCCTTGGTCATATTGGTGTCAAACGTATGAAGAAGCTTCATGCAGATGGACTTCTGGAGTCTCTTGATTATGAATCATTTGACACGTGCGAACCATGCCTCTTGGGCAAGATGACCAAGACTCCGTTCTCCGGAACAATGGAGCGAGCAACCAACTTATTGGAAATCATACATACCGATGTGTGCGGTCCAATGAGTGTTGAGGCTCGCGGAGGCTATCGTTATGTTCTCACCCTCACGGATGACTTGAGTAGATATGGGTATTTGATGAAGCACAAGTCTGAGACCTTTGAAATGTTCAAGGAATTTCAGAATGAGGTTGAAAATCAACGTGACAGAAAAATAAAGTTCTTACGATCGGGTCGTGGGGGTGAATATTTAAGTCATGAATTTGGCACGCACCTTAGGAACTGTGGAATTGTTTCACAATTGACACTGCCCGGAACACCTCAGCGTAATGGTGTGTCCGAACGTCGAAATCGTACTCTGTTGGACATGGTGCGATCTATGATGTCTCTCACCGACTTACCACTATCTTTTTGGGGTTATGCTTTAGAGACTGCCGCATTCACTTTAAATAGGTCTCCGTCAAAATCCGTTGAGACGACACGGTATGAACTTTGGTTTGGAAAGAAACCTAAGCTGTCGTTTCTAAAAGTTTGGGGTTGCGATGCTTATGTCAAGAAACTTCAACCTGAGAAGCTCGAACCCAAATCGGAAAAATGCGTCTTCATAGGATACCCAAAGGAAACGATTGGGTACACCTTCTACCACAGATCCGAAGGCAAGGTCTTTGTTGCCAAGAATGGATCCTTTCTGGAGAAAGAGTTTCTCTCAAAGAAGTGAGTGGGAGGAAAGTAGAACTTGATGAGGTGACAGTCACCCCTCCCGAACCGACAAGTAGCGCAGCGCAGGAAATTGTTCCTGAGGTGCCTGCACCGACAAGGGAAGAAGTTAATGATGATGATCATGAAGATACATATCAAGTTACTACTGAACTTCGAAGGTCCACAAGGACACGTTCCGCACTAGAGTGGTACGGCAACCCTGTCATGGAAATCATGTTGTTAGACAACGGTGAACCTTCGAACTATGAAGAAGCGATGGAGGGCCCGGATTCCAATAAATGGCTTGGAGCCATGAAATCCGAGATAGAATCCATGTATGAAAACAAAGTATGGACTTTGGTGTACTTGCCCAATGATAGGCACGTGATACGTCCAAAACGTATCGATAATTTCTGCTTGCTCCATGCCACTTTTGGGTGATATTGCTATGATGTTCATACACTTCCATACACTTTTGATCATATTTGGACTAACCTACTAATCCAGTGCACCCCGGTGCCAGTTTCTGTTTTCGGCTGTTTTTGTATTTCAGGTTTTCACGTTACGAGAACTGCCAGGAAAAATCCAGAAAAATCATATAAAAAATCAGCGTTCCAGAACCTACCTTGCGCCCGAAGGATAGCCGGGGGGCCACCAGGGCTCCAGGCGCCCTGGCGGCGCCCCCCCCCCTGGGCCGCGCCGGGGGGGCGCCTGGGCCCCCCGAGCCCCGTCTGGTGCCCCCCTTCGGCATATATTTAGAGCGTCCTTCGAAACCCTCGGGACGAGAACTCTTTTTCGCGATCTCATCTCTGTTCCGCCGCCGCCGCCGCTTCCAAGATCGGGAGCACCAGGAGAACTCTTCCCGGCACCCTGCCTGAGGGGAGGATCACCATCGGGAGCTTCTCCACCACCATGGACGCCTCCCGGATGAGTTGTGAGTAGTCTCCCTTGGACCATGAGTCCATGACCAGTAGCTATGTGATGTTCTTCTCCCGTTCTTGTGCTTCACTAATTAGTCCTCGTGAGCTGCCCTACATGATCGAGGCACATATGTAATCCTTATGCTGTTGCTATGATGAGTTTGCTGGGATCCGATGGATTATGAGATTATGTTCAGATTGTTCTTGAGTAATATATTTGATCTACCTCTTTTATATTTATGTTCATAAGCAATTCTTGCATGTTCTCCGTTGTTATTTATTGCTTTGGCCAAGTAATACGTAGTGACTCCAAGAGGGAACGTTATGCTCGATTTTGGGTTCATGCCCCTCGATGACTAGCTTGAGTGACAGAAACATGAGTCTAGGGGATGTGCTGTTGCCACAAGGGGGAAAAACAACGGTGCTTGTGCCCGCGGGTGCAAGGATTGTTTACTTTACGCAAAGTTCTTTTAATGCAGTTGTCTGTTGCATTGAGTTTACACTATGGGTGGGACTCGCAACTTAATACCAGCGAGATGTTCTGGATAGATATCTCAAGGTGGATGATTAGTAGTAGATATTGATGGACTTCGGTCTACTTACTTTGGCGTACCGCCCATGCTTTGAACCTCAACCTTTCTTGCAATGTAGTCAGCATTGGTTTGCGTTCGTGGTCCTGTCAATTGCCAAGCTGTAATTCGTTTACCTCACATAGCTGTTTTATCGTCTTTTGGGAGAGAGACATCACTAGTGAACATCATGAGACTCCGGTCCATATTACCATCATTGATCACATCCGCTATTTACTTTTCGCTTTTACTTACTATTGCAAACATTATCTATCACTACTATCATTTGCGTTTAATCCTTTGTGAACTACAAGGCCGGAGGGATTGACAACCTCTCTGTACTCGTTGGGAGCAAAGTTATTTGTATCTGTGTGCAGGTCGACGTTGATTGCTAATTCGCGCCGTTAGCAGTTGACACCTACTTGTTGAACCTAGGAGTCTCTGGGGATTCGATCCTTGGCATCTTTGCTAAGGGAAAAACTTCCACAACACTGCATCTTACACCTTCCACTTGGGGTAACCAACGAGGGGTTAGAGGCCCATCAAGGAGTTTTTCTGGCGCCGTTGCCGGGGACTCCACCCTTCAGGATAGGGGAGTTGCACACTATCTTTTACCTTTGCTTTTTAGTCCTGTTAGTTTACCTTTCAGTTTTTGCTTTAGTACCTTTTATCGAAAATCACAAAAATAGTTATCTTGCTTGCTTGCTACTATGGGTTCCACCGAGAACACCAAGTTGTGTGACTTCACTAGTCACAACAACGATGACTTTATCATCACACCTATCACTACACCTGCCACTTCAGCACCTTCATTGAAATTAAACCTGCTTTACTGAACTTAGTCATGAAAGATCAATTCTCCGGTGCTGGAGATGATGCTGCTTTACACTTAAACAACTTTGTTGAACTTTGTGATATGCAAAAGTACCAAAAAATAGATGGTAATATTGTTAAGCTTAAGCCTTTTCCTTTCTCCTTGAGAGGAGGAGCTAAAATATGGTTTCAGTCTTTGCCTAGAAATAGCATAGATTCATGGGACAAGTGCAAAGATGCTTTTATCGGAAAATACTATCCACCTGCTAAAATTATCCAACTTAGAAGTAACATAATGAATTTTAAACAATTGGATAATGAACACGTTGCCCAAGCTTGGGAACGTATGAAGTCTCTTATCAAGAACTGCCCTACTCATGGTTTGACTACTTGGATGGTTATCCAAACTTTTTATGCAGGCTTGAACTTTACCTCGTGGAACTTGTTAGATTCGGCCGCGGGAGGAACTTTTATGTCAACTACACTTGGTGCTGCCACGAAGCTTCTCGATGAGATGATGACCAACTATTCCCAATGGCACACCGAACGCGCTCCAACAGGTAGGAAGGTAAACTCTGTCGAGGAGATTTCCTCCTTAAATGAAAAAGTTGACTTGATCATGTCTCTACTTTCGAAGCAATCTACTGTTGATCCTCGTGATGTTCCTTTAAATTCTTTGATTGCTCAAGAACAAGTAGATGTGAACTTTATCTCTAGAAACAATTTTAACAACAATGCTTATAGGAGTAACTTTGGTAACAATCCTAGACCGTTCCCCTCTAATTCCTATGGGAACAACCATGCTTATCCTAGCACCAAGAACTCCATCCAAAAAGATAGAGATTTGCCTGACTATGAGAAACTGCTAGAAATAGAGAAGGCCACTAAGAATTACATGCACACCCAATATGAACAAAACAAAACCTTCTCAAGGCAATTAAATGAGCATACTGCTATATTGCAAGACATTAGTAGACAATTAGAGAACATAAATATTGAGATTTCTAACCTCTAGACTAGACTCACTATCACCGAGACCCAAGTTTCCAATATGTCCCACACACAAGCCACTTTGATAAACCAAATGGCAGCTAAACCCGAAGTGGTTGCATCCCTAAGGGAGAAAGATGATAGAATTAAGAGCCTTCCTACCCACCACACTGTTGCTACTATCCAAGTTGTTAAAGATGTCCAAACCCTTAGCACCCAATGTACTCCTGGTCCCAATGGACCTATTAATGGTGATGCTATGACTATAGAAACTACCAAACAAATGACCCTAAAGGACACCACTACCACTTTACTTGATGCTAATGACCTTGATTTTGATAATTGCACTCTTACCGAAGTTATTGATTTCTTTCACAAGATGTCTAGAGACCCCCGCACTAGCATGCTTAACCTTGCCTTCACGGAGCATATCACTAATGCTCTCATCAAAGCTAGGGAGGAGAAACTTAGAGTAGAAGCCTCCATACCTAGAAAGCTAGAAGATGGTTGGGATCCTATGATAAAAATTAAATTGAATGACTTCTCTTGCTATGCATTATGTGATGTTGGAGCTAGTACCTCTGTTATGCCCAAAAGAATATATGATATGCTTAAATTGAAACCTTATGATTCTTGTTCTTTTGGTGTTCGTCTCGTTGATTCTTCCATAAAGAAACCTTTGGGGAGGATCGACGATGTTCTTATCGTTGTCAATGATAATTATGTTCCCGTTGATTTTACTATTATGGATATTGAATATGATCCTTCATGTCCAATTATTTTGGGACGTCCCTTTTTACGCACCGTTGGTGCTATCATTGACATGAAAGAGGGTAATATAAAATTTCAGTTTCCTCTCAAGAAAGGGATGGAACACTTCCCTCGAAAGAAGATCAAGTTACCTTTTGAGTCCGTTGTACGGGCTAGCTATTCTTTTACTCTTGATAAAACTTGATCTCTATGCATTATGCCTAGCTTAAAGGCATAAAAAAGCGCTTTTGGGAGGCAACCCACATGAATAAATTTTTATATTTTGCTTTTGTTGTGTCTTGATGTTGTTTACTACAGTAGCATCATCATTGTATCTTTGCTTTTCATATTTGTGCCAAGTATAGCCTCTGATTGCTAGAAAGTTCAAAAGTTGTGAGGTGCTGTCCAGGAAACAGATTCTGTCCTTGGATAGAAAAATTCGTATAAAATCACCAGATCATCTTTTTGGTCTGAATTGTTTCGACAGCGTTCTCTATATAATTTTCTTTCGTGCGTCTGTTCTGAGTTTTTTGATTTGAGTTGCAGAAGTGCCCCGAACAAATCAATTACTACCTGCTGTTCTGTTTTTCACAGATTCTGTCCTGTTTTGCCTTTCCTTCATTTTGCAAACCAAGAGCTTGCTTTTTCTTTGCAAAAATCTTTTGGCAATCTTGAGAAACAGTAGAACTTCAAGAATATCTTTATTTCCAGCAAGGTGCAATTATTTTATTATGGGTACTAACCTCGCTAATCAGATTATGATGAGTTATGTATGAAGGGAGTTTTCAAGTGTGCGAGGGAAGATGATAAAAAGATTCAGGAGTGTCAAGCGCTCAAGCTTGGGGATGCCCCCGTGCACCCCCAAGAAATATTCAAGGAGACTCAAGCGTCTAAGCTTGGGGATGCCCCCGTGCATCCCCTTCTCCATCAACATTATCAGTTCGTGTTTCGTTCCACTATATTTTAATCACTTCATGTGTTATGTGCTATGCTTGGAGCGTCTTGTTTTTAGTTTTCTTTAGCTTTTCATAACGAGTCGGAACTCAGCTTTCTTTATGTGGGAGAGAAACACGCTCCACTTCTACCTAGAACATAACATAGAATTTTCATGTCTATCTTTGCTGTGTGTGTTCTTTGTCTTTTAATAGCTACTATCATGTTCAGCTCTTAGTATTCATGCTTATCTTTTCAAAGAGCTTTTGTTTAGTTGGTTGCTTGAACTCTCTTTAATTACCATGCTCACCTTATTAAGAGAGTTTGCTTCCGTTGCATTGGTTGATATGTCTATGATAAAGATGCTACGTGCATAATGGCGCTTAGTAGTTCAGGTTTTCTTATGGTTAGTTTCAAATATCTGGGGGGGGGGGGTTCCCAATGTGTTATTGGAGTACCAACATGATTTGTTTGCCTATGATGTGGTATGGTTTAGTAATATCTTCCTTCAAGAATTTATTTTGATTGACTTGGCGTATGCTCACGCATATTTAAGACTATAAAGAAAGTCTGTCAAGCCTTGATGATCTTTTATTTCTGAGTAGCGATATAACTACCATGCCTGAATCAATGTTGCCGTGTCGCTCTGCATGATTATGACCGTCATTGCTCTCTTAGTTGGTCGCTCCCAGTCTTTTGCTAACCTCCACCTGTACTAAGCAGACTAACTTTGCAATACATAGCTCATGGGAAAGTAGCTTAAAAACTACTGTGGTAAATAATATGTTGCCTATGTATCTTATTTCTTATAAGTTGCTTGCTGAGCGGTAACCATGTTTCTGGGGACGCCATCAACTGTCACACTTTTGTTGAATATCATGTGAGTTGCTATGCATGTTCGTCTTGTCTGAAGTAAGGGTGATTTGCCATGGGTTGAATGAGTATGCATATTGTTAGAGAAGAACATTGGGCCGCCAACCAAAGCCATGTATCATTGTGGAAGTTTTAGCTTGGACATAATCCTCAATCTCTTATGAGAATATGCTTATGCATTAAAGAGGAGTCCATCATCTATTTTCTATGTTGTCCCGGTATGGATGTCCTCAAGTTGAGATCTATCAAAAACGAGAAATCAAATGCGATTTATCTCCTTGGACCTTTGTACAGGTGGCATAGAGGTACCCCTTTGTGACACTTGGTTGAAACATATGTAACGCAATGATAACCCATGGAAATCCGTGGAAATCCGAGCTAATTAGGACAAGGTGCGAGCACTATTGGTATTCGATGCATGAGGCTTGCAACTTATAGGATGTCTTATGCATGACACATATGAAGTACTTCTACCGTTGACAAAATTGCTTCTATGTTTTCAAAATAAAAAGCTCTAGCACATAACCATTCTTTTACTTTTATGTTGAGTCTCCACCTTCTTCTAAAAGCACCAACTACTGAGAGCATGATTGTCATTCTGAGTGTAATGTGCATTGTCCCAAAGTAGCATTGTCTTTTGCATGATTGTGATATCGGTTATTTTGAAATCATTGTATCTAGTCATCACTTAAACCTTGAAGGTGCCCCTGCATTTATGTTTTGCTTCACTAAAGGGGGCAAGCTAGATATCACTTTATCATATTTGCACATCATGTTCATTGCAAATCTATTTGATGCTTCAATGTCATGTTGTAAAACTTTCAGTCATTTGTGATTTTCTGATGAGGCAACTCAATTACTATAGAATCATTGTCTCAGTAAGCTTTTGTCATATGACTATGAAAAAGTCCTATATGGTTAATAGCATGTCACCACAGAAATTATTCTTGTTATCATTTACCTACTCGAGGACGAGCAGGAATTAAGCTTGGGGATGTTGATACGTCCAAAACGTATCTATAATTTCTGCTTGCTTCATGCCACTTTTGGGTGATATTGCTATGATGTTCATACACTTCCATACACTTTTGATCATATTTGGACTAACCTACTAATCCAGTGCACCCCGGTGCCAGTTTCTGTTTTCGGCTGTTTTTGTATTTCAGGTTTTCACGTTACGAGAACTGCCAGGAAAAATCCAGAAAAATCATATAAAAAATCAGCGTTCCAGAACCTACCTTGCGCCCGAAGGACAGCCAGGGGGGGCCACCAGGGCTCCAGGCGCCCTAGCGGCGCGCCCACCCCCCTGGGCCGCGCCGGGGGGGGGCGCCTGGGCCCCCCGAGCCCCGTCTGGTGCCCCCCTTCGGCATATATTTAGAGCGTCCTTCGAAACCCTCGGGACGAGAACTCTTTTTCGCGATCTCATCTCTGTTCCGCCGCCGCCGCCGCTTCCAAGATCGGGAGCACCAGGAGAACTCTTCCCGGCACCCTGCCGGAGGGGAGGATCACCATCGGGAGCTTCTCCACCACCATGGACGCCTCCCGGATGACTCGTGAGTAGTCTCCCTTGGACCATGAGTCCATGACCAGTAGCTATGTGATGTTCTCCTCCCGTTCTTGTGCTTCACTAATTAGTCCTCGTGAGCTGCCCTACATGATAGAGGCACATATGTAATCCTTATGCTGTTGCTATGATGAGTTTGCTGGGATCCGATGGATTATGAGATTATTTTCAGATTGTTCTTGAGTAATATATTTGATCTACCTCTTTTATATTTATGTTCATAAGTAATTCTTGCATGTTATCCGTTGTTATTTATTGCTTTGGCCAAGTAATACGTAGTGACTCCAAGAGGGAACGTTATGCTCGATTGTGGGTTCATGCCCCTCGATGACTAGCTTGAGTGACAGAAACATGAGTCTAGGGGATGTGCTGTTGCCACAAGGGGGAAAACAACGGTGCTTGTGCCCGCGGGTGCAAGGATTGTTTACTTTACGTAAAGTTCTTTTAATGCAGTTGTCTGTTGCATTGAGTTTACACTATGGGTGGGACTCGCAACTTAATACCAGCGAGATGTTCTGGATAGATATCTCAAGGTGGTTGATTAGTGGTAGATATTGATGGATTTCGGTCTACTTACTTTGGCGTACCGCCCATGCTTTGAACCTCAACCTTTCTTGCAATGTAGTCAGCATTGGTTTGCGTTCGTGGTCCTGTCAATTGCCCAGCTGTAATTCGTTTACCTCACATGGCTGTTTTATCGTCTTTTGGGAGAGAGATATCACTAGTGAACATCATGAGACTCCGGTCCATATTACCATCATTGATCACATCCGCTATTTACTTTTCGCTTTTACTTACTATTGCAAACATTATCTATCACTACTATCATTTGCGTTTAATCCTTTGTGAACTACAAGGCCGGAGGGATTGACAACCTCTCTGTACTCGTTGGGAGCAAAGTTATTTGTATCTGTGTGCAGGTCGACGTTGATTGCTAATTCGCGCCGTTAGCAGTTGACACCTACTTGTTGAACCTAGGAGTCTCTGGGGAGTCGATCCTTGGCATCTTTGCTAAGAGAAAAACTTCCACAACACTGCATCTTACACCTTCCACTTGGGGTAACCAACGAGGGGCCCATCAGCACGCCATAGAAAATAAATGGATATTTTTAAGAAGAAGACAGACGCAGATGGTAATGTGACCATCTATAAGGCTCGGCTTGTCGCTAAGGGTTATCGACAAGTTCAAGGGATTGACTACGACGAGACTTTCTCTCCCGTAGCGATGCTGAAGTCAGTCCGAATCATGTTAGCAATTGCCGCATTCTATGATTATGAGATATGGCAAATGGACGTCAAAACGGCATTCCTTAACGGTTTCCTCAAGGAAGGGCTGTATATGATGCAGCCGGAAGGTTTTGTCGATCCAGAGAATGCTAACAAGGTATGCAAGCTCCAGCGCTCGATCTACGGGCTGGTGCAAGCATCTCGAAGTTGGAATATTCGCTTTAATGATGTGATCAAAGCGTTTGGCTTTATACAGACTTGGGGAGAAGCCTGTATCTATAAGAAAGTGAGTGGGAGCTCTGTAGCATTTCTCATATTATATGTGGATGACATATTGCTGATGGGAAATGATATAGAATTCTTGGAGAGCATAAAGGCCTACTTGAATAAGAGTTTTTCAATGAAGGACCTTGGAGAAGCTGCTTACATATTAGGCATCAAAATCTATAGAGATAGATCAAGACGCCTCATTGGTCTTTCACAAAGCACATACCTTGACAAGATATTGAAGAAGCTCAATATGGATCAGTCCAAGAAGGGGTTCTTGCCTGTCTTGCAAGGTATGAGATTGAGCACGGCTCAGTCCCCGACCACGGAAGAAGATAGAGAAAAGATGAGTGTCATTCCCTATGCCTCGGCCATAGGTTCTATCATGTATGCCATGCTGTGTACCAGACCTGATGTGAACCTTGCCATAAGTTTGGTAGGGAGGTACCAAAGTGATCCCGGTGTGGAACACTGGACAGCGGTCAAGAACATCCTAAAGTACCTGAAGAGGACAAAGGATATGTTTCTCGTTTATGGAGGTGACGAAGAGCTCGTCGTAAAGGGTTACGTCAATGCTAGCTTCGACATAGATCTGGATGACTCTAAGTCACAAACCGGATACGTGTATATTTTGAATGGTGGAGCAGTCAGCTGGTGCAGTTGCAAGCAGAGCGTCGTGGCGCATTCTACATGTGAAGTGGAGTACATAGCTGCTTGCGAAGCAGCACAAGAAGGAGTCTGGATGAAGGAGTTCATCACCGACCTAGGAGTCATTCCAAGCGCGTCAAGCCCGATGACTCTCTTTTGTGACAACACTGGAGCTATTGCCATTGCCAAGGAGCCCAGGTTTCACAAGAAGACCAAGCACATCAAGCGCCGTTTCAACTCCATCCGGAATTATGTTCAAGATGGAGACATAGATATTTGTAAAGTGCATACGGATCTGAATGTCGCAGACCCGTTGACTAAACCTCTTCCATGGGCAAAACATGATCAACACCAGAACTCTATGGGTGTTCGATTCATCACAATGTAACTAGATTATTGACTCTAGTGCAAGTGGGAGACTGTTGGAAATATGCCTTAGAGGCAATAATAAAAGGATTATTATTATATTTTCTTGTTCATGATAATTGTCTGTTATTCATGCTTGAATTGTATTGTACGGAAACAGCGATACATGTGTGAATACATAGACCACAACGTGTCCCTGGTAACCCTCTAGTTACTAGCTCGTTGATCAACAGATGGTCACTGTTTCCTGACCATGGACATAGGATGTCATTGATAACGGGATCACATCATTAGGAGAATGATGTGATGGACAAGACCCAATCCTAAGCCTAACATGAGATAGTATTGTTCGTAATGCTTAAGCTTTTCCAGTGTCAAGTATTTACTCCTTAGACCATGAGGTTGTGCAACTCCCGGATACCGTAGTAATACTTTGGGTGTGCCAAACGTCACAACGTAATTGGGTGACTATAAAGGTATGCAACGGGTATCTCCGAAAGTGTCTGTTGAGTTGGTACGAACCAAGACTGTGATATTGTCACTCCGTATGACGGAGAGGTACCTCTGGGCCCTCCCGGTAAGACATCATCATAATGAGCTCAAAGTGACTAAGGAGTTAGTCACGGAATGATGGATTACTGATACGTCCAAAACGTATCTATAATTTCTGCTTGCTCCATGCCTTTTTTGTGTGATATTGCTATGATATTTATGCACTTCCATACACTTTTGATCATATTTGGACTAACCTACTAATGGTTGCAAAAGTGCACAATGTTCTTGTTTTACACTTTATTGTGTAGGAATTACTTGGAAATTGACAAAAACGCAAAAGGAGTCGTATTGGAGTAGGACTCTGACTTTCCTGAAATATGTCTGAAAACGTTTTTTAAATATGGTCACGTTCCGGCCCGAAGACGACATCAAACGGACAAAGTATAGTTGCGAAAGTTGTGGGAAATTTCGAGGCGATGCTTCTGGATATAAAATTCGTCCAAATCGGAGTCCGGACGGCCGCGTAAAGCCCGTTTTACTGAGGCCCAAAATCTGATGACGGGAATCCGAGAGTCTATATAAAGAGAGGAAACATAGGTCACCAAGGGTCATGAATTTTCCTCCTCCCAAGCCGCCGTCTTGGAGGGGAGGACCAGCACCATTGCAGCACCATCCACAAGGAAGAAGGGGGGCCAAGGAGCCGCTGCCCCCTAGGGCCGCCGCCGTCTCCTCCCAGCCGCCGCCGCCTCCGTGGCTGCCACCGGCCGTCTCCTCCTCGCGGGGCTGCACCTCTCCATCAACACCATCATCAACCTCCTCCTCACCATGTCCATGTGTGAGTAGTCTCCTCCGGGGCTGAGGGCTTGTACATGTAGCTATGTGGTTATCTTTCTCTCCCATGATGTGATCTTCGTTGTGATCATAGGCTATGTTAATCTAGGGTGATCCCATGATATTTCCCCTTCCTCTATGTATTGGATTGATGTACTCACTTGTCTTTATCTAGTATAATCCCCGAGACCAAGGTGACAGCGGTCTATTGGACATGGATTAGAAGAATATTTTCATGAGTGATTTCCTTTCTTGTGTGTTGATTAAAGATTGAGAGTCTCTTGGTGCTTGTCTTTGACTATCCTTTAGATATGTTGTGGTGATTGTGGTAATCTCTTTGGATGGCCGCGGTGACATTGGGAAATCCATAGATTGAGAACTACGAACTTTGAGGTGTGCTTTTGTAGCCCTACATAATTCTCGTCCTCTCTTGACCACGAAGGAATGACCTCCGGGTGCGTCTCCATTGCATGTTTTATGGGAAATATCATCTGATTCGATTATGTTAATGTTGTTGGGAGTTGCCACTAGTGAAAGTATGATCCCTAGGCCTTGTTTCCACCATTGCAATACCATTTGTGCTTACGTTTACCACTTGTTTGCTTGCTGCACTTTTTATTACAGATTTATATTACTTTGTTTTGCCATCCATATCACTTGCCATTTAACATCTCTTCGCCGAACTAGTGCACCTATACATCTAACAAGTGTATTAGGTGTGTTGGGGACACAATAGACTTCTTGTATCTTAGTTGCAGGGTTGCTTGAGAGAGACCATCTTCAACCTCTACTTCCCTGAGTTCGATAAACCATAGGTCATCCACTTGAGGGAAATTGCTACTGTCCTACAAACCTCTGCGCTTGGAGGCCCAACATAGTCTACAAGAGTAGAAGCGTGTGTAGACATCAAGCTATTTCTGGCGCCATTGCCGGGGAAGTGAGTGCTTGAAGGTATATCTTTAGATCTTGCAATTAAATCTTTTCGTTTCTTGTTTTTAGTTTCACTAGTTATGTTTATGGAAAATCGCGCTCTTAATTCGCTACTTGGGGAAGGCCGCTTTACCACACCTGTGGTAGAGAAGTCTCCTCCACCTACTGAATGTATCCCGTTCCGAATACCACTTAGGATAATTGAAATAATTATGAATGATCGTTATGATGGGACAGTCAATCCTAGTATTCATTTGTTGAAACTTACAGAACTTTGTGAGTTGTTTAAAATTTCAGGTTTGACAAGAGATGGAGTCATGAGGAAATTATTTGCCTTGTCCCTGAAAGGAAAAGCATTGGAATGGTATAGGCTACTAGATGACTCTCACCTACTCGATTGGGAAGAGATCCAGTCTCTCTTTTACTCCAAGTTTTATCCTCTTCATGAAGTCCATGAGAATAGGAATTATGTTTATAATTTCTATCCTCATGACGGAGAGAGCATAGCTCAAGCTTGGGGGAGACTGAAAACGTTAATGCTAAAATGTCGTAACCATGGGCTCCCCAAAGATATGATTATTACTAATTTCTATGCGAGGCTCTCTCGACAGGATAAAGATTTGCTCGATGCTTCCTCTATGGGTTCTTTCACAAACGAAAAGATTGATGCTAAATGGGAACTCCTTGAAGGAATTCAACGCAACACTGAAGATTGGGAGATCGACAAAGGTAAAGAGTCAGGTATAATTTATGATTATGATTGCATTAAGTCCTTTGTTGAAACTATAAGTTTTAATAAGTTTAGTGCTAAGTTTGGGCTTGATTCTCAACTCCATGTTGATTTCCTCAAATCTTTTGCTTCACATCTTAATATGCGTAAGGAGGATTGGATCAAGCATCATGAACCTTTTAAAGAGATTTGCAAAGAAAATGAAATTGTTCATGGTGATTGCAACATGCATGATCCAATTCCAAAAAATGAAGTTTTATATAAGCATGTTAATTTTTGTGGAGTGGATAGACCTTGTGAAAGGCCTATGATTGAAGAAGAGAAGTATTGTAAGCAACATAAGCATGAAAGAACAATCACTTGGGTCAGAGATTTAAATGAAATTGCTAGAGAATTGTGTGACCTTTATCCTTTTACTTGTGAACTTTGCTGTATAGAGGGTCACTTTAATTTTCAATGCATGCACTTTCAAAACATAATTGTTAACCAGTTGTGTGATAACATGATCACCTCTGATCTTTATGATGAGCTTATGTTATTTTTGATGTGTGAAGAGTTATCAGAAAAGAATTCTTGGCTAGATGTTAATGCCATAGGAATAAAAAACACTTTGCAAAATTGCCATCTCTATTGTGTTGTTAATTGCCATGAAAATGATTACATAAGTAAGATTAGAAAGGAGGGAACTTTACCAAAGTATAAAAATGTCTCTTATATTTCTGCTAATAAAAAGGAGAGTTTCTCCCAAGTTTCCCCTATTGTTTCTAATGATAAACCAGGATATGTGGAGAAGCTTCATCTCCAACCACTCCCTCCTAAGGTGAAGAAGAAGAAAAAGAAGAGGAGGAGGAAGAGGAGCAAGAAGGAAGAAGAATGGGTATCAACCTGGCCTGAGCATATTCCTCCCATCAACTTTTATCCTAACGGTTGTAAGTTTAAAGAAGAAGGTGAAGTTTATTGCCTTAATTATCATCTTGATGATACGTCCGTAGGTACTATTGAAGATGATTTTGATTATGATATGCATGTTACTTATTGTGATTGGGAAAATGATGATAATGCTACTTATGATCTTGAAAATCATTTTGGTACCAACTCTGAAAGTGATTATATGGAAAGCTCTAAGCTTGGGGATGATAGGATTGCAAATCCTTTACCCACTAGTGATGTGATAATTGATAATTCTTTTGCTAGTAAGAATAAAGACAACATGTTTACAAATATAGTTGCTAGCAATGATAATGCTCTTCTCTACCATGATGATGTTATAACTCCAATCTATAGTGATTATAAAGGTATCTATGACATAAGGAGAAATTATCCTTATGAAACTTGTCATAATCATGGAGGGAATTACTCCCTTGTTGAACACCATCTTCCTAATACACAATTAATCTATAGTGTTCAAGTTGTTTATGATAGTCCTACTCCCACTATTACCGATGAGAAAGATTATGCTTATGTGGAGAGTAAGAGTGCCTTTTTGCATGAGGATCATGGTAACAATGCTTTATGTGATGCTTATATTGTTGAGTTTATTCGTGATCCCACAGAAAATTATTATGAGAAGGGAACATATGCTTATAGATATTTCAATAATATCAAGTGCCCTCTTTTTATGTTGAAGGTTTTGAAGCTGCACTTGTTTTGTCTTCCTATGCTTATTGCTTTGTGCTTCAATGAATTATTCTATTGCAATATTCCTATGCATAGGAAGCATGTTAGGCTTAAATGTGTTTGGTATTTGCTTCTTGATGCTCTCTTTTGTTCCTCAACTCTTATTCCTACGAGAGCATCATTAAAGTCTTAAGCCTATCTTTATGGCTATAAAGAAAGAGCTCTAGGGAGACAACCCTTGTTATCTTTGCTTTCAGGTTTTAGTGGTCTTGATGTTTGTTACTACAGTAGCATCATCATTGTATCTTTACTTTTCAGCTTTGTGCCAAGTGTAGCCTCTGATTGCAAGAAAGTTCAAAAGTTGTGACGTGCTGTCCAGGAAACAGATTCTGTCCTTGGATAGAAAAATTCGTATAAAATCACCAGATCATCTTTTTGGTCTGAATTTTTTCGACAGCGTGCTCTATACAATTCGCTTTCGGGCGTCTGTTCTGATTTTTTTTGATTTGAGTTGCAGAAGTGCCCAGAAAAAATTATTTACTACCTGCTGGTCTGTTTTTCACAGATTCTGTCCTGTTTTGCCTTTTCTTCGTTTTGCGAACCTTGAGCTTGCTTTTTCTTTGCAAATACCTTTTGGCAATCTTGAGAAACAGTAGACCTTCAAGAATATCTTTATTTCCAGTAGGGAAAAATTATTTTATTATGGGTACTAACCTCGCTAATCAGATTATGATGAGTTATGTATGAAGGGAGTTTTCAAGTGTGCGAGGGAAGATGATAAAAAGATTCAGGAGTGTCAAACTCTCAAGCTTGGGGATGCCCCCATGCACCCCCAAGAAATATTCAAGAAGACTCAAGCGTCTAAGCTTGGTGATGCCCCCGTGCATCCCCTTCTCCATCAACATTTATCAGTTCGTCTTTCGTTCCGCTATATTTTACTCACTTCATGCGTTATGTGCTATGCTTGGAGCGTCTTGCTTTTAGTTTCCTTTTTAGTTTTCTTTAGCTTTGCTTGCTGTTCATAACGAGTTGGAACTCAGCTTTCTTTGTGTGGGAGAGAAACACGCTCCACTTCAACCTAGAACATAACATAGAATTTTCATGTCTATCCTTGCTGTGTGTGTTCTTTGTCTTTCAATAGCTACTATCATGTTCAGCTCTTAGTTTTCATGCTTTTCTTTTTGAAGAGCTTTTGTTTAGTTGGTTGCTAGAACTCTCTTTTGTTATCATGCTTATCTTGTTAAGAGAGTTGGCCTCTGTTGCACTAGTTGATATGTCTATGATAAAAATGCTATGTGCATAAGGGTGCTTAGTAGTTCATGTTTTCTTATGGTTAGTCTCAAATAGCTTGGGGGTTCATAATGTGTTATTGAAGTACCAACATGATTTGTTTGCCTATGATGTGGTATGGTTCAGTGATATCTTCCTTCAAGAATTTATTTTGATTGACTTGGCGTATGCTCACGCATATTTAAGACTGTAAAGAAAGTCTATCAAGCCTTGATGATCTTTAATTTCTGAGTAGCGATATAACTTTCATGCCTGATTCAATGTTGCTTTGTCGCTCTGCATGATTATGACCATCATTGCTCTTTTAGTTGGTCGCTCCCAGTCTTTTGCTAACCTTCGCCTGTACTAAGCGGACTGACTGCTTGTGCATCCAAAATCCTTTAAACCAGTTATGCCATATGAGTCCACCATAACTTCCTATACATGGTATTTACCTGCCATTCCTAACGAAGACTTTCATGTACCATCTCGAAATTATTCAAAAAAGCATTTCTATTTTGTGCCTCTGTTTTAGCTCATTAGGAAGTAGTAGTTAATTCATGATCTTTTTAAGTTGGACAAGCTTCACCCCGGGATTGCATGTCTAATGTGCAAACCCCTAATACGAGAAGGAACTGGCAAAGAGTGTGCCCGGCCCATTAAAAAATATACAACAAACAAACCCTCCTTCACGCTTTGTTCATGAGAAATCAGAAAACTTTGGCAGTGATAAACAAAGGAGATTAAGAGGATGTGATCGTCCTCATTCGGGAGCCGTTCCTCGAAACTTGTCCAGCTCAAGAAGTAATTGAGTTATCTGCTAGCATTCGTTGACGAAATATGCATATTCTAAAAAATAATTATTACCTCTGTTTTTAAAACCAAGAGTTCTGGTACATGTTTAGTTTTTGTTTCCGACCACGGGTTTTCAACCTTGCCAACAAAAGCCACGGTTCGAGAGTCTCCACCTTCCTTAAAGTACCAACTATTGAGAGCATGATTGTCATTCTGAGTGTAATGTGCATTGTCCCAAAGTACCATTGTCTTTTGCATGATTATGATATCGTTTATTCGGAAATCATTGTATCTAGTCGTCACTTAAACCTTGGAGGTGCCCCTGCATTTATGTTTTGCTTCACTAAAGGGGGCAAGCGAGGTACCACTTTATCATATTTGCACACCATGCTCACTACAAATCTATTGAGTGTTTCAGTATCATATTGTAAAACTTTCAGTTCTTTGTGATACTCTCATGAGGCAACTTAATTACTATAGAGTCATTGTCTCAGTAAGCACTTGTCATATGACTATGAAAAGTTCTTATATGGTTAATAGCATGTCACCACAGAAATTATTCTTGTTATCATTTACCTACTCGAGGACGAGTAGGAATTAAGCTTGGGGATGTCGATACGTCCAAAACGTATCTATAATTTCTGCTTGCTCCATGCCTTTTTTGTGTCATATTGCTATGATATTTATGCACTTCCATACACTTTTGATCATATTTGGACTAACCTACTAATTGTTGCAAAAGTGCACAATGTTCTTGTTTTACACTTTATTGTGTAGAAATTACTTGGAAATTGACAAAAACGCAAAAGGAATCGTATTGGAGTAGGACTCTGACTTTCCTGAAATCTGTCTGAGAACGTCTTTTAAAGATGGTCACTTTCCGGCCCGAAGACGACGTCAAACGGAAAAGGTCTAGTTGCGAAAATTGTGGGGAATTTCGAGGCGATGCTTCTCGATATAAAATTCGTCCAAATCGGAGTCCGGACGGCCGAGTAAAGCCCATTTTACTGAGGCCCAAAATCTGATGACGGGAATCCGAGAGTCTATATAAAGAGAGGAAACCTAGGTCACCAAGGGCCACGAATTTTCCTCCTCCCAAGCCGCCGTCTTGGAGGGGAGGACCAGCACCATTGCAGCACCATCCACAAGGAAGAAGGGGGGCCAAGGAGCCGCTGCCCCCTAGGGCCGCCGCCGCCCCCAGGGCCGCCGCCGTCTCCTCCCAGCCGCCGCCGCCTCCGTGGCTGCCGCCGGCCGTCTCCTCCTCGCGGGGCTGCACCTCTCCATCAACACCATCATCAACCTCCTCCTCACCATGTCCATGTGTGAGTAGTCTCCTCCGGGGCTGAGGGCTCGTACGTGTAGCTATGTGGTTATCTCTCTCTCCCATGATGTGATCTTCGTTGTGATCATAGGCTATGTTAATCTAGGGTGATCCCATGATATTTCCCCTTCCTCTATGTATTGGATTGATGTACTCACTTGTCTTTATCTAGTATAATCCCCGAGACCAATCTGACAGCGGTCTATTGGACATGGATTAGAAGAATATTTTCATGAGTGATTTCCTTTCTTGTGTGTTGATTAAAGATTGAGAGTCTCTTGGTGCTTGTCTTTGACTATCCTTTAGATATGTTGTGGTGATTGTGGTAATCTCTTTGCATGGCCGCGGTGACATTGGGAAATCCATAGATTGAGAACTACGAACTTTGAGGTGTGCTTTTGTAGCCCTACATAATTTTCGTCCTCTCTTGACCACGAAGGAATGACCTCCGGGTGCGTCTCCATTGCATGTTTTATGGGAAATATCATGTGATTCGATTATGTTAATGTTGTTGGGAGTTGCCACTAGTGAAAGTATGATCCCTATGCCTTGTTTCCACCATTGCAATACCATTTGTGCTCACGTTTACCACTTGTTTGCTTGCTGCACTTTTTATTACAGATTTATATTACTTTGTTTTGCCATCCATATCACTTGCCATTTAACATCTCTTCGCCGAACTAGTGCACCTATACATCTAACAAGTGTATTAGGTGTGTTGGGGACACAAGAGACTTCTTGTATCTTAGTTGCAGGGTTGCTTGAGAGAGACCATCTTCAACCTCTACTTCCCTGAGTTCGATAAACCTTAGGTCATCCACTTGAGGGAAATTGCTGCTGTCCTACAAACCTCTGCGCTTGGAGGCCCAACATAGTCTACAAGAGTAGAAGCGTGTGTAGACATCAATTACGGATCGAGTAAAGAGACTTGCCATGACGAGATTGAACAAGGTATCGGGCATACCGACGATCGAATCTCAGGCAAGTACCGTACCGATAGACAAAGGGAATAACATACGGGATTGAGTGAATCCTTGACACAGTGGTTCATCCGATGAGATCATCGAGGAACACGTAGGAACCAACATGGGTATCCAGATCCCGCTATTGGTTATTGACCGGAGAGTCGTCTCGGTCATGTCTATGTGTCTCCCGAACCCGTAGGGTCTACACACTTAAGGTTCGATGACGCTAGGGTTGTAGAGATACATGCACATGGAAACCCGAATATTGTTCAGAGTCCCGGATGAGATCCCGGACGTCACGAGGAGTTCTGGAATGATCCGGAGGTAGAGAATGATATATAGGAAGTCCAGTTTCGGCCATCGGGAGAATACCGGGGGTCATCGGGAGTGTCCCGGGACCACTGGAAGGGTCCCGGGGGTCCACCGGGTGGGGCCACCCATCCCGGAGGGCCCCGTAGGCCGCAAGAGGAAGGGACCAGCCCCTAGTGGGCTGGCGCACCCACATGGGCCCCCCTCCATGCGCCTAGGGTTGAAACCCTAGGGGGTGGGGGCGCCCCCCTATGCCTTGGGGGGCAAGTTCTCCCCCCTGGCCGCCGCCCCCCTAGGAGATGGCATCTCCTAGGGCCGGCGCCCCCCCTAGTCCCCTATATATAGTGGGGGGAGAGAGGGCAGCCGCACCCAAGCCTCTGGCGCCTCTC
>LR738713.1:635869687-635879720 GCA_902687465.1 Secale cereale | reverse complement strand
CCCCCCCCGTCACACCTCCAACTCCTCTCGCAGGGCGCCGACGAAGCCCTGCAGCTTTTTCCGTTGCATCCACCACCACGCCGTCGTGCTGCTGGATCTCCGTCAACCTCTCCACCCCCCTTGCTGGATCAAGAAGGAGGAGACGTCGCTGTACCGTACGTGTGTTGAACGCGGAGGTGCTGTCCGTTCGGCGCTGGGATCATCGGTGACGAGGATCACGAAGAGTACGACTCCATCATCCACGTTCCTTCGAACGCTTCCGCACGCGATCTACAAAGGGTATGTAGATGCACTCCTTTATGGTCGTTGCTAGATGACTCCTTAGATTGATCTTGGTGAAGCGTAGGAATTTTTTTGAATTCTGCTACGTTCCCCAACATAAATATTATATTTTGGTTGCCACAAGGGATAATTGGGCCCGCATACAATGCACCAATTTGAGAAAAGAAAAACCTATTATATGCATTGGCTGGTCCTCCATAACAATTTGTTCGAGAGATCAAATGAAGCATTTTTGTCGAATGGACCAAAAATAATGGACGTACTCATTACACCCGGCTTAATAATGATGGATGGAGGTAATAGACAGAAGTACGAGCTAGCCCAATTTACTAACTCACGGTTTCCTTTTCTTTTTTCAACAAATGTTCAGAATCTTAAAAAATGTTTGCATTTTTCAAAATTAGTTCATTTTTTCAAAAAAGAATATTGTTATCAAATTTTCTCCAAAAATCTGAAAATAGTTTAGTATTCCAAAATTTGTTCCCTTCTTTTCAGAAAATGTTTGAAAATTCAAAAAAGCTTAAATTTTTCGCTGCAATTTTTAGACAAAAATCGAAGAACTACATTGGCTAGAGACGTTGTTGACTCACGGGAGGTCATGTGATTTGTCTCACTAACGCACAACCTTTTGTTACTTGTTTATATGTTTTGCCACTTCCATTCCTTTCTTTAACCGCCGTGTTGCAAAACGAGCACTAAAGTTAACATGTCGTACTGGCTATTGGCGTCACGGGTTCGATTCCCACCTGGGCACTCTTTTTTTTTGATCTTCCACCGTACGAAAAGCAACAATGGGCATGAGAAGATTTGCGACGAACGAAAAACATAGTCCCACGATGGACCAAAAAAGCTGGGCCCACCACAAACCAAAAAAAGGTGGAGAAACAATCCTCCCTTTAATATTAGGTAAAGATATTGAGGACTCCTCCGCTGTCCAAGAAGAGACTAATATTTTGCAGGAGTCTATGGAAGAAGAAATTGATGACACTGTGAGCTCATTAGATGAAAAAGATGACGAGGAGAGCGAAGAACAAAAGGAGGAAGATCAGATTAGCTACCCGTGCCCACCTTCTAATGAGAGTAACTCTTCAACTCATACATCCATTCGTGCTTACCGAAGGATGATTGCTATGATCCCTTGGATTCTTTTGGAATATCCCTTTTTGATGATGCTTGCTATGCTTGTGGTCAAGATGCCAATATGAATTATTCTTATGGAGATGAACTTGCTATAGTTCCTTATGTTAAACAAGAGATTGTTGCCATTGCACCCGCACATGATAGTCCTATTATCTTTTTGAATTCTCCAAACTATACTATATCGGAGAAGTTTGCACTTATTAAGGATTATATTGATGGGTTGCGTTCTACTACTACACATGATGTTTTTGATGAATATAATATGCACGTGCTTGCTGCTCCTACTTGCAATTCTTATGAGAGAGGAACTACATCTCCGCCTCTCTATGTTTCCAACACGATAAAATTGCAAGAAACTGCTATTACTATGCATTGGCTATTACTTGATGTGCATGAATTGTTCTTGTATGACATGCCTATGTATAGGAAGAGAGTTAGACTTTGTTGTTTCATGACACATATCACTTTGTTCTCACTACTAAATGCCAAATCATTGCTAATTAAAATTGGCTTTGATATACCTTGGGATCCGGGTGGATCCATTACTTGAGCACTATATGCCTAGCTTAATGGCTTTAAAGAAAGCGCTGCCAGGGAGACAGCCCGGAAGTTTTAGAGAGTCATTTAATTCTGCTGTGTGCTTTTATAAAGTTTAAAAACAAAAAAATAAAGAGGGGAACCTAAATCTTTTTCAAAAAGAAAAGTGAAAGTAAGAAGAACGAGCACCGTTGAAATGGGGGAGCTCCTTGAACTTTGTTCATGCCCATGGAAACTTTGCAAATCTTAATTACAGAATCTTTTCAACAAAAATAATTATCACCTTGTACAATTCCATTGTAATATAAAAATAATGTGCCAAGAGTTTCCTTTAGGATGATTAAACTGCTTGTTGGTTTGTGCGGTGCAAAAACATAAACTTTGGCTGTAGTGCGCGATTTTACATTTTTTACTGGAACGTCGAAAGGATCTGAATTTATTTGAAAAGTCTTGCTATATTAATTGTTGATTTTTCCTATTTTTTCCACAATTTTTAGGTTTACAGAAGTATGGTTAATGTTCAGATTACTATAGACTGTCCTGTTTTCACAGATTGCTGTTATAGCTTCATTATTTGCATATGTTTGAATTCTTGTTGAAGCCTCCTTGACTTGGGGCCATAGAATTGTGATAGCATACAGTGGGTAATGTTTTTTCATAATTATACAATAATGTTAGAGCAGTTAATGATGGGATTTTATTGATCATATGCACTAACCCCGCAACTAAAAGTTTGGTTAAGTTTTGTGTGGATGAAGTATTCGAAGATCGAGGAGGTCTCGATATGAGGAGAAGGAGGAGAGGCAAGAGCTCAAGCTTGGGGATGCCCGAGGCACCCCAAGTAAATATTTAAGGAGACTTAAGCGTCTAAGCTTGGGGATGCCCCGGAAGGCATCCCATCTTTCTTCAACAAGTATCGGTATGTTTTCGGATTCGTTTCATTCATATGATATGCGTAAACTCTTGGAGAGTCGTGTGCTTTTTATTTTTCCTTTTAATAAATGCACCATGCTGGTATGAGATAGTCCTTGGTTGATTTATAGAATGCTCTTTGCACTTCACTTATATCTTTTGAGTATGGCTTTATAGAATGCTTCATGTGCTTCACATATATCATTTGAAGTTTGGATTGCCTGTTTCTCTTCACATAGAAAACCGCCATTTTTAGAATGCTCTTTTGCTTCACATATATTTGTTAGAGCGTGGGCATATCTTTTGTAGAAAGAATTAAAACTCTCTTGCTTCACTTATATCTATTTAGAGAGTTGACAGGAATTGGTCATTCACATGGTTAGTCATAAAATCCTACATAAACTTGTAGATCGCTGAATATGGTATGTTTGATTCCTTGCAATAGTTTTGCGATGTAAAGATGGTGATATTAGAGTCATGCTAGTCGGTAGTTGTGGATTGTAGAAATACTTGTGTTGAGGTTTGTGATTCCCGAAGCATGCACGTAAGGTGAACCGTTATGTGATGAAGTCGGAGCATGATTTATTTTTTGATTGTCATCCTTTGTGTGGAGGTCGGGATTGCGCGATGGTTAACTCCTACCAACCCTCCCCCTAGGAGCACGCGTGTAGTACTTTGTTTCGATGGCTAATAAATTTTTGCAATAAGTATGTGAGTTCTTTATGACTAATGTTGAGTCCATGGATTATATGTACTCTCACCCTTCCACCTTTCTAGCCACTCTAGTACCGCGCAATTTTCGCCGGTGCATCAAACCACCTTTTATCCTTCCGCAAAACAGCCACCACACCTACCTATTATGGCATTTCCATAGCCATTCCGAGATATATTGCCATGTAACTCCACTATTTCGTTTGTTATGACACGCACCATCATTGTCATATTGCCTTGCATGTTCGTAAGATAGCTAGCATGATGTTTTCATGGCTTGTCCGTTTTTTGATGTCATTGCTATGCTAGATCATTGCACATCCCGGTACACCGCCGGAGGCATTTACATAGAGTCATATTTTGTTCTAGCTTTGAGTTGTAATCTGTGAGTTGTAAGTAAATAAAAGTGTGATGATCTTCATTATTAGAGCATTGTCCCGTGTGAGGAAAAAAAAGAAAGGCCAAAAAAAGAGAGAAAGGCCAAAAAAAAAGAGGGGGGCTAAAAAGAAAAAAAGAAAAGCCCCTCCAAAAATAATAAGAGAAAAAAAGAGAAGGGACAATGTTACTATCCTTTTACCACACTTGTGCTTCATCATAGCACCATGTTCTTCATGATAAAGAATCTCCTATGCTGTCACTTTCATATACTAGTGGGAATTTTCATTATAGAACTTGGCTTGAATATTCCAACGACGGGCTTCCTCAAATGCCCTAGGTCTTCATGAGCAAGCTAGTTGATGCACACCCACTAGTTCTCTTTTCGAGCTTTCATACACTTATAGCTCTAGTGCATCCGTTACATGGCAATCCCTACTCACTCACATTGATATCGATTGATGGACATCTCCATAGTCCATTGATTTGCCTAGTTGATGTGAGACTTTCTCCCTCCTTTTGTCTATCACCACCTTCTATTCCACCCATAGTGCTATGTCCATGGCTCACGCTCATGTATTGCGTGAAAGTTGAAAAAGTTGGAGAATACTAAAGTATGAAACAATTTCTTGGCTAAAACTAGGGTTGTGCATGATTTAAATACTTTGTGTGGTGAAGATGGAGCATAGCCAGACCATATGATTTTGTAGGGATAACTTTCTTTGGCCATGTTATTTTGAAAAGACATGATTGCTTTATTAGAATGCTTGAAGTATTATTGTCTTAATGTCAAATGATAGACTATTGCTTTGAATCACTCATGTCTTAATATTCATGCCATGATTAGATTACATGATCAATATTATGCTAGGTAGCATTCCACATCAAAAATTATCTTTTTATCATTTACCTACTCCAGGACGAGCAGGAATTAAGCTTGGGGATGCTGATACGTCTCCGTCGTATCTATAATTTTTGATTGTTCCATGCCAATATTCTACAACTTTCATATACTTTTGGCAACTTTTTATACTATTTTTTGGGACTAACATATTAATCCAGTGCCCAGTGCCAGTTCCTGTTTGTTGCATGTTTTTTGTTTCGCAGAATATCCATATCAAACGGAGTCCAAACGGGATAAAAACGGACAGAGATTTTTGTTTGGAATATATGTGAATTTTGGGAAGCGGAACCAACATGAGACGATGCCCGAGTGGCCCATGAGGGTGAGGGGCGCACCCTGGGCCCTCGTGGCCACTCAGTAAGGTGGTTGATGCCCTTCTTTCATCGCAAGAAAGATAATATCTGGATAAAAATCATGTCCAAAAATCAGCCCAATCGGAGTTACAGATCTCCGGAAATTTAAGAAATGGTGAAGGGGCAGAATCAGGGAACGCGGAAACAGAGAGAGACAGAGAGACATATCCAATCTCGGAGGGTCTTTCGCCTCACCCACGCCATGGAGACCATGGACCAGAGGGGAAACCCTTCTCCCATCTAGGGAGAAGGTCAAGGAAGAAGAAGGAGGGGGGCTCTCTCCCCCTCGCTTCCGGTGGCACCGGAGTGCCACCGGGGCCATCATCGTCACCGCAATCTACACCAACAACTTCACCGTCGTCAGCATCAACTCTTCCCCCCTCTATGCAGCGTTGTAACCCCTCTTCTACCCGCTGTAATCTATACTTAAACATGGTGCTCAACGCTATATATAATTTCGCAATGATGTATGGCTATCCTATGATATTTGAGTAGATCTGTTTTGTCCTATGGGTTAATTGATGATCGTGATTGGTTTGAGTTGGATGTTTTATTATTGGTGCTGTCCTATGGTGCTCTCCGTGTCGCACAAGCGTGAGGGATCCCCGCTGTAGGGTTTACAATATGTTCATGATTTGCTTATGGTGGGTGGCGTGAGTGACAGAAGCACAGACCCGAGTAAGTAGGTTGTTTGCGTATGGGATAAAGAGGACTTGACACTTTAATACTATGGTTGGGTTTTAACTTAATGATCTTTAGTAGTTGCAGACGCTTGCTAGAGTTCTAATCATAAGTGCATATGATCCAAGAAGAGAAAGTATATTAGTTTATGCCTCTCCCTCAAATAAAATTGCGATAGTGATTACCGATCTACTTATCGATTGCCTAGGGACAAATAACTTTCTCGTGACAAAAAGCTCTCTACTAAAACTAATTTAGTTGTGTCCTTATCTTAACAGCCCCCTACTTTTTATTTACGCGCTCTTTATTATCTTGCAAACCTATCCCACAAAAACTACAACGTATTTCTAGTTTCATACTTGTTCTAGGTAAAGTAAACGTCAAGCGTGCATAGAGTTGTATCGATGGTCGATATAACTTGAGGGAATATTTGTTCTACCTTTAGCTCCTCGTTGGGTTCGACACTCTTACTTATCGAAAGAGGCTACAATTGATCCCCTACACTTGTGGGTTATCACGGTGACATGGGGGCCTTGGGCCATGGATGTTAGGGCGGCCACCCTGGGTCCCGGGCTACACATATTGTGTTACTTTGTCGTGTGGTTGGAGAGGTGTCCCGTGGCATGTGATCTTCTATGAGAACGTTGATGTGGCTTCCTTTGTTTGTATGAGATCATTTGTGAAAATGCAACGAGTTGGCTATTGCTATTCTTTTTGCCCTCCAGAACACATCAGTCACCACCCCCACCTACACGCGCGTCCATTTGGACGGTCAATGATGACTAGTCAATGTCACCACTGGCCCTAAAACACCGACTTGGTAGAGGGGCGTCACTAAAAATACCTTTTGGCCGCTTAGTGTTATCTCGCTCTGTAGTAGAGTGCTTTTGTGGGCATGCGGTCTTCACTTTTGTGGCATCTCACGTTAAGACCATCTTACACATGTAGCTGTTGGGATCATGGAACTTTGATTTGGTTGTGCTTCTTAAACACTCAACCTCGAGCTCCGAGGTGAAAACCCTAGATCCAATCCTAATTGGTTATACCTTGCAATGATGTTGTTTTTGTGTCCTTAGCTTTTTCAACAGGTTACGTTAGAAAAGTCAGTGAACGAGCCCCCTCCCGCCCCTGAGCTAGGGTTCCTCCCTTGCTCCCCTCCCGCCGTTGCTGGCCACCCTAGCTTCCTACCGCCGATGTCGGTCGTCGGTCGCGCTCGCCCCGTCCCGCCTCCCTCTCCCCCTTCCTCCTCCCCCATGCACTCCCGTCGACCCCCGAGGCGGCGGAGCGCCCCCTCCTCTCCTCCTGTCTCGACTCCCCCTCCTCCATCATCCCCCATCGTCGTCGTCGGCTGAGGCCACCTGCGTGCCCAGGTGGCGCCGACGGCGGCGGATGTCCCTTTCCCCGCGCTTGGGGGGGGGGGGGTAGTCGGGGCTCCCTCCTGCCCGACGCCCGTGCTGCTCAGGTGGCGGCGGTGTGGCTCGGCATCGGGGTTCTGCGGGCCTCGAGTGCCCTCCATGCGGCAGCATGGCCATTGGCTGTGGGGCGGCACGGTGGGCGGCTGGCCGGCGACGCCCGCTCGGCCCAGATCTGGGCCCTTTCGGTCCCCATCTAGGCTGGAGCGGGCCGGCGGTTCGGATCGCAGTGGCTTGGCTCCCTGGTGGTGCGGCGAGGCGGCTATGGCTATGGTGGTGATGGCTCCAGCGGCTGGCGTGGTACAAATTGCATCAGGGACTGTCCAGACTGGTTATGGTCCGGCCGGGCCGACTGTGGCCTCACATGTCCCTGTGGCTACGTCCGGTCGGCTCCGTGTCGCGGTGGAGGTCGTCCCCTCCTGTCAGCTGCGTTGCAGTTGCCCCTGAGCCCGGTGTCTCCTCGTCCTCCTTCGTGATCTTGTGTTGGTGTCCTTAGTGAGACGGTGAAGTTGGTGCGGTGACCGAGATGGCACAGGCTGGTGGGCGGCATGTTGGGCGGTGCACTTCCAATTGTCTGGGGTGATGGTGGTGGTTTCAGGGCTAGAGAAATCTCTAGCGGTTCGTTCACCACCAGCGCGGCTGCGCCCATGGGCGGCATCAGCCCCTCCCGAGGGGCGTCGGTGATACCCCGTCCCCAGTCCCATCCTTGTATCGGGGGAAACTCAAGACTTGTCCGGGCAGCAGCGTCATCGTCGTCGCATTCCTTCCTGAAAGTGTTGCTTGGTACGTGAGGCTTCGGAGCTGTAGGTGTGCGGTGGTACTTCTCCGGAGGGTGAAGCGGGTGTTGGCCATCTTTGCTTAGTTGAGAGCTACCGGCGCCGACATTTGTTTGTCTTTTCTTTCTCTCCTTTTTCTTTTGGGCTTATTTGTGTCGCGGCCCCAACGAGCTGGTTGTATCGGTTGGTTGTTGCTTTATAATCTAAAGAGGGGGGAGACCCTTTTTCGTTATTACCTTGTTCAACCAGTTCATGGACTTTTATCTTCAGAGTGAAAACCTAGGATATGACCTCTAGTGGTTTGATCCGATGATGATGGCGCTTGGGTGTCGTTTCATTTCTGGGGGTGTTGTTGTTGTAACTTCAGCTTTTTATAACCTTTCTCTTTGTCGTCGTGAATCTTTATGTGTGTTGCTATTGGATGTGTGCATCCTAGTCACGCACATACCCGATGTGCATCTATTGATTTTTATCCTTTTGTCAGTTACAAGTTTTTGTATCCCTCGATGCTTCATTTTAAGTCAACAAAATCCACCCTTTATAAAAACAAGTGAAAATGTTGAAGCATGATATAGATAATATATGATCAATATTGTGCAAGTACCAACCTAGGTGTGTGTGCAAGCATTATCTCCTTCATTAAAACCCTAGCTTTCTGCTTGGCATGAGTAACTACTAATACTATCTGATGCTGATTCTAATTATGACAGCGATCGATGAGCCATGCATATCCCCCGTGTGATATGGAGGTACCAACATCGTGGTTGGTTGGTAACGTTGGACGCTGCTCAGTATTCTCCGGAACCATGATCTCCATCATTCCTCAGCCTCGCTTTCTCCAGATTTGGTAATTGGTGTGATGAATTATCGACACAGTTCTTTTCTGTTGCTAATTTGGATCCAACTTGGGGCCCGGCCCTATGTCGGCGGCGGCGATGTTGGGGAAGATGCGATTCCATTCTTTGACGTCGATCTCCTCCTCGTCTGAGATGACGACCTCCTCGTTAGCAAATCGCTGCCGCTCTGCGTCCACCAACTCCGGAGAGGTAGAAGATTCATAGAGGAAGTGAGATTTTTTTACTCGGCCACCGAGCGATGGAGTAAATATAGGAAGATGAGAAGCAGTAGAGGATAATTTTTACTTCACTAAGGCCAATTGGTGATCAGCTAGGTCCTGGTTAGAGGAGAAAAACCAGATTTTTACTCCTCTATCGGGTTATTGAGGATCGGTTAGAAATGCCCTTAAGTGGCACACATGCCAGGGAGATCGCTACATGTCGAGACGTTCGAGGAAGTTCATGATTAGGATGATACCATTGTGCCAAGGATTAGGAATTCATGACTTTCTACATTGTGTGCTGAGTGGACTAGCTGTACAGAGAATGGCGATGGACGTGAAATCTTATCTTGTTACTCTGAATAGCTTTGTCATGGCTGCAAAGTCATTCTTGTCACTACTGGTTCTTCCAAGGTCGTCTTGTGAAGTCATTGCTTTGACAGCGAAATGCCATTGGAGGAACCCAGGTAGGAAGATTAGGACTAGCTACCAGCACTGCTTTGCCCGACCATTCCGAGACGCAGGACCAAGAGACACTCGCTTCGCGAGTCTCATCCAAAACAAATGCATCCTCCCACTGATCCTTTCTCCATATCTGATTGTTTATCGGCGATGTAGAGAGCTTCCCGAGATCGACACGAGGCCTATACACAAATAATACAACTGTATGTGTCACACTCCATACTCGTTGCCTCCTATTCCCATCCCACATATGGATATTATGGCCAACTCAACTTGCATTGCTGCACCCAACGTGCCCATCAGAGCACTGTTAGACTAATAATAATAGTTCAATGTAATGCAACTTCCATGTTTGCATTTGAGCTGAGAAAGCTTCCATAATCAAGTTTTGCCAATATTTGCTGATTTGTTTTTTTTTTTTTTTTTTTTTT
>LR738713.1:635836463-635869621 GCA_902687465.1 Secale cereale | reverse complement strand
TTGTGTGTGTGTGTGCATCTATCAGCTTCTAGAAACTAAAACACAAGCATGCTGCATTATGACAGATATTGGTGAGTGAGAATAGGTTGTGTTGATGCGGCTGCCATGTGCACTGCAGTGTCGGGCATGTGGATATATATGATTGTGTATTGCTTGCTTGGTCCAAATCCCATATATAGGTTGGTAACCACCTTTCAGCCTATAGAAGAGGCCAACTGGCTTATCTAGCTAGCTACAAGTGAAAGTGAAACACATGGCAAGCTTAATGTTGTACGTACATGCATATAAATGTTGTCATCTGCCACACCAGGTTTTTCAGAAAAAATATTGGGATAAGCATAGAGTTCATATGGTTTTTTTTTTCGAAAGAGAGACTTCATATGTTAACCATGCAAACAAATTATTACAATCACACTATCTAAAATTTCAGAAATATTTTGTGGTGTATTCATAAAGAAATTAGTGATTTGTTTATTGATTTATTTCAATAACTAAGCTTTGCAAAATGAGCACTAGTTAAAATGATTGATTTGTACAGTGCTGCTGGAGCTACGTACGTCTGTATATTGAGCTCATTGATGATGCCCTTCAGTATAATGTAGAACGATTGAAGAAATCATTTGGTCACTAGTTGCGTGCGGATTTGCAGAAACGACTATATCTTTAAGGATAGAGTTCCTAGTGTCTATATATGTAGGAAGATCTTCAATCATGAGCTTAAGCTGCTTCTTCATAGAGTTAAGACTTAAAGAGAGTTTCCTGTGCCGGCCTTAGAGGCTGGGTGACTAACTTCCATTAGTAACAATTTGTACTATTACTCTTTGTTCTTTAATTTAATTTGCAGTAGGTACCTCACCTACTGCTTTTCATTTGAAAAATTAGTAAAAATAGATAAAAACATTGACTATAACCACCCTCGATTGTCGGATGGAGTTGAACCAGGAAAAAGCAACTGCTCATCTCGCTCCTACCTATAAAAACTAAAAATTGATAATTAACCCAACACATGGGTGAGCAGCAGTAACTTCAGCTACCATGGCCTGAAGATCAGGGCGCCCAAAGGATGATTCACCGATGTGATGGGCTCATCGGTTCTCGGTGGCTTGTACAGAATTCACATGCTCGCCATGACGGTGGTTAATCCGTTGTTATGTCTAGAAGTGTGTACTGATTGTACATGATAATGCATAGCATTTGACCATACGTAAAAGGTCATGTGGCCTTGTGCCTCGATATAAACGAGTGAAAATACTGGAGCCTGCGTGCAGCAAGTAGGTGATCTCAAGATGGATTCCAAGCCTCTGTCCACTTATGTGAAGTCTTTGTGATAAGCCCTGACTAATACTATCCAAACATGTTGCCTGATAGTGGTGGAGCAACTATTGAGTAGCCCGGGCTTACGAAAGGAAAGTTGGTACAAACTTGGTGATTTCATTCCGCATCCGTCCCAGCTATATGCTCTCCTTACCCGGGTATCGCTTTCTCCTTGGTTCTTGGAGTGCAAGAGGTCCAAGGTAACTCCAAGCTATATGCTCTGTCCCGATCTTCTAACTAGCTTGTAGTATGTGCATTGTGAGTTGCTTCCGGCGCCCTTGTATCTTTGCCGTTTGTCTTTCTTTTCTTTAGCTGCCGAGTGTTGTAATTTGGAACTGTAATCCTGACCGGTTAATGGCCTGTTAATTCAAAGCCGGGCTCTGCTTGAGCTTCGTTCTAAAAAAAAATCGGTCCCAGCTCCCGGACATTGCCGTGTACACATCGCTCAGCTTTATCCTACTATTTGCCGTTCCCCCCCTTTTCCTTATTTGTCAAACCTTGCGATGCAGTGGCCGAATCAATGTAATTGTTACTCCTAATTTAGTCAAACTCAAGACCTACAACGATGGATTGGCCGGATGAATTTATTTGTTACTCTTAATTTAGATCAAATTCAAGTGGCGCAAACATGCTGTGTAACAACTGCTTCCCGGCTGCTTCTCAATCCCATCACACAGGCACATGGCCGGCTCTCGTTTCAAACTCGGAAAGTGTTTCCAAGCTGTGCATCGATCTGCTTATAGAAAAGAAAATCAAGCGTGCGTTCTGAGTGCGAGTGAAGTGCCGCTGCTGCACTGTGGTCTATTTATACGATTGTGTAAGCTCGGTCGGAGCAAGTGTGTGCGTGTTTGCTACTCCCTCTATCCCAGAATATAAAAACGTTTTTGTCACTAGTGTAATGTCAAAAATGTTCTTATATTATGGGACGAAGGGAGTATTATACTACTGCTAGCGAGTGACGAGACCATTCACTCTACAAAAGACGGTTAACCCGTGCCGGCCTAGCTATCTAGTGAGTGAAAGAACGCATGTGGCGAACTGCTGGTCTCTGTTTGCTTTGTGAATTTGCTAAAATACTCCCATTCTGAATGCATTTTGTTGTTTCTTTCTCTCCCCTTCAGCTTGAACCCACGTGATGATGATTTGCTCACACGTGTTACCTCTCACCACAATTGAAATGAGCAGTTTTAGCATGGTCCCTCTTACCCCCTCTTCAAAAAGTAGGTGCAGCCGAGGGACCATGCTAAAATTTGCCAATTGAAATAGATTGATCTTCAAAAAGCATGCATAGCTTATCTAAGTGGCTTTGTTAATTCAAAGTCAGGCTCTCCGCGAGCCTTTGTTCAAAAAAAAAAGACGCACTTAGCTGCAGACATGATCAGAATTCGGAAGACGCCATCCACACACTGTTCCAGTTTGTAACTTGTACAGACCTTAGAGAAAGTGAGTTGAATAACTAGACCACTTTGATTCAGATGATTCCAAAAACGCGGAATCAAATAACGAAAACTTTGAATTTCTATATCATGTCGTATTCAATTTTAATGGCCAGCTAACCACAGAAATGAGGCTAACTTATTTTTCCTCTTTTTACTCAAAGCAGATGTTATTATTACGTGTACCATGACTGACGCCTTGCGTACCTGGATACTTGTCTTGGGGAAATAGTGGCTGCACCCACCTTTGGTGCACCGAAAGTAGGTGCAGCCACTACTTTCCCTTTAGTTTCAGCAAAATATTATCTTAACCCTAGCTCTCCAAAATTTGGGTACGTTTTTCTTGCCCATAGATAGACCAATACTTGCCTTCAAAAAGCCGCAATGCTCATCAATGACAGATGATGTTGGAAGAGAGCTTCACACCATCAAGTGTCTGCGTGGTGATCTGTGCTCAGCCATCTTCAGCATAGAGTTTCTATGGCGCACTCTTCCTGATGCAAATGCTGCTCCTGCCAATCTTGAACCCCTAATCGGCATTTTCTTGGGTCTGTTTGTCGGTGACAGAGGTAGCGACGAACCAAAAAGATGGGAGGGAGCAATAACTTCTACCACGACAGGAAGATCAGAGCGCCCAAATGATGATTCATGGACGTGATGGACATGTAGGTTGTCGGTAATGGCTTGTACAGAAATTCACATGCTCGCCATGGCGGTGCTTAATCCTTTTTATTTGAAACATGGCCCCTTAGGGACTGACTCATTAGAAAAGGTCGAAGCGAAATGCTCGGTTAATTAACGAAAAACCGAACGAAAACCGTCACATGACACCCACAAAAGAAAGGCGCACTCGACAACCTGGCAATCCAGACAAAATCGCAGACACAACCCCGAGGAGAAAAGCACCATCGAGGTTACATCTCGACATCACTGTGGTCATGCCTCCACTAGAGCGACTCTGAGTCCACCATCAAAGACCACTGAAGAAGCCCTCACTGCAAACAAGCATTGAGGCATGCACTGGTCGACGCCAGACGGTCAGCCACACACGACCGTTACCAGGCAGCAGCGTCCCTGTCGCGGAGCATTGCAGGAGAAAAGTGTTGGGCTTGTGCAGGAAGGGTCCTCCTCAACAGCTCTAACTCTAGGAAGACAAGGCGAAGCACGACAACTCCTCGAACATGTCGAAAGAGACCAACTATCAAGACCCATCAGCAAGATAGCTCCACTCAAAGTCGCCTTCGTTCCCACACAAGAAGCCACGCAAACATCCATATTTTCGGACGGACACGAACAACGATGCCACGAGCGTCCAACCCATGAAGCATGCAAACGAGATCAATGCTCTTCAAGGCGACGCCCCAAAGGGGAAGCGACAATGACGACGCCATCGCCCGCCGATTAGGCCTTAGGCTTTCATCCCAAGAGAAAGATCCGAGCGAGATGGACACGGGGCTCCACAATGGCGCCTCCGGGGAGGTGAAACGACACACATGAACGCTGACGCCACCGGCCGTAAAAAAAAACCGTCAAACTTTCGCCCGAAGGAAACAACACCACCAGCACCCCATGCACATCACTTCTAGTGGCCCACCCACCTCCACGAAGAGATCGCACCAGCCACATCATAGAGCCACCACAAACCACTCCTCACCGGCAAATAAAGCAGCACCGGCAAGCCAGATCTAGCCGCCTTCTAGATCCGCATTTCCCCACCTCCGGCAGCCAAACACAACGACTGCACCCAGCAAGCAGCCACTACGCAGGCAAGCACACTGCCCACAGGAAAGGGTAGGAGGGCTGCCACCCCTCCGCACCCGTGCTGGCCTGATCGGGAAATGCGAGATCCGCGTCGGGTGCCGCAGCCGCACACTGGGAGCCACCACCACGGCACCAGGGGTGTCTTCATAGAAACACCAACAGGCCGCCGCAGCCGCCGTGCCGCTGAAGCTCCCACACGCTGCCCACGAGCACGGGCAGGAAGGCTGCCACCCTTCCTCACCGGATCTGGAAGCGTGAGATCTACGCAGAGTGTACCCACCGCGACAGCCGAACCACCGAGCCAAGGGAACGAGAGTCTCCCACCACTGAGAAACCATGCCGCTATGCAGCGAACACCCCTGTCCATTTTTGTTAAGTCTCTGTGACAAACTCTTACTAATATTATCCAAACATTACACCAATAGAGCGGTGGCGCCAATATTCAATGAGCCTGGATATACAAGTGAGAAGTTGGTACAAAACTGGTGCATCCAATTCACATCCCTCTCAGCTCGCACACATCGCCGTACACATCGACTAGTTTTATGTGCCACCAGGACATCCATCCGCATCCAGTTTCCCACCTTTTTCTCGTTTCTCAAAACTTGCGATGCATTGTCATGATGGATGTAATTGTTACTCCTAATTTAGATCAAACTCGAGGCCTACAAAGACGGATTGGTCAAATAGATTTATGCAAATGTTAACATCGACACGTGTGGCACGAAGCAACATGGCTCAAACGCCTTCATTATCATTCATTTTGCCACGTCAAAACATATGACATCAACAGGAATCTTTTTGGTTTTTGGCTTAAAAATATTTTATCTCCTAATTACAAAATCCAATTAAAATTCCGTTTTCATCATTAAATCTGTCTCGACGAGATCTTCAAAACTAGATCCCATGTTGATATGTTTTGACGAAAAAAAATTGGTCAAAAGTTGTCACGATGCTTACACTATAGTTTACATAGTGTTTACACTAAAGTTGCCATGTGGCAATTTTAGTTTATAGAGTATGACAATTTTAATATTTTTACCATAAAAATTATTTTTTGTATGAACCATGACAATTTTAAGTGCATGTATCATGGCAATTTTAGTTTATGATTCATGGCAAGTGTAGTTTCATTAGTAGAAAACGAGCCTATTGTCCCGGTTCGTAAGGGCCTTTTGTCCCGGTTCTTGAACCGGGATTAAAGGGTCGGTACTAATGCCCTAACCCTTTAGTCCCGATTCAAATAAAAACCGGGACAGATGGGCCTCCACGTGGCCTGTGCGCGGAGCCCAGGCAGGAGGGCCTTTGGTCCTGGTTGCTGGCACCAACCGGGACCAATAAGCATCCACGTGTCAGCATTTCTGTGGCTGGGTTTTTTTTTTTTTTGAAAGGGGGGGGGGGTTGGGGGTTTTGGGGGTTAATTTAGGTGTTTCATATATTGTGTTAGCTAGCTAATTAACAGAGAGAAGTGTCCTCTCTTATGTCCGTGCTTGGTCGACGCTACGTACTATACATACGTATAGAGAGGACTAGACACGCTAGCTAGCTAGTAAGTAAACGAAGGAAACAGAAGATCGTCATCAACATATATATGCATACAGAGAGAAGTGATATCGACCACCTCTCCTTCTCCGAGAGATTGGTCGAACAACAAGTTCTCGTATATCTATCCAACACTACCGGGTACATATATACAATAATTATCTCTTATAAATATAATCTTCTATCATACGGACGCATGGTCCACATAGTATTCTCCGTCTTCAGCGATCACGTGGTCAAGGAAGAATGCCGTCAATTCCTCTTGAATTGCTCGCAGACGATCTGGTGGTAGGAGTTCATCCCGCATCCGAAAGATCTAATTTGAAGAAGGGGGTCAATATATATATATATATATATGAATAAATGAAACTCAACACAAATGATGGTACTGAAATAAAATTGTGAATATTATTGCTTATGCACTTCAAATTGTTCGTCAGAGTAGCCCTGCTCACAGGTCGTGTCGCGGATGGACTCGCAAAAGTAATATCCACAGAAATCATTTCCTTGTTCCTGCCACAACCACTTTACAAGAAATAGAGGTCAATCAAACTGATAAGTAAGAATGCCAAATGGTATTGATGAAACTAGCACTTGAATCAATAGGAGATGCGCGGAACATGATACTATATAGTACTTACTTTCGGGTGTCTAAATTCCAGCTGCTTCGGCAGTACCGGAGCTTTTTTGGTGAATTTTCTCCAAACCCTGTCAGACAAAGAAAACAATTACTTGATATCAGAAACGGGTGGATAATGATCGATTTAACTTATTTCTCGAGCATTTGAGTCATGTTCGCATACTCCTTGGGATCTTTTCGTTTAGAGTCCAAGACAGTTACTACTCCCTGCTCAAGCTTAATCTCCAGGAGAATATAGTGGAAACTACGCACGCATGCATTAACTCATCAATTACATTACTCTTATAGTGGAAACTTCGCAATTGGGGTACAACCCTTTTTTGTGATCCTCTAACATGCGATCGAACTTCAGCTTCTCCTTTTGACTTTCGCATTGCGTCCTTGCATCTACAATGACCCGGCGGAGATCATCATCATCGGGCACATCGTCTGGTTCCTCTTGATCTTCAGCAGCTTCACCCGTTGCAGCATCATTGGGCACATCGTCTGGTTCCTCTTGATCTTCACCAGCTCCCCCCATTGCAGCATCACCGTATTCAGGGGGCACATAGTTGTCATCGTACTCTTCTTCTTCGCCGTCTTCCATCATAACCCCTATTTCTCCGTGCCTCGTCCAAACATTATAGTGTGGCATGAAACCCTTGTAAAGCAGGTGGGAGTGAAGTATTTTCCGGTTAGAGTAAGATATCGTATTTCCACATTTAGTGCATGGACAACACATAAAACCATTCTGCTTGTTTGCCCCAGCCGCATCGAGAAACTCATGCACGCCCTTAATGTATTCGGAGGTGTGTCTGTCATCGTACATCCATTGCCGGTTCATCTGCGTGCATTATATATAATTAAGTATGTCAAAAACCATTACAGAACATCATAAATAGATAATTAAGTGACCAAATTAATAGAAGTTCATCATCACATTAAAACCAAAGTACATACATAGTTCTCATCTAACAACATATAGCTCTCCAGAGCATCTAATTAATTTTCACCATACATTGAAACTATGTAAAACATTTCAATGCGAAAACAAATGCGATCATAATCGCAACCAAGGTAACAATTGATCCAACGGAATAATGATACCAAGCCTCGGTATGAATGGCATATTTTCTAATCTTTCTAATCTTCAACCACATTGCATCCATCTTGATCTTGTGATCATCGACGACATCCGCAACATGCAACTCCAATATCATCTTCTTCTCCTCAAATTTTTTTATTTTTTCCTTCAAGAAATTGTTTTCTTCTTCAACTAAATTTAACCTCTCAACAATAGGGTCCATCTTGATCTTGTGATCATCGACGACTTCCGCAACATGCAACTCCAATTCCATCTTCTCCTCCTCCGTTTTTTCCATTTTTTTCTTCAAGGAAATGTTTTCCTCTTCAACTAAATTTAACCTCTCCACAAGAGGGTCGGTTGGAATTTCCGGTTCAACTACCTCCTAAACATATAAAAACATCTATGCATGTCAGGTTGGTCGGCATAATTGTCATAAACACTAAAACAAATAGTTATAAATTAAAGATAATATACCACATCCGAATCGTAGACAGGAGGAGGGCCCACGTGGGCGGATATCAAAACCATCGCACTATATAATAACAAGCAATAATAAACGTAAGAAAATTAGACAAATATCTATCTAAAGCAATAATAATAAGCAATAATAAAAGTAAAAAAAGCATGGACATAACAAGAGACTCACCACGGTGGTGCCGGTGACGAGATCGGCGAGGGCGATCGACGGCGGCGAAGACGGGGACGGGACGTGACGGACCGCTAAACCTAGACAAATCTCGGAGAAAATGGAACTTGGAGTTCGATCTTCGAGAGGAGAAAAGCTTAACTAGTGTGGCTCGGGCATTCCATCGAACACGTTGTGTGCATAAGAGGTGAGCTAGACCACCACCAAGCCCTCTCCCCCTCGGCCAGAAAAAACAGAGCAGTGTGCTCTGCTCTTACGCGAGGGTATACATAGGCACCTCATTGGTCCCGGTTGGTGACATGAACCGGGACTAAAGGGGAGCCTTTGGTCCCGGTTCAAGTCACCAACCGGGACCAGTGGTGGTGGGCCAGGAGCAAGGCCATTGGTCCCAGTTCGTCCCACCAACCGGGACCAAAAGGTCCAGACGAATCGGGACCAATGGCCCACGTGGCCCGGCCGGCCCCCTGGGCTCACGAACCGGATCCTATGCCCCCATTGGTCCCGGTTCTGAACTGAACTGGGACTAATGGGCTGACCCGGCCTGGACCTTTGCCCCGTTTTCTACTAGTGTTTCTTAATTTTCCGTTTTATAATATGTCAAAATTACTTTTAAATGTAGAAGAAAATAGTTGAAACATATCATGGCAACTTCAGTTTAAGCACCATGGCAATTTATGTGCAATAGACATGGCAACTTTTAACCAATTTTTTTATCGAAATATATTGATATGAAATTTAGTTTCGAAGGTCTCGTCGCGAGAGATTTAATGGTTAAAACAAATCTTTAATTGAATTTTGCATTTAAGAAATATAATATTTTAAAAACTAAAAATCCAAAAAAATTCCCACATGCATGTATGCGGTGACGTGGCGCAATTTATGTGTTATAAGACGTGTGGACGGGTTTCGCTTCCACCATATGTGTGAGCGTTAGCGTTGTCCTAGATTTAATTCTTACTCCTAATTTAAATGAAACATAAGCGACACAAATATTTTGTGTAACAAGTGCTTCCCCGCTGCTTCACAATCCCATCACACATACCCATGGTTGTCTCTCGTTCCAAACTAAGAAAGTGTTTCCAAGTTCTGCTTCACGAAAAGAAAGGCAAGTGTGCGTGCCTACTGCGTGAGTGATACCGCTATTACATTAAGTCGATGCAAGTGCGTGGACCCTCTATATATTGGTAGCGACTGGCGCCCGCGACCAACCCTATAAAAAGGGCCATCCCGAGACGGCCTAGCTAGCTAGGGAGCGAACGAACGTGGGGAATTGTTGCTCTCTTCCTTTCTTAATTTGCTAATATATAATCTAATTGGCAAGATGCAATTCATGGTTTCTTTTCACTCTCCTCTTCTGCCTGAACCCTCATGCGTACCATGATGATTTTCAAGCGGCGTGCATGGTTTACCTGCTAAATGCAATCACCTGCAGGCAGGATCAAAATTCAGCAGACACCATCCACGCATTGTTCCAGTTTGTATATATTTTTTAAAATAATTGTTCCAGTTTGTATCTCATACAGACTCGAGAGAAAGCGACTTGCATAACTCCACTTTTGTTCGCACGATTCCAAACACATGAAAATACAACAAAATTTGAAGTTCTATATCATGCCGTATTTAATTTCACTAAATGGTCTAAAAAAATCACTAAATGGATGAATAACTCGCTGCGGCATTTCAAAGTTTGTTGTATTTTTCCCTTTTTTGAGCATCTCCAACACTGACCCGCAAACCGGATATCGTATCCGTTCGCGGATGGTGATACAGGAGCCAGCCATCCAACAATGTCCACTAAAACTTATGCCTCTTTTTTTTAGGACCTCAATAAGTCCCGAACGTTCGGGATTTAGGCATGATAATCCGAACTCTTTTCATGGCAACATTAATTAAGGCGATGGTGATAAAACATGGAAATTTTCTGACAAAAAATCGAACTGGAACAAAGTTGCCATGTGTTAACAGCTAAAGTTGCCACCTCGCAGGAACTAAAGTTGCCATCAGAAAACGTTCTGAATCACATGTTTAAAATCCGAACATTCGGGATTTATCTATTCCGTTTTTTATGTCTGCAAACTTAAAATGACAACATATCAAATCATAGATGATTGAAAATGTTTAAATGTGATGGTAGTTCTAAATTAGATATTACGACCGAGCAAAGTTTTCAAATGAATGTAGTTCAAATTTGAATTCAACCAGCATATATGTTCTAATTGTCCCCTTCAACCACCCATAGATGCTCAATCAAAACGTTCTTCATCTGCTCATGAGTTGCTTGATGCCGAATTTGTTGATGCATTTGAACAAGGTCATCAAATGTGACCAAATTCTTACATGAAAGTTGTATAGGATCATTCATATTCTTAAACTGAAGGGTTGCGGCAACATCTTCACCCTTATCCTCTACGATCATGTTGTGCATGATCATACAACATGTCATCATGCCCTAGGAGGTCTTCGGATCCCATTGTTTAGCAGGTCCACGAAAAACTGCAAAACGGGCTTGCAACACTCCAAATGCCCTCTTCACATTCTCTCTAGTCCTTTTTGCCTTTGGACAAAGTGAGACCTTTTTTGACCAGCTGGCTTAGAGATGGCCTTGAGAAAATATAGCCCACGGAGGATAGAAACTGTCAACCAGATAGTAGCTCATGTTGTATCCATTCCTACTAACAGTATAACTACAAGGAGAGCTTGCCCTTCAGTCGGCGTAGTAAACAATGAAGACCGCTGCAACACATTGATGTCATTGTGAGACCCGGGCATGCCAAATTTATAGGTCATGTGATGCAACTGCTTCAATAATGATGGTGGGCTTCTTAACATGGCTCTGGTATTGCCCTTGTAGAGCTTTTCATCAGTTATTCCATCTCCATTGTGTGCAATAAAGAGAACCAAGCATACCTGACCACAATCTTGCTTCAGACATTGCCAAGAGCCTCTCGGTGTCTGTGATAATTGGTTCTCTCAACAATTAAGGTCCCAACACCTAGACTACGGTAGTAGAAAATCTCAATATGGCGTCTCCGCACGTGCTCTCAGACATTCGGAGGTATTCGCCCATGAATCTACGCCTGTGCCATGCATATGCAAGCATCCACAATGCAACCGTGCACTTCTGATAACCAGAGAATTCAATCCTTCAAACCAAATCCTTCTTCGAGATGAAGTAGTCATTATAGGACCAGACACCATCGCAGAGGCGATCAAAGTCATTTTTTTTGCATCCAAAAACACTCGTGAAAATTGTTCGCAAATAGGGCATCGATGGCATACTAGTCGTCCATCGGCGTTAAATGACCCCATGACTTGTTCTGATTGAGCACCCGATGACCCTTAATCGATCCCTAGAAATTGAGCATGCTCCGCGTCTGCAAGGACCACTTGCATCTTTGCTACTTCATCTGCACAGTCATCCTCGTCGGACGACTCAACATAATGCTCGTATATGTACTTTGTCAGAATCATGTGATCTTTTTTAGCACGAGCATTGAACCTAATGCTTGTCAGGCGTGGTGACTCGCGTAGGGGCGGATGGTACTTGCGCGATGGATGGAAAAGATGTCTGGACTGGCGGCAGAGGACAAGATAGTTCAAAGTCTTGTTTCCAGTGAGAGCCGTGTACGTGGAGTCAACAGCGACATGAGTAAGATTGGACAATCCCCTTTGTAACACTCGCACCGTCACAAGTGGGATTTTTTGTTCCCATTCGACACTAGCAAGAAGAATTGAGCAATCATGGTCGAGAGTATTTATATAAGGTAGGTAACACTTCAAATGCCTGTATTTTTTAAATTTGTATTACTTTATATGATAACTTAACTAATCGTGATAATTGGCTCTTCTATGACATGTATGTGGGATTGCCTCGGTTTGTTTGTTGCTGTAAACTCCATGCTGGGGTGGCGGGCCTATGGTGTACGATGACTGGCCACGGGTGGATCGTTTGGTGATCTTTCGCGGCGCCAGTCGTGCTTGGTTTTGTCCTGAAATGTTCCGCGTTAGAGTCGGAGTTGCGCTTCCTGGTCGCAGGTGGTTGAGTTTTGGCGCGGATCTTCCTGCTACTCCACGCAGCCCCTATAATTTGCGTTGAGACGATGTTTGCCTACGGTGAAGTCGCAGTTGTTTGCTATGTGTTTAGGGATGACGATGACGCCTCTAGGGAAGGAGTGATGACAATGACGCCTGTGTGTGATATATGTGAGGCCTTCTTTGAACTGGAGTGAGTGGGGTACCATGTGTGTGCCGTTGAGTGGTTGTGTTAGTTTTCGTCTGCTTTTCCCTAATTAACTAGGAAATCTAGTTTTCGCTCGGTTTTCCTAAGTTAACTGAGCAACTCATTTCTTCTTAATGGATGCAGGAATCTTCCATTTCGAAAACTACGATATTACCAATGGCAAACACTTGTAACTAACCATTCAATTCTTCCTACCTTGCCAAAGTGGTAAGAGTGGCGATGGCACTAGTGTGAGCAAGCGGGAGATGGTCTGGCTCACAAATATGATTAGATTAGCACAATATAACTGGAATTAGATTCAACTACAGTGCTCGAGGCATGCACAGGCCATGAAACCATATGAAACGTGGCTGCGACTATTTATGCACCCCACCTCCTTCCCCAATGCCTCCTAATCCTATCCCATGAATAGATATGGAGGTCAGCTCTATTGATGTTACACCTCAACATGCTCGCCGGAGCACCATTACACTAATGGTGCAAATGTGTATTGCACCATTCAAGTTTTCATATTGAACTAAGAAATATTTTTGTTGCGCCGGCGGTAGTTGAGTTTTTTTTTTTTTTGCATGTTTATGTCTCTACAAAAGAAAGGGAGCGTACATGCGCGGTGAGTGTGAGTGAGATTGCAGCGATGCCGATTTTTTGTGCTACGCCAGTCATGCCATCCATATATATAATGCTCCACTAAAATGTGTGCATGCCCCTAGTTGGTGGAAAGCCTTGCATTTATGAAAGGCGACCAACCGACTGTGCTAGCGGTTGAGAAGAATGGCAATATATTAGTTGCCGCATTGCATAATCTAGTCACTTGCCTTAGAGGTTTAAATAATTTCTCCTTGAAATGGAGAGAGGGTTTGTGTACTAATTACCAAGCAAGTTGTTACAACTGACAATCATGCATAACCAACTTCAATGCATCGAGCTGAGTTGATCCATGCAACATTGAACATCTTGGTCTTTCCTAAAAAAAATGGTAACAACAATGTAGCATCGAAGCCCGTTTCATCAATACTCGAAATGACACAAAAAGCATGTTTGTTCCAAAGCCAAGCTTTTTTAAAGATATTTGGCACGCTAAGAAATTAAGAAGTTCATAAACTAATTAGCATTAGTATGGAAAATGAACTATATAGTTATAGAATATGCATGTGGGTGAGAACTATTACTATCGGTAGGAATCTAACTACTCCCTCTATCATATGCGTTTCACTACAAAAACAATTGACCACTAATTTGGTCAATAAAATACGAGTTATATGTCATGAAAATTATACCATTGAAAAGTTTGTTAGTTGTGGATTTAATAATATACTTTTTATGACATATACCTAATACTCTATCAGTCTCAAAATAAGTGTCTCCATTTTATACTAACTCTAGTACAAAGTTGTATTAAGGTTGAGACACTTATTTTGGGACGGAGGGGGTATTTTGCTGGTAAGTTAACATCTTTTCAAGTATTGGGAGCACGGAGTGTACATACCTAGGCACCTCACTGTCAACCTATAGGTGTATAGAGGCAGAGATTAACGACATGAATTAAGTGAAATAACCATCCTCTATACCACACTACACAATATGTTCACTAGAACAGTCACTGCTTTGTTCCTACTTAGAAGTTTGTACATAAGTCATTGATGCATAGGGAATACTGATTCAAGCAAAGTTACGGCATGGCCTGAGATGATCGTGGGTGAGTCATGAGTGCCACCACATGCCAACGAAATGGATACGAGTAGAGATCTTTGACGAAGTAACCCACCTAAAATCAAAGACCTCAATTGCTATGTTGGAAATTGGGATGATGCCGTTGCGCCAAGGATTAAGGAACTCTGGATTTTCGGCATTGGGCAGACTAGCTGGCCCGAGAATAGCGATGCTCTTGAAATCTTATCTTATTACTCTGACCAGCTTTGTCACGGCTTGCAAAGTCATTCTCATCTTGTGTTTTTCTTCCCCTTTCCTTGACCTTTTTCCATTGTACCTTCTGCCATGAAAAGAAAACAGCTGCTGCTCTGCTGGTAGCGACTCACTGGCAATCTTGGCAGGCAAAGTTATGTGGAGACTCAAAAAAAGAAGGTTAACCTGGTTCTTCCCAAGGCCGCCGCGTTCAGTCGTAGTCTTGACAGCAAGGTGCCATTGGAGGAACCCTGGTGGGAAGATTAAGTCTAGCTCGCTTTCCCCAGCCATTCCAGACGCAGGACATTGCCACACTCATATTGTGATTCTCATCTAGATCAGATGCATCCTCCCACCGACCCCTTCTCCAAATCCGACAGTTTATCAGAGATTTAGAGACCCTCCAGAGACCGACACAAGGCCTATACACGAATAATACACTCGGGATCGCGACGCAGAAAGAGGGGCGACTCACACTTGGCCCCCGCGTCGCTCCCGCAGGGGCGACTCGGGCGGCGTAACCCTAGCCCGCCGCCGGCCCTCTCCCCCACTTCTCCTCTCCCTTGTCGCCACCGGAGGTGGCCGCCGGCTCGCCGCTCGGCCGCCGGTGAAGGTGGCGGCGAGGATCTGGCCGCCCCATTCTTCCTCGGGGGCCTTTGGATCCGTGGCAGCGGCCACGGTTGGTGGATCGACGCCGTGTCTGCGGTGACCGGTGCGCGTTGGTGCTGGCCGTTCTTCCTCGGCGGCGGGGGCGGCGAGGCGGCGGCGGGTGACGGCTGTGGTGCGGGCGTCTCGGCGGCACCCGATCCAGATCTGAAGGCCTCCGTCTACTTCAACCAGGGCTGCCTCCGATGATCCTGCTTTGGGCGGCCTTTGTCGCCGGAGTGGTACATGTTTGGTGGTTGGAGGTGGGAGGTGGCTCCGGAGAAATCCGAGGCCAGCAGTGCTGGACGGCGGCAACGCTCGAGGGCGCCGTACCCTTCTTGTAGGCGCCGTCCAGGTTGCCTCCTTCCCCTCTTCCTTCCACCCAGCTCGTATGCCGGGCGAAAGCCCAAATCCTTGCCAGATCGAGCGACAGCGGCGCCCTGGGCGTCGTCACCCTCTTGGGGGTGTCGTTCGTGGTGAGCTTGGAGTGGATGTGATGCTTTGGTTGCTTGGTGGCGTTTGGTGGCGTGGTCGGAGTTCGTATGGTGGCGGTGCGTTGGCGCTTTGCCGACTATGTGCTCAGCTTCGGAGTTCTTCTTCCACGGTGCTTGGTCTTCAGCAGCCCTGCCGGACTCGGCGGAGCGGTGCTTCATCCTACTCATTGATGGCGGCGTATCTCGGCGCCGTGGCGCAGTGGAGATTCGGCGTCCGATGTGTGGCGGTGAACTCGCGCAGGAGGTCGAAGCTGTCTGGTGTCGTGGTGACGTTGATCGCTGAGTGGCCAGACAAGGTAGAAGCCTCAATATTTGCTCTGTAGACGGACTTGTGGAAGATGGCAGTGACGACACACGAGTGCGTCGGACCGGTTTGTACCCCAGACCCGGTATGTGGCTCGGCTAGGGCTTCCGGCTTTTGATGTTAGGCTTAGGTGAGTGGTCTGGGTAGTGGCCCAGCTAGCACGCCTTCATCATTTGGAAAGGAGTAACGGCATATGTTGCCAAGATGACAGATTCAGGCATATTGTTGTAATACTTTGTAAGGTCCTCGAGAATAATCAATAAAGTGGCCGCATGCATCTCCCAAATGCAGAGGCCGGGGATCATCCTTCTTTTCTAAAAAAAAAACATGTGTCACACTCATTCCCGGTTGCCTCCTATTCCCAACCCTATCATGGTCGACTCAACTTCCATTGTTATGCCCATCGTGCTCATCAGTGCGCTATAATAATAATAATAATAATAATAATAATCTATATCTAAACAGGGGCACCCCACTAGCTGATTTTCCAGCATCCACATGAAGCCACGTCATCTGAATTATTATGCCCGTTGATACAGCATAGCTCATCAGCCTATAGCTGTCTGATCAGGAGTTGATGATATTACTGATGCTTGCCACCGCTAAGTGGATGGAAAATAATGATTTGTTCCTTCTTCCCGGCGCCATCCATTCTTCCGTCGCATCGGCCATCAGTTAAATATCCGTACGTGGGCTATAGAGCTGGGCTCTTTGGTTGTTGGTTGGGATATGGACACGTAAGCCCATGGAGAACAATTCAATAGCCCATGATGTATCCTCCATCGTGTGCAACCTATTTTCCCCATCAGCGCCACGGAAACACTACCCTAGACCTAGGGTTTACTACTCCGGCGACTTTCCGTCGCCGTTGAGTTCGTCCACCGTAACCGACCGATCTGGTGAACCCCTTCCCTCTCCTTGAGAGCGTTTGGGTTTGCCCGGCCTCGACGTGCATTGCAGCTATAGGGTTTGCAGCGACCAGATGGCGGCGCGGGATGCAGGGAACGGATCTGGAAGCTCGTCCTCATCCGAGAGGAGGGGAAAAAGGGCTGTTGATCTGGAGACTGCGATGACATACATGAAGCTCAAGGAATCTGAACTGGATGACGTAATTGTCAATGAGGAAGAGATCTCATAGCTGGAGAAGGAAAAACGCTGGCTTGTAGTAGCCAAGGTAAACACGTGCAAGACTTACGGTGCAGATGCGTTCAAAGACACAATGAAGTTTGCGTGGAGGTTGGCGTATGAGCCACATATCAGGGAGGCCGATGACAATCTATTTGTGATCCAAGCCTTTTGTGTTGCGGATTGGAATAGGATTATGCATCAAGGGCCCTGGATTTTTTCGAGGCCTGATGGTGGCGATAGAGGAGTATGATGGCAAAGGCAAACCGGAAGCAGTGCCCCTGGACCGTGTGTATGTTTGGGCACAGATTCATGACACGCCTGACCTTTACCGTAAGGCGCAGATCATAGACCAACTAGCTAGGCGTATCGGTCAGGTCAAGAATGTGGAGATGAACCCCAACAATTATTTTTGAAGGCAACTATGTCCGAGTTCGGGCAAAGATTGTTATCTCTAAACCTATGGTCCGCTTCACTCCGTTGAACCTCGGGGGGAAAGAACGACTATTTCTACCAGTCAAATATGAGAAAATTGGGTATTTTTGTGAGGTATGCGGAATCATGGGTCATATCATGGAGGAGTGTGGCAACGGTATCCATGGTGATGACGAGATCTAGTATGGTGAGTGGATGACCGCAACAAGGAGGAGCTTGCCATCAAATCAGTATGGCAACAGCTGGGCAAAGCCGGCCTCTCAGAGAGGACGCACTAGAAACAGAGGTGGCGGCCGCAACCCTGGTGGTGGTCGGGGCAACCCTACTGAACGGGGGAACCCAACATGAGTAAGGAAGCGCTCCTCCCAGGAGGCTGGATTGCATGAGGGGGACGACCTCCGTAACCCGGCTGAAAGCCCTCTGAAGGGTACTGTGCTAGTCGATGGAGAAGGCCAGGGGGACGAAGCAACAAAGAGGAAGCTTGACTTGTCTGCTGAAAAGATAGCCGCTTTGGCTGCTAACAGTAAGGACAGTACTGGCTCAACATCGCTAGCAAGGGCAATGGATCAGGATGTCCGTCCACCGCCGCCTTTGTATATCTCACCACGGGATAAGAAGAAGCACAAGAACTCGGGTTCTCCAAACAAAGCAAAATTGGCATCATTGGCGACCTCCAGTTCGGAGGGTCGCCAGGCCAAATGAGTCTTATATGCTGGAACTGTCATGGAGCTGGCAATGCCGCGATAGTTCGAGCGCTCCCTGAGATCACGATGAAGTTTGCCCCTTCTATTCTTTGTATTGTAGAAACTCAGATCAACAAGGCTAGAGTAGAAGGTCTTTCTGTCACTTTAGGTTTCGATAATGCTTTTGCAATTGATAGCTCCGGTAGGAGCGGTGGTATTGGTGTGTTTTGGAACAATGGAATAAACTTAGTTTTTTTGGGCTACTCTAAGTATCATGTTGACTTCTCTGCTCAGGGCCTAGGGCCTTCGCAATGGAGGCTGACTTGTGTTTATGGAGAAGCACAAACTCATGAGAGATACAGAACATGGGATTTGTTGAAAGGTTTGGCCTCGCACAGCCCACTCCCATGGCTCTGTATCGGCGACTTTAATGAGGTGTTGCGGCATGAAGAACACAGGGGCGTGGGTCAACGGAGTCACAACCAAATTCAAGGCTTCCGGGATACGGTGGATGTATGTGGCCTCGCCGACCTGGGATACAAAGGAAGCTTCTGGACATATGCAAAAAAGTGGCTGGAGATTCGTATACACATGTCAGACTTGACCGAGCCCTTGGTTCAGTAGATTTGATGGATTTGTTCCCTCAAAAAGAATGTACTCACTTATCTGCAGCCACATCTGATCACAAGCCCATTAGCTTGTGATTGGACACCAGAGAACTAATACAGAGGGGAAATATACAGTTCGGGTACGAACTCATGTGGGAAGCGCATGATGGATTGAAACCAACAGTAGTCGCCGGATGGGATACTTCAGTCCAAGCGAATACTGTAACTGCGATAAAGGAGAAGCTGAAAAACCTTTCGGCCAACCTCTCTGCTTGGAACAATGACACCTTTGGAAGTGTTAGAAAGGAAATTAAAACGCTGAAGAAGAGGCTTGAAGAATTACATAACAGTGCAGCTAGAACAGGATCTTCTCATGAGGAGTTAAAGGTGATTGAGAAGCTAGCGGAACTCTATTACAGAGAAGAGATAATGTGGCGTTAACGCTCGCGGATTGAATGACTCTCCGCAGGGGACAAGAACACGAAGTATTTCCACCAGAGAGCGAGCATGAGGCGACGCAAAAATCTTATAAAGGTGCTCATGAAGCTTGACAGTTCCACAACCTCTAGTACAACAGAGATGGAACAAATGGCAAATGAATTTTATAGCAATCTTTTTGCTTCAGAGGGGGTGGCGAACTTGGAACAGGTGCTTGATCATGTACCACAGAAAGTGACAGCTGAGATGAAAGTATCTTTGAATGCACCCTATACAGAAGAGGAAGTTAAAAGAGCCTTGTTCCAAATGTTCCCGACAAAGGCCCGAGGGCCGGATGGGTTTCCGGCTCAAATTTTTCAGTGTCACTGGGATGTTTGTGGAAAGGAGGTAACATCAGCATCTATTAACGAAACAGTACTTGTCCTCATACCAAAGGTAGAAAATCCCACGCTTCTTTCACAGTTTCGACCTGTAAGCTTGTGTAATGTGGTCTACAAGATTGCCTCGAAAGTCATGGCCAATAGACTAAACACTATTCTACCAGATATCATTTCTCAAGAGCAATTTGCTTTTGTACCTGGTAGGTTGATCACTGATAATATAATTTCTGCCTATGAATGTTTGCACTTCATGAAAAGGAACAGGTCGAAGGTTAATAGTTTTTCAGCTCTCAAACTTGATATGATGAAAGCATATGACCGTGTGGAATGGCAATATTTGGAGGCAATAATGTTGATGCTTGGTTTTGACCAGCAGTGGGTCCAGATAATAATGGGGATGGTCAGAACCGTATCATTTTCTGTTTTGTTCAATGGAAAAAAGTTGGAAAAGTTCAGACCAACAAGAGGGATTCGACAGGGAGATCCTATTTCACCCTACCTTTTTTTGTTAGCAGCGGAGGGCCTTTCGTGCCTTTTAAACTCTAATCAGTCATCACATGTAAGTGGGATCAAGGTGGCTTCAACGGCTCCGCCGGTGAATCATCTCCTGTTTGCCGATGATAGGCTGGTGGTTTTCAAAGCTAGTGCCGAGGGTGCGAACGAGGTATCAAACCTATTGAACCAATATTGTGATGCATCGGGGCAGCGGGTTGATACGTCTCAAACGTATCTACTTTTCCAAACACTTTTGATATTGTTTTGACCTCATTCTTGCATGATTTGAACTAAACTAACCCGGACTGACGCTGTTTTCAGCAGAGCTGCCTGTATGGTTTTATTGTGTGCAGGAAAACGGATTTTTAGGTGTCTCAGAAAATTCCAAGAAAAATCACAGAAAATCCACGCACCCGAAGGGCCCTTGTGCCAGAAGAGGGGCAAGAGGGGAGCCAGGGGGGCCCCAGGCGCCCTGGTGGCTCGGCCCCACCCCTGGCCGCGCCGGGAGGCCGCCTGGGCGGGTCCTTCCCCCTCTGGTGCCCTACTTTGACCCGTATTTATCCCCGTGACGAGAAAACCCCAAAACAGAAGTCGTTTTCCCAGTTTCTGTCACGGAGCCGCAGCCACCCTCTGTTCTTCCTCGGGAGGGCTAATCTGGAGGCTGATTTGACCTCCGGAGAGGGGAGATCGTCGCCATCGTCATCACCACTCACCACTCCATCCTCCCTCCATGACTTCTCCTTCCATGTGTGAGTAATTCCCTGCTGTAGGCAAAGGGGATGGTAGGGATTGGATGAGTTAGATGATGTAATAGTTTATCAGATTGTTGGGGGCATGTTGCCTATCATCTACTATGGTGTTTATCATCTTTGCTTCAACTTGTTGCTCTTAATGCTTGTCACTTAGGGCCCGAGTGCCATGATTTCAGATCTGAACCATATGTGTTTGCATGAATATATTTGTGTTCTTGATCCTATCTATGAGTTGTTTGCACCTATTACGGTCCGGAACCGGCGATCCCAAAAGTGACAGCTTGGGACACCAAAGGGGATGGTCCATAGTTTGAGGATTCCATGTATCCATTGAGTTTATTGCTTTGTTCCGGTGCTCTTTGACAGGAGCACCTTAATCTCCATAAGTTCCTTTTGGCCCCGTTCGTAGCGGGATGGTAGGACAAAAGATGTTGTGCAAGTTCTTATTGCAAGCACGTACAACTACCTGTGGGATACATGCCTAATGTTTGATATTTGCCTAAATGATCATTACTTTTGTGTGTGCCTTGCCCCAAGTTAGATTCATGATGTATCTCATCCATGCAGCGCCCAACCATCCATCTCCCTAGCCTACATTGTTTTAAATCCTGCTGGTTATTAGTTGTTACTTTTGCGGTTTACTTTTGCTGTTTACTTTTGCTGTCACCACCATCACTATCATATCACCGTTACCACTTATCTTTTGTTGCAAGTAAGTATATTTCAGGTGCGGTTGAATTGACAACTCAACTGTCAAAGCTTATAAATACTCTTTGGCTCCCCGTGTGTCGAATCTATAAATTGGGTTATTCATACCCGCGAAGACTATCTCGATCCCTTACGGTTGAGGGTTATCAAGTACCGTTTTCTGGCGCCATTGCCGGGGAGCATAGCAATATTTACAAGTCTACTTGAAGTATCCTACCTGCTGCACTTCATCCGCTATGGGTAAGAAAGGAGACCCCAAGGTTCCGATCTTACTATCCACTACAAGAAGAGGTACTGTTCTGAACACTAGTGCTACACTTGATTCACCTTCTGTTATGAGTAAGTTTGCCTCACCGCCACCACATGATGCTTCTACTGAATTTGTTACTATGTCCGATACTTTTGATGATGCCTCTACTACTCTTGATGATATTGGTTCACTTGGTTATGCTCTTGAGAAACAGATCGCTGCTGCTGCAAAAAAATCTAGAATTGAAATTCCTGTTACTCGCTACCCCATTGGTGGAACTTATGATTATCCTGATTTGAGTAAACTCAAGGAGAGACTCCTTGATGATGATTACATTATGCTTGATGATGATTTATGCAGGGAACTGACAGAGTTTGCCGGCTCTGACCCTGAAGCTGTTAAGAAGCTGCTTGAAAACACTCCTTGAAGAACAAGACCGTTCCTGATCCTGAATTTGCTACATCTCCTATATGCATCAATGATCCTGATTATGATTTCTCTGTTGATCTTTCACTTATATCTATGGTTGAAGCTGACCCCTTTTATGGCAGAGAAAATGATGATGCTATTGCACACCTGACCAAACTCACTGAGTTGGGTGGCTTGTTTACCACGGATGAGAAGATACGAAACTTTTATGTGACTAAGCTTCTTCCTTTCTCTTTGAAGGAAGGTGCTAAAACATGGTATGATGCACTACCATGTGGTTCCATTAAGAATCCTCAAGACTTAGCTCACTCTTTTGTTGATAAGTACTTTCCTGCTCATATGCAACATGCTGCTTTACAAAGAATTTATAACTTTAAACAGTTGCAGGATGAGCACCTCCCTAAAGCTTGGGGGAGGTACTGTAGTCTGATCCGGGCTAGACCAGGACATGGAGTCCCTAAGAATGAATTAATCGATATATTTTATGCTGGTCTAACTGATGAATCCAGGTCCTATCTGGATAGTTGTGTTGGTTGTGTTTTCAGGAAAAGAACACCGGACGATGCAGAAGAATTGATGGGTAGGATTGCCAAAAACCATGAAGATTGGTCCGTCCCTGAACCACCTCCACCACCAAAGAAGAGGGGCATGTTTGTTCTAAGCCCCGAAGATATGCGAGAAGCAAAGAAGTCCATTAAAGAGAAGGGTATTAAAACTGAAGACGTGAAGAATCTACCCCCTATTGAGAAGTTGTGTGAGCCTACCACTCACCCTCCTATGGTAGAGGTACACTCTCTTTTAGATTTCAACGCAAGTGACATCCCTCATGGTAAGCCTCCTGATCAATGTTTAGATGAACTTGATAATTTTATTATGAAACAAAATCATTTTGATGAGAGGATACAAAGTCAATTGCATGATAATTCCCTTGCTATCAAAAGTTTGCTTGATGTTCTAGGTAGAACAGTTAATGATGTTAAATGTCTTGTGAAACATTTTCATATGGTTCAAACTCTGCTTGAACAAATTTCTAATGTGCAAAAAGATTTGCTTGCTAATAATGCCAAACAAGATGATTTGCAGGCCTTCGGGATTAAGACCCGAGGAGGAACTAGCACTCAAGATCCTCTTTATCCATAGGGGCACCCGAGGAGAATCGAGCAAGATTCTCAAATGCAGGAAGAAGAAATTGTTGGCTCTCCAAAGAAGAAGAAGAAGAAACACAAGGAGGCTGACAATTCCAATGATCCTATTACAAGTGAAGAGCCAGCTGTTGATCCCAACAGTATATCTATCTCCGATGCTGAGACTGAAGACGGTGCCGAACCTGAAGATAAGGATAAGGAGAAGAATGATCCGCTTGAAGTTCGAGAAGAAGAAGCACCTGACAAACGCAAGAAGTACACTAGAGAAGACTTCGTCGCAAGAAGACATGGGAAGGAAAGAGAACCATGGATACATAAACCCATGCCCTTTCCAGGTAAGTCTCTCAAATCTAAAGAAGAAGAGCATTACAATAAGTTTTGTGAGTGGATGAAACCTCTTTTTCTTCAAATCCCTTTGACTGATGCTATTAAGTTACCTCCCTATTCAAAATATATGAAAGATATTGTTACTAATAAAAGAAAAGTTCCTAATGAAGCAATATCTACTATGCTTGCTAACTACTCTTTCAGTGGCGAGATTCCTGAGAAGCTTGGTGATCCAGGTATACCCACCATTCCTTACTCCATAAAGAATAATTATGTCAAAACTGCTTTATGTGATCTTGGAGCAGGAGTGAGTGTTATGCCTCTCTCTCTCTTTACAAGAGGCTTTGTTTAGAGAAGCTAATCCCTACAGATATCTCTCTTCAGATGGCTGACAAGTCAACCGCCGTTCCGATAGGTATTTGTGAGGATGTTCCCGTAGAAGTTGCTAATTGTTTGATCCTTACTGATTTTGTCGTGCTTGACATGCCCGAGGATGGGAGCATGTCCATTATTCTTGGTAGACCTTTTCTTAACACCGCAGGTGCTATTATTGATTGCAATAAAGGAAAGGTTACCTTCAATGTGAATGATAAAGAACACACGGTGTATTTTCCAAAGAAGACCGACAAGAGGCATGGCCTCAACTCTATAGAAGATATCGAGACCGTGAAGATTGGAGAATGGGACTGTCCACTACATGTGCACCACAAATACAAAACTATTATGGTGGGGACAATGTCCATTAAAGTAAAGGTGCAATGATCACTTCGTAAGAGGTGGGACTTTTTGCTCTATATATCGCCGGTTTGTTGGTAAGACTTGATTAACCTTACTAGTAAGCATGTTTTATATAGGTAAAAGTTGAGCTTGTTATGTTTTCATTTGTTTTAGCTTTTGTTCTCCTTGCTGTACCAAGTGTTTGTGTTTTTGAAGCTTAACAATACTAATCACTGCTTTAAGTTTTCAGAAAGTTTTGCAGCTTTTTGAACTTCAAAAAATTTTCAACAGTGAAGTTTTCAGAAAAATTCCAGAAAAATAAAAATAAAAATTTCCATGCCGGGAGTGACCCAGAGGCACCTGGGGCTGACCAGGGGGGGCCACCAGTGGCCCAGGCGGCCAGCTGGCGCGGCCTGCCCCCTGGCCGCGCCCATAGGGCGCCTGGGGCCCACAGGTCCCGCCTCCAGGTGAGTCTTCTTCCTCTCTCTCTCTTTCTCTCCGAAAACACGAGTTCTGCACTTGTTCTTGCGTTCTTGCTGCTCTTGGAGGCGATTTTCGATCTCTCTCTACAGCCTATCATTCGAGCTGAGATTTTGAACAAATACTCCCTGGTATGTAACTCCTCCACCCCTCCAATTAGATTTTTGGTTGGTGGCTTCATTTGTGAGTATTTAGTAGTTCTTGGTGCTATATAGATGAGCTTGCATGCATGTGTAGAAATTTATTTTCCAAGTTTTGATGCAAGTTTATGCCTTAGGTAAGTGAGTTGAGTAGTTTGACTTAACCCACTTTGTTTAAATCCTTGTTCTTGTAATTTGCCAAAAATTTCAGAAATGAGTTTGTTAGGAAGGGCAAAGGGGTGGCTTGGGAAGAAGAAGCCCACGCGCTCCGATCGAGTTACTAGAGCCGCAGCTTCACCCTCGACTGCTAGGGTAAGCTACAATGAAGAACATGTGCCCCTAGAGTTGTTGGAAGACACAAGTCCAGCACGTGCTATGATGTTCCCATGTGATGAATTCCTTGAAGCTGCGGGAATTAAGGATGAGTTTTATAATCTTTGTGCTAATGCAGGTCTGACACGGCTCGTCACGTACCGTGTTACTCAGTATCAAAAACTCACCTCCGGTTTCATTAACAGTTTTAGATATAACCTTGATACTGGTGCTATTGAGTTTAAAATTTACAATAATCTTTTAACCATGCCCTTGGAAAAGTTTTGTGAAATAATAGGTGTGCCAAACGTTGGGCGGACGGCGAAGATGACCTCTCAGCCCTCCGAGCTGAAAACCATCTTCAACTCTCTCTGCAGCATGAGTACGAGGGATATTCATCGGTCAAAAATCTCCAGCATCTTATTCCCTCACCTCAGGTATTTTGCGTATTATGTTGCTAGAGGAGTGTTAGCTCGTGACAACACGAGCAACACTTCTGTGCCGGATATTGCTATCCTGGCAACCGCCCTCTCAGGGAGGTTTGATTATAATTTGGGTGCCTTAATTGCTCGACGCCTTGCTATGAACGGTAACATGGGAGATTTATTTGGTGGCGTTTATGCCACACTTATCTTAGAACATCTTAAAGGCACTCCACACCCTGATGATAAGCCTTTTACTTATTTAAGTTTTGATCTTGCTGCTATGAAAAGGCATAAGTTTGTTACCATGACTTCTGAGTTTGGTAACCTTGTTTATATCTTGCGTTTCGGAACTACCACGGAACGCAAGATCCGTCTACCTGCACCTCTTTTGTTTGATTTTTCTCGCAGGAACGGATGATCCTTTGATGTTATCCAGTTCGATGAGTTCATGGTCCAGCATCAGTTTCATAACCCCATGGAGGGGGTTGTGCCCGACGAGGAGGAGCATGGTGAGTTACCACCTTTTCAGGGGGAGACCGTCACCCAGTTTGGTGAAGGGTCTTTCTCTGCTTGGAGTACGGACCCTTCTTCGTGGGAGGATCCGAGGAGTTCGGTGTACGCGCCGGAATCCTTTTACGACCCTTGGACTCACCAGCACCCCCCGGAGCAGGAGGCTCCTGGGGGCAGTAGCTACTACCAACTTAGGCCAAAAGCCTAAGCTTGGGGGAGTACGTGCCCTTCTCACTCTTCCATTGTATTATCCGTTTTATTTTTTGTTCGCTTTGATCTTTTTGAAGTTTTTGCCCGTTCTTCTTTATTTCTTTTCTTTGCAAAAACAACAAAAAGATTTTCTCTTTCTTTTGCTTTCGTTCAACCTTTGAAATAACCCCAAAAGATTTCCTTTCTCTCTTTAGTTTGCTTTGTTTTCAGAGTTCAGCTCGAGTCCGTGATGGCATTTATTTATATTTCCTACGTTCGATCGTGCAAGTGACAAGGCAGTAATGACGAAGATCGACGGAAGGGAAGCAACAAGGAAAACCGGTATGAACTCTTCTTGTTTCTACTTTTGTACATATGCCTGTACTTATGATCTAGAGACCAGCTTGTAGCGACATAGTGCTATGTTTACAATGCTTCCCCAGTGGTTCATGCTTTCCTTGTGGCTAGTCTCAAATAGCTAGAGTATATAATGTGTTATTGAGATGATTTACATGCATTGCACTGTTCATAGTTTGGTATACTGAGGTGGTATTTCCCTTTGGAGAATTCTTAGATTGACTTGGCACATGTTTGCACATGTTTAAGACTAAAAAGTCTGCTTTGCCTTGATGATCTCTGAGTTTCAGAATAGTTATATCACTTTCATGCCCTATTCAATGTTGCTTTGTCGCTCTGCATGATTATGACCGTTATTGCTCTCTAGTTGGTCGCTTCCCAGTCTCTTGCTAGCCTTCGCTCGTACTAAGCAGAATTCTGCTTGTGCATCCAAATCCTTTCAAACCAGTTATTCCATATGAGTCCACCATACCTTCCTATGTGGTATTTACCTGCCATCCTAACAAAGACTTTCTTGTACCATCTCGAAACTATTGAAATTTACTCCTATTTTGTGCCTTTGTTTTAGCTCATCAGGAAGTAGTAGTTAATTCATGATCTTTTTAAGTTGGACGAGTTTTATCCCGGGATTGCATGTCTAATCTGCAAACCCCTAATACGAGAAGGAACTGGCATGAGTGTGCCCGGCTCATAAAAGATAATACAACAAACAAACCCTCCTTCATGCTTTGTTCATGAGAAATCAGAAAACTTTTGGCAGTGATAAACAAAGGAGATTAAGGGGATGTGATCGTCCCCGTGCGGGAGCCGTTCCTCGAAACTTGTCCAGCTCGAGAAGTAATTGGGTTGTCTACTGACATTCGTTGACGAAATATGCACCTCCCAAAATCATTTTTACCTCTGTTTTCAAAACCAAGAGCTCTGGTACATGTTTAGTCTTTGCTTCCAACCATGGGTTTTCAACCTCGCCATCAAATTCCACGGTTCGAGAGTCTCCACCTTATTTCTTCAAAGCACCAACTAGGAGAGCATAATTGTCATTCTGAGTGTAATGTGCATTGTCCCAAAGTATTACATTGTCTTCTGCATGCTTGTGATATTATTTATTCTGAAATTCTTAGTTCTAGTCTCCTTTAAAACTCTGGAGGAGTTTCTGTATTTATGTTTTGCTTCACTCATGGAGGCTAGCGAGATACCACTCTAGTATGTTCAAGCTATGTGCAATGTAATCTTGTCTTGATTTTCAGTAGCATATTATTTACTTTTAGGTATTTGTGATTGGTCACTTGAAAGAAGGATTGCTCCGTGCATTGTCCTCATAGCATTGTTTCAATACTTGCTAGACTCTTTTTGTAGTACATGCTTATATACATCTAATGAAGCAAAAGAGTTTGTCAAAGTTTTCTTTGTCGCGTCCAGTTCGTTGAACTGAATTGCTTGAGGACAAGCAATATGCTAAGCTTGGGGGAGTTGATACGTCTCAAACGTATCTACTTTTCCAAACACTTTTGCTATTGTTTTGACCTCATTCTTGCATGATTTGAACTAAACTAACCCGGACTGACGCTGTTTTCAGCAGAGCTGCCTGTATGGTTTTATTGTGTGCAGGAAAACGGATTTTTAGGTGTCTCAGAAAATTCCAAGAAAATCCACGCACCCGAAGGGCCCTTGTGCCAGAAGAGGGGCCAAAGGGGAGCCAGGGGGGGCCCAGGCGCCCTGGTGGCGCGGCCCCACCCCTGGCCGCGCCGGGAGGCCGCCTGGGCGGGTCCTTCCCCCTCTGGTGCCCTACTTTGACCCATATTTATCCCCGTGACGAGAAAACCCCAGAACAGAAGTCGTTTTCCCAGTTTCCGTCGCGGAGCCGCCGCCACCCTCTGTTCTTCCTCGGGAGGGCTAATCTGGAGGCTGATTTGGCCTCCGGAGAGGGGAGATCGTCGCCATCGTCATCACCACTCACCACTCCATCCTCCCTCCATGACTTCTCCTTCCATGTGTGAGTAATTCCCTGATGTAGGCAAAGGGGATGGTAGGGATTGGATGAGTTAGATCATGTAATAGTTTATCAGATTGTTGGGGGCATGTTGCCTATCATCTACTATGGTGTTTATCATCTTTGCTTCAACTTGTTGCTCTTAATGCTTGTCACTTAGGGCCCGAGTGCCATGATTTCAGATCTGAACCATATGTGTTTGCATGAATATATTTGTGTTCTTGATCCTATCTATGAGTTGTTTGCACCTATTACGGTCCGGAACCTGCGATCCCAAAAGTGACAGCTTGGGACACCAAAGGGGATGGTCCATAGTTTGAGGATTCCATGTATCCATTGAGTTTATTGCTTTGTTCCGGTGCTCTTTGACAGGAGCACCTTAATCTCCATAAGTTCCTTTTGCCCCCGTTCGTAGCGGGATGGTAGGACAAAAGATGTTGTGCAAGTTCTTATTGCAAGCACGTACAACTACCTGTGGGATACATGCCTAATGTTTGATATTTGCCTAGATGATCATTACTTTTCTGTGTGCCTTGCCCCAAGTTAGATTCATGATGTATCTCATCCATGCAGCGCCCAACCATCCATCTCCCTAGCCTACAGTGTTTTAAATCCTGCTGCTTATTAGTTGTTACTTTTGCTGTTTACTTTTGCTGACACCACCATCACTATCATATCACCGTTACCACTTATCATTTGTTGCAAGTAAGTATATTTCAGGTGCGGTTGAATTGAAAAATCAACTGTCAAAGCTTATAAATACTCTTTGGCTCCCCGTGTGTCGAATCTATAAATTGGGTTATACTTACCCGCGAAGACTATCTCGATCCCTTACGGTTGAGGGTTATCACGGGTCAAGAAGGATAAATCTTCTATCTTCTTTAGCAAAGGTTGTCCTAACAGTACTCGGGAAGTGGTGAAGCTGTCATTGCAAGTTCCAAATGAATCACTGAATGAAAGGTATTTGGGTATGCCGATAGATGTGGGTCACTCAAAGAATGGCACTTTCAATTTCCTAAAGGACAGGATTTGGAATAAGGTGAAGGGATGGATTGCAAAAATCATGTCAGCTGGTGGAAAGAGGTTCTTGTTAAATTAGTGGCTCGGGCTATCCCAGTTTATTCTATGGCATGTTTCCGACTACCTCGTGGTCTATGTGAGCATATAAACTCTTTGATTCGAGGATTTGGTGGGGAAGCAAGGAAGGAAAAAGGAAACCATATTGGGTATCATGGCAAGTAATGACAAGTCCAAAATATATGGGGGGCCTTGGCTTTCGAGATCTCAAGATTTTTAACTTGGCATTAATGGCTCGGCAAGCATGGCGTTTACTACAGGATCCATCTTCTCTCAGCGCTAGAATTTTAAAAGCAATATATTTTCCCACAACCACTTTTCTTGATGCAGAACTTGGCTCCAATCCCTCACAAATATGGCAGTCTATACTTGATGGACGGGAGGTTCTCAAGGAGGGTGTCTCTCGCCGGGTTGGGAATGGTCGCTCAACTCCTATCTAGACTTGCAACTGGATTCCGCGCGAACCTATGCTCAGACCTCTCATGCCTTTGGTCCCAAACCCACCTGAAATGGTGCATGAGCTTATAAACCATACCGAGGCAGCTTGGAATGCAGATTTGGTACGCCAGGTTTTCTTACCAATGGACACAGAGGCGATCTTGAGCATTCCTTTGTGCACCCGTAACGTTGAGGATTTTTGGGCTTGGCGTTTTGAGAAGAAGGGAATTTTCAGTGTGAGATCAGCTTACCGGATGCTTTTTGAAACCAAGATCGGGCGTGAGAATTGGCTAGAGAGAGTGCCGGGGTCCTCTAGTTCAGGGGAAGCAAAGACGTGGACAAAACTATGGAAAATGTCAGTACTTTCAAAACTAAAAATCTTCGTTTGGCGCTTTGCTCACCAGTCCATACCTTCAGCAGATGTCCTGCATCATAGAAAGATGTCGACGTCACGTACATGTACTCTGTGTGGATGCGCCGATTCATGGCGTCACTCGCTTTTGGACTGTACAATGGCCACATGTACGTGGGCATTATCTGATGCAAATGTGGCTGAACATATGATTTTATGCAGTGATCCTCGGGCGAAACAGTGGTTGTTCTTCATGCATGATTCCCTGCTGCACGATGAATTTACGAGGATGATTGTCACACTGTGGGCAATCTGGACAGCGAGGCGCAAAGCAATCCATGATAGTATCTTTCAGAGCCCCGAGCAAATCCATCGATTTGTGCAATCCTACCTGTCTGAACTAGGGACAGTTAAGGCCAGAAAGGAGAAGGTGCAGCCATCATCAGTCCGAGACACTAGAAGGCGTTGGATTCCTCCCTCTTCGAATCATGCAAAGATCAATGTTGATGGTGCCTTCTCATGGAATGGCAGCTTTGGAGCGGCAACAGCTTTCTGCAGGAATGAGCATGGAGATTACTTGGGGTGTCGGTCTTGGTGGTGCCAAATTTGGCTGATCCGACTACTCTAGAAGCACTGGCTTACCGAGAAGGTATGTCCCTAGCCGCAGATCTTAATCTCTCAAATATCCATTTGGCCAGTGAAATCAAGAATGGGACCAGCGCATTCCATGGTGCGATCATTCAGGAAATTCAAATCAAAATGATACCTTTTACAAGTTGCTTTTTCTCCTTTAAAAGTAGAACTTGTAATTTTGAGGCACATAGCCTCGCAAAGCACGCCTCTTCTTTAGAAGTAGTTGGACATATTTGGCTCGATCTTCCCTATGATCGAGTCAATATTCCTGTAAACATTTTGCAACAGAGTTAATAAAAAGCGTGTGTTTGCCTAAAAAACTATTTTGCCCATCCAGCCACCGCCACGACGGCCGCTCCCAGCCCAGTCCCACGGCCAGCCGCCGGCGTCGCTCCTACTCTGCCCGGCCTATCCCTCAGCTAACCGCCGTCACGCTGGTCCCGCCCTCACCAGGTCAGCCACTGCCACACCCGATGCTCTCTCGGCCAGCCACCGCGACCGATGCTCCTCAGCCTGCCGCCCTCGCCGCAAACGACGCTCCGCTGCATGTTGCCGCCACCACGACCGAGCTACCGCTCTATAGCCACCACTACCCTTCCGCCTCCACGTCTGCCATCACAGCCACAAATGCACATAAAACGTCTTGCCGCACCACATAATTCATCTTGTGAGAAGAGAAGAATAGCCGTGGAGTTTTTCGTCTGGCTCGTGTCGGTCTGACTCAGCAGTAGTACAAAGTAAGTAAAAGTACAAATTAATCCTGAAGTAGCAAGCTATGTGGCCTGATATTTATGGGATGTACATGCATGTGCTGGCAACACTCTAGAAACTAGATGACACCCGCGCGTTGCTGCGGGATTTGTTGTCGTGATGATTTGAACAATCAAAACGCCCAAGAGTAAGAATAGCTCTTGTCTTCCTAAATGCTTTGACCTTCACGATCTCTTTTGAACATAGTCAAATGTCATACAAAATGAATAATGTCAAAATCTAAATATACACCTGTAAAAAAGAATAATTCAGAAAAGTGACCCATTGCATTGTTGTAATTTATTAGTCGTGCAAACTACAATAAAATCCAGATAACCTTAGGGGCTTAATCACATCATATACGCCATGGTTTTTAATTTCCTTTTGATTATTGGGTCTTTTACATCTGTGTCCCTAACTCAAACCCACTACTCATATTTGCCCCTAATTTCGAAGCATGCTCAAATTTACCACTCCGCCGTTAGTTCATCTTATAAAAATACCCTTACGTTCTGTTACCGTCCGGTCAAAGGGCTTTGACTGTCTATGGGGTGTTTATTGGACATTTTGCCCCTGCCTCCAGGTATCACTTACATGTGGGACCCGCTCAACAAAAAATAAAAATAAAAATTCTTTCTCTCACCCCCTCTCTCTCACACACTTACATGTGGCCCCCTCGCGGTCTCTCTCTCACCTCCCACCTCTCTCCCCTACCTCACGACCTCCCTCTCTCACTTCCGGTGAGCGCCGACTGCCTAGGGACCATGCGCGGCCGCTGCTAGCTCCCCACACACCGCACCCCTTCCTCCACCCCTCCCCCTCCCTCCTCCATCCCTCCCTATCCCTCCCTCCCTCTCCCTTCCTCCTTGTGCAGAGCGCCACCGTTGCCGCTACCTTCGTCTTTGCGCGACCAACGACAACCCCAAGCATGACCACCTCGCCAGGAAGCTCTTACGAGATGCCCTCGCCATCCCAGCATACGAATTCGACCAGAGAAACTCATGACCGAGTGCCACAATGCAT
>LR738713.1:635801588-635832088 GCA_902687465.1 Secale cereale | reverse complement strand
CCCCCCCCCCCCTCGAGCGTCCCCCGGTGGCCTCCTTCTTCCTATATAAGTCTACGTACCCCAGAACCTTCGTGAACAGAGAAAAAAACCCTAATTCTGCCATCGTACCTTCTGTTCCCGTGAGATCCCATCTTGGAGCCTGTTCCGGAGCTCCACCGGAGGGGGATCCATCACGGAGTTCTTCATCATCATCATCATCGCCCTCACCATGAGTTGTGAGTAGTTTACCACAGACCTTCGGGTCCATAGCTAGTATCTAAATGGCCTCTTCTCTCTCTCTGGATCTCAATACAAAGTTCTCCTCGGTCTTCGAGGAGGTCTATTCGATGTAATCTCTTTTTGCGGTGTGTTTGTCGAGATCCGATGAATTGTGAGTTTATGATCAAGGTTATCTAGGAAAGATATTTGGTTCTTCTCTGAACTTTTTATGTGTGCTCATAATATCCTTGCAAGTCTCTTCGAATTATTGGTTTGGTTTGGCCTACTAGATCTATAGTTCTTGCAATGGGAGAAGTGCTTGGCTTTGGGTTCAATCTTGCGGTGTCCTTTCCCAGTGACAGTAGGGGCAGCAAGGCACATATTGTATTGTTGCCATCGAGGATAAAAAGATGGGGTTTATCTCATATTTCTTGAGTTTATCCCTCTACATCATGTCATCTTGCTTAAGGCGTTACTCTGTTCTTATGAACTCAATACACTAGATGCATGCTGGATAGCGGTCGATGTGTCGAGTAATAGTAGTAGATGCAGAATTGTTTCAGTCTACTTCTCTCGGATGTGATGCCTATATACAATGATCATGCCTAGATAGTCTCATAATTATTCGATTTTCTATCAATTGCTCGACAGTAATTTGTTTACCCGCCGTAGAATATCACTATCATGAGAGAAGCCACTAGAGAACACTATGGCCCCCGGGTCTGTTCTCAACATATCAATCTATATCTACTTTACTTTTATCACTTTTATTTGCTGTTCTTATAAACCAAAAATACCAAAAATACAAACTATCATCTCTATCAGATCTCACTTTCGTAAGTGACCGTAAAGGGATTGACAACCCCTTATCGCGTTGGCTGTGAAGTTCTTATTTGTTTGTGCAGGTGAGAGGGACTCGCGCGTGGTCTCCTACTGGATTGATACCTTGGTTCTCAAAAACTGAGGGAAATACTTACACTACTGTGCTGCATCTCCCTTTCCTCTTCGAGGGAATACAACGCAAGCTCGAGAAGTAGAAAGAAGAATTTCTGGTGCCGTTGCCGGGGAAGCTTACGCAAAAGTCATATACCAAGTACCTATCACAAACCCTTATCCTTCGCATTACATTTTTTGCCTCTCGTTTTCCTCTCCCCCACTTCACCCTTGCCGTTTTATTTGCCCTTCTTCCGTCGTGTGTTTATCGTTCGCTTGCTTCTTGTTTGCTTGTGTGTGTTGGATTGCTTGCTTGTCACTATGGCTCAGAACAATACCAAATTGTGTGACTTCTCCAATACCAACAACAATGATTTTATTAGCACTCCGATTGCTCCTATTACCGATGCTGAATCTTGTGAGATCAATGTTGCTTTGTTGAATCTTGTCATGAAAGTTCAATTCTCCGGCCTTCCCAGTGAAGATGTCGCTACCCATTTAAACAACTTTGTTGATTTGTGTGATATGCAAAAGAAAAGGGATACGGATAACGATATTGTTAAATTGAAGTTATTTTTGTTTTCACTTAGATATCGTGCTAAAACTTGGTTTTCCTCTTTGCCTAGAAATAGTATTGATTCGTGGAATAAGTGCAAAAATGCTTTTATCTCTAAGTATTTCCCTCCTGCTAAGATCATCTCTCTTAGAAACAATATTATGAATTTTAAGCAACTAGATCATGAGCATGTTGCACAAGCTTGGGAGAGAATGAAATTGATGATACGTAATTTCCCTACACATGGTTTGAATCTATGGATGATTATTCAGAACTTTTATGCTGGCTTGAATTTTGCTTCTAGAAATCTTTTAGATTCGGCTGCCGGAGGCACTTTCATGGAAACTACCTTAGGAGAAGCTACCAAACTCCTAGATAATATTATGGTTAATTATTCTCAATGACACACCGAAAGATCTACTAGTAAAAAAAGTGCATGCTATTGAAGAAATCGGTGTTTTGAGTGGAAAGATGGATGAACTTATGAAATTGTTTGCTGCTAAGAGTGCTTCTTCTGATCCTAATGATATGCCTTTGTCCACTTTGATTGAGAATAACAATGAATCTTTGGATGTGAATTTTGTTGGTAGGAATAATTTTGGCAACAATGCTTATAGAGGTAATTTTAATCCTAGGCCTTTTCCTAGTAATTACTCTAATAATTATGGTAATTCCTACAACAACTCTTATGGAAAGATGCCTTCTGAATTTGAAACTAGTGTTAAGGAGTTTATGATCTCGCAAAATAATTTCAATGCTTTGCTTGAAGAGAAATTTCTTAAGGTTGATGAATTGGCTAGAAGTGTGGATAGAAGTACTCTTGATGTTGATTCTTTGAAACTTAGATCTATCCCACCTAAGCATGGTATCAATGAGTCTCTCAAAGCCATGAGAATTCCCATTGATGAATGCAAAGAAAGAACCGCTAGGATGCGTGCTAAAAGAGAAGATTATATTAAAGCGTGCTCTTCTAGTTATCATGAAAATAAATATGAAGATCTTAAAGTTATTGATGGGTCTCCAATTAGATCCTTGTTTTCTAGTATAAATCTTGATGAAAATAGGATTGGAGATGATTCTGCTTTAAGGTGTCCCAATGATTCGGAGTTTTTAGATCTTGATGCTAAAATTGCTAAAAGTGGGAGTGAAGAGATTAAAACTTTGCATAGTGATGAACCCACTACTTTGGATTTCAAGAGGTTCAATTATGATAATTGCTCTTTGATTGATTGTATTTCCTTGTTGCAATCCGTACTAAATTCTCCGCATGCTTATAGTCAAAATAAAGCTTTCACCAAACACATAGTTGATGCTTTGATGCAATCTTATGAAGAAAAACTTGAGTTGGAAGTTTCTATCCCTAGAAAGCTTTATGATGAATGGGAACCTACTATCAAAATAAAAATAAAAGATCATGAATGCTATGCTTTGTGTGATTTGGGTGCAAGTGTCTCCACTATCCCAAAAACTTTGCGTGATTTGCTAGGGTTCCATGAGCTTGATGATTATTCTTTAAATTTGCATCTTGCGGATTCCACTATTAAGAAGCCTATGGGAAGAATTAATGATGTTCTTATTGTTGCCAATAGGAATTATGTGCCCGTGGATTTCATTGTTCTTGATATAGATTGCAATCCTTCATGTCCTATTATTCTTGGTAGACCTTTCCTTAGAACGATCGGTGCAATTATTGACATGAAGGAAGGAAATATTAGATTCCAATTTCCATTAAGGAAAGGCATGGAACACTTTCCTAGAAATAAAATCAAATTACCATATGAATCTATTATGAGAGCCACTTATGGATTGCCTTCCGAAGATGGCAATACCTAGATCTATCTTGTATCGTGCCTAGCTAGGGGCGTAAAACGATAGTGCTTGTTGGGAGGCAACCCAACTTTATATTTTTTGTTTTTCTTGCTGTTAGGGAATAAATATTGCATCTAGCCTCTGATTAGATGTGGTTTCATGTTTTGTTTAGTGTTTCTGCCAAGTAGAACCTTTGGGAAGACTGGTGTGAAGTTTATGTGATCTTGCTGTGAAAAATAGAATCGTTAGCGCTCGCTAAAGTGGTCTTCAGATTTTACTGGAGCGTGCTTTTTAGTCGATTCTTTTTTAGATGATTGGTAGAAAAATTCTGCAAATTTACCAATTTAGTTTGAATTTTTTTGGAGTTCCAGAAGTAGGCGAAACCTGCAGATTACTACAGACTGTTCTATTTTTGACATATTCTATTTTCCGTGTGTTGTTTGCTTATTTCAATGCATCTATGAGTAGTATTGGAGGATATGAACCATAGAGAAGTTGGAATACAGTAGGTTTAACACCAATATAAACAAAGAATGAATTCATTGCAGCACCTTTGAGTAGTGGTTTGCTTTCTTATACTAACGGAGCTCACGAGAATTTTTATCTAAGTTTTGTGTTGTGAAGTTTTCAAGTTTTGAGTATTGCCTTGATGGACTATGGAACAAGGAGTAGCAAAGGCCTAAGCTTGGGGATGCCCATGGCACCCCAAGTAAATTCAAGATAATCAAAAGCCTAAGCTTGGGGATGCCCCGTGAAGGCATCCCCTCTTTTGTCTTCATCCATCGGTAACTATACTTGGAGCTATATTTTTATTTGCAACATGATATGTGTTTTGCTTGGAGCGTCTTGTATAATTTGAGTCTTTGCTTGTTAGTTTGTCACAATCATCCTTGCTGGACACACCTATTTGAGAGAGTTAATTATGGCCTAGAAATTGTTAGAACACTCCATGTGCTTCACTTATATCTTTTGAGTTGAATAGTTTTTGCTCTAGTGCTTCACTTATATCTTTTAGAGCACGATGGTGGTGATATTTTGTAGAAATAGTTGAACTCTCATGCTTCACTTATATCTATTTCAGAGTCTATTAAAACAGCATGGTAATGTGTTTAGGCTAAGAAACTAGTCTTCACATGATAGACATCCAATGTCAATGTAGTAAAAAAAATCACACTAAGTGCATTGAATATGATGAGATGTTGGATGCTTGATAATTGTTTTGAGATATGAGGATAGTGATATTAGAGTCATGCTAGTGGAGTTATTATGAAATTGAGAAATACTTGTGTTATGGTTAGTGATTCCCGTATCATGCACGTATGGTGAACCGCTATGTGACGAAGTTAGAGTATGAGGTATTTGTTGTGTGCCAACCTTTGTGTGGAGGTCGGGGGCGCGCGATGGTTAACTCCTACCAACCTCCCCCCTAGGAGCATGCGTTGATTGCTTTGTTTTGATGACTCGTAGATTTTTGCAATAAGTATATGAGTTCTTATGACTAATGTTGAGTCCATTGATTATACGCACTCTCACCCTTCCACCATTGCTAGCCTCTCTTGTACCGCGCAACTTTCGCCGGTGCCATAAACCGACTATATATCCTTCCTCAAAACAGCCACCATATTATTCCTCAAAACAGCCACCATACCTACATATCATGGCATTTCCATAGCCATTCCGAGATATATTGCCATGCAACTTTCCATCGTTCCGTTCATATGACACGCATCATATTGTCATATTGCCAATGCATGATCATGTAGTTGACAGCGTACTTGTGGCAAGGCCACCATGCATAATTTTATACATGTCACTCTTGTTTCATTGCACATACCGGTACACCGCCGGAGGCATTCATATAGAGTCATACTTTGTTGTTGTAGTATCGAGTTGTAATATCGAGTTGTAATGAAAGTGTGATGATCATCGTTATCAGAGCATTGTCCCATGGGAGGAAAGGGTAAATCTATAAAGCCCCTCGGCAAAAAAATGAAAAAATAGGAAAGGGCAAAGAAAAAAAGAAAGGCCCAAAAAAAAGGGACAATTGCTACTATCTTTTTCCACACTTGTGCTTCGAAGTAGCACCATGTTCTTCATTGTAGAGAGTCTCATGTTTAGTCACTTTCTTATACTATTGGGAATTTTCATTATAGAGCTTGGCTTGTATATTTCAACGATGGGCTTCCTCAAATGCCCTGGGTCTTCGTGAGCATTAAAGTTGGATGCACACCCACTAGTTTCTTTTGTTGAGCTTTCATTCATGTTTAGCTCTAGTGCATCCGTTGCATGGCAATCCCTACTCACTCCCATTGATATCTATTGATGGGCATCTCCATAGCCCGTTGATACGCCTAGTCGATGTGAGACTATCTCCCTCCTTTTTTTCTTCTCCACAACCACCTCTATTCCACCCATAGTGCTATGTCCATGGCTCACGCTCATGTATTGCGTGAAAGTTGAAAGGTTTGAAAAAATAGATTATGAAAACAAGTGCTTGGCTGAAATCGGGGTTGTGCATGATATGAATATTTAGTGTGATAACGAGGGAGCATAGCTAAAACTATATGATTTTGTAGGGATAACTTTCTTTAGACATAGTATTTTGAGAAGACATGATTGCTTTGTTAGTATGCTTGAAGTATTATTATTTCTTATGTCAATATAGACTTTTATCTTGAATCTTTCAGATCTGAACATTCATGCCACAATTAAGAGAATTACATTGAAAAACTATATTGGTTAGCATTCCACATCAAAAATTCTTTCTTTATCATTTACCTACTCGAGGACGAGCAGGAATTAAGCTTGGGGATGCTTGATACGTCTCCAACGTATCTATAATTTTTTATTGTTCCATGCTATTATTTATGAAGTCTTGGATGTTTAATGGGCTTTATCATTCACTTATATATCATTTTTGGGACTAACCTACTAACCCAAAGGCCTAGTCCAGATTGTTGTTTTTTTGCCTATTTCAGGGTTTTGCAGAAAAAGAATATCAAACGGAGTCCAAATGGAATGAAACCTTCGCGAGAGATATTTTTGGAGAAAATCACGCACACGGAGCTTGAGAACCACATTAGGGGATCAAAGGGCGGCCCACGAGGGTGGGGGCGCGCCTCCCTTCCCAGGGCGCGCCCCCCTGCCTCGTGCCTCCCCCCTCCCCCCGAGCGTCCCCCGGTGCCCTCCTTCTTCCTATATAAGTCTATGTACCCCAGAACCTTCGTGAACAGAGAAAAAACCCAAATTCTACCGCCGTACCTTCTGTTCCCCTGAGATCCCATCTTGGAGCCTGTTCCGGAGCTCCACCGGAGGGGGATCCATCATGGAGTTCTTCTTAATCATCATCATCGCCCTCACCATGAGTTGTGAGTATTTTACCACAGACCTTCGGGTCCATAGCTAGTATCTAGATAGCCTCTTCTCTCTCTCTGGATCTCAATACAAAGTTCTCCTCGGTCTTTGAGGAGATCTATTCGATGTAATCTCTTTTTGCGGTGTGTTTGTTGAGATCCGATGAATTGTGAGTTTATGATCAAGGTTATCTATGAAAGATATTTGGTTCTTCTTTTAATTTTTTATGTGTGCTCATAATTGCAAGTCTCTTCGAATTATTGGTTTGGTTTGGCCTACTAGATCTATAGTTCTTGCAATGGGAGAAGTGCTTGGCTTTGGGTTCAATCTTGCGGTGTCCTTTCCCAGTGACAGTAGGGGCAGCAAGGCACGTATTGTATTGTTGCCATCGAGGATAAAAAGATGGGGTCTATATCATATTTCTTGAGTTTATCCCTCTACATCATGTCATCTTGCTTAAGGCGTTACTCTGTTCTTATGAACTCAATACACTAGATGCATGCTGGATAGCGGTCTATGTGTGGAGTAATAGTAGTAGATGCAGAATCGTTTCGGTCTAATTCTCTCGGATGTGATGCCTATATACAATGATCATGCCTAGATAGTCTCATAATTATTCGCTTTTCTATCAATTGCTCGACAGTAATTTGTTTACCCGCCGTAGAATATCGCTATCATGAGAGAAGCCACTAGAGAACACTATGGCCCCCGGGTCTATTCTCAACATATCAATCTATATCTACTTTACTTTTATCACTTTTATTTGTTGTTCTTTTAAACCAAAAATACCAAAAATACAAACTATCATCTCTATCAGATCTCATTTTCATAAGTGACCGTAAAGGGATTGACAACCCCTTATCGCGTTGGCTGCGAAGTTCTTATTTGTTTGTGCAGGTGCGAGGGACTCGCGCGTGGTCTCCTACTGGATTGATACATTGGTTCTCAAAAACTGAGGGAAATACTTACGCTACTGTGCTGCATCTCCCTTTCCTCTTCGAGGGAATACAACGCAAGCTCGAGAAGTAGCATCTGCATGTAGAGAGAATTGGTAGTAGTGGGAGCAACTTCTTAAGAATGTAAGATACTTAGGACATTCAAATGGCTACGTGAAGACTTTGCATGGTGGCCAGGTTTGTTTGGCCTTGCACTAGCGAGAGGGGCAGAAACTGGAAGGGTCTCGGGGTGTGACATCCGCGCCGCGACTTGGCCCTACACAGCGCCGCCTCGCTCGTCCTTCACTACTTGTCGCGCCGTCCTCCGAGGAATAGGGAGAGAAGTGAATTGAGAGAGGATGTGTATGGTTCGATCAAACTAGATTTTTTTTTGTTTTTCTTCAATGTGGTAAAGCAGGGCTAAATAAGACATTTCAAGTCACATTTGAATGGTGTTAACAACAAAAAGTGACGAAAGTGTCAAAGAAGGAATAATATGAATTTATGATGTCAAAAAAGAAAAGAAAAATGAAATTTCTACGGTCAAATAGGGAACCAAATTTTAAGAAAGGGCCAAATAAGGAATTCTCACCTTTCATAAGGTATTCTCTTCTACATGATAGTGTAGTTTGAGAAGAGGAGTGGTATACGCTGGCTCTTCCACAACCGTCTGCCATGACTTGCCGGCATACGTTGTATTTTGTGAACAAGCTAAGCTGAGATCTATGTCATGTGTGTTCTTAATTTTTGCCAGCCAGGAATGGATAATTAATTATCACTTATTTACTAGTCATTAACAGATGCACCACGAATATGAGACGTCACATCATGGGCTGTTGCCGACTCGGACGCGTGCCCAGCCCCACGTCTCCCTCCCCGACCGCATGTATATTGGATACGAGGGCAACCCTAGCCTTTACCCTTGCCAGGTGTCATCTGCTCTACCTCCCCGCGCATAGTCCACCGTCATTCCCGTCATTGATGTTGCTTCCGACGACCCCATCCCGACAACCCAATGACTCACACCACCACATCAGGCCACCGAGAGCGTCGCCGGCCTCCGTCGTGCCTTCCACATGCCGTACCCATAGGAGATGTGCCCCGAGGGCATGGGTTGAGTAACGTGACCAGACGCCACATCCAGGGCGAGCAAGACGCGAATGAGGCAGCACCGGGTGTGCAGCTGCTATTGTTGCGCTGCCACCATTATTCGAATCGGGCTCGTGTCTCCCGCCTCTCTTGCGGCGGCAGGTTTGCAACGCGCGTCCGCGCCCGCACAACAACCAGTGTTGATCCGCTATTGGGATGACGAGGAGATGACATGATCTGGTGAGGCGGAGGTCGTCGTTGCCGCCATGGCCAACATATAGAGGAAAGGCTCGAGGTTGAGACCAGAGTTTCCCATCTGGATTTCTGGTGGCCTCATCTTCGTCTCCTGCTACTTAATATGTGATCTTATTATGTGATGCACTTATTATGAACGTGTGTCATGCAATTATGTTACTGAATTGTTGGTTATTAGAGTTTAGTTGTGTTTTTGCTTGATGTGTTCTTAGGCACGTGTCACTAGAATGTTATGGTTTTTGATGACGCGTTGTTGATTTGCTAATTATCTGTGTTGAGTGTTGTTGTTGTTCATGGTCGATGTAAATTGCTGGTATTTTGGGCATGGCGGGTATATCCCGGGGAAGAAAATCCCGCGGTGTGTATGGGTGATAGGCAAAGTTTGTGGGTCGTGGGTGCGGGGAAAATCCCTAGTATGAGCAACCAAGCAATGACGCATAGGTACTGAAATCCTGGGAGTGCTAAGATCAACCAAGCAAGCAGAACTTGTCGAGAAAGCTAGAAATAGTAAAAGAATTGCTCGCTTGACGATCGACGGAATCCTACATAAGCAAAAGCAGGAGAGAAAAGGGAGGATTGAAGTGGAGGCACTCAGAGCAACTTCAATAGGGTGACCCATTTCGTCCGCCCGCGTCCATTTGGATCGGGCGGACAAAATTGAAGGCCCAACGCGCCGATCCAAAATTGTGCCTGAAACGCGTCGGCGCGGACGCGAAGCGGACGTGCCGCGCGTCTCCTCCCCGTCCGCCGCGTCCCCACCTGTAGGCCACCCAACAACCATCGGTCGTCTTATTTATGACGACAACCGATAATGGGCCCACGCATCAACTAGTGGAAGCGTCATTTTTAAGCACGCGTGCGGCGGGGATCGGCCTCATCCACTTCTCCCGTCCACATCAAGCCCCCCACCGCTCCCTTTGCTTCCTCGCCGGCGACTGCAAACTTTAGCGCGCCCATGGGCCTCTTCGGTAGCAGCAATGGCAAGGGTAAGGGCACCCCCGACGCCTCGTCCTCCCGTGCCCCCTTCGACCTCTTTCTCCGGCGGTGCCGCGTTTCCGCCCTGGTCGCCGGCGCCTGCACGTCCCGGTGCACCAAGCGTGGTGGCACTGGGAGTACAGCCAGCCGCTGTCGTACCCTGACGTCACGCTGCCGCACCATTGGCATCTGGATCCGCAGCGGATCCCGGTGCCGGCGGTTCCGTGTAGCCAGCGGGCGCACGACGACGAGGTGCGCAGGCACCGCGCGCTGCTCACCCCGGAGCAGCGTCGGCTGCCAGAGTACGCCGCCGACTCTTCCAACTGGGAGGCGTGGTTCGCCCTCGAACACGAGGAACAACGGCGCATGGGTGTCGACGCAATCTCGCCGCCGTTCCCACCGTCGCCCCCACAGGTAGAGCCGGAGGATATGGAGGCAGAGGCGGAGTACCAAGCTGCCCTCGAGGAGGCCCTGCAGCACGCGCTGGAGGCTAGCCGCCTCGAGGAGGACGAGCACTGGGACAGACTGGAGCAAGTCCTTGCCCTGTCAGCGGCGGGGGACTCCGTCCACACCCCGTTGTTCATGCCGCCACCGCCACCGTCGCCGCCCGTCCAGCCCAAGCCAGAGCCGGAGCCGAGCCGACGCGGAAGCGCTCCCCACCTCCACCAACTTGGCCGCAGGAGGCCGAATCGTGGACGCCGGCGCAGGAGGCTACCCACCTCGAGTGCTGGAAGGAGCACTGGCTCCGCCAGGAGCAGGCCGAGGGCGACGAGCAGATGCGGTACGAGGCCATGCTCCAACGTGACGCGGAGGCGCTCCGGCTCGAGGAGGAGGAGGAGGAGCGCGCGCGGCTGGTAGCAATGCCGCCGCCCCAGCAGACGCCGGAAGAGATTGCCCTGGCAGCCTACAGGAAGGCATTCGGGTGGACTGGCCCTGCTCCGGTCTTCATCGACCTCACCAACAACGGCGCCGTCGACGGCAAGAGCAAGGGCAAGACCGACGACGTCTAGGGCAGCGTGCGGGGCGGCAGCAGGCGGGCGTCGACTTTTTTTTAATGTTTAATTAGGTTTAAGTGGACTTTAGCCGGCGTTTGACCGGCCACTTATATTTAATTATGTTTATTTCGTGCGAGTTGTTTTTTTTCATGCCGACACGTTTGAAAGCCGATCTATTTTAAAATTCGGACGCGCACGTCCGCCTGGCCGACCCGAACGAAAAGCGGATAAAACACGCGTCCGTTTGGGTCGCCCCGTTGGAGTTGCTCCCCGAGGGGTCCGTTGGGATTACTAGCATCCACTCCACTTTACAGGCCAGTAGCAAAGCAAAAAAGAAGGGAGACACAACTTAATAATAACAATAATACGGTAGGCTCCTACAGCCGTCGCCTTTTCCACCTCCTAAAAAAAGGCATCTAGGGTTCCCGCCTCTCGCCGGCTTCGAAGCAGGTCCGCCTCGTCTCCGGTGGCCCTAGGGTCATGGAGGCCCGGTGAATCCTGCCAAGGGCCGGTGGGAGGGCTTCGTTTTTAGTCATTTCTTTCAATTTTGTTAGTGTTTGTGTTCTACTCAGGAAGGCGAAACGGTGGCGGCTTTCTGAAGATGGAATAAAGGTCTCCCCGCCTAGCCCCCGTTCCATTGGTGCGTCTAGCATCATTGGTGGGCGTGTGGAGGTGTGTCTCCGGCGGATCTATCTTAGGTGGATTTGTTCGGATCTCGTTGGTGTTCGTCTACGTTCGTGTGTCTTCGAATTGGATCCTTCCGATCTACGTTGTTCTTCATCTGTGGCGGTTGCTGTTCTGGTGCACTGGTCCTATGGGGCTTTAGCACGACGACTTCCCGGCTGTCTACTACAACAAGTTGTGCCCGACTCCGAGGATGGAGGGGCGATGATGTCGGCGCGCCTTCGGCTCGCTTCAGTGTTTGTAGTCGTCGCTTGGTGGTCTACGGATCTGGATGTAATTTTTACTATTTTCGATATTCGTTGTACTGCCATGATTGAATATGAATAGATTAAAAGATTTCAAAAAAAAAGACAGATAACGAAAATTAATGGATGGTGATATGATATCCCGGCATCGCCCCACCCCACCAGTCACCCGGCCCAGCTGGAGCTGGAACCAACGGCCGGCCTCGGCCAACGCGGCCGGTGGCGGGTCAAGGGCGCGACGTGCGCAAAGGCAAAGCAAAGCGGCTGCCGACCAGTGCGCCGGCATGGCAGACGCATCGGATCGCTTTGCATCCCGCCCATGCATGCATGGCGGCTGCCCGTATCTTGCCACCATTTCGCCTGGTCCGTCCGTGCATACTCCCTCCGATTCTGATTTACTTGTCGTGATTTTAGTTCAAAGTTGAACTAAAACCACGACGAGTAAATTTGAACGGGGGAGTACGACGCTGTTTGGTTTGTAACTAGCTTTGTCAAAGATTGCCACACCTAAGAGCATCTCTGATGGCTTATGTAAATGATGGTCTATGTCAAATTTAGACTACCACATGCTAAAAAACGTCTTCGGTGGCTTGTCTATTGCGTTGTCTACAATTTAGACAATGTCCAAACTAGCTACCCGTCCATATTTGGACAACCAAGCCACAATGTCTAAACCAAAAATGTTGGCTCATGAGCTCGTCCATGCACCAATTCGAGCAATTGGAGGACGTCGGAGGGAGGCGGTCGTGCCGGCGCTGGTCACGGAGGCTGTTGCGCCTGGACCGCCGCCTCATTAGGGCTAAACCTGTTGCTATTGTTTATTTTTCGTAAATTATTGTTAGAGTAGTCTTTATCGTATACGACTCCTAGTCCAAGTCATCTTTGTAACCTTACCCCAAGTCGGTTTGTACCCTCTTATATACACTTGTATGCCGCACCAAATCAATCAATAAGAATCAGTTTTATTCATCTATCATGGTATCAGATACCGGTCCTAGGGTTTAGGTTATGGCTTCGCCAAGGCCGCCGCCGCTGCCGCCGCCCGGCTACTTCGAGCGTCGGGCCGCGCTCATCGCCAAGGCTGCCAACGCTGCAGCCTCCTCTCTCTCGGCCCTCTCCCTAGCTCCACAAAACTCCCCTACACCCATCCTCGCCGCACCAATGTCTCTTGCTAACACAATCTCCGACGTCAGCCCATACATCCCCATAGTTCTTGATCTCGCCGCCCATAACTACTACCATTGGAGACATCTCTTCGATCTCCACCTCGGCCGCTGCAACCTGCGCTCGCATGTCGCCGCCAACTGTCTGCCCCGCCCCGACGATCCGCAATGGTTGAAAGACGATCTCACAATCGTCCAGTGGTTCTACACCCGCATCACCACCGAGATCTTCAACATGCTTGATCACGACGGCGCCACCGCTGCCAACATCTGGCACTCCCTCCGTCAGCTCTTCCAAAGCAACACCGATGCTCGGAAAAACGCTCTCCACACCGAGCTTCGCAATATGGTGCAAGGAGACGCCCCGGTGAACCTGTTCTGCCAGCGCGTCAAGACCATTGGTGATGAGCTCCGCGAACTCGGTGATACCGTCAGCGACTCACAGCTCATCAACATCATCGTCGTCGGCCTCAGCGAGGATTTTGACAAGCAAGCCTCGTTCATACCAATGATACGGCCTCCTCCCACCTTCGCTGAAGTTCGTTCTCTGCTCCAACTCGCGGCGGAAACACAAGCTCGCAAGGAATCTCGCCCCAAGGTCTTTCATGCTGCGGCTCGCCCTCCTCCGCCGCCTACAGCAGCACCGCCTCCCATGCCGGCTCCTGTCGCCGGGCCATCCGCGTCGTCATCCGCTCAACCGCCCCCAGGCTGGCGCCCTAGTCCGAACTACCGCGGCAAAAATCCTATCTACAGGCCGCCGTCGACTCGTTCATTTCCGCCTACGACAGCACCGGGTCCTGCACCACCCACCAGTGCTCCATCGGCTGCATGGCGGCCTCCTCATGATCCTTGGACGGGGCTCGTTCAGGCGTGGCCCATGCCCTGGTCCGCTCCGTCCCTGCTCGGTGCTCCGCCGGCATACTCAGGTGCCTGGCAACCCGGCCTTCGGCCGCCTACTGGTGCTCCCGGGGTTCTCAACCCCCGACAGCCGGCCAATGCCTATCACGCCGCCCCGACATATGCTCCTTATGGTCATTACTCCACCGACGGCGGCGCCTACTACACACCTCAGTCGGCACTGCTCCCGACGCCACAGCCGGCCAATGCCTCTCACGCCGCCCCGACGTATGCTCCCTATGGTCACTACTCCACCGATGGCGGCGCCTACTACACACCCCAGCCGGCCTTGCTGCCTTCACCATCATATCCACCGGCACTGCTCCCGACGCCACCCTCACCTGCGACGCCGAGCTGGGATCGAGCTGCTTTTCTCCAAGCAATGAATAACTTTGCTGCGCAAGGAAACTCAGGTACGGATTGGGTCTTTGATTCAGGGGCCTCTAGTCATATGTCTGCATCTAGTAATTGGTTATCATCTTGCACTACATCTCCTTTCCCTTCCATTACCCTCAGAGATGGATCACCTATTCCTATATATTATGTTGGTCAGGCTCAACTTCCCTCTTCCACTAAACCTCTTCTACTTCGTGATGTTCTAGTTGCACCCGCCCTCATTAAAAATCTTATTTCTGTTCGCCCGTTTATTTGCGACAATCTAGTTTCGGCTGAATTTGACCCTTTTGGTTTATCTATGAAAGATTACCTGACCAAAGCCGAGATCGCTCGCTTCAATAGCTCCGGTGATCTTTACTCTCTTAATGGAGTTCCTGCCGCCGCCCCTCCAACATCCATGCTGGCCTCCGTCGATCTCTGGCATCGTCGCTTGGGCCATCCCAACCCTGCTGTCTTAGCTTCTATGCTTAGTGAATTTACCATACCATGTAATAGGGATTCTCATAATTCTGCATTTTGCGAGTCGTGTCAATTAGGCAAACATGTGCGTCTTCCCTTTAGTTCCTCTAGCTCTTGTAGCACTTATCCCTTTGAATTAATACATTGTGATCTATGGACCTCTCCCATTGCAAGTGTTTCGGGTTTTAAATATTACCTTGTTATACTAGATGATTTCACACACTTTGTCTGGACTTTTCCTCTACGCAACAAATCTGAGGTCCATTCTCTCTTTCTTAATTTTCAACGCTATGTGTCTGTCCACTTCTTTCTCCCAATTCGATTTATCCAATGTGACAATGGTCGCGAGTTTGATAACATTAAAAATCGTACTTTCTTCTTACAACATGGCATCCTTCTTAGATTCTCATGTCCCTACACCTCCCCGCAAAATGGTAAAGCCGAACGTTCTCTTCGCACCCTCAATGATATAGTTCGCACTCTTCTCGTTCAATCATCTATGCCTCCCAAGTTTTGGGCTGAAGCCCTACACATGGCCACCTTCCTTCTAAATATTCGACCTTCTAAAACTAAACCCAACACTACTCCCTATTATTCCCTCTTTCTTTCCCACCCCGACTACTCTGCGGTTCGTGTTTTCGGCTGTCTCTGTTTTCCAAATGCCTATGCTACTTCTACAAATAAATTGTCACCACGATCTATCCCATGTGCTTTTCTCGGCTTCTCTGTCGAGCACAAAGGCTATCGTTGTCTCGACCTTCAGACAGGACACGTTCATGTCTCTCGTCATGTCACCTTTGCTGAGCATATTTTTCCTTTCTCACAACGCACTACTACATCATCCAACACCCCTAGCTCGGCAAACACCCCCTCTCCCCGTCCTTTCCAACTGTATACTCCCCTTCATGCACCCCCTCACGATGAACACAACATACCACCAACAACTTTAACACCAGCCACAACCAATACCAACCCTCCCCCACCCCACCCGAGACGTCCCCAACACCCTCGACCCCTGCTCCCTCCCCAACACCCCCGGTCCCTGCTCCCTCTCCACCACCCAACCATGCTCCTTCGTCCGACTCTTCCGCTGCGCCGGACTCACCCGTACCCACGTTACCCCCTCGTGCTATTCCTACAGCAGTCCCGATTAATGATCATCCCATGCGTACTAGGGCCAAATCAGGATTTCAACAACCCCAAGACCGCCTAAACCTTCACACCACCGTATCTCTCACTTCCCTCCCAAAGAATTACAAAACTGCTCTACTTGATCCCAATTGGGCCGCTGCCATGCAAGAAGAATATAATGCTTTACTTCAAAACAACACATGGCAACTTGTTCCTCGTCCTCCGAACACAAATATTGTTTCTGGCAAATGGATTTTTCGCCAAAAATTTCACTCCGATGGGAGCCTCTCACGATATAAAGCCAGGTGGGTTTGTCGTGGCTTTTCTCAACAACAAGGAATTGATTACGATGAAACATTTTCTCCTGTTGTTAAACCTAGCACCATTCGTACCGTTCTTAGTGTTGTTGTCTCCTCTTCCTGGCCTATTCACCAACTTGATGTTAAAAATGCTTTCCTCCATGGTTCCCTTCAAGAAACTGTCTACTGTCAGCAACCTCTGGGTTTTGAAAATCCATCCTTTCCAACTCATGTCTGTCTTCTTCAGAAATCTCTCTACGGTCTTAAACAGGCCCCAAGAGCTTGGTTTCAATGCTTATCCTCCTTCATCCAAACAATAGGCTTCACTCCATCTCTCTCGGACACCTCTCTTTTTGTGTATCATCAAAATTCCGACACTGCCTATTTACTTCTCTATGTAGATGATATCATTCTCACCGCATCCTCTCAAAATTTCTTAGATCATATTGTCTCTCTTCTTAGATCTGAATTTTCTATGACTGACCTAGGACTCCTTCATCATTTCTTAGGCATTACTATTGTTCGAGATTCCTCCAGCCTTTTTCTTTCCCAACGCCAGTATATTCTTGATCTTCTTAATCGTGCCGGTATGCTTGACTGTCAATCATCTCGCACTCCTGTCGATACTAGTTTTAAACTTTCGGCTGCCGGTGAACCCTTTTCAGATCCTACTCTCTATCGTAGCCTAACAGGTGCTCTCCAATATCTCACCATTACTCGTCCTGAAATCTCTTTTTCTGTTCAACAAGCATGTCTCTATATGCATGATCCACGAGTTCCTCACTATAATCATGTTAAACGCATTCTTCGGTATTTAAAAGGAACTCTCAATCATGGTCTCCACCTAAATAATTCTTCTCCAAACTCTCTTACCGCATACTCTGATGCAGACTGGGCTGGTTGTCATGACACTCGAAGGTCCACTTCCGGTTTTTGTGTTTTTCTTGGTAACAATTTAATTTCTTGGTCCTCGAAAAGACAGGTTACGGTCTCACGTTCGTCGGCCGAGGCTGAGTATCGCGTCGTGGCACATGCCGTTGCAGATACAATCTGGATTCGACAGTTACTATCCGAGCTACACATGCCTATTGAGCAGGCCACTATTGTCTATTGTGACAACATATCAGCAGTCTACATGACCGGCAATCCAGTTCAACACCGACGCACAAAGCATATTGAGATTGATATTCATTTTGTTCGTGAGAAGGTCGCTCTTGGTCAGGTTCGGGTGCTTCATGTTCCCTCTACGGCTCAATTTGCTGACATTTTCACCAAGGCACTGCCTACTAAGCCGTTTCAAGATATCTGTTTCAGTCTCAACGTCGTCGAGCCTGCCGTTGATACTGCGGGGGGATGTTAGAGTAGTCTTTATCGTATACGACTCCTAGTCCAAGTCATCTTTGTAACCTTACCCCAAGTCGGTTTGTACCCTCTTATATACACTTGTATGCCGCACCAAATCAATCAATAAGAATCAGTTTTATTCATCTATCAATTATATAGGGTGTTGCTAGTGCTGAACCTAAACTAATTTCACAGTTGGTTTATTTTCTCCTGTGTATGTCTTACAGATGCAAAGGATAAACGAGAACAACTCAGAAATGACCAACATAAGATTTTTAGAAAATATAGCTGCTATAAGATACTATTTAAATAAATGAGAGATAATATAGACATCATGTATATAGACAACTAGATGACACCCCGCGCGTTGCTGCGGAAACTTAAAGCAGTAAATTTTCTTGTAACAATGAGACAAAAGTTGTATTTGGATGGACATGAAAAAACTCAATGTACGAAAAAGGATGGTAACACACTTAACAATATGCGACATAGTAACAAATGTTATGAAAGAAGATCATCCAAAAATAATTTTACTTTGCTTGCCACGATGTGTACAATGCACGACTGACATAAGAATGAGTATTGCACGTATTAGAGTAAAACTTGCATCACAACATAAAACTAAAATAATTGAATTGGTCGACCAAACACTTCATAATGCTAGAACCATGTGTTAATGGCTAACATGGAGTTTACATCCACGGGAAGAGATTATTCACAGAGTACCACTGAAAGGAAACGCGCATAAGCTGCAGATTTTAATCTTTAAAGCTAAAAGTGCTTATGAAGGATTAACCGAGAAGTAATGAAAGCATTCCGAGATACCACACTGAAGGTCCCCAATCAAAAAAATTACAATACTTGTGTTTACCTGATATAGTGATACCACACTGAAGTAATGAAAACATTAATTTGTAACCCTTTGGAGGAAAAGATATACCTGATATAGCGATGAATGATAAAAGAGGCATGCCTATTGTGATCTGTATAATCCCGATGGTCACTACTTGAGAGAGCGATGTATCAAAAAGCTTTGTCACTATTGCATCAGAACTGGGTAGTAAAACATGTATGTACATCTACGCATGAATCATTAATTATGTTTGTCATTCCAAATAAAAGGCAATGATATAACTCATCAAACCATCTGGCACTGACCATATAAACAATCGTAAGAGCACTTTGCCTGCAACTTTGTTTACTTTTGCTAATTCAGAGCAAATCTGCAATCTGGGTAAAGATAATAAACAATGTACAAAAGCAACAAAACCAATGGAACACTGATATGGCGGTATTGCTTTGCCTATAAACTAAATATGGACAAAAGTTCAGGAGTCATATATATAGAGATCAATGTTGCCCATGCTCATAAATCATGCAGAATAACCTTCAGTTGATAGCAGTTAACAGCAAAGTAAGAGTACTTTTATTTAGCTTCAGCTGGTAAGAATAAAATTATAGTGCCAATATGTTTGTACCATAAATCATTCCACCTATTTCATTTTCTAACTCCCAGAACACCATCCTAATACCTGTAACCTGTTTGTAACAAAAGAGTATGCAATAAGCACAAAATTCAAGGGAAAAGAAAGAATAGATACAAATTAATAGGAGCCCCTTAAAATTTGAACCACAAATATTATTTAGTTATTAAGGAGTGTTTTTTTTTCACGGAAGAGCAGGCACATTCAGAACCTATTCCAAAAGGAACTAATATCTACCTCAGGAAGGGGACGTTAACAGAATATCATCAGTTAACCACTTAATCTAGATTATTTGCCTTGCCTGCCTCTGAAACACATTTCTAGGAATTCCTGTACCAGTTCGCTTCCTCCTATTAAATCCAATCACTTTCGATTCTTGTACATGAACAAATTGAACGGCAGAAAGCAATAGTCCATCGATTGGGGATTAAAAAACTATAGGAGTGAGCAGCTTATAAGGGAGGAAGGTGTACATGTAGGTGGCGTTTGGTTTGAGGGCGGCGAGGGATTGGCTAAGGATATCCGTAACCACATGGTTGGGGATAACCAATTTTTTCTGTTTGGTTGTAAGGTTGGGAGATAGAAGGATAGCCAAGATTTTCTGTTTGGTTGCATGGATAAGATGTGGATGGATTGTTATAATGACTTTGTTATTTATCACATAAAACTGATAAAAGTAATTGTTTCAATAAATAAATAAATTCTCACATAGACACATGAGTTGGTAACAATATGGTTGTCTATAATTAGGCAAATATGCATCAAGAAAATAAGCTTTATACACACATGTGTGCATCAATTATACCACACATATATGAACAGATTTGTGAAAGAAATATCCATGCGTCCATTTTATACATCAAAGTCACTCACATGTGTGAATCTACACACATATCAGTTTAGCACGTGCGAGGTTGCAAAGCGTGAAGATCCAAAACATCAACCCATCAATCTCCAATACACTGACGCATCAGACTCCAGAACATGCAACCGAATTAGCACGGCCGGCAGCCATCATCTCTGACACGAATAGATAGCGAGCGAGCGAGAGACAATAGGTGCAGAAAACGATTTGGCTACGCGTGCGTCGGATGGCTGACTCTATCCGTCAAATTTTCGCGGATGTGCTCAGCCAAATTTTGAGAGCATATTCTTGGAATCTTGGCTGCCCATATCCTCGCTGGTCTTTCAACCAAACGGCTGGCAGCCACTTGAAAAGTGGCTATCCCTAACCAGCTAAGGGATACCCACCAAACCAAACGCCCCGGTAGTCTCTAGAGGCATTCAGATTCCCCGAGCATGCGTCCGGGCGACGCGGTGGTGGCGGCGAGGGCTCCAATTTGCCCCGTCCTGCATATGTCGCCCCGAAAGGAGATGAGCGTCGACGGTGGTGGGGGGATTCAACTCGCATTGACTTATCGACAGAGAAAAATAACGAATCTGGAGAAGAAGCGCGTACACCCAGCTGTGGTGGTGACGAAGGGAATGGAGAAAATGGTGAGGAAGAAGAAAATCCATCAGGTTCTTTTGGAAAAATAGCATGAGGAAGAAGAGGGGCGGGCACCTGACAGATCTCGAGCAGAGGCGCCGGCACAAATTTTGCAGAACATTATTTAAAGGGGACGACAGTTGCCGGAGGTCTCCACCAGTTTCTTCGACATCTCCATTGTGATGAAGGATGACGATTGCTCGCCTGCCCCAATGCGTTTCATGCGTGCATTTGTGGTGGGGAGATTGAGAGTCGGGAGGAGAAGCGGTGAAGATGAGCAGTCTGGGCGATTAACCCTGACGTGCGCCATTAGTAGATGGGCTAATGAGCTAGCAGGCCATCCTTGTACATGCCACACAACACGGTATGCCAGAAATGGAACACATGACGTGGCATAATGCAAAGCGAGGGCTGATGATGTGGCGGAACTGCTGAGGTGGATAGGCTGCATGTTAAGAGAAATAAGTTAGTGGGGATGAACTATTTAGGTATTATAGATACACTGAAAAACTTAGGTTGTCTAAAAAAAATCTTTTTACACCATTGTGTATATGTAGATATAGACTATCAAATTTAGACAAGCCACTAGAGATGCTCTAAGGTTAGGCAAGTTTGACCAACTTAGGTGAGTGTTTGGTTCAAGCTACACCTTAGACAAGCCACACTTAGGCCCCACATGACATACACACAAAAAGTGTGGCAAGATTCCTTTAGGTTTGCCAATTTGTGGCTCTTATTTTGAAGAACTAATCTTAGGCAAGCTTGACAAAAATGTGTGGTAAAGTACGGCAATGCTAGGCCTAGAACCAAACAACCCCTACATGTGTGCCTCCATTGCCTTCCTCTTCTTTAGAAGTGCAACTTGGCTTTCTTTCGGCCGCGCAACTTGGCCTGCCTCGCCGTCGGCTCGACGTGGCATTGACGTGACCCCTTGCCGGCCCGTCGCCTAGCTGGCCCGTGCATGCACCTGCGAGAGCGATCCGCACCGTCGATTTGCCGCTATTGCTAGTAAAGTACTCCTCCTCGACAAGCAAAGGTCAAAGCTGTGTAGTGTGCTCGCGAGGCTAAAATGGCATCTCTGGGTCAATTCGAACGAACTCCTACTACCGTCAAATTTGCCATTAGTTTCTCCTCCACGACAAGCAAAGGTGCATGTATGTTGACACTTGACAGCAGCACGGACGGACGGACGGACGGATCATGGTCCCAGGGGACATGGGACTATGCCAAAAGGGATCCATCGATCGCCAGATAGTTGCTACTACTGTACTAGCTAGGAGGCCAGAATAATGCCATGCAGGGGAGTCGGTCAATCACCTTTGCCACGGGCCACTGCATGCCAATGCGGCGCCAGAACGGTGGAGGGTGACGAGCGCGCGGTCGCGGACCGTCTTTTCTTTTCTCTCACCGTGTGGCATGGGCGCATGGCCGAGAAGACGACGACGAAAAAGCTTCAAAGGCGCACTGCCAGGTGATGGAATGGAAAGGATCTCTTTCCTATCGAAAAAAAAATCCTATAAGACCCGATCGTACGCAATGGATCATGAGACCCTCTCTAGCGCGCGATACCTGGCGATCCGAATCTCAATGCCACTTATCTACTCCCTTCGTTCCTAAATGTAAGTCTTTTTAGACATTTCAAATAGAATACAACATACGGATATATGTAGACATATTTTAGAGTGTAAATTCACTCATTTTTCTCCGTATGTAGTCACTTGGTGGAATCTCTAGAAAGACTTACATTTTGGAACGGAGGAAGTAGTGATTACGGGAGACCCTCTCCGTTATCCTCTAGGGCTCTGCTCGCCGCAGCAGCCGCCACCGCCCCGTTGCATTTTGTCGCCGTCCACGACCGCGTTCATAGGCGCCCCGTCAGCTCGCCCTTGAGGTGCAACTCCTTTGCTCCTTTCTTCGGCTTGCTCGCCACAGCCGCAGCGACATTACCCGTTGCTCTCCGCCGCCGTCGACGACTATATTCCTCGTTGCCCTGGCAGCTTGCCCTTGAGGTGCAAGTCCTCTGCTCGCTGCCTCTACCCACCGGCGCTCTATCCATGCCCATCCTCCTCAGCTTGGCACCGCCGGATGTGGCTTGGTACTCGACCCGTTGCCTGCTGGCATTATGTCGACACACTAGTAGAAAACGAAGCTTTATTACCGGTTCGTAAGGGCCTTTAGTGCTAGTTCTGGAACCGACACTAAAGAATGGAGACTAAAGCCCCCGGCCCCCCCCCCTTTAGTACCGGTTCAACACGAACCGTCACTAAAGGCCTACCACGTGGCGTGAGCTCGCGCCGTGGTATGGGGGACCTTTAGTACCGCTTGGTAACACCAATCGGTACTAGATGTTTTTTATTTATTTATTTGAAAATTTTGTATTTTTTTTTAAAATTTTCAATTTTCTGAATTATTTGATGATTTATTCTCTAATTACCCCTCTTAACTGCTCAAGTGTGAATCACTCATTTCAAATCATCTAACTTCCCGGTCGGTCACCCATCCTCTCACTACTCCAGCCTGAGCACGCTTAACACTCGGGTTCTATTTCCCTCGTTTCCATGTCTGCACTTGTTGTTTTCCTGACAATAGTAAGATGTCAATCCCATTAACCCTCAGGAGTTTAGCTTGAGCATGAAGTCATAAATTTCACTGTTTGAGTTTGAAACTATTATTCTTAAAAACAATAATTATTTAGTAACACTAATATTTCTTGAATAAGTAGTTTGACCATAGTTTCACCACAGTTTGACCAGATTTGACCAAAATTCAAAATAACCGAAATAATTATTTAGTAACACTAATATTCTTGAATAATTATTTAGTAACACTAATACTTCTTGAATAAGAAGTTTGACCATAGTTTGACCAGATTTAACTAAAATTCAAAAAACCTAAAATTTGAGCATAAATTTTTTGCCTTTTAGAATTTGAGGATTCTAAAAATTGCCAACAGGCCGTAGGCGGTGAAAATCGGATGCGGATTTTCGTGTTGAACATTTTGATATATTATACGGTTTTTTTCGACACCGTATGCAAAAGATATAGTCGTTTTACTTTTTCATCACATTTTTTTGCAAAACATGTCTAAATTTAAGTTTTTAAATTTTTTTAACTTGTAGATGTAGTAACATAACTACATCTCGAAGGATTTTAATTTTTGAAAATTGCCCTATAGTCCCGGTTTGTGTCTCCAACCGGGACTATAGGTTAGACCCCTTTAGTGTCGGTTCGTGGCATGAATCGGTACTAAAGGTTAGCCCTTCAATACCGGTTCGTGCTACGAACCGGCACTAATGGGGCTCGTGGGGCCTCGGCCTAACGCCAGCCTGCCACCATCCCTTTAGTACCAATTCGTGGCACGAACCGGTACTAAAGGTTCAACACGAACCGGCACTAATGCATAGCCGTTCGAACCGGGACTAATGGTACCAATAGTACTGGGCCAAAATCGAAGCGGGACTAATGTGTCTCACATAAGGTCCTTTTTCTACTAGTGGCACATGGGGCTGGACTAATGTGAAAGAGGAGAATAGCTTACATGGGAGTGCATCTTTGACAAATAGCTCCATTGCCAGATGCTGATACATGTGCAAACTACAAATTTCTGGTGATTTGATAAGTTTGGTCTGATGGCTAATCTAGGATAACAGTCCTCGAAAATGGAGGGAAAAAATGCATACAACATGATGTTCTGAAACTGATGGAAAACGATTAGTAAGCAGGACAGCAAAAGGACAACAATATGTCACCCGCAAAAAAAGAAGCAAAAGGACAACAAAAGAGCAAAACGAGCAGTAGATCTCCAACTCAATTGCTGTTGTGCATGCCTTCATCAAGTAGTTTAGCAAGTTGATGCTTTGTTTATTTTTCTTCGGAATTTTCTCCACACGGGCAAGCTGCTAGAGCATTGACGAACACGGTCGTCGACCGCGGCATGCTAGCAGGAGAAGCGAGCAGAGGAGTTGCACCTCAAGAGTGAGCTGCCGGACGCCTTGGTACGCGGTTGTGGGCAGCGGCGGAAAGCAACGGGGCTGGCGGCGGCTGCTGCGGCGAGCGAGCGTGAGAGGATAACGGAGAGGGTTTCCGGCAATTCACTACCAGAATAATCTACGTTGCCGACGGCCCAGGGCCGTCGGCATAGGCCCAAAAACCGTCGGCATATGCCTATGCCGACGGTCATCGTCGGCATAGCCCCGTCGGCAACTCGTACGTCGGCATATTCCAGGGAGGCCGTCGGCATATAAAAACCGTCGGCATATGTAGCTAAGCCGATGGTGTCCGTACCACCGTCGGCATACACGCACCGTCAGCAACATTCTTCGCCTGACGACCGTCGACGATGCCGCCGTTAAAATTGTGCCAATCATAAGCTGACATGTGGCAGCACCTGGGCAGCCGTGGCATAGAGCTACGCCGACGGTTAGCCCGTCGGCATAGTTTTGGAACTATGCCGACGGCCTAACTATCGGCGTAGCTCCGTGCCACGGCTGCCCAGGTGCTGCCATGTGTCAGATACGCCAACGGTTAGGCCGTCGGCATCGGCCAAAAACTGTGCCGACGGTCTAACCGTTGGCGTATCTATGCGCCAGGGCTTCCCAGGTTCTGCCACATGTCAGCTGCTGGTATCACATAGGCACTATGCCAACAGCCTAACCATAGGCATAGATGCAAACCAATATTCATGAATAAATAATACAAATGATATTGCAAAAACTTAATAAAAGAGCTATATTCATAATAAATGGAACATTTCAATTATTTGGTCTGAATAATAAACAATAGACTTTATTAATATAAATGTCAATTACAAGTATTCAGGAATTACACTTGGAGGAAAAAGAAATAAAAGAAGAAAGGAAAAGTCCTAAACTAAACCTGTACTAAACTATCTGGTTCTTCATCTTCTACTTCTTTCTTCGAGTTCATTAACCTGCAAAACAAGATACAACAAATAAGAAAAACTTGATTAAGTTTAAAATGTAGCATTCCCCTTAGGGAAATGCCTTTGTTGTAGGAGCTAGCACTTGGGAGTTTGGAAACATTAGTCAAACCCCAATCATATTAAGTTGATTAAAGAAACAATAGAAGAGAGCCAACACTGCGTAAATGGAGCCAATGGAACAGTAACCAGCAAGGCCAAAAGGAACATGTTCAATTGGCAGTAAGGAATAACCCAAGATAGAAGTAGAGCCAGCAAAGCATAGATCAAAGCCAAACCCCAAGATCAACTCAAATTAGCACCAACTCCATGATTAGGGGATCACTCAATTAAGCTTGGGTTAGTTTTCAGATGAAATCCAACTAACCCACTACTAGTCAACTAACCCAGAGGTAGGGTTTGAAGTAGGGATTGTCCTCGGGCAGCCTAGTAGTGCTAGGACTATTGCATCATTGGATCAAGTAGTGCAACATCTATTTTTTAAGTAACGGTGAGAGCCTCAGGACACCATCACTGGCATGGCAAGATTAAGGAGCACATGTTCTTATCAGTGAGAGTATGAGGGAGAGAAAGAAAGTGAAGATACCAGTGTAGCATATGTTCAAATCAGATTTAAGAGAGAGGGAATTGGCAAGGAAAGATACAGTCCATAACCTACAAGAAGAAATAGGCCATTGATAGAACATTTACTAAACATCTGCCGTAAGAAGAACACATACACCCACTTACACATGGGTAGTATTCTGTATATAGGTACACAAGCACAACACATGCACCTGGTGTAGATAGGAGTATAAGCATGCATCTAAATCATCTGAAACATCTGAAATAGCTAAAGCAAAGAAAGAGTTAACACTACATGCAACCATCAGGACTATATCCTATACAATATACAACTAAACCACTAGTAGACGGACACACAAAAGTATTTTTTGTAGAAAAGACTGCACTAGTTTTCTTTCTTTTTTCTTCTCTGGGCTCGAAAAGACTGCACTGCGCTACACTAGACAACAATAAATTAGGCAAAATGACAACTATCTAATCCTCAGCTATGAGTTTCAATGGAGTGCAGCATGGCCTGGCAAAAGCATTGTGAAAAACCCATGTACATCAGGTGGTTATACATGATTTCCCTATGTTAGAAATGGATTTCAAGGACTCCATTTGGTGTACACACATATAGAAAAATCTATTCACAATCATTTCTAAACACATTACTAAGCACACGAGGACCTGGAAATGCTAATAACAAAGCATCTAAACTTTGACTGCACCTGACTACTGTATTCATAAAAGCATCCATACCTCAGCGCCACAAAATTAGATTAAATTTAGCCATTACTATCAGAGAAGCATATAAACTGTACATACAAATCTTCAGTTGGTTTAGGAGCCAGAACCAGGTTACGCATAAAGGGCAGACCCAGTGCATAGAAGCTCCCACACCATCAGGTTACGCACAAGAGAAATAAAATAGCTCATCTGGTGTTTAAGATTTAGTTATTACATTTCTGTTGGCGTGCGTTAGCTACTGATGACCATCCCGTGATCTCACTGCACTAAGCACTAGCAACTCAGACTGCAAGTGGATGGGCTGCCCGTAGCGCCCACATCCAAGCCCGCAAAAACTACCGTCATGGAGACCCACAGGTAAGGTGCCAAAACGATGTGGGCTGTCCCGTGGGTGTTAGCCTGTTGGGGCCGGAAGACCATCACTACAGGAATCAGCTTCTTTGCCGACTGCCATGGCAGTCGGCAAAGGCATGAATGGCAGTCGGCAAAGCTCTTTGCCGACTGCTAGCAGTCGGCAAACAGTCCGGCTGAATTAGCGGCGGTAAAGGCCTTCTTTGCCGTCTGCTTCATAGAAGCAGTCGGCAAAGCTCTTTGCCGTCAGCCTTTTGCGGCCAGCAGACGGCAAAGAGCGTAGACGGCAGTGAGGTGAGGTGGAAGCCGTTAGGGGTTAACGGCGTGGTTTGCCGTCAGCCGGCAGACGGCAAAGAGGCTAAGGTCTTTGCCGTCTGCTGGCACGTGGCCTTTTTTGCCGTCTGCTGGCAGTCGGCAAAGACCTTTGCCTCTTTGCCGACTGCCGGCAGTCGGCAAAGACCTTAGCCTCTTTGCCGACTGCCGGCAGTCGGCAAAGAGCTGAGCCTCTTTGCCGTCTGCCGGCAGTCGGCAAAGAGCTGAGCCTCTTTGCCGTCTGCCGGCAGTCGGCAAAATGCCCAAATAGGCAACCAGTGTTCCCAGGTTGAACAGGGAGCTGCCACGTGGCATTCTTTGCCGACTGCTGGCAGACGGCAAAGAGCCTATATAACCCCTGTTTTTAATTGAATTCATTCAATTTGACAGAAATTCATAGATATACACAGATAATACATATATACTCAACAAGCATATCCAACAATATATTTACTCAAGTCCAACATATATCCATATGACATAAGAAGTTTCCAACAATATATTTCCTCAAGTCCAACATATATCCATATGGCATAAGAAGTTTCCAACAATATATTTCCTCAAGTCCAACATATATCCATATGACATAAGAAGTTTCCAACAATATATTTCCTCAAGTCCAACATATATCCATATGACATAAGAAGTTTCCAACAATATATTTTCTCAAGTCCAACATATATCCATATGACATAAGAAGTTTCCAACAACATATCCAACAATAAGAAGTTACCAAACATGTTTTCATAAACAAAAAGGAAGCACAAGGAGAATATATGAGTCCATCAATGCAAGCTTCCTCATCTCAAGCAAATCTGCAAATTGGGAAAGATGAAAGTTAGAAGAAGAAGAATAGCTAGAAGAGGAAAAGAAGAAGAAGAAGAAGAGGAAAATAAGAAGAAGATTTTATCTTCTCTTTCTTTCTCTCCTCCCCCTCTTCTTTATCTTCTTCTTTTCCAACAAATGTAGTTAAAAAAGCCAATTTAGAGCTAAGCTAGGTAAATAGGTCATTTTGGAGATAAGATAAGTTAAATGGATCATATTGAAGCTAACCTAGGTAAACTTGGTCATTTTTTAGCTAACCTAGGTAAAAATGTCATTTTTTGCTAAGCTAGGTAAAAATGCTAAGTGTGTAGGTCAATTTAGAGCTAGCTTAGGTAAATAGGTCATTTTGGAGCTAACGCGGGTAAAATGGATCATATTGTAGCTAACTTAGGTAAACTTGGTCTTTTTGGAGCTAACGTAGGTTAAATGGATCATATTGGAGCTAACATAGGTAAACTTGGTCATTTTGGAGCTAACCTGGCTAATTAGGCCATTTTTGACATAACTAAGCTTATTGTGTCATTTGTGGACTAAATAGGCTAAATTATGTTATAAATGGACTAAATAGGCTAAATAAGAGGAGGAAAAGAAGAAGAAGAAGAAGAAGAAGAAGAAGAAGAAGAAGAAGAATAAGAAAAGAAGAAGAAGAAGAAGAACTTCTTCTTCTTTTCTTATTCTTCTTCTTCTTCTTCTTCTTCCCTTCCTATTCCTTCTTTTCTTCCTATTCCTTGATTTTCTTCATCTTATTATGTCATTTGTGGACTAAATAGGCTAAATTATGTCATAAATGGACTAAATAGGTTAAATAAGAGGAGGAAAAGAAGAAGAAGAAGAAGAAGAAGAATAAGAAAAGAAGAAGAAGATTTTCTTATTCTTCTTCTTCTTTTCTTCTTCTTCTTCTTCTTCTTCTTCTTCTCTTCCTATTCCTTCTTTTCTTCCTATTCCTTGATTTTCTTCATCTTATTATGTCATTTGTGGACTAAATAGGCTAAATTATGTCATAAATGGACTAAATAGGCTAAATAAGAGGAGGAAAAGAAGAAGAAGAAGAATAATAATAAGAAGAAGAAGAAGAATAAGAAAAGAAGAAGAATAAGAAAAGAAGAAGAAGATTTTCTTATTCTTCTTCTTCTTTTCTTCTTCTTCTTCTTCTTCTTCTTCTTCTCTTCCTATTCCTTCTTTTCTTCCTATTCCTTGATTTTCTTCATCTTATTATGTCATTTGTGGACTAAATAGGCTAAATTATGTCATAAATGGACTAAATAGGCTAAATAAGAGGAGGAAAAGAAGAAGAAGAAGAATAAGAAGAATAAGAAAAGAAGAAGAAGATTTTCTTATTCTTCTTCTTCTTTTCTTCTTCTTCTTCTTCTTCTTCTTCTTCTCTTCCTATTCCTTCTTTTCTTCCTATTCCTTGATTTTCTTCATCTTATTATGTCATTTGTGGACTAAATAGGCTAAATTATGTCATAAATGGACTAAATAGGCTAAATAAGAGGAGGAAAAGAAGAAGAAGAAGAATAAGAAGAAGAAGAAGAAGAAGAATAAGAAAAGAAGAAGAATAAGAAAAGAAGAAGAAGATTTTCTTATTCTTCTTCTTCTTTTCTTCTTCTTCTTCTTCTTCTTCTTCTTCTCTTCCTATTCCTTCTTTTCTTCCTATTCCTTGATTTTCTTCATCTTATTATGTCATTTGTGGACTAAATAGGCTAAATTATGTCATAAATGGACTAAATAGGCTAAATAAGAGGAGGAAAAGAAGAAGAAGAAGAATAAGAAGAAGAAGAAGAAGAAGAATAAGAAAAGAAGAAGAATAAGAAAAGAAGAAGAAATGTTCTTCTTCTTCTTCTTCTTTTCTTATTCTTCTTCTTCTTCTTCTTCTTCTTCTCTTCCTATTCCTTCTTTTCTTCCTATTCCTTGATTTTTGTCTGTGCGTTTATTACTTCTGATCTTTGTCTAACTTGCATCTCTTTGGTTATATTTAGATACATATATATTGATTAAGTTTCATTTTTTATCACTGAGAAGCTGCCACGTGGCCTTTTTTGCCGTCTGCTGGCAGTCGGCAAAGACCTTTGCCTCTTTGCCGACTGCCG
>LR738713.1:635770254-635801524 GCA_902687465.1 Secale cereale | reverse complement strand
CGGCAGTCGGCAAAGAGCTGAGCCTCTTTGCCGTCTGCCGGCAGTCGGCAAAGAGCTGAGCCTCTTTGCCGTCTGCCGGCAGTCAGCAAAATGCCCAAATAGGCAACCAGTGTTCCCAGGTTGAACAGGGAGCTGCCACGTGGCATTCTTTGCCGACTGCTTGCTGTCTGCTGGCAGACGGCAAAGAATTCTTTGCCGTCTGCCAGCAGACGGCAAAGAGGCTAACCGTTAGCCCGCCCACGCCGTGACACTGTGGGCCCCTCTTACCTCTTTGCTGTCTGCTGACAGATGGCAAAGAAATCTTTGCCATCTGCCAGCAGACGGCAAAGAAGTGGCCGGTGTGACCTAGCCAGTGCAGTACCCCCATGGGGCCCACTTTGGTCTTTGCCGTCTGCTGGCAGATGGCAAAGACCTCTTTGCCGTCTGCCAGCAGACGGCAAAGATCTGGCAGATGGCAAAGACCCTCTTTGCCATCAGCTGGTTCTTTGCCGTCTGCTTTGACAAGACAGACGGCAAACAGCCTCTTTGCCATCAGCTGGCAGACGGCAAAGAGCTGGCAGATGGCAAAGACTCAGATTCCAGTAGTGCATGTGGATTCTGACAATTTTCTCATGGTGTATGTGCTATGGGTAGAAGTAGCATTATTTTGACAATTTTCAGCATGAGTGAAAGTAAGAATTGACTATCATTTGACTATTCACATACACAATTGGTGCTCAAGACCTATTTATATTTACTGGATTAAGATTCAGAAAACTATCATACCATTTTGACATTGTGCATGGCATGGAAGACAATACTCTGTTTTAAAGCTCTCTCTGTTTGTTTTGTAACATAATTATATCCTTTATAACATAACTAAGAAACAGTAGCACTTATACATATGAATAAATAGAACCAGCAGCCAACTAATAAAGAAACTAGCATGTGCTATATGACAGGAACAATAACATCTATAAGACCAAGATAATTGCAATGATAGACCAACAGTAGCATAGAATTTCCTGTAATCAGTCCATAGACATGAACTAGAACTAGAATATGAACATGTAAAGCAGCAGGAGCAGAAGTAGACCAAAGTCCACATTGCCAAATCCATAAAGATAGCACAGTAAGCTATTGAGCTATTAATAGGTGAGCCAACCTTCACCAAGCACTAACATGACACGTGGAGAAGCATCAAATCGACCATGACATGCCCGAAGAGAGTAGTACGAGCAGGGGAGCAGAGGGATTGAGGAGTTTACCATAAGCAACGCCACCACCATGGTTGCGGTGTGGCCAAATCACCGTCGACGCACGGTGGCAGGCGATAAGGTAGTCGAGGCCAACGGATCTGGGGCAGTAGCACCACAGGCAAAACCCAGGAGGCGCTGGTGCACAAGGATGCGCGGGAGGTGGCGCAGGCGACCAGATCCACGAGCAAGAGCACGACGACGACAAATCCCTCCCCACCACCGAAACCCAAGAAAGGGAGAACCGATGAGGACGACCACTGGCGGCAGGGAGAAGCGAATCGAATGAGTGGAGGAGGTAGAGCGGCTCAACGGGGAGCCCTGGGTAGCTAGCTTGGCGACAGAGCTCGCCGGAGTAGGCTGGAATCGGCCGGCGACCGAGGCGGCGATGTGAAGCGACGAAAGAGAGAAGGGGATCGAGACATAGGGGCTCGGGATCGAGAGAGAGGGGCTGGGGATCGAGAGAGTGGGGCTCTGGATTGAGAGAGAGAGAGAGAGGGAGAGGGGCTCAGGAGCTCGTCGATGCCTGACCCGCCGCCCGCTGGCCTCGCTGTCGCCGGAGGTGAGGTGGCGGCCGAAACCCTAGCTAGCACGGGGGATGATGGAGGGCGGGAGCGCCGATTCTGGATGGAGGGGAAGGAGGCGTGGAGCTTGGGGAGCTCGTGGGAGTACTTCCCGTTGCCGGAGCTCGCCGGAATAGGCCGGTGTGGGTGGTGGCGGCGGCGAGGGAGAGGGGTTCGTGGGGGAGAGAGGAGCGAGGTCGCGAGACAGAGGGATGATGCGTTCGGTGGAGTTGGGTGGGCTCTCTCCCTCCTGGGCTCATTTTTTTCTTTTTTTTTCTCATGGATGGATGAATGGATGGATGTGGGGTGGAGAGCTAGATGGATAGATGGATGGATATGCGCCATGTCATCGATCCGTGGCACAAACGTTTCAACCAATAGGAATCAAGCTGATGCAATTATGCTCTCCCTTGTGTTTTTGTTCTAATTTTTTCTACCCTCTTGGACCGACGAAGGAGGGCAAGTACTAAACGCATCCGCCGGTGAGGGATCCGGCGGCCTCTGGCCTTGCCGCCATTGGAGCAACACTTTAGGTGGAGGCCACCAAACCATAGCCACAAGGTAGGGTTGTGGGTCGACGGGAGGAGCAGATCCTGATGGATGGATGGACGCGGTAGCGCGAGGAGCGGCGGATCTGTTCGCCCGTGATCTGTGAGGGGAGAAGAGGGTGGTGAGGAGGAGATGGTAAGACGAGGAGGAGAAGAGGGCGGCGTTTGGTATGAAGACGATGAGTCTGAATAGGACCTTCATCTAGGACCACGTGAACCCGCCCTACTGCTACCACACATGGTCCCTGTAGGGTGTGGTAAAAGTTTGAGCGTGTTTCGTAGAAGCCTTGCCGGAGGTCGCTTGTAAATTACGCCATCTTCGAGGTAGTATCTAACTATCGAGAGAGAACGTGTCCGGTTTGTGAAGGAAGTGCGCTGTCTCCGAGGTAGTAGCCTGATGGGCGTCTACGCATGCCACGTCACTTTCAGACATGCATAAGGACCCGTGCGATGTTTCGGTGGCATAACTACACCCCAAAGCCACCCGACAGACTAAACCCTAGCCGCCGTTGACCTGATGATCTAGCCCTTTAACTTTCGCCGGACAGGCCCCCTCCGATTCTAACCGGCGCGCACGATTCCCCCCTCCAAGTGACGGCGGCAATGTCGTCCGTGGAGGGGGGCAATACCCCGGAGACCCAAGACGGGCGTGTACGCATGCCACATCACTTTCACACATGCATCAGAACATGTGCGCTATTTCGTTGGCATTGCTACACCCGGAAGACCACCACAAAGCCCCATTGACCAGGAGATCTAGGTTTTTGATTTTCACCGGATGAGCTTTGACCAGTGGACTCTTCCACCTGGTTGCGATAGGTCAGCTCGTAGGAACATTCCCGCACATGGTCTGGACCCAACCCACAACTAGATTGCTTCCTGTTATACCCGACGTGCACGAATCCCCCCTCCAAGTGACGGCGACACTTCCGTCCGTGGAGGGGGGCAACACCCCAGAGACCCAAGACGCGCGTTTGTGCATGCCACATCATTTCACACATGCATCAGGACCTGGTACGGTGTTTCGATGGCATAGCTACACCCTGAAGCCCCACCGACCGGACTAATCCTAGCGCCGTTGACCAGGAGATCAAGGCCTTTGACTTTCGCCGAATGGGCTTTGGCCAGTGGAATCTTCCACCCGGTTGCGATGGGTCAGCCCATAAGAACAACCCCGAACACGGTCTGGGCCCAACCCACCACTAGATTCCCTCCGGTTCTAGCCAACGTGCACGTTCCTGCCTTGAAGTGACGGCGATACTGATGTCCGTGGAGGGGGCACACCCCGGAGCCCCAAGCCGGGCATCTAAGCATGCCACATCACTTTCACACATGCATGAGGACCCGGTGTAGTGTTTCGGTGGCATAGATACACCCGAAAGGCCACCACGAAGCCCCGTTGACTAGGAAATCTATCCCTTTGACTTTCACCGGAGAGGCTTTGACCAGTGGACTCTTCCACTTGGTTGTGATAGGTTAGCCCATAGGAACATCCCCGAACATGGTCTGGGCCCAACCCACCACTAGATTCCCTCCAGTTCTACCCGACGCGCACGTTCCCCCCTCGAAGTGATGGTGGCACTGCCGTCCGTGGAGGAGGGCCACACCCCGGAGCCCCAAGACGGGTGTCTACGCATTCCACATCACGTTCAGACATGCATGAAGACCCGTGCGGTGTGTCGGTGGCATTACTAACCCCGGAAGCCCCACCGACCAGACTAACCCTAGGCCCATTGACCAGGAGATCCCGGCCTTTGACATTCGCTGGACAGGCTTTGACCAGTTGAATTTTGCACTAGTTGCGATGGTTCAACCCATAGGAACAACCCCGAACATGGTCTGGACCCAACCAACCACTAGATTCCCTCTGGCTCTACCCGACGCGCACGATTCACCCCTCTAAGTGACGGCGGCAGTGCCGTCCGTGGAGTGGGCCACACCTCGGAGCACCAAGACGGGCGTCTATGCATGCCACATCACTTTCACACATGCAAGAGGACCCAGTGCGGTGTTTAGGTAGCATAGCTACAACACAAAGGCCACCCTGAATCCTCGTTGACCATGAGATCTAGCCCTTTGAATTTCTTCGGACGGGCTTTGACGAGTGGACTCTTCCATCTGGTTGCGATAGGTCAGTCCATAGGAACAACCCCGAACACGGTTTGGACCCAATCAACCAATAGATTCCCTCCAGTTCTACCCGACGCGCACGATTTCCCCTCTCCAAGAGACGGCGGCACTTCCGTCCGTGGAGGGGGGCAACACCCCGGAGACCCAAAACGGGAGTCTACGCATGCAACATCACTTTCACACATGCATCAGGACCCGGTAAGGTGTTTCAGTGGCATTGCTACGCTCGAAAGGCCACCACGAAGCCCTGTTGACCAGGAGATCTAGCCCTCTGACTTTCGCTGGACGGGCTTTGACCAGTGTAATCTTCCACCTGGTTGCGATATGTTAGCCCATAGGAACAACCCTGAACACGGTCTAGACCCAACCAACCACCAGATTCCCTTCGGTTCTACCCGACGCGCACGATTCCCCTCTCCAAGTGACGGCGGCATTGCCGTCCGTGGAGGGGGGCACACCTCGGAGCCCAAGGCGGGCATCTACGCATGTCACAACACATTCACACAGGCATTAGGACCCGGTACGGTGTTTCAGTGGCATAGCTACCCCTGGAAGGCCACCACGAAGCCCAGTTGACCCGATGATCTAGCCCTTTGACTTTCCCCGGACGTGCTTTGACCAGTGGACTCTTCCATCTGGTTGCGATTGGTCAGCTGATGGCTTCTCGCCCCTCGTTGGTTACCCCAAGTGGAAGGTTTGAGATGCAGTGTAGCGGTAGTTTTCCCTTGGCAAAGATACCAAGGATCGAATCCCCTGAGACTCCGAGGGTCAACAAGAAGGTGTCAACTGCTAGCGGCGCAACTTAGCGATTGACAGGACCTGCACACAAATACAAATAACTTTGCTCCCAACGAGTACAGAGAGGTTGTCAATCCCTCCGGCCTTGTCGTTTACAAAGGATCAAACGCAAGAGATAATAGTGATAGGTATGACTGTAACTAGTAAGTAAGAACAGAAAGTAAATAACGGGTGTGATCAGTGATGGTAATATGGACCGGGGTCCCATGATGTTCACTAGTGATGTCTCTCTCCCAAAAGACGATAAAACAGCTAAGCGAGGTAAACGAATTACAGCTGGGCAATTGATAGGATTATGTGCGCAACCAATGCTAACTATGCTGCAAGAAAGGTAGAGGCTCAAAAGCATGGGCGGTACGCCAAGGCAAGTAGACCGAAATCCATCTGCATCTACTACTAATCATCCACCTTGAGATATCTATCCAAAACAACTCGCTGGTATTAAGTTGCGAGTCCCACCCATAGTGTAAACTCAAAGCAACAGACAACTGCATTAAAAGAACTTTGCGTAAAGTAAACAATCCTTGCACCCGCAAGTACAAGCACCGTTGTTTTCCCCCTTGTGGCAACATCACATCCCCTAGACTCATGTTTCTGTCACTCAAGCTAGTCATCGAGGGGCATGAACCCACAATCAAGCATAACGTTCCCTCTTGGAGTTACTACCTACTACTTGGCCAAAGCAATAAACAGCAACGGAGAACATGCAAGAATTACTCAAGAACATAAATATAAAAGAGGTGAATCAAATATATTACTCAAACACAATCTGAACATAATCTCATAATCCATCGGATCCCAGCAAACTCATCATAGCAACAGCATAAGGATTACATATGTGCCTCGATCATGTAGGGCAGCTCATGAGGTCTAATCGGTGAAGAACAAAGAGGGGAGGAGAACATCACATAGCTACTGGTCATGGACCCATGGTCCAAGGGAGACTACTCACAACTCATTCGGGAGGCATCCATGGTGGTGGAGAAGCTCTCGGTGGTGATCCTCCCCTCCGGCAGGGTGCCGGGAAGAGTTCTCCTGGTGCTCCCGATCTTGGAAGCGCAGCGGCGGCGGAACAGAGATGAGATCGCGAAAAAGGGTTCCGTCCTCCAGGGTTTCGGGACGCGGTGTAAATATATGCCAAAGGGGGGCGTCAGAAGAGGCCAGGGGGGCCCAGGCGCCCTGGCGGCGCGGCCAGGAGGGGGGCCGCCCCCTCTGGTCGCCTGGAGCCCTGGTGGCCCCCCTCTGGCCCTACTTTGGCCGCATGGAAGCTTCCGAAAAGCTGATTTTTTATATATTTTTTCCGGAATTTTTCTGGCAATTTATGTAATGGGAAAACCTGAAATACAAAAACAGCAGAAAACAGAAACTGGCACTGGGGTGCACTGAGTTAATAGGTTAGTCCAAATATGATCAAAAGTGTATGGAAGTGCATAAATATCATAGCAATATCACACAAAAGAGGCATAGAGCAAGCAGAAATTATAGATACGTTTTGGACGTATCAACATCCCCAAGCTTAATTCCTGCTCGTCCTCGAGTAGGTAAATGATAACAAGCATAATTTCTGTGGTGACATGGTATCAACCATATAAGAACTTTTCACAGTCACATGACAAATGTTTACTGAGACAATGAATCTGTAGTAATTAAGTTGCCTCATGAGAATATCACAAAGAACTGAAAGTTTTACAATATGATACTGAAACACTCAATAGATTTGTAATGAGCATGGTGTGCAAACATGACAAAGTGATATCTCGCTTGCCCCCTTTAGTGAAGCAAAACATAAATGCAGGGGCACCTCCAAAGTTTAAGTGACGACTAGATACAATAATTTCAGAATAAACGATATCATGGTCATGCAGAAGACAATGGTACTTTGGGACAATGCACATTACACTCAGAATGACAATCATGCTCTCAATAGTTGGTGCTTTAAAGAAAGAAGGTGGACACTCTTGAACCGTGGCTTTTGATGGCAAGGTTGAAAACCCGTGGTCTGAAACAAAAACTAAACATGTACCAGAGCTCTTGGTTTTTAAAAACAGAGGTAATAATTATTTTTTAGAGATGCATGTTTCGTCAATGAATGCTAGCAGATAACTCAATTACTTCTCGAGCTGGACAAGTTTCGAGGAACGGCTCCCGCACGAGGACGATCACATCCTCTTAATCTCCTTTGTTTATCACTGCTAAAGTTTTCTGATTTCTCATGAACAAAGCGTGAAGGAGGGTTTGTTTGTTGTATATTTTTTAATGAGCCGGGCGCACTCTTTGCCAGTTCCTTCTTGTATTAGGGGTTTGCACATTAGACATGCAATCCCGGGGTGAAGCTTGTCCAACTTAAAAAGATCATGAATTAACTACTACTTCCTCATGAGCTAAAACAGAGGCACAAAAGAGAAATGCTTTTTTGAATAATTTCGAGATGGTACACGAAAGTCTTCGTTAGGAATGGCAGGTAAATACCATGTATAGGAAGGTATGGTGGACTCATATGGCATAACTGGTTTAAAGGATTTTGGATGCACAAGCAGTCAGTCCGCTTAGTACAGGCGAAGGTTAGCAAAAGACTGGGAGCGACCAACTAAGAGAGCAATGACGGTCATAATCATGCAGAGCGACAAAGCAACATTGAATCGGGCATGGAAGTTATATCGCTACTCAGAAATTAAAGATCATCAAGGCTTGATAGACTTTCTTTACAGTCTTAAATATGCGTGAGCATATGCCAAGTCAATCAAAATAAATTCTTGGAGGAAGATATCACTAAACCATACCACATCATAGGCAAACAAATCATGTTGGTACTTCAATAACACATTAAGAACCCCCCAGCTATTTGAGACTAACCATAAGAAAACATGAACTACTAAGCGCCATTATGCACATAGCATTTTTATCATAGACATATCAACCAGTGCAACAGAAGCCAACTCTCTTAACAAGATAAGCATGATAACTAAAGAGAGTTCCAGCAACCAACTAAACAAAAGCTCTTTAAAAAGTAAAGCATGAAAACTAAGAGCTGAACATGACAGTAGCTATTGAAAGACAAAGAACACACACAGCAAAGATAGACATGAAAATTCTATATTGTGTTCTAGGTTGAAGTGGAGCGTGTTTCTCTCCCACACAAAGAAAGATGGGTTACAACTCGTTATGAATAGCAAGCAAAGCTAAAGAAAACTAAAAAGGAAATAAAAGCAAGACGCTCCAAGCATAGCACATAACACATGAAGTGATAAAAATATAGTGGAACGAAAGACGAACTGATAATTGTTGATGGAGAAGGGGATGCACGAGGGCATCCCCAAGCTTAGACGCTTGAGTCTTCTTGAATATTTCTTGGGGGTGCACGGGGGCATCCCCAAGCTTGAGCGTTTGACACTCCTGAATCTTTTTATCATCTTCCCTCGCACACTTGAAAACTCCCTTCATACATAACTCATCATAATCTGATTAGCGAGGTTAGTACCCATAATAAAATAATTTTTCCTTGCTGGAAATAAGGATAATCTTGAAGGTCTACTGTTTCTCAAGATTGCCAAAAGGTTTTTGCAAAGAAAAAGCAAGCTCAAGGTTTGCAAAACGAAGGAAAGGCAAAACAGGACAGAATCTGTGAAAAACAGACCAGCAGGTAGTAAATAATTTTTTCGGGGCACTTCTGCAACTCAAATCAAAAAACTCAGAACAGACGACCGAAAGCCAATTGTATAGAGCACGCTGTCGAAAAAATTCAGACCAAAAATATGATCTGGTGATTTTATACAAATTGTTCTGTCCAAGGACAGAATCTGTTTCCTGGACAGCACGTCACAACTTTTGAACTTTCTTGCAATCAGAGGCTAAACTTGGCACAAAGCTGAAAAGTAAAGATACAATGATGATGCTACTGTAGTAACAAACATCAAGACACAACAAAAGCAAAATAAAATTTTATTCATTGTGGGCTGCCTCCCAAAAGCGCTTTCTTTTATGCCTTTAAGCTAGGCATAATGCAAAGAGGAATCAATAATCATCATAATAATCGGAGTTATAAATTGCTTCAAATGGTTCCTCAACAAATTCACTCTTGTTCCTTCTAGGAAAGGGGTACATACCTTTTGCCTTCCCGCGTAAGCGGATTTGTCCCTTACCTATATCGATGAAGCCTTTTACGGCTCGGAGGAAGTCCCTTCCAAGCACTATATTTCCTTGGTTTGGCTTCATGATGAAGAAATCAACCATTGCAATCCCTTTAAGGAATGTAACTGGCACGTCTTTTATTCTTCCCTGGATCTCAGACATATCTCCATTAGTGTGTTCATGATAAGATGATAATCTATCCATGTTAAATTTTAAAGAATGATGAACAATTTTTGGCATAGTAGAAACCATAGATCCAATATCACAATAAGCAAGGAAGTCTTGATTAGAGATGCTAATCCTAAAAAAAGGCTCCCAATCATTGTCTATTTCCAAAATATCTCTCTTATTGGGTTTGGGTTTCTCTACCTTCATCAAGTCTAGAGCATCCATTATCTTCTCAATAGTAGCAAGTCTATCTATGACAGTATCAAAATTATGATCATAAACAAAGTAACTAGATAGACCATGTATAATTTCAAGAGCTCTAGCTTCATCACACTCTAGGAAATCTCCTTCAGCTATAATATCAAGAGAGTGTTTACACCATTTAAAAAGACCATGGTAAAAATTTCTAAGCACAATTTTTATAGGTATCCAAGGCATAATTCTCCTATGTGCATCAGAAATTCTGTCCCATGCCTTCTTCATATTTTCTCCATCCCTTTGATGGAAATCTAGAACTTCTGATTCCCTCAAAGCACCAAATCCTAACATGCTTGACTAAACAGAAAGGACTACTAACAGAAAAGCAAATAATTTTTTTTTGTGATTTTTGATAAAGGATACTAAAGCAAAAACTGAAAGGTAAACTAACAAGACTAAAAAGCAAAGGTAAAAGATAGCGTGCAACTCCCCTATCTTGAAGAGTGGAGTCCCCGGCAACGGCGCGAGAAAACTTTGCTTGATGGCTTCTCGCCCCTCGTTGGTTACCCCAAGTGGAAGGTTTGAGATGCAGTGTAGCGGTAGTTTTCCCTTGGCAAAGATACCAAGGATCGAATCCCCTGAGACTCCGAGGGTCAACAAGAAGGTGTCAACTGCTAGCGGCGCAACTTAGCGATTGACAGGACCTGCACACAAATACAAATAACTTTGCTCCCAACGAGTACAGAGAGGTTGTCAATCCCTCCGGCTTTCTCGTTTACAAAGGATCAAACGCAAGAGATAATAGTGATAGGTATGACTGCAACTAGTAAGTAAGAACAGAAAGTAAATATCGGGTGTGATCAGTGATGGTAATATGGACCGGGGTCCCAAGATGTTCACTAGTGATGTCTCTCTCCCAAAAGACGATAAAACAGGTAAGCGAGGTAAACGAATTACAGCTGGGCAATTGACATGATTATGTGCGCAAACCAATGCTAACTATGCTGCAAGAAAGGTAGAGGCTCAAAAGCATGGGCGGTACGCCAAGGCAAGTAGACCGAAATCCATCTACATCTACTACTAATCATCCACCTTGAGATATCTATCCAGAACATCTCGCTGGTATTAAGTTGCGAGTCCCACCCATAGTGTAAACTCAAAGCAACAGACAACTGCATTAAAAGAACTTTGCGTAAAGTAAACAATCCTTGCACCCGCAAGTACAAGCACCATTGTTTTCCCCCTTGTGGCAACAACACATCCCCTAGACTCATCTTTCTGTCACTCAAGCTAGTCATCGAGGGGCATGAACCCACAATCAAGCATAACGTTCCCTCTTGGAGTTACTACCTACTACTTGGCCAAAGCAATAAACAGCAACGGAGAACATGCAAGAATTACTCAAGAACATAAATATAAAAGAGGTGAATCAAATATATTACTCACACACAATCTGAACATAATCTCATAATCCATCGGATCCCAGCAAACTCATCATAGCAACAGCATAAGGATTACATATGTGCCTCGATCATGTAGGGCAGCTCACGAGGTCTAATCGGTGAAGAACAAAGAGGGGAGGAGAACATCACATAGCTACTGGTCATGGACCCATGGTCCAAGGGAGACTACTCACAACTCATCCGGGAGGCGTCCATGGTGGTGGAGAAGCTCCCGGTGGTGATCCTCCCCTCCGGCAGGGTGCCGGGAAGAGTTCTCCTGGTGCTCCCGATCTTGGAAGCGCGGCGGCGGCGGAACAGAGATGAGATTGCGAAAAGGGTTCCGTCCTCGAGGGTTTCAGGACGCGGTGTAAATATATGCCAAAGGGGGGCGTCAGAAGAGGCCAAGGGGGCCCAAGCGCCCTGGCGGCGCGGCCAGGAGGGGGGCCGCCCCCTCTGGTCGCCTGGAGCCCTGGTGGCCCCCCTCTGGCCCTACTTTGGCCGCATGGAAGCTTCCGGAACGCTGATTTTTAATATATTTTTCCCGGAATTTTTCTGGCAATTTACGTAATGGGAAAACCTGAAATACAAAAACAGCAGAAAACAGAAACTGGCACTGGGGTGCACTGAGTTAATAGGTTAGTTCAAATATGATCAAAAGTGTATGGAAGTGCATAAATATCATAGCAATATCACACAAAAGAGGCATGGAGCAAGCAGAAATTATAGATACGTTTTGGACGTAACATCAGCCCATAGGAACATCCCCAAATAGGGCTGGTCCGAACCCACCAATAGATTCCCGTTGGTTCTACCCGCCGCGCACGATTCCCCTCTCCAAGTGACGGTGGCACTACCGTTCGTCGAGGGGGGGCAACTCCCCGGAGACCCGAGACAGGCGTCTACGCATGTAACATCACTTTCACACACACATCAGGACCCGTGCGCTATTTCTGTGGCATTGCTACAAGGCGGTGCGAGATTATGATAAAAAAAGTCATTTAAAATTGTCCAAATATATGGAAGTATCAATTATTTGTGATTTTTACTAAGTATAAGGACCTATATGAAAAATTACATGAGGTTACATTTTAACATACTAAAAAGTAAAAAACAAACCAGATATTCATAATCTAGGAAAAATTCTGCCTGAAATCCATATATAATTTGTGTATGTTTAAGTTTATATAAATTAAATTTAAATTATTCAAATCTAAAATTTTAAAAATATAAAAAGAGAAATAAAAACATATAACATATATATGCCGACGGCTTGGCCGTCGGCATATATAGCCCGCAGATATCCCGCTGGGCAGGCCGTCGGTGTAGACAGCGCACGTGTTTTCTGACAACTAAAAAAAAGTGTACTAACTATGCCGACGGCCTCCGTCAGGGCCGTCGGCATAGTGGTGACGGCGTCAACTCTCCATCTGATCCTGGGTTGGCGGGCCCACACGTGTGCCGACGGCCTCGATATGCAGACGGTGCCCGTCGGTATAGAGGGAGAGATGACGACAGCTACGCTACAGCGACGGCCCCCGTCGGCATAGACCAAGATTTGCCGACGGTTTTTCTACGCCTACGGTGTTTCCCAGGCCATCGGCGTATCTCCATATATGCCGACGGGGGCCGTCGGCATAGATAACACCGTTGACAGCGTCATTTATTCTGGTAGTGATTACTGGATAAGTGGTGTTGAGATTCGGATTGCCAGATGTCGCCCGCTCGAGGGGGTCTCACAATCCGTTGCGTACGATCGGGTCTTATAGGATTTTTTTCCTCCGATCGATGTGCAGATGACCACACCGTGCGCTTTACACGGCATGCATGCATGCATCGATCGGTTTGCCCCCCCGCGCGCTCGTTCGCCGACGGTGCGCTCGGCTCGTGGATACGTCGTTTCGTGCCCCTCATTTCATATTTGCTTCCGCCTGAAGAATCCACACATCGCCAGACCGGGAGTAAATTGCTGAAAGCCACCACATTTGTGGCTAGGATACTACAAAACTACCACTTTTGTCAAAAATCACAAAAAACCACCAACTCTGAGGCAAGTGAGTAACAGATTGCACTAAACGAGCTGCAAGCCGCAACTAATAGGAAAACTTACAGCGCTAGCCCACCTATCGGGTCCACTTGGCATATCTACATGGACAATTGCTGATGTGGCCAAGGGTCCCACATGGCAGCCCCATGCCTCTTACATCTCTCTTCCCCCCCTCTCTCCCCCATTGACTCCGACCCTGCCCCGACGGGGACAACCCCGACTCTTAGTGCCCGGCGAGGTAGGCATGCGAGGTCAATGGCGAGCAGCGCCGCTTCAGCTCCGGCGAGCGTGCCTCCCCTCGAGGTAGCCATGCCGGCAGCCCACGAGTCCGGCGAGCCATGCCCGGAGCCCGAGCTGGCGAGCAGCTCCGCTCCAGCTACGCGAGTGTCCCTCCCGTCGAGGTAGCCATGCCGGTGATGCACGTGCCCAGGGAGCCGTGCCCGAAGCCCGAGCTGCCGGAGGCAGTCCTGCTGCGCCGCCGCCCAATTTGTTCATGTCGTCTAGATCCCGCGCACGCACGGGGTGATCCCGGTGCCCGCGGTCGAGATCCGGCTACAACCACCGAGATCCGCTGTCGGGCCCTCACGGCGGCTCCTTCCTCTCCTCCCGCCACCTCCCATCAACACGCTCGCCCATCGGGAGAAGGCCGGGTCGGCTACCCGTGTCCCAACGGTAGCACCGCAGCCATGGTCGCATCTGAGATGCACCACCGCAGCCCGCCGCTTCCGCTAGAGCTCCATGGCCGCACCTGAGGAAGACGGGGAAGGAGAAGAGGATGGGGAAGAAGAAGAGAGGGAAAAGAAGGTGGGTGGATGACATGTGGGACCCACGTTCCACCTCAGCAAAGTGTACACATAGACATGCCATGTTGGATAGACAAGTGGGTCCCACCAGTCAATTTTGCTATTTGTGCGAGCTAATCTATGAATCGGTGTGATTTGTTACTCACTTGCCTCGGAGTTGATGGTTTTTTGTGATTTCTGACAAAAGCGGTAGTTTTGCAGTACCCTAGCCACAAATATGGTGGCTTTCGGCAATTTACTCCCGGACCGGCCTACTGGTACTAGTCCATCTGTTCGTCATGTGAATTCATTAGAGATTAACTGAATTTTCAGCTCAAAGTAAGAGTTGATTGAATGCTTAGCTATGGCGCTTTGCACGTCACACTAGTAGAAAACAGGGCTTTGGTTCGGGCCTTGCCAGCCCAGTAATCCCGGTCCACCCATGAACCGGGACCCATGGGGGCATACATCCCGGTTCGTGCGCCCAGGGGGATGGCCGGGCCTCGTGGGGCATCTGCCCCGGTTGGTCTGGACCCATTTGTCCCAGTTCCAGGCATGAACCGGGACCAATAGGCCTCGCTCCAATAGGCCTCGATCGCTCCTGGCCCACATCCATTGGTCCCGGTTTGTAACTGGAACCAGGACAAATGGGTGGCCTTTAGACCCGGTTCCAGTAACGAACCGGGACCAATTGGTTGCTTATATATACCCCATCTCCGGCGAGCCCACACTGCTCTGTTTTTTCTGGCCGGCGAGGGGAGAGCTTTGTGTGGTGCTCTAGCTCACCTCCCATATATGCACATGAGGTGTTCGATGAAATGCCCGAGCCACACTAGTTAAGCTTTCTCCTCTCGAAGCTCGCACTCGAAGCTCCATTTTCTCCAAGATTTGGCTAGGTTGAGCGGTCCGTCACGTCCCGTCCCCATCTTCACTATCGTCGATCGCCCGCGCCGATCTCGCCGCCGGCACCACCGTGGTGAGCTATGCATGTACTTTGAATATAATGTGATGATGAACTTATATTAATTTGATCACTTATCTATCCATGATGATTTGTAATGGTTTTTGACACACTTAATTATATATAAATGCAAGCAGATGAACCGACAGTGGATGTACGGTGACAGACGCACCTCCGAGTACATTAATGGCGTGCATAATTTTCTCGAAGTGGCTAAGGCAAACAAGCAGAATGGTTTTATGTGCTGTCCATGCACTATCTGTGGGAATACGCGGTCTTACTCCGACTCGAGCACCCTTCACACCCACCTGCTTTATAAGGATTTCATGCCACACTATAATGTTTGGACCAAGCACGGAGAAATAGGGGTTATGATGGAAGACAACGAAGAAGAATAGGACGATGACAATTATGTGCCCCCGGAATACGGTGATGCTGCAACGGGGGAAGCTGCTGAAGGTCAAGAGGAACCAGACGATGTTGTGCCCGACGATGATCTCCGCCGGGTCATTGTTGATGCAAGGAGACAGTGCGAAAGTGAAAAGGGGAAGCTGAAGTTCGATCGCATGTTGGAGGATTACAAAAAAGGGTTGTACCCCAATTGCGAAGATGGCAACACAAAGCTCGGTACCATACTGGAATTGTTGCAGTGGAAGGCAGAGAATGGTGTGCCTGACAAAGGATTTGAGAAACTACTCAAAATATTGAAGAAGAAGCTTCCAAAGGATACCGAATTGCCCGACAGTACGTACACAACAAAGAAGGTCATATGCCCTCTAGGATTGGAGGTGCATAAGATACATGCATGCCCTAATGACTGCATCCTGTACCGTGGTGCGTACGAGCATTTGAACGCACGCCCGGTATGCGGTGCCTTGCAGTATAAGATCAGACGAGATGACCCTGGTGATGTTGACGACGAGCGCCCTAGGAAGAGGGTTCCTGCCAAGGTGATGTGGTATGCTCCTATAATACCATGGTTGAAACATCTGTATAGAAACAAAGAGCATGCCAATTTGATGTGATTGCACGCAGAGGACCGTAAGAGACACGGGAAGTTGAGAGCACCCGCTGACGGGTCGCAGTTGAGAAAAATCAAGAGAACGTACTGGGAGGAGTTTGCAGGTGACGCAAGGAACGTATGGTTTGGTTTAAGCGCGGATGGCATTAATCCTTTTGGGGAGCAGAGCAGCAATCACAACACCTGGCCCGTGACTCTATGTATCTATAACCTTCCTCCTTCGCTGTGCATGAAGCGGAAGTTCATTATGATGACAATACTCATCCAAGGCCCTAAGCAACCCGGCAAAAACATTGATTAGTTGAAGAACTTTTACAGCTGTGGAATGGACAAGGTGTACGTGCGTGGGATGAGGCCAACCAAGAGGAATTTGACCTACATGTGCTGCTGTTTGTAACCATCAATGATTGGCCTGCTCTCAGTAACCTTTCAGGACAAACAAACAAGGGCTACCACACATGCACACACTATTTAGATGACACCCAAAATATATACCTGGACAGATGCAGGAAGAATGTGTACATGGGGCATCGTCGATTTCTTCTGCCCAATCATTAATGTCGAAAGAAAAGCAAGCATTTCAAAGGCGAGGCAGATCACTGGAAGAAGCCCGCCATGCGTACCGGTGATCACGTACTTGCTATGGTCAATGATTTACAGGTAATCTTTGGAAAGAGTCCCGGCGGACTATCTGTTCCGAATGACGATGAGGGACGCGCACCCATGTGGAAGAAGAAATCTATATTTTGGGACCTACCCTACTGGAAAGACCTAGAGGCCCGCTCTTCAATCAACGTGATGCATGTGACGAACAACCTTTGCGTGAACCTGCTAGGCTTCTTGGGCGTGTATGGGAAGACAAAAGATACACCGGAGGCACCGGAGGACCTGCAACATTTGCACGAAAAAGACGGCCTGCCTCCAAAGCAGTATGAAGGTCGTGCGAGCTACGCTCTTACCAAAGAAGAGAAGGAAATCTTCTTTGCATGCCTGCTCAGTATGAAGGTCCCGTCTAGCTTCTCGTCGAATATAAAAGGGATAATAAATATGGCAGAGAAAAAGTTTCAGAACCTAAAGTCTCATGACTGCCACGTGATTATGGCGCAACTGCTTCCGGTTGCACTGAGGGGGCTTCTACCGGAAAACGTCCGACTAGCCATTGTGAAGCTATGTGCATTCCTCAATGCAATCTCTCAGAAGGTGATCGATCCAGAAATCATACCAAGGCTAAGGAGTGATGTGGCGCAATGTCTTGTCAGATTCGAGCTGGTGTTCCCACCATCCTTCTTCAATATCATGACGCACATCCTAGTTCATCTAGTCGACGAGATTGTCATTCTGGGCCCCATATTTATACACAATATGTTCCCCTTTGAGAGGTTCATGGGAGTCCTAAAGAAATATGTCCGTAACCGCGCTAGGCCAGAAGGAAGCATCTCCATGGGCCATCAAACAGAGGATGTCATTGGGTTTTGTGTTGACTTCATTCCTAGCCTTAAGAAGATTGGTCTCCCTAAATCGCGGTATGAGGGGAGACTAAATGGGAAAGGCACGCTTGGAGGGGAGTCAATAATATGCAGGGACGGACATTCTTGGTCTGAAGCACACTACACAGTTCTACAGAACTCTACCCTGGTGACCCCGTATGTCGATGAACACAAGAACAGTCTGTGCTCCAAACACCCGGAGTGGTGTGACGACTGGATTACATGTGAACACATCAAGACTTTCGGCAGTTGGTTGGAAACACGTCTCAGAGGTGACAACACTGTTTGTGATGAGCTGTACTCGTTGTCCAAGGGACCATCTTCGACTGTATTGACTTACGAAGGATACGAGATAAATGGGAATACATTTTACACGATCGCCCAAGATAAAAAGAGTACCAACCAAAACAGCGGTGTCCGCTTTGATGCAGCAACCAATCAAGGAAAGGACATATATTATGGTTACATAGTGTAGATATGGGAACTTGACTATAGACATGATTTTAGGGTCCCTTTGTTTAAGTGCAAATGGGTGAATCTGTCAGGAGGCGGGGTACAGGTAGACCCAGATTACGGAATGACAACAGTGGACCTGAACAATCTTGGGTACACAGATGAACCGTTCGTTATAGCCAATGATGTGGCGCAGGTTTTCTATGTGAAGGACATGTCTACAAGAATCAGAAAAAGAAAAAAAGATATGGAAGCGAACACATCAAACGATGAACCAAAGCGCCACATAGTTCTTTCAGAAAAAGAGACATTGTGGGAGTGGAGGACAAGACAGACATTTCCGAAGATTATGAAAAGTTTCATGAAATTCCCCCCTTCAAAGTCAAGGCTGACCCAAGCACCCTGATAAACGATGAAGATTATCCATGGTTATGGCGCAATAAGCAAAGGACACAACCGAAGAAAAAGTGAAGACTTTTTCTCCACAACTATTGTGATGATGCTTTTAATCTAGAATATCACTTTGTAATGGTGCATTTTGAACACTGATAAACAATGAAGATTATCCCTTTGTAACAGATGAGTAGAATAAAAATAAAATAAATAAGTAGAAACAAGATAAACTTTAATAAAGTAAAATAAATAAACTTTAATAAAATAAATAATTATAGCAACAGTAAGTATTTAAAATAAATAAAAATAGCAACAGTGAGTATTTTGTTGAAAGTAGAAACAAAACTAAAAATAAAGCAACAAAGAAAAAAATGCCACCTACTGGGACACCACGGCCTGAATACGACTAGAAACCCAACCGTGGGCCAGGAATCAGGCCCGTAGAAAGCCCAGTAAGCCCACAGGCATAGCAGTGTCAGTTTAGGCCCACAGGCCTGCAGTTCAGAGGAGTTCAATATGGAAAAGACAGCGGGGCTTATAAACAGGTCCTCGTCGCCCTCAGCTCGCGAGGTGGGACTAAACTCCCACCACCACGCCGCTGTGAACAGACTATTGGTCCCGGTTGGTGGCTCGAACCGGGACCAATACCAACCTTTGGTCCCGGTTCGTGGCACCAACCGGGACCAATGTCCCCCTTTTAGTCCCGGTTTGTGCCACCAACCGGGACCAAAGGCCTCAGCATCCCGCCCACTGGGCTGCTAAAAAGAGACCTTTGGTCCCGGTTGGTGGCACCAACCGAGACTAATAGGGGGCATTGGTCCCGGTTGTTGTCACGAACCGGGACTAAAGGCATTCCTATATAAGCTGGCACTTAGGAAGTTTCACATCTCATATTCGCACAGTTGCCCCCGACGATGCCGACGACATCGACGCCGCCAGGCTGCCCCGACGCCGCCCGCCGCCCCCACCGTCGCCGTCGCCCGCGCCCTCGCCGTCGCGCGCCGTCGCCGTCGCCCACGCCGTCAACTTGTTCGGCGCCCTCCCTGTTTTTTGAATATATATATATGATGATGTATATGTTCATATATATGATGATGTATGATGATGTATATGATGCTTGTTTTTGAATATATATATGATGCTTGTTTTTTCATATATATGATGATGTATATGTTCATATGCAAAGAATATGCAAATGTTAGAATTTTTATGATTTTTTCTGTCGTAATGTTGTTCATAGAATTTTTATTTTGTTCATAGAATTTTTATGGTTTTTTTTCTGTTGTAATTTTGTTCATAAAGTTTTAGGATGAAAAAAAAGAAGAAGAAAAAAAGGAGGAGGAGAAGTTTCATTTAGTTTTAGGATTATTTTAGTTTATGTTTAGTTTAGGAAGAAGGAAAAGAAAAAGGAGAAGAATAGGAGAAGGAAGAAGAGGAGAAATAAATAAGAAGAGGAAGAAGAAGAAGAAAAAGGTCGAGGGTCGAGGGTTCGAGGGGTCGAGGGTCAACAAGCGGTCGACGGTCGCCGAGGGGTCGAGGGTCAACGAGGGGTCAATGGTCGCCGAGGGGTGGAGGGGTGGAGGGTCAAGGGTTCGAGGGTCGTTGAGGGGCCGAGGGTTCGAGGGTCGAGGGTTCGAGTGTCGTCGAGGGGTCAATTTTTTCTGTAGTAGATGATGATGATATATGAAACTTGACTGGTCAATTTTTTGTACTAGATGATGATGATATATATGGTGATATATGAAAACTTTTTTAGATGTATAATATATGATGATGATGATGTAATTTTATTCGATGATATATGATGATGTAGTTTTGTCGATATACCCCCTCCCCGGTAACTTCGACATGAGGGGGGTCGATCGATATCTACCCCCCTACCCTATAACATTTTTTCTACGTATATGTCGTTGTTCTCGATATATATATACCCCCTCCCCGATAACTTCGACATGAGGGGGGGTAGCCGAGGGGTCGAGGGTTGCTGAGGGTTCGAGGGGTCGAGGGTCACCGAGGGGTCGAGGGTCGCCGAGGGGTCGAGGGGTGGAGGGTCGAGGGTTCGAGGGTCGTCGAGGGGCCGAGGGTTCGAGTGTCGTCGAGGGGTTAGTTTTTTCTGTAGTAGATGATGATGATATATGAAAACTTGATTGGTCAATTTTTTGTACTAGATGATGATGATGATATATATGGTGATATATGAAAACTTTTTTAGATGTATAATATATGATGATGATGATGATGTAATTTTATTCAATGATATATGATGATGTAATTTTGTCGATATACCCCCTCCCCGATAACTTTGACATGATGGGGTCGATCGATATCTACCCCCTACCCTATAACATTTTTTCTATGTATATGTCGTTGTTCTCAATATATATATTTATATATATACCCCCTCCCCGATAACTTCGACATGAGGGGGGGGGGGTAGCCGAGGGGTCGAGGGTTGCTGAGGGTTCAAGGGTCGAGGGGGTCGAGGGTCGCCGAGGCCACCGCAAACCCTAGAGAAGCGTCGAGGCCACTAATATATCCGTTCTGTCATGTTTGTATAATAATTGCCATGTCGTAATATTTGCAGAAACTATGGACATAGGACGAGACGAGGTAGCAGAACAGGTGTTGGGGGACATAATCGCAGACGAAGCTGCTGTCGAATTGTATATAAACGTCGACTACGATGGTCATTTGGAAGGACATGGTGATGAAGAAGTAGGCTACAGTGATCCAATGGAGGAGATAACACATGATTATGATGGTCCAATGGAGGAGGAAACACATGATGATGGCTCCGGTGACCGATTACCGGTGGAAGAAGGACACGGTGATGACGGCTCCGGTGACCGATTACCGGTAGAAGAAGGACACGGTGATGACGGCTTCGGTGACCGAAAGGAGTCCGGCCAGGTATATATGTATTCATTAAGCATGTGCTAACACTATAGCTAATTGATGCATTGATTGTTTTGGTATATATGTACATGTATTAACTCTCTTCTTTCTTCTTTTCTAGCCCTCCGGATCGAGCCAAAGTTTGGTAAAGACACGAGGCCCGAAAAAAAGGTTGCGCCAGGATGAAAAGTTCATCATCGAAGAAATCGGGCGCGATGGCCTACGGAGTAAACCCAACAAGGCCAAGGACGCATTTACTGCTCAGTGCGGGGTTGTTGTTAGGGACATGATCCCCATCAGCATCCACCTATGGTACAAGCCTAAGAACGAATACTCTCAGGTGTCTTATGTCAACGATATGCAGAAAAATGATCTTTGGACCGCGCTGAAGTCCAATTTCACCCTACCACCAGAGGAGGATCCGGAGAAGCAGCCACCAGTTATAGAGCAATTGGTCAAGGCGGCCGCTCTTAAGAAGATGGGGCAACTATTCAGGAGGTGGAAGAATGAGCTGAATGCAAAGTTTGTCAAAAAAACAAGACTCCGGAATTCACCGACCGGTTTGAGAAGATCAGAGATCACTGGGACGCATTTGTGGCCGACAAGAAATCGGAAAAGAGTAAGGAGATGTCACAGAGAAACAAGAAAAATGCTGCGAAGAAGCTGTATCACCATCGCACGGGGTCAGGTGGCTACCTCAAAGCCCGGCCGTTGTGGGACAAGGCCGAGAATGACCTGCTTGCTAAAGGGGTCGAACCACAGACATTACACTGGCCAGACCGTTCAAGGACTTGGTTCTTTGGAGTTGGGGGAACCTTGGACCCTGTAACAGGGAAGTGCGTTTGGACGGACGAGCAACTTGCAATACCCATCACGCAGCTTCAGTTCTATATCAAAGCAGCGCAGCAAGGGACGTTCGTTCCCGACAGAGGGAACGACGAGCTCACAATGGCCCTCGGGAATCCTGAGCACCCTGGACGGACACGAGGCACGCCAGGCTCCCTTTTGTGGAAGGCCGGGTTTCCCGACGCGGGCGGTTACAAATGCCAGGAGAGGAAGAAGAAAGTGGATGAGACCACTTTGCAGGCGCTGCACGCAAGAGTAAAAGCGCTAGAGGACGAACGAGAAGAATCTCGCAGCAAGAAACTTGTCGAAGCTACCCCGCCATCTCAGAGGAAAAGCAGCGTGGCTTCCACCGAGCTGCCTGAGGAGCCTATCTTGGATGCTCCTGCTAGCTACCCCGTGGATGCTATCATGGAGTCTCAACATTTCCACCTTATGACGCAATGGATGCAATTCAAAGTCAAGGCGGCTGTAGGCTCTGTTTTTTCTTGTGAACCCAGCGCAACTTTTCACTGTCGTCCGATTCCAGAAGGATATGCTAGGGTGATGGTGGATCAAATAACGGAGGGGTTTGAGGATCTCGAGCTTGACCACCCTACCGGTGAAGGAGAGACTCGGCTGGGTTCTTCTCTGAAGACTACATGCCTATGGCGGAAGGACCTCATCAACTTTGTGAACAGGACGCCTCCGGTGTGTCAGCGCACTCCGCCTCCTCCTCCGGCAAGGGATCAGCGCACTCCATCTCCTTCTCCGGGTGATCAGGCACGTGGCGGCACTCCGCCTCCATCTCCGCCTGCGCCGGCGTGTCCGAGCAGCCCGCTTCCTTCTCCGCCCGCGCCGGCGCGTCCGAGCAGCCCGCCTCCTCCTCTGCCTGTGCCGGCGCGTCCGAGCAGCCCGCCTCCTCCTCCACCTCGTCAGCAAGGCGTGAAGAGAGCCGCCGACGCTCCGGCTGCTCCGGCGCGTGGTACCACCCCGCCTCCTCCTCCGCCTCGTAAGCAACAAAATAAGGCAGCCGCTGGGACTGCTCAGGCGTCTAGCAGTACAACCAGAGGCAGGAGGCAATACAGATACGGTCCATCTCTCAGACCCTTAGAGAAATTACCATACGAGAGGACCGACGAGGAGAACGCGGAGATTTGTAAAGCCAAAGTGAAGGACTTTTTTGCAAAGAAACCTGTACCTCCAAAGCAGAAGATAGATCCGACGAGAGCGAAGCGCACTATTGATGCCATGAAGAAACCACCACCGTCTCCGCCGAAAAGCAACTATGACCGCATTATTCAAAAGTCATATGTCGAAGCATCGCGGTCGGGAAGTACTTGCAGTGATCACAGGTTAGCACAGAAAAAAAAAGTGGGAAACAAATGCCCTAGCTCGGCGAACAAGAGAACCAATCGTGCCCCCCGCCCAAGGTGCCTAGCGACATCGTCCCTCATCATCCGGGGATGGCGCCCGGTACCAATCTTGCAGATTACGTGACCAATGATGTACTTCCTGATGTGTTAGAGGTGGATGATCACAAATACCGGTACTGGAAGCCTCTCGCCAAAGATGCCAGAACTCTAACCACCATGATGCGAAGATTGCATGATCGGTACATGGAAACCTGCAGAGACTCTGGTGGCCAGGATACTCTGATGCTGAAAGTTACAGAGGAGCACGACCTCGTTGGAATTGATATGTTGTCTATTACATTTGAGGAGTTTTTCAACATTTTCAATCAGAAGGCCCTCGATAAACCAACGATCACTTGCTACTATCTGTAAGTACTAGTTCTGTCATTAATTAAGTCTCTATATATAGCTCAGCTCTTCATATTGCAAGTATATATAATTATCCTCACTATATTATGCAAGTTGAAGATCGTCGAATGTAGAAAAGCTGATATCTATGATATTGGCTTCATTAACACGAATCTCATAGATGAATATCAGGTTCAATATCATGCCAAAGAAGTCGAGGCCAACTTGCTACAATCGTTGATAGTAAATCAAAACAAAGATAAAATACTTTTTCCTTACAACTTCAAGTGAGTGTTACTGTCTTGTGCATATTCGGTTTCCCTTAATTATATATTACTCGAGGTTATAGTAATTAATGTAATTGATGAGTTGTATGCATGCGTGCGCAGGTTTCACTATATTCTCCTATAGATTAAGCTTGAGGAGGGACTAGTAACCGTCTTAGACTCGAGACGAAAATATCCCGAGGACTATGCGGACATGTCTAAAATGCTCAACAAGTAAGTTCAATCGATCATTACCGCATCATATCGGCAAATTTGTTCATTTTCCTGATATAAAGTAATTGTTTTCTTTGTCTCACAGGGTTTGGAATGAATTCGCCAAAAATGTTCCGGCAATGCCGCGGCAACTGCGTTGGATTTACCCGAAAGTAAGTACTACTAGCTAGCGCATCTCCCGTTAACTCTAGCTATACTTTCATCAATGCCTTTATAATGCTTCATTATCAGTTTGATTGATCTCTATTTCTTGTAAAGTGCTTGTGGCAGGAAGCCCGGAATAATTACTGTGGATACTACGTCTGCGAGTTCATGTACCACGCAACGGCCAAGAATAGGTGGGGCTACTCTAAAAGACAATTTGAGGTGTGTAAGAAAAAATATTCACAATTTTATTTTATTACCATCATTATGTTGAGTTTAATTCATATATATATATATATATATATATATATATGTATTGATCCCCCCTTCTTCAAATTAGATGTGGCAGATGCGGGATGAACTCCTACCACAAGATCGTATACGGGCAATTCAAGAGGAATTGGCGGGATTCTTTCTTGATCACGTCATCAATAAAGCCGGAGAATACCATCTGGAAATTGAGTTAAGATGTTAGGGAATTGTAGTAAGAGATCTTATATTGTATGTATGTAGCCAGTAGTGTCGGATAGATATAAGAAAACTTGTTGTTCGACCTATCTCTCTCGGAGAAGGAGAGAGGCCGATCTTCTGTACTTAATGGTTTCCTTCATTTGCTTACTAGCTAGCGTGTCGAGTCCTCCGATCTATACGTATATATATAGTACGTAGCGTCGACCAAGGACGGAGATAAGAGAGGACACTTCTCTCTATCAGCGGGCTAACACAATATATGAAACCCCTAAATTAACCCTACAAAACCCCCCAAACCCCCTCCCCCCTTTAAAAAAAACAAAAACCCGAGCCACCGAACTGCTGCACTAGTAGAAAATAGGGCTTTGGTCCAGGCCTGTCCAGCCCATTAGCCCCGGTTCAATCTAGAACCGGGTCCAATGGGGGCACTGGACCCGGTTCGTGAGGCCTGGGGGCCGGCCGGGCCACGTGGGCCATTGGTCCCGGTTCGTCTGGACCTTTTGGTCCCGGTTGGTGCGACGAACCGGGACCAATGGGTCTTGCTCCTGGCCCACCACCATTGGTCCCGGTTGGTGGCATGAACCGGGACCAAAGGCACCCCTTTAGCCCCGGTTTGTAGCACCAACCGGGACCAATGAGGTGCCTATATATACCCCCTCGCTCAAGAGCAGAGCACACTGCTCTGTTTTTTTTCTGGCCGAGGGGGAGAGGGGTTAGTGGTGCTCTAGCTCACCTCCTATGCACACAACGTGTTCGATGGAATGCCCGAGCCACACTAGTTAAACTTTTCTCCTCTCGAAGCTCTATTTCTCCGAGATTTGTCTAGGTTTAGCGGTCCGTCACGTCCCGTCCCCGTCTTCGCCGCCGTCGATCGCCCCCGCCGATCTCGTCACCGGCACCACCGTGGTGAGCCTCTTGTTATGTCCATGCTTTTCTTACTTTTATTATTGCTTGTTATTATTGCTTTAGATAGATATTTGTCTAATTTTCTTACGTTTATTATTGCTTGTTATTATATAGTGCGATGGTTTTGATATCCGCCCGTGTGGGCCATCGTCCTGTCTACGATTCAGATGTGGTATATTATCTTTAATTTATAACTATTTGTTTTAGTGTTTATGATAGTTATGCCGACCAACCTGACATGCATAGATGTTTTATTATGTCTAGGAGGTAGTTGAACCGGAAATTCCAACCGACCCTCTTGTGGAGAGGTTAAATTTAGTTGAAGAGGAAAACATTTCCTTAAAGAAAAAATTGGAAAAAATGGAGGAGGAGAAGATGGAATTGGAGTTGCATGTTGCAGAAGTCATCGATCGATGATCACAAGATCAAGATGGACCCTATTGTCGAGAGGTTAAATTTAGTTGAAGAAGAAAACAAATTGTTGAAGGAAAAAATAAAAAAAATTGAGGACGAGAAGATGATATTGGAGTTGCATGTTGCGGATGTCGTCGATGATCACAAGATCAAGATGGATGCAATGCGGTTGAAGATTAGAAGGATTAGAAAATATGCCATTCATACCGAGGCTTGGTATCATTATGCCGTTGGATCAATTGTTACCTTGGTTGCGATTATGATCGCATTTGTTTTCGCATTGAAATGTTTTACATAGTTTCGATGTGTATGGAGAGCTATATGTTGTTAGATGAGAAATATATATGTATGTACTTTGGTTTTAATGTGATGATGAACTTTTATTAATTTGGTCACTTAATTGTCTATTTATGATGTTCTGTAATGGTTTTTGACACACTTAATTATATATAATGCACGCAGATGAACCAGCAATGGATGTACGGTGACAGACACACCTCCGAGTACATTAAGGGCGTGCATGAGTTTCTAAATGCGGCTGAGGCAAACAAGCAGAATGGTTTTATGTGTTGTCCATGCACTAAATGTGGGAATACGATGTCTTACTCTAACCGGAAAATCCTTCACTCCCACCTGCTTTACAAGGGTTTCATGCCACACTATAATGTTTGGACGAGGCACGGAGAAATAGGGGTTATGATGGAAGACGGCGAAGAAGAAGAGTACGATGACAACTATGTGCCCCTTGAATACGGTGATGCTGCAATGGGGGGAGCTGGTGAAGATCAAGAGGAACCAGACGATGTGTCCAATGATGCTGCAACGGGTGAAGCTGCCGAAGATCAAGAGGAACCAAATGATGATCTCCGCCGGGTCATTGTCGATGCAAGGACACAATGCGAAAGTCAAAAGGAGAAGCTGAAGTTCGATCGCATGTTAGAGGATCACAAAAAAGGGTTGTACCCCAATTGCGAAGATGGCAACACAAAGCTCGGTACCGTACTGGAATTGCTGCAGTGGAAGGCAGAGAATGCTGTGGCTGACAAAGGATTTGAGAAGCTACTGAAAATATTGAAGAAGAAGCTTCCGAAGGATAACGAATTGCCCGACAGTACATACGCAGCAAAGAAGGTCGTATGCCCTCTAGGATTGGAGGTGCAGAAGATACATGCATGCCCTAATGACTGCATCCTCTACCGCGGTGCATACAAGGATCTGAACGCATGCCCGGTATGCGGTGCATTGCGGTATAAGATGAGACGAGATGACCCTGGTGATGTTGATGGCGAGCCCACCAGGAAGAGGGTTCCTGCGAAGGTGATGTGGTATGTCCCTATAATACCACGGTTGAAACGTTTGTTTAGAAACAAAGAGCATGCCAAGTTGATGCGATGACACAGTGAGGACCGTAAGAAAGACGGGAAGTTGAGAGCACCCGCTGACGGGTCGCGGTGGAGAAAAATCGAGGGAAAGTACTGGAAGGAGTTTGCAAAGGACCCAAGGAACGTATGGTTTGCTTTAAGCGTGGATGGCATTAATACTTTCGGGGAGCAGAGCAGCAATCACAGCACCTGGCCCGTGACTCTATGTATGTATAACCTTCCTCCTTGGATGTGCATGAAGCGGAAGTTCATTATGATGCCAGTTCTCATCCAAGGCCCTAAGCAACCCGGCAACGACATTGATGTGTACCTAAGGCCATTAGTTGAAGAACTTTTACAGCTGTGGAATGGAAACGGTGTACGTGCGTGGGATGAGCACAGACAGGAGGAATTTGACCTAAAGGCGTTGCTGTTCGTGACCATCAACGATTGGCCCGCTCTCAGTAACCTTTCAGGACAGACAAACAAAGGATACCACGCATGCACGCACTGTTTAGATGACACTAAAAGTATATACCTGGACAAGTGCAGGAAGAATGTGTACCTGGGCCATCATCGATTTCTTCCGACCAACCATCAATGTCGAAAGAAAGGCAAGCATTTCAAAGGCGAGGCAGATCACCGGAAGAAGCCCGCCATGCGTACCGGTGATCACGTACTTGCTATGGTCAATGATTTACACGTAATCTTTGGAAATGGCCCCGACGCACTAGCTGTTCCGAATGACGCTGAGGGACACGCACCCATGTGGAAGAAGAAATCTATATTTTGGGACCTACCCTACTGGAAAGACCTAGAGGTCCGCTCTTCAATCGACGTGATGCACGTGACGAAGAACCTTTGTGTGAACCTGCTAGGCTTCTTGGGCGTGTATGGAAAGACAAAAGATACAGCTGAGGCACGGGAGGACCTGCAACGTTTGCACGAAAAAGACGGCATCCCTCCGAAGCAGTATGAAGGTCCTGCCAGCTATGCTCTTACGAAAGAAGAGCAAGAAATCTTCTTTGAATGCCTGCTCAGTATGAAGGTCCCGACTGGCTTCTCGTCGAATATAAAGGGAATAATAAATATGGCAGAGAAAAAGTTCCAGAACCTAAAGTCTCATGACTGCCATGTGATTATGACGCAACTGCTTCCGGTTGCATTGAGGGGGCTTCTACCAGAAAACGTCCGATTAGCCATTATGAAGCTATGTGCATTCCTCAATGCAATCTCTCAGAAGGTGATCGATCCAGAAATCGTACCAAGGCTAAGGAGTGATGTGGCGCAATGTCTTGTCAGTTTCGAGCTGGTGTTCCCACCATCCTTCTTCAATATCATGACAAACGTCCTAGTTCATCTAGTCGACGAGATTGTCATTCTGGGGCCCGTATTTCTACACAATATGTTCCCCTTTGAGAGGTTCATGGGAGTCCTAAAGAAATATGTCCGTAACCACGCTAGGCCAGAAGGAAGCATCTCCATGGGCCATCAAACAGAGGATGTCATCGGGTTTTGTGTTGACTTCATTCCTGGCCTTAATAAGATAGGTCTCCCTAAATCGCGGTACGAGGGGAGACTGACTGGAAAAGGCACGCTTGGAAGGGACTCAATAATATGCAGGGACGGATATTCTTGGTCTCAAGCACACTACACAGTTCTACAGAACTCTACATTGGTGACCCCGTATGTCGATGAACACAAGAACAGTCTGCGCTCCAAACACCCGGAGCAGTGCGACGACTGGATTACATGTGAACACATCAGGACTTTCAGCAGTTGGTTGGTAACACGTCTCAGAGGTGACAACACTGTTTGTGATGAGTTGTGCTTGTTGTCCAGGGGACCATCTTCGACTGTATTGATTTACAAAGGATACGAGATAAATGGGAATACATTTTACACGATTGTCCAAGATCAAAAGAGCACCAACAAAACAGCGGTGTCCGCTTTGATGCAACAACCGAGAGGGGAAAGGACACATATTATGGTTACATAGTGGACATATGGGAACTTGACTACGAACATGATTTTAAGGTCCCTTTGTTTAAGTGCAAATGGGTCAATCTGTCAGGAGGCGGGGTACAGGTAGACCCACAGTACGGAATGACAACAGTGGATCTGAAAAATCTTGGATATACTGACGAACCGTTCGTCCTAGCCAATGATGTGGCACAGGTTATCTATGTGAAGGACATGTCTACCAGACCGAGAAAAAGAAAAGATAAGGAAGCGAATACATCATACGATGAGCCAAAGCGCCACATAGTTCTTTCAGGAAAAAGGGACATCCTGGGAGTGGAGGGCAAGAAAGACATATCCGAAGATTATGAAAAGTTTCATGAAATTCCTCTCTTCAAAGTCAAGGCTGACCCAAGCATCCTGATAAACGATGAAGATTATCCATGGTTACGGCGCAATAAGCAAATGACACAAGCGAAAAAAAAGTGAAGACTTTTTTTCGCAACTATTATGATGATACCATACCAACTTTGTAACAAACGAGTATGATACCATTGTCCGCTTGTACTATTCAAATTTCAATACTACTTGCACTAACAGAAAGTTTGTAATTGGTTTTACCAGAAAGAATTTAAAAATAAAGCAAAAAACAAAAGAAAATAAATAATGCAGAAAAAAAAACCTTGCAAAAAAATAAAAATAGCAACAATAAGTATTTCGTTGTAAGTAGAAACAAAATAAAATAAATAAAGCAACAAAGAAAACAAATAATTTCAAATTTAAACTATTGAAATTTGAATACTACTTGTACTAACAGAAAGTTTGTAATTGGTTTTACCAGAAAGAATTAAAAAATAAAGCAAAAAACAAAAGAAAATAAATAATGCAGAAAACAAAAAAATAAAAATAAAAATAGCAACAATAAGTATTTTGTTGTAAGTAGAAATAAAATAAAATAAATAAAGCAACAAAGAAAACAAAGAAAGTTTATAATTTTTGTGACCTAAAAGAAAAAAGAAATCACTAAAAAACTATAAGTATTTAGTTCTAAGTATAAATGAAAAAATAAATAGAAAAAAAAGAAAAAAAAATGCCACCTACTGGGCCAGCACGGCCTGAATACGACTAGAAACCCAACCATGGGCCAGGATTCAGGCCCGCAGCAGGCCCAGTAGGCCCACAGGCATTGCAGTGTCCAATTAGGCCCGTAAGCCTGCATTTCAGAGGAGTTCGAGAGGAAAGAGGCAGCGCAACTTATTAACAGGTGCTGGCCGCTCTCAACTAGCGGGGTGGGACTAAACTCCCACCGCAGCGCCAGCGCAAGGCCATTGGTCCCGGTTGGTGGCAACAACCGGGACTAAAGGGGCGTATTAGTCCCGGTTTGTGGCACAAACCGGGACTAATACCCCCCTTTAGTCCTGGTTGGTGCCACCAACCGGGACCAAAGGCCCCTCCTTCCCGCCCTTTGGGCTGCTGAAAAGGGACCTTTGGTCCCGGTTGGTGGCACCAACCGGGACTAAAGGGGGGTATTAGTCCCGGTTGGTACCACGAACCGGTACTAATGCCCCTCCTATATAATCAACACTTGCGAAAATTTCGTTCACTTCTCCTTCCCCGCCCCCGACGCCTCCTCTCTCCTTCCCCGCCCCCGTCGCCCCGGCCGTCGCCCCGTCGCCGTCGC